>JAUMHI010000041.1:13883482-13915869 GCA_032359435.1 Enteromius unitaeniatus | reverse complement strand
AATCTCTGGGTAATTTTTTTTTTATTCTTTGATGGAAGGTTTCATTCAGACAGTCTGAAAGTCTTTATTGTTAGCTATTTAATGCATACTTGCTGAAGAAAAGTATTCATATATATATATATATATATATATATATTTATTATTATTATTTTTTTTAATTCATACTGACCCCAAACTTTAGAAATGTGCTGTTTAATTAAAGATAAAATTTTCAGGAGCCCTACAGGACAGAGAGTGTTTTGATTTTTACTGTTCAAAAAATTGTGAAATGCTCAGTGGAAAGTTGTTTTACCCTTGTAATTCAAGAAAGTGTTATGGAGATGAGAACAGAACTATTAGCCAAACCTGCAATGACATTGCCAAATCCAACATTACTCTCAAAATAAAGCAACCATACACAAGTTCATCTGGAAGATGCCATTTTCAGCTGTTATTTGATCTTATTAGAGCTGCAGCTAAGCTTTGAGCACATCAGATCATCAATGTTTTAAAACTCATCCCATGGTCTCAGCCAGAAGAAACAGCTCTTATTTCACACATTCAGGGAAATGTCATTAGTAACTGCATTCCACTACGACTGTGTCAGCCACTGTTGATGCATAAATCTGTGCAGTGTTGTCCTAATATTTAGACTGTGTGAATGTTTTGCTGAACTTGTCATGATGTGTGGATATTTTGTATGGTGGAGGTCATGATACGAGCAAGTATCTTAAACTCTCTTTCCTCTGGGTCTGATAATATTTAATCTTTGTCTCTGAAGTGTGACACGTGATCCCACCTTAATCTCTTTATTGCTGCAAGACAAACATGGTAAAACTCACGGCAAGAACATTGTTCACTGATATTTTCTTTCAAACACACAAGAGCCATGCAGTGCCCTTAACAGTTCGATAAACTGATACGTTTTAGGGTTTCTGAATGTCTCTTGTCTACTGAAAACCTGTTCTTTAGTGTGCACGTAAAAACTAAATTACTTTTTGTATAACAATTTGTCGAACACATGATTGCATCATAAGTAATATGTGACTCTGGACAACAAAACCAGTCATAAGTGTTAATTTTCAGAAATTGAGATTTATATATGATCTGAAAGCTGAATAAATAAGCTTCCCATTGGTGTATGATTTGGATGGAAAGGGAAATATTTGACCGAGATACAACTTTATGAAAATCTGGAATCTGAGGGTACAGAAAAATCTAAATGCTGAGAAAATCACCTTTAAAGTTGTCCAAATTAGATCTTATCAATGCATATTACTAATCAAAAATTAAGTTTTAATATATTTTTAATAAGAAATTGACTAAATACCTTCATGAAACATGATCTTTACTTACTATCCTAAGGATTTTTGGCAATAAAGAAAAATCAATAATTTTGACCCATACTATGTATTTTTGGCTATTGCTACAAATATACCCAGCGACATAAGAGTGGTTTTGTGGTCCAGGGTCACATATATTATTGCCGTAGTTATATAATTCTTTTATATATTCCAACAACAGTTTTTAATCATTGTTTCTTCCTGGGTTTGTTTGGGTTGGTGATTTCTCATACTGCAGACGGTCATGATTTAAGTAGTGCAGCTCTGCTGAATATTAATGTTTCCCCGAGGCTGGTCTTTATGGCTCTGCCGTTTTTAGCGGACTACATCTGTAGTGATTTAAAAGTAAGATGCCCATCACAACAATCCAAGTTCTGTACAGCTCGAGCCTTCTTATCTGGAGAATTACAATCAATCAAACCCAGCTTCTTTTTTGAGTCTTAGAAAGAACACAATATCACGGTCAGAAACCATCTCACATGATTCTGAAAACTCATTACGCTACCTTGTTCAAATCTTATCTGTGTATGACCAAGCTGATAATTGTATTTTCAACTGCCTAGCCTATACTGCAAATGGCTTTCTATATTCAGATGTTAGCTTAAAAATACATTTATCATTCTAGAAAAAAGTAAGCCAGGGAGCATGTGAGCAGGGGAGCATTTAGCACATGGCTGAAAACACTATCATACATGAACAGCATCCTGCTGAGGTGACAGTAGAACCTTATGGGTTTTTTTAAATACACATGCTTCAGGATTTATGTTCAAGGTATGACTGATGTCAACAAAATGAAGTCTCTTTAAGCGAAGTTACATATCTTATTCTGCTCAACTGGAAACTTCACAAACAGCATTTTGAGTTGGCTTGCAAATCGATGTCATAATGTATAATGTACTACTGTATAGGATATCTACATTTTAATTAGAGAGGTACTTTAATATAAGTTTTTAAATAATAAGGCTATTATTTTCGGTAACACTTTATTTTACAGTTACACCTATTAGTTGCTTATTAGCATGCATATTACTAGACTATTAGCACATATTAATGTCTTATTCTACATAACCTTATTCTACATTCCTATTCCTACGAAATACACAAACTTAAAAACTACCAACTATTAATAAGCAGCACAGTAAGAATTTATTGAACGAAAAGTCATAGTTAATAGTTAACAAGTGTTAAAGTTTTTTATTTATTGACTGATATTTAGCAATATCCTAACAACCCATAACAACAATACATATCATATAATACACTTATAACCTTTAATGCTTTTGAAATCTTTACTCTATTTATTTTAAATGAACATATTTTAATGAATCTAATTGTATTGATCAAATAATTGAAACAAATCCAAATAGCAAATTATTTGATTTCTCAAAATAATCACAAAACATTACATGTATTAAACATTACTCAAGAATTTTTATAAATACTTTGTGCCTTTTAGCCCTTGTGGTGTAAACTCACCTGGTCACCTCAAACATTAATAAAATTTGAAACAAAACAAACCACTTTTAGGATTCATTCACTCAAAATCTGTTACTTCTTCAATGTTCAATAAAAAAAGATAGATTTTGAAAAGATAGATAGCCCACAGCATGTAAATCCAAAATCAAAATAAAGGAAAACTTTGTAACTGGCACCAAAATATGAATGCAATCAAAATTCCTGAGACTACCATATTATTAATCGAACTTGCCTCGTGTGGATGCGTTCAGAATCCATTGCGCACTGCACGTGCGTAAAACGCGAATCAAACTGATAATCAAAGAATCTCACCTTCCCTTGGTGCTTCAGGATCCCACGCTGACCACATCTGTACGGAGAAAAACGGAGTCCAGCACACTATATAAGCCAGAACGATAACAAAGGTCATTTTAACGGTGGTGATTTTAGCCTTGGAGATGAGTTTGACGCTGCTGACCCGCGCGAGCGCGCTGCCTTTCGATGCCTTGGGCGTGAGAGGGATGCACTGGTCTCTCTTCGTCTTCCTTTTAAAGTTTTGCCATATTTTAAAACTTATCAGCCCGTAGCAGATACTCAGAATGGCCACAGGTATGATGTATATTGTCAGACTAATCCACGTGATGTAGGCTTTCGCTCCCCAAGGCTGCACAAAATCTCCCCAGCAATCATAAACTCCTGAACCCACTTCCCGTAAGGAGAATATATAAACCTGCGGGATGCTGAAAAGCAAGCTTAGTGCCCAAGAACAAATGACGTAACAGAGGTCCTTTCTCCTGTGTAAAGAACGAAGGGGTTGGCAGATCGCCATACATCTGTCTATGGACATCAGCACCAGCATGTACGTGGAGGCGAACATCCCAACGGTCTGAAGATATTTCACCAGCCTGCACAAGATGTCTGGTCCATAAAAGCGAAACGTGATGTCCCAGATGAGTTGAGGAAGTACCTGGAAGACAGCCACGACCAGATCTGCAATGCTGAGGTGCTTCATAAAGTAATACATGCGAGATTTACTGTGTTTGGCCGTGTGGATTGCAACGAGGACGCAAAGGTTACCAGCGAGTGCCAAGAAGAGCACCAAGGCCAGTACAGTAACTTCCACTTTTGCCACCTCTTCATTCCGCTTCAGCGGGTTCACCGTCTGGTTCACGCCGTAAGTTTCATTGTTGACGCTGGAGTTTCTAGATGACTCATTGAAGGACCACAAGTCTTGATCCCTGAGGATGTCCTCCATGGTGCCAAAAACGCACGCCACGACTGTGAAAGAACTGATTAGTTTTCTTCGCTCATCATCAGCCAGTATATGGTCACTTAACAGGTGGCACGACAAGGATCTCCAGGAACAGGAAAAGTCCTTTGTTGCTTGCTGGGGATCCCTCAGCTGTTTTCAACATTCACTGTTAACTATAAACACAATAAATATGGATTTTTGGGAGGTATATCACATTAGCTCTATTTTTCTTTACAGAGATTAATCAAGCTTAATATGAAAAAATAAAAAATTGGGTGCATTACAGATGCAGCTATCAGTAATTCAGTATTGCTATATTTTCATATTGTTAAAAAATGTTAATGTCTAAGTACTTACAGTTGTTATCCATTTTATCAGGTACTCCAGCTGCTGGTAGAGTAAGTGTAAAGGAGAGTCCTAGAGGTGGAGAACCTCCTTTGCTCTCATTCGCCTCACACTGAATGGAGCGCGTCACGATATCACCACTTATACATCTTCTCAATGGTTCTCCCCACCCGACCTTACCCACGACTTCCACTAGGGGTCCTTGTACTCTATTGCAAATCAGTAAGTCCCTCCTGAAATAATCTGAATGACTTCAAATGTTTTCTGTGTGCTTTCCTTCACGTTGCAATATTTTCATTATAGAGGCCATTTATGATAAAAAAAAAATTAAGCAATCAAGATTTTTAATGGGAGTACAGAATGGAATCAATTAGAGACAATACTTTTTTGTATAAGAAAATAGATAATATTCCTAAAATACTATTAATATTGTCCAGTAGAAGTCTTTCTCAAATACATTAGCAATCCATACAAAACATCATCAACCATCATCATTATCAGTGAATCACATTTATCTTTTGTAGCATTTGAGGGGTTGCAGCTCACATTTTGAATATCCACAAGATGACTTATTAGTATGCCCCAAAAGGCCTTATCTCACTCCATCAATTGAATACCCGAGTCCTGATCTGCGTCAGCGTCTCTCAGTGGACGCACAGGCTGCATACCAGGGTCAGGAGAAATTGTCAAAGTCAATAAATAGTGTCGGCCGAGGAAAGATGTGAGTAATTGGTTTCGGAAATTATATAAATATATATATATATATATATATATATATATATATTTTTTTTTTTACAATAACATGTTTTCCTAATTTAAAATGAATGTGATGCATTGACAAATTGTGTTTTTACATTTTAATGTATTTTATTATAAACTAACAAAAGGCTTTTTGAATAATTTATTTATTATTTTTGTGTGTGTGTGTGTGTGTGTGTTTTTTTACAAGCAGATCACATTGTCCCTGAAATATGTTGGTAATCTATCTGTGATATTCACATTGGAGAGATTCAAAGTTAAGTAGAAAAAGGATTTTATAGGTCACAAAGAGCACGATAACAAAACAATTAAAGAGACTTCATTCCATTTATTATCCATTTATTATTCGACTGCAAAATCCCCAGCTTTTCTTTCACCCTTAACACCCAACAGTGTATCCTTCTCAGACAGTGTGTTAAACAGGTCCATTTCAAAAGGAATAAATCACTCCATGTTACTACAACCTCATCTCTGGAGTTTTCATCTCCACTGGTGAACTGGTATCTCACATCACTCCTTTGATTAGATAGCACTGAGCCTCAGATCTCCCATGGGGCCACTGCAAGAAAATGGTTTGTTCAACTCTGATAATCTACAGTAGTTTACCTTTTAAACCATGTGCTATCATAGCCAATATGCCTAAATCTAAGACACTGAAAGGAGGTAAGTTGTGCTCTATTGCATAGCATGGGTAAGTTCATTTGCATTAAATCACTTTGCCTTATTATGTTCCAAACAACTCTTGGGGACGATATGCATAAAAATCAGTTCAGTTGCCTCATGTAGCAAGCAGGTTTAAAGAATCCCTGTCACAGTGCTGCCACAAAGAGCTGAAAAATTACAGCTGTCAGTGGCATCTCTGGTTAAATATCAAGATGCTTCCTGCTGCACACTGGCAAAGCAGGGTAGCTTCTGAATGGGGTTCACACATCAACTTCAATTTTAAGACAAATTTACCCAAACAGCTCTGCTGGAATGACAGATTACCAAACTTCACAAAATTCTTCTAACAAGTCCATATCATGCTCATGGCAAATCAAAGCTAAGTCTATACGCAAGCCCAGCTTCCTGGCACACAGTAAGGCTCATAATTGGCATAATAACACCATCACTACCACAGCAGCATGCTAAAATCTCATTTGGCCACCAAAGAGGGACTCAGAATATGACTGCAGTCACCTTAGATAATCACTGTTTTGAGCTTCAAAAACAGTCTGGCTTCTTCTACAGAAAATAGCAGGACCTGGCTGACCCTATAGGAGATGTATTCTTCTGACTACACTGTTTATTTACAGCAAAGCTCACTCATTATTCTCAGCAGTAGCAGAAGGGAACACGTCTGGGTTTCTTCTAGAAACTTTAAACAAGTTGTTTAGTGTTCAAATAACACTGAGTTACACAAGAAGGTAAAACGTGCAGTTTTAGCTCATCAAGGATATTCTAAACGGCTTTAAAGTTGTGAAAAAAAAAAGATTATTTGCAGCACGTCTCCTCTATCAGCATTATGATTTGTATTGGCCCATTATCATTGAACAGAAAGCCTGGTTTTTATTATCATCCCTGGCACAACATCACCATAATTTGATTTTCAAATTTCATTCCCTTTGGCAAGTGTAATTGGTTAAAACAAGAACGATGCTAAGAAAGTATCTGGAAATGGTCAACTATCCCATAATAAATAAATAAATGGGGAAATTAATTAAATTAAAAGAAATGAAGTTGCATAGGCCAGTGGGTTTGTTTGTTTGTAAAATCTGTGGTTTGTGCTGTACAAAATACGAACCAGATGAAATAACGAAGTGAGAAAGAGATATTGTTTAACTGAATATAAATGACATAGCTTTGATGAGGATACAGTATCTGACTGTGATAGGAGATATTGCTACCATAATTTAATGCACTGAATTATAACAATCACTTGAGTATAGGGAGTATAAAATAATTTCAAAAACGTGGTCATTGTTTTGTACAAAAAAAATCTCATACCGACTAAGATTGCATTTATTTCATTAGAAATACAACACAAACAGTGAAGAAAGAGTGAGCTCTAAAGGTCTAATGGTGTTTTGGTAATCAACTACTCCATGACAGACGTCAAAGAAAGGTAAATATTGTTTTACATATGATTGGTTCAAAGTCAACCTTGCAGTCACTGGAAACCAAGTTACAGCTGATGAGTGGTTGGCCTTTCATTGATCATTGCTACATAGTCGATAGCCATTCGTGAGTGTGTCTGTTTTATATCAACATAATCATAATAATATACAGAGCATGTATCAAGGGCTACTAAGTGTATCATTCACCATTAACAGACAAATATATTTATGTTGATGGTATTACATTGTAACACATAATAATAGATCTGATGTACATTCTAAATGGGTACCTTGTTTATCTGATAATAAAGTGAACACACAGTATGAAATTAAATAAAGTCAGTGAAGGGTAGCTTGACTTTGTATTTACCTTCACATAGGCAGATGTGGACATGGTGAGAGAGAGAGAAAGATAGAGGACAAAGACACAAAACACATGCTATCAAACTGCAGCAGCGCACAGTGAAAATACAGAACTGCCCTTGATATCAAAGAAGGCTACAGATGGGCTTTCCATTTTTTATAATGAAGTGCTTTAAATTGCCTTTTTATATTTAGACGAGTGGGATAAGAATTACAGTAGCACAGTTTGTGTAATTGTATTTTAATAATGCTTTTTAAAAAGACAGTATGTACATGTGAGTTTTTAAGCATAAATATAATATGCTTGGAAAAAGTAGATGAGCAATGTGGTTGTAGAATCATAGCCATATAAGAAGCATTTCCATTTCTACTTGGCCAGAAAGATTTCTGTTTGGCAGACACATTTGACCAATGCAGATTCAGATTTGAATGGTAAATGGTTCGCATATGTTGTAGGATATTTTGTAGTGTTGACATAAATGAAGAAAGAAAATAAAAAGTAATGCGTTAAACATTTTGGTGATCACTGATTATATATATGACTGATCTATGCACAGAAAATATGCTGTTTTCTCCACACTAAAGAAGATTTGATGGTATTTGACAAACACTGCTTATTATAGAATGCTAAAACTTTTTACAAATTGTGATGAGATTTGTCTTCTTGAGGAATAGCTGACTTAAAATATCTCTAACACTGACAAAAAGAAGATATGCTGTTTAAAACACATAAAAATATTAGTGTTATAACTAAGCAGTAACCAAGCAACAATATTTTTTAATATAATAAATTATTACATAAAGAGCAGTGGTAACACTTTATTTTAAGGGTCTAGAATAATGCATTAGTTAAGCATTAATTAATGGTTAATTTGTTTACGATTAAGCATTAGTTGAGCAAAAACACACTAGTAATTAATGATTAATGGCCCGAATTATGCAGTAGTTAAACATAAATAAACTTGTAATTTATGATTAACTTGTTCACAATTATGCATCAGTTAAGCATGAACATGCATATAACTAATGATTATCTGAACATATAGTAAGGGGATATTAGCCATTATTTACAATTCATTAGTCATAAACTTGAATATTATTCAATAGGTGCCATAATTAATATGGATTTAAGTTTCACTTTAGAATAGGTGGGTCAAATTCCATTTATAAGCACTATATTAATAGTAGTTTAGCATTAATTATTAGCTTATCCTTATCAATAAACTTGAAAATTACTCAGTAAGTGTCATAATGTAGATTTAGAACAGGGGGTCAAATAGTCTTTATTACAACATTTTACCCATATATAATTGCAAACCAGAAGTAAATAATATGTGATATATGTGTGTCTTAATAAGTTGTTAATAATGGATAAAATGTGGTTACGGTACATTCAGTTAATTATTAATTACTAGCTTATTTTTGTTTATAGCATAAATGTATTTATAGTTTTTTTGTTTATAATCTTTAAAATGACTAATGAATTGTAAATAATGGATAATATGCCCTTACTATATGTACAGATAATCATTAGTTATATATGTGTTCATGCCTAACTGATGCATAATTGTTCATTATAAATTACTAGTTTATTTGTGCTTGACTAATGCATAATTCGGACTCTTAAAATGTTAGGTTAATCATTAATTACTAGTGTGTTCTTGCTCAACTAATGCTTAATTGTGAACAAATTAACCATTAATTAATGCTTAACTAATGCATTATTCTGGCCCCTATTCTGAAGTGTTACCAGAGCAACTAAGTAAAAATATTATAGTAAATATACTGTTTTGTTCATTATAACACAATAGAATTCACATATAGTATAATAATACTGAACTTTAATTCATCTAATCTTGCTCTGATATAATGTATCTGAGGCCTCATGATTGTCTTCCCTTAAAGTACTTTTAAGGATTCAAATAATTTATTAAACACAATGAGAACACTTGACATTGCGTAGAGGGCTAAAACAAAACTATATTAATTGTTTTCTATGCTTTGGGGCATCTTTGATAAACGACACATGCAGATGTAAATGCTAATGAAAACAGTCATGATAAGTAGACCTAAATCTCGGAATGCGTGAAGTGATGCATTCTGGGGGTTCTGGCAGAAATGTTGTACACTTCAAGGGTGACAGAGAAAACAAGTTCATTCTTTATTAACATAGACAAGCATGACAAGATATCCCTGGATCAAATATTTTGATATAAATTCAAGACAGGCCCCAAACATCGAAATGAAACATATTTGGAGGCCAATGTTGAGATTCCTTTCAAATCAGCAATAAATGAAATGAACACAGGGGATAGTTCAAGCTCTGCTAAGTATTTCTAAACCGTGCTGCTACAGAGCTGTATATGGAGTGAGATAGCATCACTTTCCAGTACCCCACCTCTCTCAAGGGTTATTTTTCTTGTTGTTCTGACAGCGCTGAGATAAAAATGAAAACATGAAGGTGGTTCATAAATATAAGATGTGAGGGCTTATTCTCAAATGAAATTGGATATGGTCATATTTTGGGATTCCTACAAGAAAATGCATGAAGTAAATGAAGACAGCTCATCCAGAGAGATCTTAAGATCAATCCAGACTCTCTGAAAATGGGACATCGAAATAGCCAAATCCATTGAATTTTGACTTGCCTTACAGAATGCTTTTCTGTGAGATTGACTGTACATTTTCATAACATTAGAAGCAACATAAAAAAACATATACATTCTTTCTAGGTCTTTAATTTGTTATATAAAAGGGATGTTTCAACAACAAATTAAATTATGGAAAAAAAGAGAAAGAAACAAGATTATATATACCCACAGAAAATATATATTTAAAAAGTCCAGAGTGTGTATTGAATTGTACGTTGGACATGGGGAATACACACCTCATTTGAAGAAGAGCAAATCCCAGCCTACGACACCTCATTTACTTGAAACAAATTTAATCTTCTTATTGAACAAAATTAGCTTATTAGCCTGTTAGAGAAAAGCAAGAGAGGCTGAGAAAGAGACCTCAGATCTGTATTGACACAAAGGAACCCTGGGGTCTAACTTTATCCCCATAAAGCAATTCTTAGGAACTAACTTTACTTAGCAGTCTTTGAGGGCAGCATACATATTATCTTCCTTTCTAATATAAGCCCATTGAAAGCCAGCCAAATGTCTGATTTTAGTAAAAAAGCAACCAGTGAAGGACATTTTTAAAGAAGATTTAGAATAATCTTGATCTGAAATGCTTTCAGTAGATTATTCCAGTCAGATCTGTGCAAACGCAATAAAGGGAATTCAAATGAAAATTTACTGACCCCAGGCAGGCCAGAATGTAAAGTGACCATTGATCAGGCAGTCTAAGTGTTTGTTTCTTCATCAGGTCAGAATTGGAGAAATTTTGCATTGCGTAATTTGCTCACTAATGGATCATCTGCAGTGAATGGGTACCAGAACGAGAGTCCTAATAGCTGATAGAAACATCACAATAATCCACACGACTCACAATATTGACATCTTATGAAGTAAAAAGAAAAATCCATCATAAAAATAAATCCATCATTAAGGGATTTTATCTTTAAACCGTTGCTTATGGCTATAATACCAATCCATAATCTACAATAATGCTTCCTCCAGTAAATTCTGCATAAAAATGCACCAACACAGTTTCTTTAGAACCGCTTTGCTTGAAATGATGCTTGATTTATCCATATTTCTCTCCTGATCCAGGCAAGATGACGTTTACTTAAGAAAGCAATATGGATAGAGACAAAATTTTTGTGTGAAATATTCCCTTTAATAAACTGATCCTATAGTACACATAAGTGCTTAGGGTTCTGCATGCCTTTTGCTTATTCTCAACCACCTTATATATGGCATGAATACATATGTCACAAATAATTAATATTTGCCAACATGTACTTGATTTACAACCCCCTGGGGGCATTTGTGAGTGGATAAACATCATATATGGATAAACATATATTTCTCAGCACCTACAATTTTTTGTCTTGGTCATTTGATGCCTTCAGCCTCACTGACTATTCCTCAATTTTCAGGTCCTGATAGCTGCAGTATTATGGCCAGTCAGTGTGCTCAGGGCCAGATAGCAGCAAATCTGTTAGAAGCGTCCTGAGGATCACACAGAAATAGAAAGAGCCATTTGTGTGTGAGACTGGCATGCAATGTAAGCTGGGTTAGCGAATCAGTCTGAATGGAATCAGCTCGGGTCACTTACTCAATCACTGAACCGAAGGTTATCACAACCTGAAATGAGCTGAGGACCATTATGGGTTCATTTTATTAAGATTTTTTTTTTTAAATGCAAATTTGTATGATTAGGGAAGTATTGTAATGTTAACACCAATAAATAAAAGCATTAAAGATACAGATAAAACAGGAAAATTAGCTAAAGCATTTACCTATTGTGATTATTTTTTATTATTGTTATAAAAGTGCCCCTATTCTGGATTTTGGAAAATGACCTTTCATGCAGTCTGTAACAAGTAAAACGTTAATCAAAACATCCTATAAAGTTTCAAATATTAAAGAGTACCGTGTATAAAGTTATTGTCTATCAAAAGAAAGAGTCGAGCCTGAATCATTGAAACGAGTTGTTTATAAAACGATCATGATAATGTCAAGATGAAATATTAGCATGTTTCATGTCCACTTGTTGATTTTTTAGTGTTGGTCTGAATGAAAATGGCAGTAGGTGCCTCTTTTGGAGTGTTAAAAGCTCACAAACACTGCTTGAAATCGAGTAAAAGTAAATCAAATCGACCAATCACTGGAGGAGTTTGGAAAAAAGAATCAATAAATGAATCGTTTGGGAGTTGTTGAACAAATAAGGTCAAAATAAATGCATATAATAAGAAAATTAAAGTGTTTTTGACCTTGCATAAATGTCAGCCTGTTGTTTGGGACTCCTAAAACCAGAAAATAAACCTTTTAGAATTCATAATAGGTGCATTTTAAATCAGCTGTTTGGACTCTCATTCTGAAGTCACCCATTCACTGCAAAGAAACTCGTCTACATCTTAGATGGCCTGAGGGTGGTTCAATTTTTAACATATGTTAATTTTGGAGTGAAATAATCCTTTAATTATTCTTTAGCATGTCTCGGTCAGGCTGAAAAACAAAATCCTGTAAAAAAACACTAGTATATTGTATGTACACCCACTTAAACACGAGAAATGTGTTCTATCCTCGCCTGACCTCCTCATCAGCCCTTTTTTATGTATGATGATGTGTGTGTGGCATTCAGACAAGAGGATTGACACGTTCACATTAGGTATGCACCCACTGACACATGCTGCTGCATAGCTGACAGAGTCAACAAACATGCATGATAGAAAGAGAGAAAGAGAGCGGGAGACACAAGTAAAAGAGTAGCAAACAAATAGACCTAAGAGGGTGGTGACCTTTTGGGAGAGACCACATTTGGTTATTGTTGCATTGAAAGCAGCATTGCTATAATGAGAATGTGGAAAAGTGAAGGGCAGTTCTTAAAATTCACCTCCATTCACCACTGAATCTCTTGAGTTTTCCCATTACTACTGGGTGTTACTACTGCACTGTGTCCCACAGTATGAGCAGTTGACTGATTAAATGATACAGAAGCATGAAGGGAAAATGAGTTCAAACTAAAGTGTGTTTGGATTGACTTTTTCTATTCTATTTGCAAGTTTGCAATTCAAAAACCTTCTGGCACTCAGTGCTTGGGAACAAATCAGTGGCTGCACTTCTTCTTGTTTATATCATTTTAGTATTCTGATTTTTTATTTGTAAACACTTATTATTATCATCAATCTTAAAACCTGAGATATTTTTTTAGAATTCTTTAGCATTTTGTAGAAGTTTTTTGTTATTTTGACCTTTTGTCTTTCACTTTTGATCAATATAATGGTTTCTTACTAAATAAAACTATATAATATATAGGCTATATACAACATATTATATGTTTCATTTGATATTGTTTCTTTCTAAGAAGTATATATTGTGAGAGAAGAAAGGAAAACATTTTATTAGTTGCATTACAAACACAAAAGATTGCATTAAAAGTGGTGAGAAACTACTCAATAGTTAACACAGGTAAAATGATCTCTAAAAACCTAAATACATCAAACATAGTTTTTTTACAGAAGTGCTTAAATGTGAAGCGGCTCAGAGAAATCTGAATGCTTCTCTGGCTAACCTCACCTCAGGTCAGATTCAGCTCAGATTGTTTTATTCTGAAAAGTAAATAACTACTCTACTACATTAGACTCTCTGAAACTTCATCCAGAAAAAGAGAGAGTAAACAACAACAGTATTAGATTCTGTGAAACTGTCGAGTGTGAGCTTGTTCTCACCTCCCTTTTTTCGTCAGTCCTTCACTAAACAAAACAACTGACTGATACACAAAAAGATGAAGCAACAATATAGATACACACTTCTGCTAGTCCTAGATTTTTTTTATTTTGTATTTTTACATGTGATTTAAGAACAATAGATTAAACCACAATAATAGACCAATTAAAAAGTAATAATTTAAATGTTGCGTTCACAGAAATCTCCTGATGACATTGCTTCAGTGACCTATAAAGTGAATCGTGAGATGATTGCAAGCTGCAAATTCTTGGAATCTGTCTGGTGCAAACTGATAATGACACCCTGATCATACAGCATCTGTCAACAGACAGAACGCTGGCCTTTAAATCACTTCCTTTTCTAAAACAACCTTTTAAAGTGATAAAGTGCTGAGAGAATATGTGTAGCACACAAATGAGCCTTAACGTCTGTGGCAAAAAAAAGGATTTTCCACACTCCTGGAAAAAGTACAGACAGTGAGTCTAATGTGTGCTAAGCATATTGGCTCTTTGGACTCATTTAAAGTGAGATTAAGACAGGTGTAATTTTCCCTAGATCTGGCCCAAAAAAGGCTGATGGGTTCTTTTCCCCATTGTCGACTTATTGCAATCTCCATGACAGCAAAGTTTATTTTAATCACTGGAGTCCACTGCAAAACATATTTTGCAACTGACATGAAAAATTCTCTCATCTGATCCTATAGTGTTGCAAGGCAATTCATTATGTGGATGGAAGAAAACCTCATGCCTGTCTGAGCTATATCAGCTGAAAACAGAAGATCTCTATTTTGAAATGTGATCTATGATTTGCTGGAAATAGGGTGTAGGTCACTGTCAAGACAGTAGGTCCCATATTCTCTAAGCTATACATAAATTCAATCTTCGAGCAGAAGGTTAAATTATGGCATTATAACAGTAAAACATCCCCGGAGGAAGCTAAACAAGCACCGCTATAAGTAAACCCGCACAGCTCTTCAATTTAAACTGCTTTGCCAGTCGGGAGAAGCAGAGGTCATACAAAACCACAAATCATCAGGTCTGTGAAATGAGAAACTATAGAATGCTAAATGGCCACGATGCGGTCAAGAAAGAGCTTTACTGAGATACTAATGTAATAAAAGTTGTATTTGTGTGATAATCCCTGATATTTATTGCTTTAAGCTTTCATATCTGAATCTACATTTTTTGACTATGCATTACGTGTATAACCAGGGTCGTGGAAGTGCTAGAACTATCTGTGCTCTAATGTGATTATTTCTGCTGCAATTGTATCATTCTATTCTGTCCACAAAGAATCACTTTGGTCCAGTTCCTAGAGCTGCTATTCTGTCTGTGAGATTGAAGCTAATAAAACGTGCCATTAAGGAACTATTAGTCTAAAAATACCTCCCTCGGGTTATAAATTTCACCTCTCTCTGAGGTAACCATTCAACTTCCGCTAGCACCACTATTCACCTCTTCCCAAAAATAAACATAAGTATTATAAGAGTCTCTCAACTCTTGAAGCTGTAAACCTTCAGCTGTGAACTTTTATGTGAGACCCACATACTGTGAAATCCATGCTGCAAAGTATTTCATTCATTTTATATAACGTAAAAGACATTTTATTTGAATTAAAATCTCAGTTAATTCCCTCTCCATATAAGTAATTAATAAAAAAAATGACATGCATGCATTCATTAACATTCAAGAACGTATTTTTCTCGGTTTGACAAGATATCAGGTACTGACAGAAACAACAACAAAAACTCTCTTTTTTTTATTAAAGACACATTTACAGTACTTTCCTCAAATAATAAACCTCTTCCTTTGTTACATCATGCTGTCTACATCACGCTTTTGATGTCTGAATTTCTGTTTCAAGTCTAGAGTTGTTGGGAACAGGGTCAGTGAATATTCAGGGTTTAGACCTCTGTGGATGCATATGGGGCCATGCTTTGATGAAAAGTTGGGATTTGTTATACCTCTAAATAGATATTGACATTTCGCATTTCAAAGGTAGTCATTTACATGAAGTAAATATCTTGAAATTCCAATTAATTTCCGTAGTTAGAAGTGTTTTCTTCAAAACCCCATGACTAGATAAGTGGAACTGGAATAGAATGTAGCAAATGCTAAATTACAGGAAATTCATAAATATTTGGTCCTCAGCCTGACATCCTGTGTCGTTTGAAGCTGAAGTGTGGCTTTCATCAACATGAAGCAAGACTCTCAATTTGAGTTTCTAAGAAAGTATCACATGGTGGAATTGTGACTGGGGCAGGCGTGAATGCAAATGATGCTTAGCTTTGTTCAAATGTCGACCTGATAATGGCGTCGCAGTGACGCAGGACAGCAGCATTCAGAGGACAAATTCAAAGCTATCAAATTGGCTTCATCCATTCGCCCTGACACTAATTAGTCATTTTCATCTTGGGATTGGACACTCTCAGTCTTCTATTGCATCACACACACAGACATAATGATTCTCTATATTCCATAAATACTGAATACGTAATATTACTGTAAATCATGGTGATATTTAGCAGACGTGGTCTCGACTTTATGCATTCACATTGATTTTAATTCAGCTTGTTCTGAGACATCCAGTCCAAGCCTTTGGAACTCATTTATATGTATAAATAGAACAAGAATCTATAGATCCTGCACCACAGTATTTGCTTTTTGCAAATGAATCAGCTACAACAAAGTGATTTTAAATCATGTGCTTATGCAGTCGCAAGGATATTTGTAAGCCGTGAAGCTTTGAGGATACGGAAATGTGAACCTATGGACCACAAAACCAGTAATAAGGGTCCATTTATATGCTACTTATAACTGTTTGTGTTGAATATGCACAACCTTTTTTGATGTTAAAAAAATGTATTAATCTTCTACACTGGCAAATAAAATTAATTTTATGTCAAAACTAATTTATTCAGGTATAAAAATCTCCACTTGATGTTCCCCAACATGGGGCAAGCTGTGTCACAAGGTTTTAATAAGTCATATTTCTGAACACCATGTTATATTTTCATATCTGAAATATAACATGGTGTACAGAAGAATGTAGGTATGAAGTGGTACAGCTCACACCGGGTCCAAAGCTCTGTCCAAAGGAATGAATAAAAGTTCCTAAAGTTGCTAAAAGGTCCGGTAATTGGCAAGCCTTTGTGAAATCAATTTCAATTGTGTTTGTTTTTCCATTAAAACATTTTCATATGCAAATAAACAGAAATTAAGCCATAAGATAATATATTTAATTTTGAAAAAGATTTGTCTATTAGACACAATTGCCTGTAATTACACTCTCAAGAAGTCATAGAGCTTCTCCAGACAAGCGTGATTAATCAGAAAGCATTATTCGGGCTTCACACACAGCATGATAAATCAACGTCCAGAATTTGTATGTGAAAATTCTTTCTTATGCTGGGGTTCTGATTAGCTTTGCGTTGAGTGTGTGCTTGACCTCAACACACTGCCAAGTCGGAACCAGCCAGACTTGAAAAGCTTGTTGAAAGAGATCCTGAAATCAAGCTGCATATTGAGGGAGAGCATCTCATCTGAACGAACAGACAAAAAGTTATATAATCCTTCATGTTCAACATAGCTTTTAGCTAAAAAATCGGTCTCAACAGAAATAGCAAGCAATGGTGCATTATAAAAGGCATTAAAAATCCAAATGAACCATGGCAATTGATTCTCAACAGGCACAGTGTGCATTGTTTATAAATTAAATAGCAGAGTACTAATCTGAAATGAGTGTAAAAATTAAGAATCTGACTGAAATCCCATGGATCAAAGGCCTCTCACAAATTTAACAGCTCCCTGAAATTCCCCCATGGGACTATAAAGCACGTAGAGTACAAGAAGGAATCAAGATTAGTGAAAGCCAGCTGCGCACCTCTCCTGCCGAATGGATTTGGAATTACACAGACTAAAGGTAAACAACTTGGAACACAGTATGTTCAGAGACTGTCGTACAGTGGAGAGGTAGAAGAAGAGGTTTATCCATTACACTTCGAAGGATTTCTCTGTATGTAAGACATGTTTTCAATTTTGGCTGCACTTTTTCCCTCCTCTCTGTCGAAATTAAATAATTTTTTTCCCCCATGTGTTAAATAGAAGTCGCACCCCACTGCCCCGGTGATATTAGAATGTGTGTGTATTTCCACACTAGCACTCAGTATGTTGCACTGCAGAAAATCACATCTTATTTGCCTGGGAACTCTGTTGGTTTGGCAAAGCGGTTAGAATAACTAAAGTAGTCTGCAGTTCACCTGTAAAAAAGCAATTCATGCTATTCTGGAGTCTTTCTATTGATCATAAAGATGAACAGAGAGGAAAAACGGCACGCTGTCATAAATCATGAACTGTAATGAATTTCAGAGATTATTAGCTACAAAACAAAACTATATACTGTATATATATATATAAACACATGCATGAATGAATGAATTAATAACAATAATAATGATGATAATTAAATACATTTACTTCTATTCCTGAATTCAACAATGATGCATTAAAAAATTTAGCAAATATGACAGGAAAGCAATAAATGCTATACGGTATTTTGAAGATTATATCCTCAAAGAATCCCCCAATATAATATTAACACTGTTAATAATAAGAAAGGTTTCCTTAGCAACAAATTATTAAGAATGATATCTAAAGGATCATATATATATATATATATATATATACGGCTAAGCTCGAGGTAACACCACTAGCTGTTCACCTCTGGTTTCCTATATCCTGTACCTCTGCATTACCTGGAATATCGGAGTTTCCCTGAAGCCGTGATGGCCTGCCTAATGAGTCACTAACCTGCACCGAGCACTATGGATCTTGTAAACCAACCTGTCGTAAGATACTTGTACTGTACCTTGTCTGCTAACCTTGAATCCTTACCTGTGTTAAAGGGGCTGTGTATGAAGATAGCGATCCAGAGATCGCCCACAAGACTGAGTACAGACCTAAAAGAATCCATTATGTTGATCCTTTGCCCCAATCCTCAGTTGATGTTCCTTTTAATTATGTTTCAATAAATCTTTGTTACGTTATTTCAGTCCTGACTCCTGTGTACATTGTCTGAGCGTTACAGAAGCTCAGCCCCTAACTGAAAAAACCCTCGCTCCATGATTGAAGCGTCAACCTTCAGAGAGGATGAACTCTATCAAGCTTTTCTCCAGACGGTGTGCCCTGGAGGGAGAGAACCTTGAGAACTCTGTTCTGTCTGGGGCTAGATGACAATCTGGCAAAACAGGTTCCTATGCAGACTCTCAAGGTTCTCTCACTCACCTGATTGACCAGGCGTTATAGCTGGGAGGTTCCCTCTTAACCGTAGAAAATACTTTCCCCACCATTCTGATACCAGTTACCCAGCTTAGTCAATTCATTACCAAAACGGACAACACGGATTAGATCGTCCAAGAACGCCCGGTGATTGCTGCAGTCACAACCAAGATCGCCGATCTCGAACCCTGAAGGTACACTCAGCCCTTCTAGGCCAGCAGTGCCAGTCCCAATCCCAGAATGTTCAGTCTTTCTGTCTCGGCCTGAAGCACCAATCCAGTCCCTCGCGGATTCCAGTCGCATTTTCCAAATCCTGCTCCAGAGTTTTAGCCAGGAGAGCCAGTCCAGTCCCCTGCGAATCCGAGTCCGCATTTTCAAAGTACTGCTCCAGAGTTTTGGCCCAGAGAGCCATTCCTGTTCCCCTCAGAGCCCAGTCCGCAGTTTCCCAGGCCTGTTCCAATATTATGGCCAGAATAGCCGATCCCGACTTCAGTTCCTGAATTATGGCCAGGAGAGCCGTTTCCAAACCCTGTTCCAGAGTTATGGCCAGGAGAGCCGATCCCAAATCCAGTTTCTGAATTATGGCCAGAAGAGCTGTTCCGCATTCCAGTACCTGACCCACGGCCAAGAGAGCTGATATAGCAATGCCCTAAAAACCATCTGCAGTATATCCCCTAGTCCTACATAGCAATAAAAGTAACCCAGAATGCACAGCATATGACAATATCATGACAATCTACAGGAAGTTTTCTTCAACAAATTATAAATCTAGTAACACAAATCTATAGAATGATGCTATAGCTACATTTGAAAAGAGATCACTCCTAAAGCACAGCCACTTTCACACATGCACAAATGGATCTGAAAGAAGAAGAAACACAACAAGATAACCTGAAATGGTCTTGCTTCGGTGGCTCATCACACATTGTTGTGAATCCTCAGCAGGATGGTTTGTTTTCAATTTCTCAAAGCCATCTGGAGGCAGCACAAGAGATTGGGATCAAGTTGGATGTTACAGTTTCTGCTGTATACTCCACATCTTTTCCACCTTAATGTGACCTGTGGGATAGGGGATATCTCCCATAGCATCACAAAGGAGATGATAGAACACATATTGAACACAAATGACATTTGATTGTTGGTGCATCAGGATTGTCAGAGCTGGCTTTTCTTCCAATAGATAAATAAGGCATACGTCAGCTGTGGAGGCACAGGGTGAACATATTAATGTGTATTTGTGCACTCCATGTTTGATTTTGCTGGAAATTTGGGGAAACTGTAAAGTATTTTTCCATTCCTTAATCAAACTACATCAAAATGCTTTGAACCGGAGAAGAAAAAAAAAGCAAATTCTAACAATTGGATTTCTACATTTTTGCACTCTCGCTTAAAATAACATTTACATTTAATTTGGCAGATGCTTTTATCCAAAATTACTAGCAACAGCGGAGGCAACAATGATTCTTTCTAATAATAAGGTAAAAGCAAACTATATTTTTTCATTATTTTCCATTTTTCTTAAAATAACTATTATTTCTTAGTGTGAATAACATTTTAATGCTTGGATTTTAAGCATCTGCCATGGAACCATTAATGCTATTAAATAACCTTTATTATTAAGAGTATTACAATAAAACTGAATACTCGACTGTTTGATCACTGATACACATACCATATCACATAAATTAAAAACTTTAATCATTCAATTGATGTCTTCTGATTGTAGTATTTTCAGCAGCTATGTGTTGTTGTGAGCGAGCAAATCACCTGTTACATGTCTCATCCTGGACCTCTCTCTCATCAGCAGCTGCTGTTTGCTTTAATTTATGCTTTTATGAGCTAATCAAGAGCTTCAGACATATAGCCATCTGCTGTCACAAGGCTTCGCTGCACTTATCAGCGCTATTCAGGTGAAAAAATTAAAAGCAAATTTGATGATAGACAGCTCTTCAATAAGGAATCAGTTGTAAAAACAAGGTGGGAGTATTATCGCTATTAGTTATTGACACTAGACTATAGGAAGACGTCAAGTGCTGTTTCTTTTTTTTTTAAAGGGAGTAAAAGAAGGATGTTGGGTGCAGCTTTTAAAAATATTATATGTTTGCTTTCAGGACAGCAACACAGAGATACTGTTACTTTAGAATTTAACATGTACAGTATTAATCATTATTATATGATAATGCTCATAAAAATAATAACATAATTATTTGCCGTAATTAGCAGTAATAATCTTTCTACAAATATGTGCTTGGCTACAGATTTTGTGCACTACAGTGTTTACTTTTTGTCTGAAAATGTCACTCCTGTGAGATACATGAAAAGCTAGAGCTCTGTGGGAGTTCGTGCACATGAGAGGCAATGCATCATGGGAGCAGACTCACCTTTCCGCCCATGAGATTGCAGTGGGAGAAAATCAGATTAATCAATCTAGTTCTCTTTTGGTTCAGGCCCTTCACTAAACATGGTCCATTGCCCGGCTGGACAATAACTAAAAGCAGCAGTGGAAAAAAAGTCAATTCAGGGTTGCTTTTACTCAAGTGAAACTTGCCATATTCAATCACCAAAAAGGGAAGCCCAGTTTCCGCTGGTACCTGAAACTATACATACATTGCACTTTTAAAACCTTGAAAATGACAAAAACAACACAGGGAAGGTGCATCAAAATGCAGCAATTGACAAATATTGAGTGGTTCAAAAATCTTGAGTGAAGCCAATGTACATCTATAAGATGCAGATGAACAAATAAATTAACAATGGTACCTTTATATAATATTTACATATTGTTAATATAATAATTTCATGTCAGTTTAGAAGAATTTTAATAAAAAATTAAGGGTTGGTTTTTTAAAATTATTTTATTGATTTATTTTTTATTTTAGATTATTTTTTTTACTGGTTTTGTGCTTCTATTTATTTGCCACATTGCCTGATTTTTCTTTAAAAACATGCATTGAAGTATTTAAATATAATTTTTTAAATAATGTTTAGACTCAAACTAGAGCTTATCTTGTGTTAATGAAGATGCACAAATTAAAAATAAACTGTTGAACAGCTAAACAGTGAGCATGAAAACAGAAACAATGCCCAGCTTCAGTGTTGTTTCAAACGCTGGTGATCATTGCTGATTATGAGATCATTAAATCATTAAATAACTCTATTTTCTATTTAAGCTCTATTGTCAAAAGCCCATGATAAAGCAGAATAAGTCGTGGGAATGTCTTTCAGATAATGAGCTTATTATTTTATAGGCTAATTAACTCATGCTTCTGTTTCTTCTCTGTGACCATGATTGCTGTTAATATCCCTATTTACATTGATTCTGCTCTCTCTCCTCCTCAGGGTGAAAAAACAGAAAAAACAACTCACTGACCTCAATTTTTGTAAATCTGTCCCACGTACAGCTGCTCTAAATCTAATTCTTAAACATTTCTGTCAGTGCTAGTTGCTAGTTATTGTTCCTTGAGAGTTAAAACTGGCTTGAGGAGAAATGTAGTCATAAAATAACACAAAATCTATTTTATTAGCTAAGCTAATATACTGATTTCAGCCAAATCTTTGTCATATTTTTTTAATATAACTGACAAAGCATTTACAAAAAAACCCAAATTCAATTAAAATAAAAACAAATATAATTAATAACAATAAATAAATAATTTTAATACTAAAATAATTTTAAACAATACAGCCTGTGTGTTAAAACGGCAAAAGGTATTAAAGTAAACCATAAAATCAACTAGAAAGGGTGAATAATTTAGATCATACTAGCTTGATTGTGTTTTTTTTTTTACTTGTGGCGAGATGACAAGGATCACTAATGATATAGCCCTTTTTATGAAAAAAACAACCATTTGAAATTTTAATACCTTTATGTGCCTACTTTTTTTCCTTTTGTCTGCAACTGGAACAATTCAAGTGGTAAATTAATCATAAATAATTATTTACATCCTCCACTTTATCTTCTATGATAAAACAAAATTAATGTTACTGCAATAAACAGAAAAAGATGAACGCACACTGGCATTTTAGAGGAAATGCTTGCTTCATAATCAAACTACACAACACAAAAGACTATATTTATACCTGACATTCTCCTTCACCTGCAATCCATTATTCATTCAGTGGGAAGCATTCACAGAAACCCTCTGCTACTCATCATTCCAGTCCATTCCCTCACAGTCCTTCAACATGCTCACACTGACCGATTCAAATCCTTTCATTTATACTCATTATTCAAAGTCTCCATGTGATTATGATCCTGACAAGCTAATTAAAGAGCCTATTATGTTTTGTCCGCACTTGAGCCCACTTAGAAAATCCAGTGTTTCAGTTCAAGAACAAAACTGTTCCAGACAGTACTGATTTATATGTTGATGATTTGATTTAGATTTACTTGTTTGTACTTATTTATACTTTCCATTTTAGTTTTTGTGCTTAATAATAATTTATTAATAGTATAAATCAGAAATAATCACATTGCTGTAAATGAAGTGTACGTGCCAATAATTTTAAACAAGTAATAGATACATTTGCTGTTGCCAGTATAGGCCAGACATATATATATATATACATATAGTAACAAAGTGGTGCGCTTCTCAGCGGATAAGGATAGCAGGGAGACGTGAATTCCAAAAGACATGAACTTTTAATTGAACAGACAGGATCCATGGGGAGCTAAACAAACATGCAGAGACATCATAACATAATCAACGACTGACAATCAAAACTCAAAAGGACATTGGAACAAATGGGAATAGGTAGGGAAACACAAAACACCTGGGACACACAGCTGGGCTAAATAAAACACTAATTATTGGTGCAGGACTATAAACAAGGCAAGACACATGTACATCGAATGAAAACAAAAACGAAGCATCATTGTTAATAATAAGAACCACAGTTTTGTGTGTCAATTATAAATGATAACTGCGAAACAAATCGGCATCTTAGAATGGTTTTGGATAGATTGTGCTATACTAAAGCCTGGAATAATTCAGTTTTGCCATCCCAAGAAAAAATCATTTTAAAATATATTCAAATTGAAAATAGCTTTTAAATTCTAACAATATTTCACTTTTTTGTGTGAGTTTCTACTGCATTTTTGATTCAAGAGCATTGATGAGCTATTTTCAAAAATAAAAAATATAGTTTGAAAACTTTTGAAATTATTTTGTTTAAAAAGTATACTTTTAAACCTATTGACGCATTACACGTGTATTACATATCATAAGCCTCTACCAATGACCTACAGTTCAAAGCAAATGCATTTCGCAATCAATCTCCCTAAACTTACCAATGCTACATTTTTAAGACACAATATCAATTTAACAGTAGTTTGACTTTACAAATTGCATCCTGTGCAGGACCTGTGTCTAACACTAAACCATACTTTAGATCTTCTTCCCACACATCCCCACTGATACTCTTCCACTCTGTAATAAATCTGCAGTATACCCACTCTCCATCTCTCTCCTCAAGCACACACAGGGGACAGCCTTGCGTAAGCTGGAGAGGCCCCACTGTCCTTCTCTACACACAGGACAGGAGTCCTAATGATTGTGACCTTTCCCCAGCAAGGTCTGGCAGACAAAACGAGACTTATAGTCATAACAAATACGGCAGTATTATCCCCGGCACCATAGCGACACTTATTATTAATTAAGCACCTTCAGCACAGAACTAATTCAGACGTGGCTTTGAAAGGATTACACCATCATTAGATCTAGCATTTTCAATAGTTTGATGTGGTCACTCGCAGGAGGGAATGATTTGAAAATGCACTGGTTATTTGATCAAAAGGTCACTGGATCCTAATTTGCCTGATACAATGTGAAGAAAAGTTTAAAGTCAATATGAGATCAAAATCCCTGGTAGTTAAATGATTAATCAGTTCACACTATTCCAATGTATTTAAGTATTTCTGATAGAAATACATTGTATTATTGAAGCAAAATTCATTTGTAAACACCATTTCATGTCAACTTTAAACACTGCAGTCATGTTACAGTATGTGATATGTTTTCAGTTGGAATGATTATACCATTGTGAACAAGTTCTAACAGATGCAATGATGTGAGTCATGGAATAAATGTTATTCACCACAGCTGGTAAGTGCTATTTTGTTGTAGAGTATGATTTCTAAGATAACTTCATTTCGCATCACAAGTTTCTAAATCCGAGTCTTCTTGTCAGTGTTACTTGGAATTACGAAGAGGTCATGATGACTGGTTTGTTTGTGTCCCTTGGGGGAAATGGTTTGGAAACAGAAGTGAACAGAGAAGGGACAGACGCATTGTTAGTGGAGCAGAGTTGTACTGGGACGTGTTTCCATGCTCACAGTGGGATGTCTGGCAGCTTCTCTTGCGCAACAAACTGCCCAGTCATTGCCGCCGTGCTCAGGCGTAAGGGTTTTAATTCCGATGGGGCTGAGATCAATGAGCTTTCACATTTAGGGGAGTTTGTGTTGGTGAGAAAGCCGGAGGAAGATGAGGTAAATAGGGAAGGGGATGGGCATATGCGCAAAAATCTGTGGAAGACAACCTCTGGCCCTGGTCCAGAGGAACACTAAGCAATGTACTGCAGTGGAGAGAGCAGGGCACCTCGGGGATCACAGCAAATTGGTCAGCTTTGTTTTGTTATCGATTGGTCATGTTGCTCATGCTCCCTAAATATCAACCTTCACTGGACAGACTCGCATGGCACAGAAAATATCATAAATATGTGATTAATACTGCAGTACTGTCTACTTCACTCCATATCACAAGATTTGTGCTTTTGCATTCATGAGTTGAGCTATCATTCATCTTTTTTTTTTTTTTAAGTAATAAGTTTTCACTTATTAAAAAAAAAATGTCATTGTGACCTGATTGACAAAAACAAGAATCAAAATGATCAATTTCTATAAGATTTTTTTGGTAAGAAAAAAAGCACTTACTAATAAACAAACAAGCCCATTTGCAATGCTGTATATGTTCTGTTGCAGCTGTGTGTGTGTGTGTGAGAGAGAGAGAGAGAGAGAGAGAGCAGTGTTTTCAGAAGGATTTGTGGGAGGGTCTGTACGCGCACGTCCCTCTTGGTTCTTGGCTCTGATGATAAGCCCCCTGCTTGCTTCAGTGCCTTTCCAAACCCAGAGACCAGGGTGTTATGACTATGGATGACAAGCACAGGAGCTTTCCAGCCTGAGACAGAGGAGCAGGGAGACATAGATAATAGAGGGTAAAGAGATACATGACACGTGGGAAAGTGAAAGATGGTTGCAGTCAGAGAAGACAAAGATACAGAGCGATGAAGCAGCAGAAAGCCGAGAGAATAGCGTTTTGGAGGAGGAATAAAAACAGCACAGGAATAATAATAGATAGGAAAGGAGAAGAATAAACAAGAAGCGGAGAACAGAGACATTTTAGAGACAATGTCCACCGTCCACCTTAAAGGGGTCATCGAATACAAAATTCACTTTTTCTGTTGTATGAATGCACCAAATGTGTGTCGGAAGTCTTGTACACATCCATTCTAGAATGATAATAGTCCACAATGGTTTTCTTTTTTTTCAAATCAGATTCCTGTCAGAATGACATAGTTCTGCACAGGCCCCTCCCCATTGATTGACAAGGCCGTCTTCCCTTAGACCTGCCCTGAGTGAGCTGTTGTCACCTCTAAGCTTGTGCAGGAGAAGACAAGATTTTTCTGATTAAGTGACTAAGGCATTTTGCTGTTGGACGTAATACTAATTAATATATAGTCAATTACTCCCGACATCTGAGCCATTGAATATGCAGAGGATTCATGTTGCTTTCATTTTGAAGGGAATGAGCTGATTCTGGATCTGCCTAAATGCGTCTGTTCAAATCATTCATGGTCCAGATACATCAACAGGAGAAGTGAGTACACTTCTTTAATTAATCTCTGCAAATCGTCCTAATAATTGACTAGTTAGGCAGTTTCACAGCGGAAGTTTCAAGTCAGAAACCTCTCATTGTAAAAAGATGGATCTCAAAATCAGTCACTGTTGGAAAGGATTCAAGTAAGCAAAATAATTATTGGGACCTGGTGGATTTTTCTAAAACCTAAAAACAACAGGCTAATAAACCACCATAAACAAAACATTAAGAATAAAGCATTTGTACTTTTTAATTTTTTTCATATGTCATTATTTTGTCTTATGGACTACATGTAAACAGCTTTTACACATCTGTAAACAATAAGCAGAGTCAGCCTGTCATGTGTCACTTTCTGTCACTTTTTTTCAACTGTATTTGCATTCTGTTTTCAATTACTGTATCAAACCCTCTTTATTACCTATGTTCCCTTCTCCATGTTGTTTTTCCTAAGACCTTGAGTAGATTGAATTATCTTGCCCTTACAGTGCACATTCAAACAAACAGAAAATCATTTTAAAAGCAGCTTATGGTGAACACTTGACCTATGATTACAAACGACAGGCAAATTCAGCATGTCACAGCTGACGTCCCCTAGAAAAGGAGAGGGGTTGCAATACTGTATTTTATGTAGGTTGAGAATCACTCCTAGAAATGTGCTAAGAAAAATGTCAAGGACCAGAGTAAGTTCAGAAAAAAACGCAAAAGTAATCAACTAGCAGAATTAAGAATAGGGGCCTTGAACCATTACTGCTACATCTGCAGTGAGTCACTGTTCCTGTATTTTCCTTTTACTGTACATAAATGTGTGTCCAATGCAAAGAATTTCTGCTAATTCCATTAAAGGGTTACAAAGGGTGCCAAACGCTTTTGTTCTGGTTTCTGAGCCTTTCACATTTACACTGCTTGAAATGTCATTTACTGAATTGTTATTATAGCCAGTGGTGGGCTTTCTTTGTTCTTAAATTTCTTCTAAAATATATATGTGAAAAATTTTTGTGATTTAGTATTTTGCGGTCATCAGAAACAGAGACTAGGGATGTGGACAGTTTTGAAAAGTTTGGCAATTCTTTAATGAAAGCAGCATTATTTGAATTGCTGTTTACATATACACAACATGTAACACACGTTATTTTACTGTTTTTACTTAAAAACAACAACTGTAACACTTGCTTTCCTCATAAACTCAAAAAATAATTTCTATCAAAATAACATATGTATAATGTCTCTTACACATTATAATATTTTACTGTTCTTAAGTCTAGCCTCAAGCTTATAACTGACAGGTCTGTGATTTTACGTAATACTTTAATATGAATTCCACTGTGGACAAGTGTAATCCTACAGAAAGAATGTTTTTAAGTCATGTAATCTTTAAGAGAATTGTGTACAGTGGGGCTCTGATAAAAGACAGTTGCAACAAGACTTGGATGCAAACACTGCTAACAGCGCATGTGCATGCTTGAGTTTGTTTATCTGCTTGGATGAGCATCTGAAATCTTGAGCACAGGAACCCTTCACGATTTATTACTCTTGACAGCAAGCACAATTGGGAACAGTTCAAAAGCACGAGGTAAAAAGCATTTCATAACACTCTGAACACATAATAGCAGAAAGTTAGTCCGTGCTGGGAGATGCAGTCACTACAAACGTATCACAAACATGTTTTTCCATTGATATCCACTTAAAATTAACCAACTGAAAAAAAGAAAAAGGAAAATACTGTGGGTTTTTAACTTGTTTCTTCAAAAACAAAACAATTGGACCAATCTGCTTCCTTTCATGCCACAGGAGTTGCCAGGATCAAGGACTGTGATCTCCTGATGTCCTTTCTTCCAAATCCAATGTAATTAGTCACTCACCACGCAAAGATGGCAGATTTCAAACCACATACTTCGGTGATGTACTGCAACTGTTGACCAACTACAGTTGAGCACATCAGTTCCATAAGAATTTATGAATAAATTACACACATTAAAACCTTGTTTTTCAGTTTTAATGGAGAAAACATTTGGAACTGACCAAAAAAAAAACAAAAAAAAACCCTCTATTGTATATACAGTAATATGTTGAAAATGGATTAATTTCGACTTTTAGACCATGCATTGTGTCGGAAAAACCTTGAAACTGATACTCTTGTTATATCTTCACAGGGTCTTCAAACATCATCCCATATAGGAAAGGAGACTTCTCTCTGTAACAGGCTGCTCTGGCCTTCTGGAGAGAACTCAATCTCTGTATCTAGAAAAAGAATTTCACATGGTAAAAATGGGTCCATTTGGCACTATAGCAAAGCACAGGCTAATCAAGCATAAAGAGATAAATCAAACTAAAACAAGTGTTGCAAAACAGCTGAGCTACTGATCACTCTCCTGAATGGACTTTTACTGCATAATCATCATGAAGAATAGACTGCAGACTGTAAAAACTCTTTTACACAAGTTGCACGGATTCATCAATGGATTATCATTTTTAAAACTGACACATGTAAGGGAAAATAACAGCACTAAGACTAATGATGATTAAATAACTAAATTCATTATTTGAGCAGCAGCATGGTGTCCACAGAGATTGTGAAGCCTGCAAAAAAAAAAAAAAAAAAACCAACAGACTACAGCCGTTTCCTCTCCGGATCTCACACTCAGACAATCATTCACTGAGCCCCATGTTAAATTAGACAGTTTGTCTTCAACTTGTGTTAGGTTCATCTTGTTTTGCTGTGGAGCGTGCTATCATAATAAACTTTGAAATACAACATCAACACTGTAACTTTTTGCATTTCTTGCATGGTCTCCATTTCTCTGTGTGCTTCATTGCTTGAAGCAGAGAAAGTTACATTATTCCGCTTAAGAAAATTAAAACAAGTAAACTGCTGGCAGTTCCATATGATGTATTCAGGCATTCATTAAGCACAGCCATGTTACCAAAGAAAAAAAACACATTAAAACCTTAACTCAAAAAATATTCTTTTGATTTTATATGGATTGCGTTCTTGGCAAGTGTTAATTCACATCAATGACCGTTATTGCCATAGGGCCTTATAGTCAAAAGCTCCTTCTGAGTCTGCAGACAAATGCCCTTTCACTAACAAAATCATGGATAAAGTCACAGAGTGACCAGTATTTCTAGGGACTGTAGTTCCTCTGCTTTTCAAGGACATGCTTTTATCATTTAGAGAAAATGGTCTGCATTCGTTTTTTAAGTTGGTATGTGCAGTGTCTCAGTTACTGGAAATGCAATTTCTTTGCCCATTTCTCTTTGTCCTTTCTGCTTAGTATCATGTCTTGTCTGCACAATATTCTATTCTTTTCCATAAGATCAGATCATCTTACATTACACATACTTCGAATACTCAGAAGCACTATTCTTTTTTTTCCCCTGTAACAGAAGAAAGAAATTGTAAGAGGCACTTTAGAACTGAAACCACGTGGAGTAAAATTGAAAACTATCTAAACTGGATTTCCTCCTTTAGCCAAAAAACTATTTAATGCTGAAACTAGTTCAAAGTGGTATACAATGTGTATATGAAAATAACTAAAAAAATACAGCTAACTAACACAAAAAAACGCAATAAAAACATAATAAAGTTTTCTTTTTCTAATTAACTTCATATTATAGATAGATAGATAGATAGATAAACTCAACTATCTTCAACAGAAGTCTGCAGCAATATTGCAAGGGAGACCCATCAATTAGGACTATTTAAATTCATTTTGAGGAGTTGGGGTTGACATCAAACATTAAAATTACAAAAACATTACCTACACACAAGTGTAATATTCTCATTTTAAGCATATAATTTCATGCACTCTCAGAAATAAAGGTATAAAAGCAGTCACTGGGATGGTATCTTTTCAAACGGTACACTTTTGTACCTATAGGCTAAAATATGTACAGATTTAAGGTACTAAAATGGACCCTTTAAGTATAAACATACTTCTTGAAAAGATACCGCCCCAGTGACAGCTTTTGTACCTTTATTTCTGTGAGTGTGTGTTATTGACCTTATGAAGGGCATAAATACTTAAAAAGGTAGTCAAATGTAACAGCTGATGGCCATGTGGCCACCTGATTAGAGTTTGCATCCCACCTCCAGTTCCCCTACTAAACACACTCAAATAAATAATCTAAATGATAAACTGGAATGGGTGCAAAGGTGCAGCAATCGTCCAGAGGTGATGGCTACTGACTGAATTCAAACTGTGAAGGAGATGTTGTTTCTGGCAGATCATTCAGTGCTTAATGACAGATGAAGCAAACATCGCACGACCACAGGCTTCTGTAAGGGTCAAAGAGGCCTGAAACAGATGTTTTTGTTATACTAGCTAAAGAACACCATAAGGCATCCCTCAGGATAAGCTTAACAAATCAGCAGAGAACGCTGAAAACGCATAGGTTCCTTTGCAGGTTCTGGCTTATGACTCTGGATTACTAGCAAGACATTTGCAACGGCTTATCCAAACCTCCAACGATCCTAATATCTTCCAGATTAGCTCTTAACAAATGGAACAAATTGATTCGCCTCATCTGAAATGGAGGAGCTTTAAGGCTGCTTCATAGCTTGAATACAATCCGATGCGTGACAAGGATCTTCACTGTCAAAAGGAACAGCAAATATGGACAGATTTCATATCCATGTACATATATAAACATTGCAGCCACTGCTCTTAAGGAAAGCGTTACTAAAGTACATACAAATAATGAGAGTGAATTCTGCATCCATATTGAAGATTACAAATTGCAATGTTGGTTGTAATGATGTGAAACCCAATGGTACAAGGTCACATGTTGTACAAAATTATTTAGGTGTGCTTAAATGTTGAGATCTAAAGCTAAAGTTAAAATCAGTGCATTACAAATGTCTTTGCCGTAGCTTTTGATCAATTTAATGCAACCTTGCACAATAAAAGTAGAAAACGAACAAAACAAAAAACTACATCTACCACGGAATAGAAAATTAATGTAATATATCACAATTCTAACTTCATAACTTGCTATTTTGGCTTATTTCTCACAATTTGACTTTAGAACTTGAAATTGCAAGTTTATTTCACTCAATTCTAATACACCTTTAATTAAATGAAAAAGTCAAAACTGTGACAAAAAGTCCCAAAGCTTTTTTTCTTTAATGTTAAAGGAGTCATAAAAATTTTCCACAAGCTAATATGATTCTATAGGTTCTTAATGGAAAGTTTGTAATATAGTTTGTTTTCAAATTTCTCAAAGATAGTTTTACCCTGTCAAAAACAGCTCTTTTGAAATCACTCTGTTCTGTGTACTTCCCCTTTAAATCTTCACGAGCTCCGC
>JAUMHI010000041.1:13869409-13879600 GCA_032359435.1 Enteromius unitaeniatus | reverse complement strand
ACTCAGGGCGGGTCTGAAGTAAGACACCAGTTCAGTCTGTGTGACACGCTGCTGTCAATCAACTATTGTGGGAGTGGTCTATGTCTGTGTGAAGTCCAAACTGCTTATAAAAGTGCATGTGGCACCGGATGACCCTTTTAAAAAAAAAAAAACAGGCTTCCACTGGTGGTGCCAATACATGATTACGATACTAACTGGATATTATGGCTTATTAAGAGCCAGGCTTAAAATGCAACACAATATGGTTCCTGCTCCAATTTCTCTACCCACTAAGGGGGGTCCTTGGCCTGGAAAAAGGTCAAAGACCCCTGAGCTATGGAAATTGGCTCAGTTGCACACTGAAAGGAGAATATGTGTGGGATTTGGTGCTACTCAAATAAACCATTACTGTTTTCCTTCCACATGCTTCCTCCCTTTGAAAAGAGATTTATTGTATAACAATTAGGCAGGAGCTGAAGGCCTGCAGATAAGCCTTCTAAGAGCCATAGAAGAATATTTTATTCATAGGAAATATTTGATCCATATGCTTAATGAGAAAAACACAAACAAATCAGCCCTTTCAGTCCCTGGTTCATAAATCACACAAAGCGCTGGAGAAACACTGAGTGACACTGAGCGCTTGCTTATGGCTCCCAAAGCAGCCAGTTCAAAAGGAGAACGAATGGCATTGCCTGGGACACAAAGGCAGCCGTATGTCTTGATGAAGGTTTAACCACACAGAGATTGAATTGAAGGATTTTTGTGTTTCATAAACAAAGACGAGGAAGTTAAAAGGCTGATCTATTCTGGAAATGCATAAAATCTTTGAACATTCCTGTGTTTGGGAACAGGCTGTAAGAAACAGCTATGAGATAACATTTCACTTCTGAGAGAAAATTGAAACAGCTGAGACCTTGATACGCAAGGCTTTCATACTAGCTTCAAAGTTTAAGCTAGATTCTTACTTTATGAAGGAAGGGAAAATAGGTCCTTTATTGCTAGAGGTTTTAATTTATACATTCTGACTAAGGATGATTAAGTTACATAGATATATATTAGATAAAAATTAAACCATTTTGAGATTTCGGTTTTTAATTTCTGTCGTCAACTATTTTCCGTAAACAGAAAGTAAATTCATTCATGCTATCTGAATAACATTCAACATTTACAAACCTGCATAGGTCAAAGACTTATTCAGCCCAAATCTGAAAACAGTATGTCAAAGATGTCCAATTCAAAGCATGGATTTTGGAATAATATTGGCCCAAATTCCTTACTTAAATCTAATGCAACTGGTTTGAGCGGTTCTCAGATGCCATTTTATGAATTATTTTATTATCGCCAGTGCAATACATATTTTTCGGTACTTAGTAGAAGTATGTTAAATGAGATTCGGCCCTGGTCTGCTTCAGTAAGATGACAGAGTGGTGAGAATTCACTTCAACAGTCAGATGACAGTTCTGTTCTGGCAAAGACAGGAAAGTTTCTGAAAGAAACTTTGGGACATTAATCAAGCACCATTTCTGCTATTGCTTTTGTCAGGCACTGATCAGATAGATATCAGTTCAAAAGTCTGTGAAATGTGTGTTTGAAATGTAGCGCTTTTTAATGTTACTGGAATAACTATGTAGTATGTAGTACACACATAGTACTTAATGTGTTCTTTAACTATAACTAGATAAGTGAAATGGACCTAGTGCATGCAATTAACTTTTAAAACTTTTCATCTCAAGAAAAATAGGGCAAACCTCATGATTATGAATGAGGACATCAGATAAAAGCCTTCCAAATGTTTGTGTTCCCTGTAATCATTTTTTTTCTGACATATATGTTGATAAGCTTCACAACCAGTATGATTCTCCAAGTACAAATTTAATATTTATCCAACTGAACTACTACTGTAGTTGCATGTTCAATATCCCATTTCATTCATTAAGAAATAAATAAATAAAACCCTGAAAGCACGTCTCACCATAACCAACGCATGTGGTCAGATGTTGGTTAAATTCATGTACAAATGTCTAAGTCATAGGAAAACTGGATTTAAAGAAACTACGATTTACTGACATGTCATTAGGTGACATCTATATGGATTAATGTTAATAGAGGTTCTTTAAATCCGAGAGCACTGGTTTCAATTATTAGACTGAAGAATTTCCTTCTACAGTGAACAGTTTCTTTCAACAGTTTTTTTTTTTTTACCTCAGTCTTTTACCTCAAGTCTGACATAATAGTAGCCCACGAGTACAATTTTCCATACCAGATTTATAAGGCTTGAGATCCCTAAGGCAAGCTCTAGGGTAATGGGTGGGAATATCTTGTCTCTAAACAAAAACAGAACTGGAAAGAGAGCAGCTATTGCCTGAGAGACTTATCCCCCAGTGAGTGGCTCATAGTGGGGGGCAATACGCTATCAAAGAAGAGCAATCCCTTGCTGAAAGAATGCCCTGCGCACTCCAGATTTGCTGGAACTATAGGGGTACAAACCACGGCAACAACTCCCTAAACTCTAAGTCTTCATTAGATGACTATGGATGCAGGGGTTTTTGTGAGACAACATCCTGTCAAAGAATAGACCGCATGTTTATTGCTAAAAGTAGCAGAAAATTAACATGGGAAATCTGTACTGGATAACAGATATGTCTGCAACTACAGCCAATGCAGAATATTCATCAAGAACATGAGAGAGAATATTGTCATTGTTAACAGACCAACTTGCATGTAAATACTATAAATGATCACATTTAAAATAACTTTCCTTTTTCTGTATGTTTTATTAATTCCTGTGATGGCTAACACAAATCACAGCAGCCACTACTTCAGACTTCAACTTAACATGATCCATCAGAATTCACGATGATATGCCGATTTGCTCAAGAAACAAAATTTTAATAAACAGCGTTTAAACAAATCTTTTGTAACATCATAAATGTCTTAACCATCACTTTTAACAATATATTTAATTTTTGCTGAATACAAGTATTTATAATATATGCCACACTATCCAAAAGAAAAATGAAGAAATTATATTTAAAGCAAATTAATGGAAATGACATGCAAAGATGAATTAAATTAACAGTCATGAATCATGCAAAAAAAATGAATCAAAGGAAATACTAAATAAAATAAATTAATAAAAGCAACATTACAAATATGACTATAACTGCTAATGATGGGTGTCAGATGTTCTTATTTTTGATCTAACGTTTTGTAATTGTGTATGTGATGTGGAATATGTTTGTCATTTTGTTGCATGTAAAGAGCCACTTACTTGGAGTAGTGGCTGCCATGTCTTCAACAGAAAATATCTGAGATGGAGCTAAAGTAGAAACACAAAAGAGAGAAAGGGAAAAAAGTGTTTAATACGGTATATATTATACACAGTCAAATACATGAACAAAATCATCACCTTAGTGAGAAACATATTTATGATTTATGTTACAAAGCTTTCCAAGTAATGTGTTCCTCAAGTCACCTCAGAGATTATATTGCATTGTAGATGTTGCAGAAAATCTGAGAAATCAGTAAGGAATAATTAACAGAATTCTATGATTCTCAAAAGGGGGAATATATACAATTAGATTCATTCAATGCTAGACTGTTTTTTTTAGTTTCGACTCAAATAAGACAATGGCTATAATTAATTATACTACATGGTCCACTTGAATACAAATCGAAGAAACATACCAAGAACAGTCCTAGGCTAAATTCCAACAAGCATGATTTTAAATGATCTCTGCACCACGTAACAGTATGAAATTTTACTGCACTTCACACATATACATAAGAGCAGCAATTACTGTGATTCTGCAGACCTAGGCAGCATTTTGAAAGACAAGGGACGATTATTTATGTCAAGACACAAGGCCATGTCACTGCCACACTGGTGCTTTAGGCCCAACTCTGCTTGAGAAATGATTACAGAACTGGTCTCTACTGATGAAAAGCACTGGGGACACAATGAGCCAGCCATCTAGCATGTAGGAAGTGCAGAGATTGTGAAGCTGGAGGCAGTGATGGAAAGGGAGAGTGATGAAATGCAGGAATTGGTTGCACAGGATGACGTTGGAAATGATAAGAAAAAAACATTACTATAAAAACAGCAATCAAGTCCCCAGTAACCTCAGACTTCAATTCTGAGGTTACAAAACAGTACATAAAAAACACAGTAGGGACTGAAAGTATTAACAATCTGTAGCTAATGTTGTTTTCATGCAGTGTGTAAACATCCTGGATGTTTACAGGAAAACATCCTGCCTTGTTTTAAATATGAAAGTGTACAGTGTATAAATTTATTGCATCTCAAAAGAAAGAGACAACTCTAAATCATTGATAAGAGTCATAACAAATCCCAAGCTGTTTCATCTTGACATGAAACATTAGCATATTGCCTTCCCATTTGTTGCGCATTCAAAACTGGGAAAACTTGACCATCATACAATTTTCACATTAGTCTGAAAGAAAAACGCAAATTCATTCTTCGCCACTGGGTGCTGCTTTTGAAGCGATGTAACGGCTGTAACCAAACCAACACTGTGTCCACAAACACTGTTTTTATTAAATGGAAATTAAATCGACTAGTCGGACCAATCACCACAGATTAGCGTCATGCAAAGGAGGGGTTTGGAAAAATTAATTGTCTAGTGAATCGTTTGGGATTCGTTGAGCAAATAAGGTAAAAAATAAATGCATAAGACAATTAAATTGTTTTTTGACCTTGCATGTATGTCAACCTGTTGTTGGGAAATATGAACCTTTCATTACTAATAAAAATGCCACTTTAAACTTTAATTCACTTCAATTTAGATTTTGACAATTTTAAACTCAAAAGTTTGGCTGTACTTACACACAGCCAAATTATCTTATCTTATCTTATCATCTTATCTTAGCATGCATAAAGGTTAACATAATTTGTGTCAACGTTATTTTTTTTAGAACATTTAAATTATATTTAAAAACAAGAAAAATAAAAATACGTAACTTTAAAAGTTCAGTTATACCAGATAAATTGAGGGTATAATTCAGTGTTGATACAAAATTGAACAGATATTTAAAGTTATTTATTGTAATTATAGGATTACATTACTAATGATAGCAATAACTAATGTCAACTAAGGGCTAATAATTGCAATCTTTATAAATAATAGTTTAATTGGCACCTTTAATATTAAAGTTGTGAATATTCAAGGACTGAACTGAGTTGTTTGGTAACAATGAAGGACTGAATGATTTAGAGGAATAGAGAAAACAAGAAAATGAGAAGAAGCCACATTTATTAAAGACATATAAAACAAAACCACAACAAGGCCGCCACATGCATCTGTTTCTGCCCTGAATAAGAAGAACAGGATGTAATAGATTCACAGTCACTGCTTAAACTAACGTTTGTTTTAAATTCAGGGATCAAACAGAGACAGAAGAGCTAAGATTATCCTGCACAAAATTTACAAGAGGTAAAAAAAGACAGGTTCTCTTCTTTTTATCAAAGCAAGAGAAGCGAACAAGCCGAATACCAAAAACTCTGAAACTCTTTTTTTTTTTTCAACTTTTCACTGTAACTGCTACGCTTATAAAATGATTATTAAACAACAAGATTATTAAACTGCAAAAGAGAAATATTTTATGCACCTGGAGCCACATATTATAACACAGAGACCATAGAAATGGTAAAGTGGCATTTTCCTGCTGATTCACAGGACACACAGAGGTCATTCAAGGGAGAAGAACTTCAAAACCTGTTCCTACCTCCAGCGTTCTGATTGGTTCGACACCTGTGAACCACCTCAATGTCACGGTTCAACAAAAGCACTTAAATCCATAACTTCTGGGTGAATAAACGGCACAAAGCAGATAAAACCAAGCTATGAAGCCAGGATTTCAGACATTCCTTGGCAATAATCAGAAAGGAGACTACCAAAATCTTTTTAAATAAGAAAAATACAACAAAGGAATATACACTCTCTTATCATATGCCAAATTATTTTACAAGCAAGACTTCAACTGTAAGATTTAACAAACTGGGAGAAAAGTCGAAAAGTAGTACAAAACAAAGGACATACCCTTAAATAGAGCTTAAATTAAATCAGCAAAAAACAAAAAACAAAAAAAACCTTAAAATTAAAATATCAGTATGCAAAGTTCTAATAACAAGTACAGTTTCTTAGAGAAAAAAATATGCAGTCTGCAATATTTTAATAAGCATATACAAACTAATCCCTAGAATACAAGAATCATCCATGCGAATAAGCTTCTAGTATCAGTTAATTACCCAGAGTACCAAAGCAGAACACCATCCATCCCAAGACTCAAGCATGAGCTGCAGTTGTGAGCCTGTAATAGATCTTATCAGCTCTGATTTGTGTCCTTACACTAGTGGAGCTAACAACGTTCGGGGACATAATGCATTGCTAAACTTCACCTTAACCTTTCAACTCTTTTGACAGTGAATCACAGCATCAAGATGTACAGTAGTGCATAATAAATCTAGAGGGTTTTTGTTGTTGCTGTTGTTGTTTTAAAATCAACTAGTCAAACCTCAGTCAGGCACTGGCAGGAAAAGCATGAATATGTATATGCATAAAAGTATAGGTTTTTCTAGAAAAGCCAACGAATACGCCGCAAAATAAAAGAATTTCCCATTATCATTCACCTTGTTAAAACAATCCACCCCCTTTGTAGAGACAATAAGGAACATCTGTTACTGGAGGCCTTCTACAAATTAATAAAAAATACATAAAATTAAAGTGCCCTGAGCCAAGCAGGACTGTGCACATAACATCTTATCACATTAATCTCCATATATAAATTCTGTGCCCTTACAAAGACCGCCATGTAGAGCCAAGCAATGAGGGCGACACTTGAGAAAGTGAACGTGTAAAGTAACGTGTGTATGCGATTCATTTTTCAGTTTAACAATGGCAAAGATTATTGAAGTTCAATCGTAAACTCTTCACAAAGGTTAAATATTTGTAATTCCCTCAATGACTTTCTTCAGTCTTCAGATGAGCGTGACCGGTCATGAATATTCTTATGAAATCTGGTTAAAAGTTATTAGCTCATCGTCCACATTTTCCGTCAACAAAAACACACTCATAATGAAAAGATCCTGTTTGATGAACTTCATCACACATTCTACACAGCATTTTCGCCTGAATCTAAATTCCACAGTTTTGCATTATGATTGATAACGGGACTGTTGCTGACAGCTCTCAGGAGAATTTAACACTGGCATCAAACCAAAATACAAAACTGGACCAAAATGTAACACCATTAAAAACGCATGTGTAAAACAAATATTACAGCCAGGGTTTTGAAAAAAACAAAGGAACTTGTCTTGTTATTCATGTAAACACAGTTGGTTGAATGTAAAAAAAAAAAAAAAAAAAAAAAAAAATTAAAAATGGAAAACCGTCTCTAATGGTTGATGTTTCTTGTCCAAGTTTATGTTTATCAGTAGTATCACTCCTTTAAGTGGATTCATAAACTGTACATTTCAGGATCAAAAATACTAAGGGTGTTACTGGCAGCCTTGATAGCATGTAAAAACCATTTTCAAGGTAATGCCAAATTGATTTGCCTTTAAAAAGCCTTTTTTAAATTCTAAAATGCGCTACAGCTAGGCTCCAAAAAGCACGACCAATTTCTAACTGGACAACAGCCACTGAGTACATTAAAGCTTTCATAGGGCATTTTTTTTTCATACTTTATGATTTCATCCCCTGTATCTTCAATGCATTTTATGCATACAGTATTTGTTGATGACATATCCCTTTATGTTGCTAACTTCATTGTGAGCTCAAACATTCTTTTTGTGTGTCTTTGACAGTAGTCGTTTTCAACAAAGCTAATGCTGTGCATCCCAACAACAGAAACAAAATGACTCTGAATAGATGAGAAATGAGAAAAACAACAAGGAGCTCTCAATCACCTAAACATCAAAGTATGTGAAAGCCTGCGAGATAATGAAAAATTCTCAAGAATCTGTTTCCTCAGTGACTGACAGGTTCCTTTCTGCCAAAGTTAACATCCCACACTTTGACCTAAACGGCTCACAGGATGATTGCCGAGCAAAAGACCTGTCAATATTGCTTTAAAAACAGCAGGAAATTGGCTCATCTGCTCTGAGAGAGGAAGTGAGCCAATGAAAAACTGTGCAAGACAGTCATGAACAGAGCACTGGAAATGATTTACCATGTTTCCACACTTTAATGTGTGTAAATAGTTCTCAATCACAGTGATATTTAATACCACAGATGGACGTATGCAGTGTTTGAAGAAGACTAGATAAAAAAGTCAGGAGGAACATTGCCCTCAGGTTAGGGTTTGAATGCATTTGTTGTTGAAAGGTATTATTTTCATCACATAATCCAAGACAAATCAAAGCAAGTCGAAGGATCTATTCAATGTTTTGCGGCTAAATGAATCGCATACTTGTTATCAAGAACACATTTAGATCTATACCTAATGGATTCTAAGTATAACAAAAAGAAATGTGAAAAGACGGCATCTTGCAAGAATCTTGACCATTTAAAAGAGACAGAAATAAACTCTTAAATGAAACCTGACTTAACTTGCCCTAAATTACAATTATTTTGATGAATGGCTATGCTGACAGATCTTCTCTACCAAATCTCTCTACATTAAATTTAATTAGCAAACACATGATTTCAAAGAGCATGCATTTACACAATGTTTCAAAGTCGGAATACAGTTAATGTTTGTCAATGCTTTTTTAAAAATTATTATTAAATTGCTGGTGTGCTAGGAAATAAAGCACTCTATGCCATGCTGTATTATTTAAAAGACATAGGTAGACAAAAAAAGTTCAGCGATTTAGTATTTAGTATGCCTTAAGCTCACCCTCATCTCATTTTAAAACAAAATAATACATATAAGATACACACATTGAAAATGTCTTGCTGTTATTTTTTCGCCCCTGGCAAATGTCAATGCTTACAACTGTTTAGCAACTAATATTATTCAAAATATCCTCTTTTGTGTTCTGCAGGAGAAAGACAGGTTTATAATTGACAAGAATTTTCCATTTGGGCAAACTATCTCTATCTCTAAGTATCGACCACCTCAAATTATTCCAAATACAAGGATGGAAATGGTTTGCTTTCAAACAGAAGTACCTGCTGATGGACACTTCACTGATTGTTGGGCTTGATGATCTTGATGGAAGCTCAATTACCCCATCCATCTCTTCACTCTTTATTTTCAGCATTGCAGAAATGAGAGGCTGGGGAGTATTCTGAATGCTGTTTGGTGAACCTGTTTAAAAAGGAAAAATACAGTTAGGCATACACCACTAGAATACAATCTTGTGGAAAATGGGTCATGGGTGATTTGGAAAAAGAAAAAAAAAAGTAAAAAAGAAAAAAACATTGTTGTATTTTTTGAAAAACAAAACACCAGCCATAGTACGACTCTTGCTGTGACACATGCTAACACTAACAGTGCTAGAAACACTATATATACATTACATTTACAAACTGTTGAAAAGGGTATGACTTTTGTATTGATCACCACACCGCTGAAATCTCAATTTACACATACCCACTACTAAAGAGCCGACAATTCCAAAATCAATTGCAACTAAACTAAAATTGTGGAAGGCACTGACTGACAAAGAGATAACCAATCTAGACAGTCATGTTGAATATTTTTACACTGCAAACTGCTTATTGCCTTTGAAGTCCAGTAGTCCACATATGCTTTGTTGGTAACAACATGACACCGGTCCCTTATTGTCAGAGCAGGGGGTCTACAGGACCTAATTTACTGGAATTGTTAAGGTGGTGCACAAAAGCACTTATGTTTCAAACAGTGTTTGTGTGTTTGAAAGAAATATGCTATATGTAATAGGGGTGTGAACCTACACTGGTCTCACGGTTCGGTTCGATTACGATTATTATGTCATCGATTCGGTTCAATACGATGTCTCGATGTATCACGATGCACTGCATACTCAATTTTCTATTTTAATTCACATGTATAAAATTTTTTCTGTGGTGCTGCGACTGCAGTGGCGGATTTATGGTGCTTTTCCACTGCATAATACGGTACGGTATGGTTCAGTACAGCTCACTTTTGGGGGGTTTTCCAATGGGAACTGTATCTGGTACCTGTTCCTTTTTTTAGTACCACCTCAGTCGAGGTTCCAAGCGAGCCGTACCGTTACCAAAACGTGATGTGTAAACTCTGCTGGTC
>JAUMHI010000041.1:13854314-13869309 GCA_032359435.1 Enteromius unitaeniatus | reverse complement strand
TACCAAAACGTGACGTGTAAACTCTGCTGGTCACTGATTAGCCGGAGAAAATCATCATTACTGCGTCACTGAACTTGACACGAGACACAACAGACGCGCTAGATTTAAATCAGCACAGCCAGCGAAAGATCGGGCGCAACTGTTTTGTTTGAAGAAAAGCACCTTTTTGTATCAACCAAAAAGGGCTGTTTCGTGGTCTATTGAGGAAGTAAGTTACAGACGTTCCTCTCATTGATAGCCGAGGAGCGGATCCAGCGAGAGCTTGATGGGGCGACGTGGAATGAAAAAAACCTCCATTGTTGTGTGTTTGTTTGTGGCACGTTTACAAGGATGTCACAGCAGTAAAGGCGGCGCAACTATAACAACACATGAATAATCCTGCCCACTCTAAAGCGGTACTAAACTGCAGTGGAAGCGCAAACTGAGCCATGCCGTGCTGTACCGAGCCGAGTCGTACCACGCAGTGTATGTGGCAAATGACATCAGAAGCTTGAGTACGTCATAACCGGTTATGGTCTATTACTGAACCGATACCGAATCGTCCTCATCTGCATCGCGATGCATCGTAAAATCGATTAATTTTGACACCCCTAATATGTAATAACTGTCACAACAGTGGTGGTAGATTTGTAATGTTCATAAAGTTTCTTTATTTTTGCATCCATTTCTTCAACTTTTAAGTTCTACAACTTGATAAAGAGTCTAATGAAAATAAATAAAACAAAACATTGCATATTTTCAGTTCTTTATCAAGTAAATTGGTCTAAGAAGTACTGTATGCGAACCTTTTCTTTCAGATAAGCGATAATAATGCAACCAAATGTTTCCAAAAACTTTGGATCAGTCCTGAATGTTAGATTAGAAATGTCTTCGGCTTGACATTGGGCTTACTTAACACAAGGTGTCAGTCTACAGATTGACGTCATGACATTCCCCTGTAAAACTTTTTGATACAATGCAGAATTTATAGTTCCATCGAAGATTGGGATTCAGAAGCCGCAAAGCATCCCCTAATCACTACGCTGTCATCATCGTGATTCACAGTTGAGATAAAATTTCTTATTGAATGCAAGTTCTTTATTGCCAACTGTAACACTTCTCTTTGAAACCAGAACGATCTGTTTACAGTCCACAAATCATTTAGCCAACAGTCTTCTGGCTCACTCACTGAGTCTTTGGAAACCTTTAGATGGACTGCATTGTCTTTTTGGAAAGCAGTGGCTTTCTCTTTGTTATCCTGCAATGCACACCATTCTGTGCGTTTCCTTGATAACACAGCAACTCACAGATTTATGTCTGCTTATTATTTAATTTTAACATCCTACTACTTTAAATGTACTCACACTTGTAGAGGTTCACATACTCCAACCAAACCAAGAGAATGATTTATGGATGATATTAGTAAATAAATGTGGAGTGAAATACATGTATTACTAGTCAGTTGAATTTTGAATGTAGGTTAAATTTACGGCACATTACGGTCTTTCTAGCAACACTGTGGTAGCATCAATTTCCAACAGTGTCAACATTAATTTCGAAACCACTTGGAGATTATAGGACATTCTACAAGCTAATTAAATGTTAAACTATTCAAATGTATGATTTTATGCAATTTCTACATTTCATAAAAAGTCAAGGTCAATTTTAACCAGTGTTCAAACAAGAAAAAATATAAGTGGAAATAAGTCTTTAAATCTTTAAAGGAATAGTTTACCCCAAAAATGAAAATAACACCATAAGCTACTCAGCACCAAGCCATCCTGGGTATATATGGCTTTCTTCTTTCAGACAAACACAATCAGAGTTTTTTGGCTGACCTATGACTCAATGTATGACTCAACTTACGTCGAGTCAGAAGTCAGCCAAGAAGCCGAAACTCGTAGAGCCCTGCATTTAGGCCCAGGCCCCATGGGCCCCGACTTTTTTACGCCCCTCTGGCCGGGCTTCAGGCCAATTTTGATGTCATAGTTCAGATGCGGGTCGGGCCTCTGGCCTGTTTTAGGCTTCTCCTTATTTTTATATTTTAGGCATCCATCAATTAGTGATTAAAAGATTGCCATGCGGCGCCATTGAATACAACACGAGACCGCGCTCCGCAGCTAAAAGCGACTCAGCTGCGTTTATTGTCCTGCAGAAAGAGAGATGCAGCTGAAGAGTGAATGTGTCGAGGGAAAACAATAGGAAGACTTTTGAATTACTTACTCATAAACAAGTGTTTTCTGAGTCTGTGTCGCTAAGATGAATTTACTGATTCTCCATCTCCTCTAAACGCGCCTTTAAAGAGTCATCTGTACCGATTATTTAATTTAATGAATGTTCTGTTTAAATTTTTTTTTTAATTTAATTAAATGATAATTTAAAGCATTTTATAGATACATTTATCATGTCTTTTTCGCTAGACTAGAAGGCAGAACGCGCTCGTTTTACTGTCAGTGCACACAAATAAACGTAAACCCTTTACAGTTCTGAATGATGTATTACTCCTACCTTTATCAGAGAAATTTAAGGCAAAGACTATAAAATCCAAGTGCTTGCTGGTGCCTTTATGTCCTTCTGAACACTCTTTATAGCGTCACTCTCTGCACAAACCATCATGTTTCGCGGTCGCGATGATTTGAGAAGCTGTAAATTTAAAATTGATTTTAAATTGATCAGTCATACTTTATGATCAGCTCACTGTCTTCTGCTGGCTGATTGGTACTTTAAAAAACACAAACTTATATTTAACGAACAAAAAATGTCTAAATTAGCTTGATAAAAAAAGAAAACGGAACAAAATGTAATCATATATAATTCTGCCATTACACTCAAAACTATTTTGAACTATTTTAATAGCTGAAACAGCAGTATAAGACGTTTTGGTAGAAGGGGAAAAAGAAGGGCTTGGGTTGGGCTCGGGCAAGTAATTCTGACAAGCTGTCAGACACGGGCCAGGCGTCTCACCTAAATTTGAGGAAACTCTGTGCTTTCATGGAAAAAAACAGAAGTCAGTTATTGACATTGTAATTTTAAAACTTGAAATATTTTTGTTACAAAGACACATCGATCTGATTCAGAGGACATGTGATAACCCCCTAAAGGCACATAGGTTAGTTTCACTATACAGTACTTGCAGATATATACGATTTATAGGGCTTTAAAATAATGGCTGCTATCCACCTGCATTACCAAGTTTGGAAAGACAGAATACATTTTTTAAAAACTCTGTTTGTCTGAAAGAAGAAAGTCATATACACCTAGGAAGGCTCGGGGGTGAGTAAAATATGCCGTAATTTTAGGTATTTTTAGATAAACTATTTATTTATGTCCAATATCAAGAGAAACTGAAGACAATGGGACCTCTGGTGTCTGTTTCTTCTGTAGACATGTCCTCTTCCTGTTTGATCAGTGTTCTCTTGGACGTCTCCAGACGACCTCTGACCTGGGCAATCAAACGGGAAAATTCGCTACTGTGCTGCTTCCCTAAGAAAAAGAATCAAAAGGCAGATAAGCAAAGTGTTAAACTGCACTTCATCTATAATCATTAAGTTAAGAAATAAACTTATCAAAACTTGAATCTTGAAAAATGGGCGTTCTATAGCAGACGTTAATGCCTCAAGGAAGGTTTTAGGAGGCAGAGCATATTAATCGATTTTGATGAAAAATTAATTACATCCCCGCCCCCCCCGGATGAATCAGGAACGTGCACCGTGAGTAAATAAAATACATGGGGTCAATTATGATTTTATTGATAACTTTATTATTTAATCTTTTAAACCAGGAATATACCTGTAAATAATACCAAAATCTGAATTATACAACAGTTATGTCTGGATAATAAATTATTACATAAAGTCAAAATAAATTAATAAAGTGAAAAAACAAAACCATAAAAGGAAAATTATAGAGGATTATATTTCAATCTTAGCTTTCTCTTCTAACAGAGAAATAACCCTACAACGGAAAATAACAGCGTCTCTGTCTGAAAGCACTGACACAACAAGGCAGACCATGATAAATGTAGTGGCGAAAACCAACAAAAGCAAATGAAAGCTCATATGGCCTGCTTTTAAAATCACATCAGCTAAAGGCCCAAGAACAGACCAGCTGAAACGACGATGACTGAAGAACTGCAGGAGAACAAATACAGAGATCAGCTCTGCAGCTCACTATCATAGAAAAACATTGCTTTTAAATGTCTGCAGACCTTGATATGTATCTGTGTCCGTTTGCGATACAGCATAGGAATCCTGTTTCTATTATATCTGAACAGGCCAAGTGGCCAACTGATTTTATTAATGAATCATAACAGCTTAAAGAATGCTGTTTTTCATAAATGTGTAGAAAATCAAGAAATCTTGAAGTAAACACTGAGGGGTAGTTTCCCAAACAGGGTTTAAGACTAGTCCTAGATTAAAATAAATGTTAAGAGCTGTCTAAACTGGAAAAGGCTTGCACTGAGATGTCTTAAAATACGTCATTGACATTGTTTGGTCTTAAACTGCTCACAGGTAATGCATTTTTGTAAGACATATTTCTAAATATTCTTAAATGCCTAGCAACGGTCTAGTCCTGGCTTAATCTAATTCCTATCCGGGAAACCGGCCCTGAAGGTTTAATGTAAGTAATGCGTACCAAAAAACTATTTTCACTCAACATTAATTTTCACAAATAGCAAATTTGTCCAGCAGGGGCCAGTTAGCCCTAAGGCTTCATGTTTAGCCATTAAAATGGCACACTGAGCAACATTAGTCATATAGTGTTATCTTAACTCAACCACACTGTTCTTACCCACTGAAAACACTAGAACTCGTGGCTTCTAATCTTAATTGTACATGGTGTGCATTAGTCATGGGTTTTGTAGCCTGATATCTGTTCTCATACTTCATAACAGCTGAAAGTCCATTTTGCCAATTCCATTAGAAAGCCTATTTAGAGTCATTTTTCAGAAACCACTGCTGGCTAATCACAGAAGTGCTAAATAGGGAACCTTATCTCAGGCATAATGACTTGTTGACTGTAGTAAACTGTTGGAGCAATTACTGCCTTCTTATGTGGGCAAAGCTTCAGAAACAAAACACTGCAAACAGAAAACCCCAAAGAACAAGCGGTGAATTAGTCTTTGGGATCAACATACATACTGACATCATGTCTAATCAGCTCCATTATTTATTCCTTTAAATTTAGTGGTAAACGGAACAAGAAATATTACTTAAAAACTTTTTCAAAGACTGTTAAAATTTTTTGGAGTATGTTGTATTTTTAATATTGTAGATGCACATGTAGTTTTGAATTACCCTGTGCCATGCTGGGCAGCATTGATTACCTGCTCTTGAACTGCAATTTCATTCATGGAAATGATACAAGTATTCATCCATCTAAATTGTAATCCCCAATAAAAACATTTAAGTTAACCTAAGCCATGCTACCCACCAGCTGCGTCTCATTTTGCACAAGTCATTCTGACGCTGAAGACATTCAGTAAACAATAAAATCAGACTCTTCTTCCAGAGCAAACACTATCATAAATTCTAAAAACATAGTGATATCAAAGACAAGATCACAAGACAAGTTCTATAACCAGAAGCTGTGAATTAGTATAACAACTAAAAAGCCCTGAAGAAACATTTTACAAGCATGTTCTCTCCTTATTTCTTTCTACAGCACATCTTATGGTTTTCGTATCTGGTTATAGACTACATTTAAATATGAACACACTGTGACAGAACAAGATTTCGATATTCTTTTTCTTTCTCAAGTCATATTGCGTCAGGCTCAGAATACTTGGAAAGGAAATCTGAGGCTTCTTCATGGAAGACCAAGTTATTTGCTGTTGGCAAAAGCAGGATCAAAACTGATAATGCCCAGTTACCCAGCAAGCTCTTGTGTTTAGCATCAGTGTGTAACAAACACATAACCATAAAGAAAAAAGGATTACAAATGCAATGACTTGCAGAACACATACCTATAAACAATATTATAGCGTACAGACTTAACTAAGACCTGGAATCAAAACCATCGAAAAAAAAAAAAAATACTCAACACAACACATCTGTGCCAAAATTATAAACGCATGTACAAGAAAACAGATCACTGCTCTGTTCATTTTCGTTCCTCATTTCTGACAGACTAGGAGACGGTTGAGTTGAAATGATTATATGAAAGGTAAAATGCTATATTTCAAGAAAAACAATTTCCTTCAGGTCATCGTGAAATCCGAGGGCAAAGGACAAAAAAAAAAGAATCTCACTTTAAATAAAGTAGTGCTAAAAGGAAAGTTAAAAATTGAACAAATGCAATCTATAATTTTGACAATGGAAAAAGAACTATGGTTAATTAGTGGTTACATTTAAATAAAAATATAATATTAAACAAAAACACAGAAACATTGTCCATTATTTATGCTAAAATTATATATATTAACAGGTCATTAAAAATATTTTCAATGATACTCTGTTTATAGAATTGGTCTATGGCCAATTATTCATTATTTAGAATGAACCTGTTTTGTTTTGGGGTGTGTCTTATTCACCTTGTGTCATTCTCCATTCATCGGGCACTCCATGAAGCTGGTGAATCATCAAGCCCCTTTGATGATTAATCAAGAGTTTATCGCAGCATGCCGCTATTTATAGATCGCCTCCATGCTGAGCATCAATATTTCAACATCCTGTCTCCGACATCACAGTCTGGCTGCTCTAATCACACAGTGCCTTTCATCTTTTGCTGCTAGGTCAATTTTACATGACAAAGATGGACCACGTTTTCTCACTTGGTGAAAATTACACCAATCCAGCTTAAATGGCTTTGTCTCTAATGTTGTTAGGGTAAGTGGGTTTTATTATGGCAGAGACGCCACTGGGACCAGCAGCTGTAACCTGTTCATGTCAAACAGAATACGGACAAAATCTTAGAGCTCAAGTTAATAGGGCACAACATTAGGACATCTGAGTATAAACATACATAAACAGAAACAATTAAAGATAAACTTCAGCTTACTTGGTGAACATATTCAGTTCAAGATATTTCCTAGGTTTACGGAAAAAGAACAATTCTGGAATAGTTTACTCAAAATTAAAATGACCCCGTATTTTAATCACCCCAAAGGCATCCTAGGTGTATATGACTTTCTTCTTTCAGATGAACAGAGTATTACAAAGCTTGGAAGAGTTTGGATACATTTTTTTAAAAACTCTGACTGTGTTCGTCTAAAAGAAGAAAGTCATATACACCTAGGACGGCTTTGGGGTAATACAGGGTAATTTTAATTTTGGGGTCCTTTAAAGTAGATTGTACTCATTACTATTCCAATTTTAGCCCCCCACTACACTGAGACTTCCAAGCTAAAAAAGATGCAAAAGGACCATAGTGTCATATAATGATCCATAAGACTATATTTATTTTGGTTTTGCTTCTATTGTCCTCATTTGTAAGTAAAGATGACATAGACATTAACCACAAGGCTACACGGGGTTCAAGCCCCTGGTGCCTGAGCAAGGAGGGGGACATGATCGGCTGTGGGAAAGATTAACTAGCTCGTCGATGTGGCCGGTCGTCAAAGCCATCACCCCTCCACCTGTTAACATGGTTATTTAGTTGCGCTTTCCGTAAACTCCACGCAATACCATTTGAGATGTAAGCGTACAGTCTCAGTTTGATTTACCGATCAAATGCATTAACTATTAAATGCTTTTGAACGATATGTGTATGACGCATATCTATCAGGTGATCGCAACCCAGAATGCTGAGATGGACTCAACCAATTAGCGAGATAAGCGTCCGCTTAGGGCCCCAAACATACTTGGCGAATGCTTCTGTGCTCACTCACCGCTCAAAGGTGCTAAGTTCTGCAAGCTGATGAATTATCTCATTATAACAACATAGCCTATTTGTTTTCACTGTTTACTGGTCTTCAGCAAACTTTCTTTTTATTATTGTTCTTTTTTCTTTTTTTTTTTTTAATAAATGTTGAAATTTGCTGTGCATCAAGAATTTTGATATGGGATAAAAATCTTATTTAAATATATATTTATATATTATTTACTGAGAGAAATAAGCCCTCTTGGCGGTCCATCAAACAGTGGATAGTATCTTTTAAGCTTGAAGCCTATTGTCTGATTTTTTTGGTCTAAGCGTTTTGAGCCGGGTCACTAAGGCAGGACATTTAACGAGGTAGGATTGATCTTCCCCTCCAACCCCTTGAGGGATCTTTCTCTATTCTTCTCTCACTCCTCACACACACACACGCTGAGCTGCTTAGAGAACTTGGAGAACTTGGAGTCACAAAAGCCAAAGGTTTCTGGAAAACATTTTGGCTGAGAGCTACTGAAGATAACCTAAGAGAGATTATGCATATCAAAATCGTCAGGAGACAAACTTCAAAACGAAAGCATACAGCTCCAGTCAAGATGTAGTTAAATCTGTATTCAGTTTAGAAATCTCTCCACCACAGTTCTGCATAGGGTCCAAACCACACCTGAACAAGAAGATCTGATATATGAGGTGGAAACGGAAATTGCAAATGCCCTTGCAGAGCACATTAATGATACATGGGCATTACATTAAAGCAGCACATCAGAAAAGGAATTTTTGATGATTACGATCGCAGCTGCATCTTCCATCTTACAGCCATTTTCCGTTTAGCAATTCACTGAAGCATAGAAACAACACTTCTTTAATGTAATTTAACTTTTTTTCCACCAAAAACTACTTAAAACAACAGCAACTCACTTGGTACATCTTATAAAAAGAGCCTGGCAGTAGATAAATATTCCAAACTAACAGCAGGTTTTTCTTTCAGTCCCGATTTTCTGAATTGTTTGAAGAGTGAAAATGACAATCTAACCACTGCTTATGCAAGTCAAATGAGTGTCATATTTTAAGTCTAATTAAGTAATATTTTTCGCATTAGAACGTAACAAGAAAAAAAAAGTGATATTTTTTCAGACTAAAATAACTTTCTGAATTCACTAAATAATTGAAAGTTTGAGTTTCGGATCTATAAGTTGTTGCATTAAAAAGGCTCAGACATATATATATATAAATATATATTTATTTATTATTGTTATTTAATTGAATTGTTCATAATCTTTAAGTTGGTTACATAAAAGTGTAGTCTGGTCTAACATAAACCTGAAAAATAATACGTATTACCACTTAAATAACTGTTCGTTATTGTTAGTTAGCTGAAAAGACTCCAAGGGGGGAAAAAAGCTAATATCTTCACCTAATACTTCACAAAAAAATTCACAGTTTGCATAAGCTCAGTCAACCTTGAGGTAGGAGATGGTAAAGTTGTTCAGTAGATAAATCAAACAGACATTTTTATTTTATAATGCACAGGACAAGCAGGAGAATGAACCTGACCCTGTTGTGACATTACTCAAACATTATTTTCCAACCGTGCAAGGACAGAGAGTCCTCTAAATTGACAAGAGCAATGGTCTCATTCCTCATACAGTGTCAATTTTTATAAGCCAGGACTTACGGTACATTGAGTGCAATTCCTCAACTTCTTCAGCAGTCTGATTCTTTGTAGTGACGATTACCTGTCAAATGCAGAACATTATATATATATATATATAAAAAAAGAGCAAAGCATAAATCTAATAGTTATAGTTGCATCCTCAAGAATGCGCTTTTAAAAAGCTGAAACATCACATCTATTTATTTTGTAAATCAAAAAATGTAATATAGACAAGCACACATTTCTATTATATACATATTTCAGAAATGACAATCCACAGTAGGTACGTACAGGTTTTCGTTTACTCTCCATTTGATTCTTTAACCTCTCGTTCTGTTCAACTTCTTTGGCAATTTCTTCAGCTGTTAACAAATGAAAAAGCAAAAACATTAGCTATAAAACAAAACCATGTTTCTGAAGAAGACCAAGTATATCCAAATACATAAAACCTCAATACATAAAGTAGGCTATTTCTATTATGTTTAAACCATCCACTACAGCACACAGAAAGATGCTCATTCTGTCTCGTTCTGGATAGTCAGTTTGAATACTCTAATTTATCAATTCAGACCGCCAAATGTATAAAAAAACTGAACCACACAGGTAGTGTAGGGAAAAAAAACAATCCACACTCAAGTCAAGCTTTTACACAGAAACCATGGTAACGTAAGCCGAAAAAAGAAAATAGAAGGTTTCCTGCAAAACCTTTGACAGCTCAATGAAGAGATAAATTCAGCCACAAAAGAGGGTCAGTGACAAGGGAAGCAGTAACTCAAACAAAACTTGAGGGATGAAACTACTGTATTTTTCCACTAGCCCTGTCCTCTATGTGCCAGGGTCCCCCACAGGGTGACTAACTCCTGCACATAAATTACATTCCACCAGCTACAGTCGCTGGTCAGAGCGAAACTGCGTTCAGCAAACTCTTTCACCAGAAATATATTAGAAACAAACATTTTCATGAAATCCCAACCATGTTTTTCCAAGCCTATCAAGTTATGCTTTCCCATCCACTACCTATTCATTTAGTTATTGAGCTCTGTTTTTATACCTGATTGGGGGTTAAGTGCATCACACTGTGCGTTATAGATGTGGGTGAATTCCTGGTGGCGTCGCACAAGCTGCTCTCTGCTGCCTTGAGCGGACAGGTGACATTCTTTAAGCATCTTCTTCAGCTTTGGAACAGTAATCAAAGTGTACAAGAGCTTAGGCATTGCCTTTCGCCTTCCACCACTGAAAAACAAACGCATACAAGTCTCAAGGCCATTTATAGAAAACAGTTCAATAAAATGAGAATTATACAGAAAAAAAAACATTGTCATTTAAATTTCAAAGTGTATGTCGATTGCTCAAACCACATTCAAAAATTCATGCAAACAGAACCTCATGCATAATGTTCTTCTGCAAGACGTATGCACTTTTAATTATTTAATGCTAGAGGACCAAAAGTTCCAGTCTATCTTTAATAATCTTCTAACAAGTAATGAAGCGCAGTAGCCTAAATGTGCCAATTCAGCCCATTCTTTAAAACAAATCGAAAGTATGTCTGGCAAATTAGATGGAGAATGACTGTTCAGGTCATAGCACAAATTTTCGATTGGATTCAAGTCTGTGTCTCTTGAATAATAACTATAAAGCTATAACTTCATAGTTTTGCTGTGTAGTTTGTGGAACTGTTGTGCTGGAAAGTAACACTAACTCATATCTCTGGCTGACTGAAACAGGTTCTCCTCGAGGATTTGCATGCATTCAGCTTAATCCATTTTGGCCTTGATGCCAACAAACTTTCCATCTGAAAAAGAAATCCCCTGAACATAACTGCCACCGTGGCAGAGTAGGTGTTACCTGGTGTTGGGTTATATTTTTCGCCAAACATAGTGATTTGCTTTCAGGTCAAGGAACTCTTGTCAGACCAAACAAAAAAAATGTACTACCAAACCATGGCTTTTATATGATTTAATGCCAGCCTTTCTCAGAAAAGGCTTTCTCCTAGACACTGTCCCAGAGGTGAATCTCAAGTGAAGAGACTATCAGGATTTCTTAGATGTGCAAATTGTTTGAGAGATGTCCTTGTCCGGTTACTCAGTTTGTTGGGATAGCACCATCCTGGTAGTTTACTGTATTGCCATTTAGATAAGATCTTTAGATGACTTTGATATGAACATTATTTGATGAAATGTGTCACACACACAAAAAAAGTGTCATGTCTTTTAAGCAAGTCATCCTAAGAGATAATATTACTCATAAAAAAATATGACTAATGCAGCAATATTTCTTTTTTCAAATAAACTGGATACAACAGCCTTCAGTCTGTATAGTTAAATAGCTGTAGTGATTAAAGGCACAGTTCACCCAAACATTATAATTATGTCACCCTCATGTAATTCCAAACCTCTATGACTTTCTTTTCTTTTGTGTCTCAATTGGGTCTAATGTAGTTTACACCCCAAAATGTCTTCTTTTGTGTTCCACAAAAGTAAGAAAGGGATAATGGTTTGATATGACTAAGTATAAGCACCAGACCCAACAATTTTATACAAAAAGCATTTAAAGGTGAAACATTCATTCATCTCTGTAGCAGTATGTCAGGATGGGCTTAAGGCCATAGAAATGCTGATGCATGGCCTCATTAATCACGTTACCCTCAAGGTGTCCAGTAAATAAAATCACCCTTTCTGTCAATCAGACACACACCAAAATGCCGGCCCTACAGAATGTCCCTCAGGTGAAAAAGTGGCCCAGAAAAAAGGGGAGGGATGAAGACAAGCTATAATCTATAGGGAATTCTATTTAATAAGGACCCAATCCATTCTTTAACCACAAGTACTCTTCAACTACTTTTCAAGTGCCCATAATTATTGACTACAGAACAATTTTTCAAACAATCTATTCAAGAGAAGTTGTTTCAGCCACAATCAGTTCATTTGTTAAACTTCATTCAACTACCTTAGACAAATCCAAGAATATAAAAAATAAAAATAAATACATGCTTGTAAAGGGTCTCTGGTTAGGTAGAAAAATATACAGGTCTAAGAAAGCTGAGATTGTCCGACATCTGCGCAAACAATCTGGAAAATCTACTTTCAAGAAAAGTGAATTAAATTATATATAGCAATTAGTTATGCTCCACTTGATTGGACAAGTGTTTCAAGTTATTTGAAAGGTTTCGCTGTTTGCATCACTCTCTTCATCCGCTACATTGAATGTTTAATCCTGATTTAGATTCTGTCAAAACAACTTTCACCAGTAATCAATTAAAGCCATATTATGTCTGAAATGTCAGCTTAATTATTGAATACTGCATGTAAACAATTTCACCAAAGTAATAACTTTTGATTTTGAATACCAGCAGTCAACTAACAGCATGCTTACTCTAGACAATTAGATCATTTGCACTAACAAACTTCAAACATTTAAAATGCATTATATTACAAAAAAAAACTCCTTACCTTCTCAATCCCTCCTTCTTACCATCTCTGCTCAAGCACATATCGAGATGTTTATTAATGTGCTGTTCGGGCACACATACTTCACAGACAGGGCATTCCACTGCAATACACATTATTAACAAATGATTGCCTATTATAACCGGCACAAAGTCCTTCCTATTAAAACCTCTAGAAAACATGCAGCTAATTTTAATTTAAAAATATCATAATTCACTTATTTTGATGAAACAAAATGTAATCCATGCATCAGTGAACAAACCATTATCATTTCATTAAGGGATAAATAATGTAATAGAGTGAAAGACAAACTAGTTCGTTTTAACATTTAAATAATATAAATGTTAATTTCTAACATACAATATAAATAAAATTAAATAAAAAAAACAGTATGCAATGCACATAATCACCTTTAACCTGTGACTTATTTTGTGACGTGGAAGGAAAAGCAGTTACATCCATCTTTTTGTCTTTCACCTCTACCTTTGTATCCTCCACATTTTCTTGTTTGATGTGACCTAACTGCTGTAGACACACCTCCACGGATTCTAATTTGACTGGCACAAGAAGCTTACACCTTGCTTGGGTCTCTGATGAGGGAGTCACAGGGGTCTTCTTCTGGAAAAAATGACTGAGGGTGTTTGCTTCCTTTCTGAGGCCCTTCTGTCTTACTGCTTTGCCTTTGATCATCGTAACTGGGGTTTCCGGTGAAATAGGGGGTGATTCCATACTTGAGTGACACAATTTCTGCCTGGTAAGATGAAAGAGATTGTATTTAATATATTTAAAAAATTAGTTTTGTTAAAGTTGAAATAAGTTGATTTTTGAGCAGCCATTGGTCCAGTTGCATGTACTCAGAAATCATTAGAATGAGCTAATTTGGTGTACAAGAAATATTTCTTATTATCAGTGAGCCAGCAGACCTGCAGATATAAATGAGGCTTCCACATATTTTTTGGCCCATGTGGTGTGTGTGAGAAGGACATACAATAATTTCTAAGGAAAAAAAAACAAAAAACAAACAAACCTAAACATTGGCCAAGGACAAAAAATAAAGGTTATTTGAGGATCTGTTTGAGCCGCTAAAGTGACAGTAAAAGTGTTTCAGAGAACAAAACTGTGCTTCTCTTTACAATGTGCAAGTCTTCAAATGTCTCCGCTTCCCTTCTGAGGGAGAGTGAGAAACGAAATCGTGAAAAATAATTTGAGGGGAGGACAGGAGGGCAGAAGGAGCGAGAAAGAGAATGGAGTACATAAAAGGAAGTGAGAGCAAGAGTGAATGCAGGCAAGCACCTGTCGGTTTCACAATTCCAGTGGAAATGTGGAAAGCCAATAAATGCAGAAAGTGGCTGCAAGGCCATTACAGAGCCATAAAGCGGAGTCATTGAGGTGTGCAAACACTACTTTCCATATTGAAACCTTTTATTTCTCTTTGTCTGATCGTTAGTCCACATACACAAACGCAAAAATAAACACTTAGGAAAAAGAGAACAATAAACAAGGAGCCCCATTCGTTGTTAATGTGGCTGTGACATTTTGAGTCTACATCAATATCTGAAGGGTGATGTCAGTTTTCTTCCTTATATGTCAATGTTATTAGAGAAGGTTTATCAGCAAACAGACCAAAGCTAAAAAGGGATTTCAAATGGCGTCTTTACACATTACACCCTAAAAAAGGGGAGGAAACCCCCAATCTCATTAAGTCAAAGGCAAAATTTAATACATGCTCACAAAGCTCTATTTACAGAATGGCATGATGACTTATTAAAAAGTCACTTGGTTGATCTAATATCCCGACATAACTCTGGAGTCTGAATGAATAAACAAATGTGTGTTTGAAGGATATTTTCAAGAGTCAGTAGAGAGTAAATGAAAATATCAAGAAAGATTGTCAATCAAGAACAGAAGAGTCTACAGAAAAGAATTTGGGATGTTGGCCTCTTGCTATAACTGCATTACCGCATTATTCTCATGCTTTCTTTTTCGTAAGGTTTCTTCCTTCTCACTTCACTTACTTGCCTAAAAATATGAATTGCATACATGCATATGGGCGGTAATACTGCACACCATGTTAATGAGTCACTCAAAATTTGGTGGTTTAAAG
>JAUMHI010000041.1:13833153-13852557 GCA_032359435.1 Enteromius unitaeniatus | reverse complement strand
GAAAACGTGGTGTTTTGGAAATAGCCATGATTGAAAAGTAGATCATTCTAAGCTTAAAACCAATTATATACGATTTACGAGTTGTTGTTTTTTTTTTACAGTAGCTGTAGCTATAGCTAAGAAAAAATGCAAAAAGAAAATAAATAAATACCGTGGTCAACATCATAACTGGCTTTACCAGTTTGTATTAAAAGTGAAATTTCTAAAAATCTTGGATCGCTTGGAACAACAAGAGAAGGACATTCTGCTTGCAAAAGCAGTAGCTCACAGGAGTCGATAATCAGACCTGGAAAAACAAGGCTAATTGCGCTCATTGAGACCAAGCAGCAGCTCTGTACTATTGGGAGAAAGCTACTGCTGCAGGACAGTATGAGATTTAAAATCTCAGCACACCTGAACTATGATTGTTCCGTTTATTTAAACAAATCCATACTTTATTCAATCCAAGATACACTAGCTGAAGAAATGCAAACAAAAATAAAAGCAGTGCTATATCTATATCAAAGGCCTTAATAAATGTCCCCAACGTCCTGTCCTAAAACACGAAACAAAACAGGAAATTAAAACACTGTCCCATAAGGCACCTCTCTCTTCATCCCGATGGCCATCTGAAACTCCACCAACCATCTATATTAGGCTCACAACACAGAGGAGATTGATGGCACCTAGAGAGACTGAATTAAAAAACAATATCGCAAATAAAATCTAGTGTGCGCTTTAGCTGTTCACTGAAGTCATAAGGACAAGCAATACAATGTTTTAAAGGAGTCATACAAAGCCAATTTTCCACAAGCTAATATGATTCTTTAGGTTCTTAATGGAAAGTTTGTCAAAGATAGTGTAAAAAAAACCCGCTAATTTAAAAACGCTAACCAAATGTAACATTTATCTTCTGATGTCGGGGGTAAATGACTACTGCTATGTTCATTAATACATTCAAAACACCTCAATCTCTTGCTTGTCTCTGCATCTCGGTCTGATGATGTTCACTCAGGGCGGGTCTGAGGTAAGACACCAGTTCAGTCTGTGTGACACGCTGCTGTCAATCAACTATTGTGGGAGCGGCCTCTGTCTGCCACTCCCAACACATATTTCAGTTCAAACTGCTTGTAAAAGTGCACGTAGCACCAGATGACCCCTTTAAAATCACATTCCTTGTTGATTTAAGTTGAAGTTTTTATATTACCATACGTCTACAGTCTGAGAACCTAAGACCATTTGAAGAGAAGCACGGCAGCTGAGCTTCCTTGAATCCTGCAGCAGATGAAGTATGCCTAAGGTATAGACACGAATATTGAAAATTAAATCCCACTTGATCGTAAAAGGAAATCCAGAATCTCACGCCAGGCTAGGATGTTACATGTGCCAGTTTGCCATGAGATGTAAAACAACTAAATCTTTTAAATTTCTTTCCGATATCTTTTTAGGCAAGTTAGAACAATCTTAAACTTTAAAGTCTCCTTCCAGTTAATGGATTTAGATTAATGCTATGCAATTGGATGGTTCTTTTTTGTCTACCTGCCTTCTTTGTGACTGTTTCACTCTCTGAACAAGAATAAATGTAGCATTGAAAGAGCAAAGCTTAAACATGCACATAATAGAACTGAAGCATAAGTTGATATTCATAAGAAAAACTTATTTGGTCCTAACTTCCACAAAACCCTGTGATAAAACATACAATCAGAATCAGAATGTCTGGAACTTTGTAGCTAAATCTTAAATGAATGTTATAAAGAAAGACGTAAAAAAAGAGAAAGGTATTCATCAGATAATCAACATTTTTATAAAAATAGTACATATAGTCATATGCAGCAAAAGGTTCCAGTAACACAAGGCTTTCCAGAAGCACCAGATTCAACCTTTACCTTTTGAGATTCGAGCCTTGGGCAAATAATGACTGAATACGATTTGACCTCTCACACTGCCCATTATCAAAAACTAGCTAACTTCACCTGTATTTTCCATTAAATTTGAATTAATTATTTTTTTCCAGTTAATTATGATTAATTGCAATCATTTATATCCAGTAATAACTGTTTTTACCATCAACTAATCTGTTTATTCAGCAAACATGTAGCGCAAATTCATATAGACTCTAAGAAGGGATATTTTCATGGCCACAGAAAAAAACCTTCTTACAGTATCACAGCATGTAGCAAGGGTTGAAACCATAAATGGACATTAATTTGCAGCTTAACTCATTTTACCAAAATGCAAAACTGCAGGTGAATTTGTGAGCACTTCCTAAGTTGTTTTTGCCTCTGTATGACTAATTGCTTGTTGTTTTCCCCACCTGTAACTCGCTTTGGATAAAAGCGTCTGATAAATTAATAAATGTAAAAAATGTAAATGTAAATGCAGAATACATTGTTTAGGTCTGAAAAAAAAAAATCCTTATAAATTTATGAAATAAATGCTTATATTTGAAGAGAAATAAACTTTACCTTGCTGATTGGAAGCTCTGAACTAAGTCATCTAATAATCTGTTGTTCCTCAGGTCCTGTTCTGTTGATGGCTGCAAAGATAGATTCAGATTAATGGAAAGTGTTCTAAACTCTACACCTCATGACTTCGTTAAACTGCAATTTTTAAAGAACTCTATTATGCTCAAGGCTAAATTAATTTGATCAAAATACGAAAAAAATAAAAACCTGTAAAATTATTACTACAAGTTTTACAAGGGATTGAATACACTTTTAAATGTAATATAAATATATATATTATTTATTTATTCATTTTTTAATTATACATACATATATATACATACATACATACATACATATATATATACATATATATAATTTAACTGTGATTGCAAAGCTAGGGATGCTATCGTTAAGGTTAACAGTATTAATACTTTTATCTATACCAACGGTACTCTTATCGATACTTTTTGTTGCGTTTTTAATATTAAAGATTATAATAATAATAAAAATAATTGAGAACAGAATTAACAACATTTTTTAAATTAAAAAAAAAAATCTGTAGCCTAAGAAACACCAACATTTGAGCAAATATTACACAAACAAAACAAATGACTGTAAAAAAAAAAAAAAAAAAAAAACTATTTTCCTGTAAAAGAATGGACAGCGGTTACAGTTGGGGCATGCAGGTAGGCTACAAGAGAACTAACAGTTTTTAACTGCAGCTTTAACCAAAAGCTTTGGCTGATGTTTGTTTAATTAGAACACATTCACATAAATGAGTTAACTGTGTTTGGGATTAAAAGTAATAAAAGTTTGAAACCTCTTGCAATGGACGCTAAATAAAGTGAATGCATTTCATCACTACAAATGAATTTTTCAGCAAGCTCTGCTTTATATCTTAATTTTCCCTGTTTTCTATTATCTCTGCTTTATTTCTTAAGCATAGTTTACTATAATCTATTTGTAAATGAAGGACTGTAAAGGCATTTTTAGTGTTTAAAATTTATTTAGGCTACTGCAGAAAAAAATACTCTAAATATTTATATGACTGTTTTTCATGTAACCAAAATGTGTAAAAAAAACATACTAATTTAGAGAGACCTTATGTGATGTTTATGTCGTTATTTTGGAAGACTGCTAGCATCAGCAATTATAATGTAAATGTTAAGTAAATTATTATGTTTTCTTATGTAAGATTTTATATTTTAAAGACGCACATGAAAGCCATTCTTCGGTCAAATGCAGTTTAATAAGTAAAAACAATCGGCCAAAACTGAGATGATGACAGGTTTATTATCAGTGCCATTATTCCATCGTTATTTTCGTAACTAGTTATGAATCAAAAAGTTATGAATCAAAAATTTAACTATCCTGTCCTGCCAGATGTTATGCACGTGTTAGTTGCGTGCATAAATTTGCTTTGTTTTTACTTTCCAACTAATATATATATATATTTCAAATCAGCTGAAAACCACTGCTTTAGATTAGAGGTTATCGATACTTGTGTCTTTTATAATTTAGCACCGGCAGCGAGTTTCGGTACCCATCCCTAGGCAAAGCTGAATTTTCAGCAGCCATTATTCCAATATTCAGCGTCACATTAACCACCAGAAATGATTCTATTCTAATATGATGATCTGCAATTTTTATTAGTGCTTAAATATTAACAATGGCTGTCTTATCATTAATATTGAAAACAAGTTCAATAAACAGCATTTACTTAAAATAGCTTTTTTGTAACAATATCTTCACTGTCATGGTTGATCAATTTAGTGCATACTTGCTGTCTTATTATAATTAATAAATAAATTAATAAATAAATAAGTATTTTGTTTTCCACCATAAAAATAACAGCAGAAACTGATTCCATATTGATTAAAAAAAAAACATCTGCAGAAAATTTGTTTTTGCCTCAACATATAAAAAGCTATTTTAAATTAGATTTATTTAGATTTGTCATTCAGTGTAAAATCATGTGGCTAATCCAGTGAAGGATTATTGGAATATGACAGGAAGGTTTGACAGTCATTTTTAGGTAATACTGACGAGACTCACCAAGTTACAAACAGGACACTGCAACTTATAGGACAGAAACTTCCGTATGCACAGAGAGCAAACTGTTGTAACAGCAAAAAAAGAAATAGAAAAGAATCGATTATTTATCCGTGATGCCAGGTAAAACATCCTATAAACTGAACTGCAGCAGTACATTATACGTACAGTTATGAGAACACTGGGTCATCATGGTGATGTTGAGAAAGTCAAAGCAGATAGGACAGCGGAGGAGGGTGTCTATGCTCTGAAACAAGAGCAAAAAACAATCAAGATCTGATGTCAACGAACCTGGGAATATGTATGACTATTATAACGTTATATATCGCACTGTGAGCCATTGGTGTATATTCTGATCATTATTAGGAAAGCAATGGACAAAAAAACAAGATCATGAATAGATTCTGTGTTTATATCATTAAAACAACAAACGAAGACGTCTCATTTTTGAAAAATCTTTTCTGTGAGATGCGTTAGAAATTGAGATTACACAATTCTATTAAATTATAGAGATGTAATCGGCAAATACAATAGTAACGTTAGCGGATACTCTTATTTTGAACGTTAAACTATAGAAAGTTGAAGAACAGAACGTACTTTCAGACATGACAGGTTCGGCGGTAAGTCCACTTCGTTTAGCTCAGCCATTCTATGCAACTCCCTGTGCTGTTGCTATTATTTTTATTTGAGATGAAAGAAGAAAATGAATACGAACTCTAGCTCTCTTGATAGCAACAATAAACTCCCGCGCATCCCTAAAACACTTCCTACAGTAGCGTCACGTCCGGTTGAAACGTAACAGAAGCCTGAAAAGAGCATGGCAACGTTGAAAATACCATGGTACTTTGCTACAGTTTTTGATTTTTTAGCATTAATAATCAAAAAACTATTTGGTTTCACCCAAAACAGCAAAGTAGATACTTTTGTAGATTCAAAATAAATTAATATAGAAGCTTCATAACACTGCTCGTTTGAAAAGCGTCATATTAAAGTTACTAAAGTGTTATTGTAGAAACGAAGTGTCCAGGTTCACATTTTACTAAGGAAGGCATATTTCCAAAGTCCAGATGTTGCCCAAAAAAGGCCATAAAAACGCAAAATAATAAAGATTAAACCATTAAAGTCCTTCAGTTAAAATATGATACACTTGATGGCTTTTAGATCGCAATGTTCAACAACAAATTATACCAAAATCTTATATGTTGACATAAATACAAATACAATTACATTTAAATGTCCGTAGAGGTTATAATACAGTTATAATTAATCTAATAAATTATTAGCTATAGTTAATCATGCAGGCCTGATCATGATCCTAAATAGTGGAAAATTAATTGTGTCTATAGCATAATGTTATGGAATATTGGATAAGGTCAAAAGGACAAATTTTAATCCTAACATTAATCCTTATAGTTGATGATTAATAATGCTATGTTTAATTATTAATACGCTGCACTATTATAAATATTTTGGCATATGACAGTGAAGGTGACGCTCCACAGCCCACAGAGTGTCACTAAACTGAATAAGTGATCATAGCCAGGTGTAAGAAAGTATGAGACTGAATCAATAGCCATGCACCTCAAGCAATCTGGAATAACACTCATAGTTCTGTCTTGTTTCTCTGAATATCAAGGCTAAGGAAAAATTTTTAAAAGTATCTGTAAATACAAGCCAGGCTTATTAAAGTAAATCTATTCTGTGTATGTTTGCCGAAGTAAAAATATTGCAAAGAAATGAAGAAATTAGGCATTACAGTTCACTTTCATCAAGTATAATCAGGGTGATATTTAGACTTATAAGTAGGACAGGATCCCATTGCTCTATTAAACTGAATATTGTTCTTTATTTAATAAGACATTCACATAAAGTATTGCACTAACAAACACACTTTTTGCTACACATTGAGTAAAATCGAACACATGTTTCCTTATAGCCTGGCTTGAATAGCTATAGCCTCATCTATTCTAGGGTAAGTGCACCTACCAGGATACAAAAATGGAAAATGAAAATACACATCGACGCTATACTGAGGTTCAATTGCACTATTCAGGTGCTTATTTTACATGTATATGATTATAAATAAGGTTGACTGACAAGTGTAAGTATACAGATACACGTTCCAAATGAAAGGGAATATTCTCTGGCGTCTTCTGGTGCCTTTGTGGATAGCAGAGCACAATGGATAGAAAAGTGTGACTGCAGTCTTAACTGCCAAGATACAAGAAAACCTTTTAGAAAATAATAAGCCTGTTTTGTCCTCAAGGTGGATATCATTTAATCATGGGGTTCTCAGGTCATCAGAGTGTGTCCAGTGTATACTTTAGATTTGGATGTGTGACAGACATTGATGAGCACAAGTATAGAAAGCTGTGAGGGTAAAGATCTTTCTTTCAGCACTGTATGTCTTGGCAGGGCTACAATTTGACTATGAAATGTTTCAGACAGTAATTCAATATCCACAATAGGCATTTGACTGAGTTTTCTGAATCAAAAAACCTTCTTTCAAGTGTACGTAGCAGCATTTTAGTGCCTGATTTCAACTTGGTGCTATAACTATAAAAAAATAAATAAATAACCACTGTTGCAATTAAATGTACTGGTAATTTTCTAATCAGTTAATGTCACTGACACTTTTGTTCTAAAATACAGCTGAGAAAAATCAGTACAGAAAATCTCTTCATTTTAATACAGGTTTGTGCCATATTTTTGCAGATTTTTTTTTAACAGTGTACAGTATACATTATTTAATAATTAAAAAATTATTTAATTCCAAAGGAAAGAAATGAGAAAAGAGCAAATAAGTTAAAATCATTCCAATCATTTAAAAGGCATTACATTAAATTTAAAATCGACAGGGTTCTTAAATTGACAGGGTTCTTTTTTGTTAAGAAGAAGGACGGTTTGCTCCGCCCATGTATAGACTATCGTGAAATCGCCCTTCGGGCTTTTCAATAGCCCCTCCGTGTTTCAGGCCATGATCAATGCCATGATTCCGGGACATGCTGAATAAGTTTCTGGTAGTCTACATTGATGACATCTTGGTTTACTCCTCAAGCCTTCCCGAAAATGTTCAACATGTCAGAGCCGTTCTTCGAAGACTCATTCAGCACCAACTCTTTGCTAAACTCCCCAAATGTGAGTTCCACAGCACCTCTATAACATTTCTGGGGTACATGATCAGCCCTGAAGGAGTTACTATGGACGACAGCAAGGTCTCGGCCGTAGTCAACTGGCCCAAACCCACTACCATCAAGGAACAACAATGCTTCTTGGAGTTTGCCAACTTCTACAGGAGGTTCATCCGGGGCTTCAGCCAAGTCGTCGCTCCTCTCAAATCCTTCACCCGCAAGTCCTTTACACACCTACCTTGGTCCGCCGAGTGTCAACTGGCTTTTCAGGAGCTCAAGCGTCGCATCAAGAACTGTACCTCCTGCAACATATCTAAATCCTCCCACCAACGTCCCACTGGCTTGCTGCAGCCCCTTCCCATACCGCAGAGACCTTGGTCCCACATCGCCATTGACTTTGTGACTGATTTACCTCCATCCAACCACCATACCACCATCCTCACCATTATTGATCGAAGTCCTGCCGCTTCATACCTCTACCCAAGTTACTGTCCGCCTGGGCTTCCTGAGGACATCGTGTCTGACCGCGGACCACATTTTATCTCCCGAGTCTGGAAGGCCATTTGCTCTCAATTGAATATCAATATCAGCCTGACTTCTGGATACAACCCTCAGTCTAACAGCCAGGTGGAAAGACTTAATCAAGAACTGTCCCGCTTTCTCCACACCTACTGTAATCAAAACCAACACGACTGGAGCGATTACCTACTCTGGGCTGAATATGCCCAGAACTCGCTACGCAAACCCGCTACTAACCTCACCCTGTTCCAGTGTGTACTTGGATTCCAGCCACATTTGTTTCCCTGGACCGGGAAACCTACTAACTTACCTGCTGTGGATGACTGGCTTCAACGCAGTAAGGCCACTTGGGAGGCCGCTCACATCCACCTTTAACATGCCATCCGTCGGGAAAGTTTACTTTTTAGGAAATCAATTAAAACTGCTCCTAAATCTTTTAATAGGCTGGAGTGTACACAAACACTGCCCAGCTGGAGCTGCCAGCTAAAGACTGTGCTTGGCACTCCAGCTTTCTATGTACTCTGTGTTTTGTGTCTGTTTTCTTACTTGGACTCCATTCCCCAGAATGCACCTCTCCTTCACAGCTGTACCATTCTGTGTTTGTCTCTTCACGGTTCATTACATCGTCAACCTGGTTCCTGTATTTCAGTCGTGTCTTTGTTCCTAGTTTGTTTTGTCATTTGGCTTTATTTGTTGCCGAAGTTTTGCCTGTTTATTGGATATTCTCTCTGTCTCTCCCCATTAACTGATTTATGTTATTTGACCATTGATCTGTTTTACGTTTCTGCCTCTGTCTCTGCCTCCACAGATTCTGTCTGCCGGCGTTGGATTTTTTTGCATGTCCTGACCCTGAGCCAGAATGAACTTTTTTGCATATGAACTTGAATGCTTCACCTCCTGATTCATGACAGTTTTCCCCCCCAAAGACACCCCTGCCAGGTCTGATGAGGAAGTCGTCCTCACTCCTGAGCAACAGCTCATGCAGGACATCCTGGACAAGGGTAAGAAGAAATCTGTGAGAATTAGAAAATGTTATTATAAACCATTTTTTGTACAGTATAATATACAATTGCATTTAATACTAACCACAATTGTTTGTCTGTTGATAGGCCATATTCGCCACCAATATAAAATTGGCCCCATGCTGGGTGAAGGAGGATATGTTTACAGAGGGATTCGCCGCAAGGATGGGCTTAAGGTATACATTTTATTCACTTAAAAACAGCATGTTCAAGATTTATGTCTGGAGTGATATCAACTATCTGCATGTGCTAATTGCTAATCATAACTTGTTTTGTTAATTGGGTGGCTGTGAAATGACACCAAACATGCCATCTATCAGAGTGGTGAGTAGACTGCGTTCTCTGTTATTGTCTCTTAGTCACTGTTTTCAGTTTATCACAGTCTATATTAATGCTATCCACAGACCTTTTCTAGACAAACTATTTTGATTTGTGAATTTTTTTTGGTGGAAACCACTTCCATCTAAGCATCAGGTTTTCTTTCTTTTAGCCTGGTCAACCAGGCCCCAGCGTTCCCCACATAATTGAGCTGCTTGACTGGGAGGATGACAAAGACCACTATGTGATGGTCATGGAGAGCCCTGTGCCTTGCATGGACTTGTTTGATTTTGTGGATGACCATGGAGGAAGCCTTGATGAGGGGACGGCACGAAAGATTATGCGGCAGGTCATTGATGCCGTTAAGACATGCTGTGATAAAACTAAAGTTGTGCTCTTTGGCCTGAATGCTAAGCACTGTGTTGAGAAAGTAACACCTCCCCTATCATCAATCAGGAACTCTTGTGGCAGCATTATGCTTGTATAGGGTTGCTTTAAGAAAATTTGATGGAAATAATGGTAATACGGATAAATCAATGGCAATGGCTGCAGTTCAGCTAATGCACAGATTAGTTCCTCATTATACACGATTTTTAGATAAAAAAACAGTTTGTGTAACTGAGACTAAACCTTTGGTGAACTCTGCTTTCCATTATACCCAGATTCATTTCTGTTAATTCCCTTTCTAAACAGGGCTTGAACCTTGTCAGTTTTGATCACACTCGCTGGCCTGATCAAACCCGACAGGATAATAATTAAAGTCCTGCCAGAATAAGAGTAAAAAAAACACACAAATCATTATGTCAAGCACACACAAGGACAAATACAAAACTGAAAAATATTATTTTATCTGATAAACCATTTCCGCCACCATTAGTCTTTGAAAATTGCACCATGCAGTTGTTCTCTCTCTACAGCATTTTTAAGCTCACTAGGATATTAAATACATACACATCACAAAAAAATGATTGGTACAATTATCACAATGCAAGTGCAGATGTTTAGATTTTAATGAGAGTGACATTAATGTCCATCTCTAATGCTTTTGCTCAGTCTCATTAAATATCAAAGCATATAAATGGTTGCTACTTCTTACAAACATGCAGATTTTCTCTTCACAAGATGAACTGGAGTTGTGTGGATTTTTTGCGGATTATTGTGATGTTTTAATAGCTGCTTGGACTCTTATTCTGACGGCACCCATTCACTGCAGAAGATCCAGAGGAGAGCAAATGATGTAATCAAAATTTGTTATCATTAATAAAAAACAAATAAGTAAATATATATTAATAAAGATATAATCTACATTTTAAATAAGTATATTTTTAGCATTTTTTGTGAACCATTTCTTTAACACAAAACAATATATGAATAGTAATAATATTAGTGCTTTCAAATGATTAATCGCATCAAAAATAAACATTTTTGTTCACATAAAACATGTCGGCGCTGCAAATATACACAATGCACACACGAAAGTCGCTGATTACCAGTATTTTCAATCATTTTCAGTATATTGAACATAGCCTCCTTCCTAACATATATTTTGTTGTCCATCAAGAAAGAAAATCATGCAGGTTTAGAGGCATAATTATCATTTTGAGCAAACTATATCCTTTCAAGTGAAAACAAAAGGTGTCAGCATCCGTGAATCACGCTGATGATGCAAAGTCACAGTTTTATTTCTTTTTCTCTGATTGTTAAAGAATAATTATGGAGGTCAATACACAAACACATGCACATGCTCTCAGGGGACTTGTAAATGTCACAGGCAATCAGTTCACTCTGGCTCAATTCATTTCATTAGTCTGACTGATTAAATACCTGAGGATAAGCCAATACATCTTCAGTGTTCAATCTCTTTAACTCACAGTGAGAGTCCCGCTTTTGGAAAAGAAAGGATTTAGTAGGCAAGATAATTCTTTGCTCAATTAGTTTCTGTTTCTGTGGGAGTTTTCATTTGTTTTCCTAATTTTAGAAGATTTAGAAAGCAGAGCAATACCTGGGTTTTGTTTATTAACTACTTTTGGTTCCAGATCAGCAATAGCTGCAAACGAACAAGGAAACACATGAACACCGACAGAGACATATGGACGTAAACAAACACTGCTCATGCAATTTCTCAGGTTTTGAAAGACATTACATAACAAATACAGGTTCTTACCTGCAAAAGCAATTATTTGCATGCAAAAATGCTCTCCCTCACATACAGAAATGCTCAACGCTGAAAGTAACCAGATTCTTTGTCAAGAAGACATTCATTGCCTTGGACTCAGAATGTGATATTAAACTATTCAGAGCTGTTCCACTCCAAGCAGCGATCGAGTTTGGAACAGGATGGCGTTCAATTACTAAACACGCCGTCACACAGCAATCTCGTCCTCGCTGTGGCTGCAGCTTGGGTTTCAATCAAAGAGGCAGCCAAATGGTCTGTTACAGCAAAGCACTAGAATGACAAATTAACTAAATGCAAATAAGGATACAAATGCAGACATACAAAATATATTTTTTTGCTGAATAGACTATGGCTCTCTTTATTTCATTAATGCAAGTGTTATTAAAAAAGGAGATAAATTACATAGCATTATAGCAGAATAGTGATAAGGATTTTGAATTTGTCGCATACAAGGCTAATGCAATTGAGACACAATAATACCAATCACGGAAAACCCTTTTATCATCGTAAAACTGTGGGTTTCAAATGATTTTGCTTCAGAACCCATATTTTACATCTCATTTACCCTCACTGGATGTGAACCTTATTTAATAGTCTTTGTTACACTTTCTTTTACCTTGGTAAGTTTTTAAGAAAGAAGAGATGTCAAGCAAAATGCCATATTGCCATCTGTCCAATTTGGCTACTGGCAAGTGACTGAATTCGTGCCAGATTGTTGCTTGATTGGACACATGGCCTTGTCGGCAACAACAAAAGTTGTGGGAAGCCTTTTTACCTCCCTTTAAAAAGTTGATAAGCTTATGTATTTTTCTACCCCAACTATCCCTACTATTTACATGTTACTGCAGCTGATGTCAAAAAGATCTGTGAATGTGATAAATTTTTTGGGTCATGACCCTCAGTTGAGAATTTATAAACAATCAAAAATAGGTTATCCTTGGTTTAAATCTCCCCTTCAGCACATGCATTTACATATAAACATTTCCTCTCCAAAACTGCTCAGAATTCAAATCTACTGATGTGAGGATGTGAGGAGAGTTTATAGAAGCAGCTCTCAGACAGCTTGTCAGATCTGGAAAACATATGAAATATGAATCCCTGTATGCGTTTATAGGCACTGTATAGCAATGCAGCTGCAAAATATACATCAAAGTAAGGTTATACTAACTACACAGATTTCTGGCATGAAATACAAGGGTAAGGTTACTAATCATAAGACCAAAAACAGTATAAATGAAGCTGCAAGCAGGAATTACCGGGGTTCGAGCATTTAAAGGGCTTTGAGGTTGTATAGGGCAGCCTGGATGTATGGGTGACACATCGAGAGTACATTGAAAATGGACAATAGGCTCATAGACAAACACACAGACATACTGAAATGAACTGGTTAAATTATTATAAGAAAACAAACATAGACACACAGAAATGAAATGATTAAGCTTTTATTTGAATACAAACACAGACACACACACAAATAAAATAGTTGAACTATTATATTATTACAAACATGATAGGTTATTGCAAGTCTTCTCTTTTAGAGTTTATAGGTTATTTTCATGTTTCACTGTAATAATTGTCTCGCAAAATTGTAAAAACTTTATGAGGAAAATGGTCAACTTTAACTAAATTTGATTTAAAATGTTATAATAGAGATTTTATAATGTCTCCATCAGCAAACATGAAAAGCACTATTTGTGTGCTCATTAGTGGTCATCTAGTGGTTATTAATTGCAATCTCTTGTTATAACAGTTAATGTGTTTTTTTGTCAAAACTTAGGCAAAGTTGTTCAGAAAGAGGAGATCTATGATATTATATGAAAATATAGTGTGTTTTTGAGGACTTTTTTAATGGTTATAGTGCTACCTATAGTCTGAGCTCTATGAGCTCCTCTCGTCTACCATCTACCACATGTATCAACCATGTTTCATAAAGTTTTGTGTTTTTGTTTAGGTTTTATAGGCTTTTGAGTATATGTGGCCACACCCCTTTTAAATGACCCTGTTATAGCTAACCAAAGCACAAAATTCAATATTTCTTTGATAATTATTAATCTAGAGAGTCCAGATGTTCTGTACTGGATTGATCCAAATTGAGCAACAAACCTGAGACTAGTTTGAAAAAGTAGGTTTTTAACGTTGTTGTGAATAAGTAATGAATGGTTTGATTGACAGCTATGGTTCTTGAGGCAAAGTTGTTCAGAATGAGGAGACCTATCATATGATATAAAGATTTAATGTTTGTGTGACTATGTGAACATGTTCTACAAATGAAGGTAATTTTCTATAGAAATGCAGTGTTTTTGAGACACTTTTAACTGTTATAGCGCCACCTATGGTCAGATCTTCATGGAACTTGGATAATTGGATAATTGCTAAGAGTCATGTGAGACATGCTTTCATGTTTCATAAAGTTTTTATTTTTAGTTTAAGTTTTATAGGCCTTTGGGTTCATACAGTCACGCCCCATTTATAAATGAGCCAATGATAGCTAACCAAAGAAGGACAAAATTCTACTTTTTTTTTTTTTATAATTATTGATTGAGAGTCCACAGATTATTGCAGCAGTGGTTTGATCGAGACTGAGCAAAAACCAGAGACTTTGTGTTCGAACCCCTAATAAAACTGGCAAATGGTCTAATAATAGTAATCTATCATGCCCTATTGCATGCTGGGAAGAATGTGAATGAGACTTCATTTTAGAGCATTTCTTAAAAGCAAGAGTCTTGTAAAAATGATTCATAAGTGTTTGTGGAAGGTGGTTCTGCCTTTACAGTTCTGTAGCTCTGCATTTATCCATTCGTCCAAACAGAAAAAAAGTCATCTCTGGCTTCTTCACAATCTCTTAACCTCCAAGACGGAGACTTTTAAGTATGTAATTGGATGTTAAGTGAGCAATTAAACTATTGCTTAACCTTACCCCCACATTTATTTAAACTAATTGTAGAATAATCACCACTGAATCATTAATCCGGTAGGAACTCATTAGCATTCCTAAAAAGCAGTAAAGATTGTCAGAGATGTATTTGTAAGGAAGAAAACAACAGCGAAACATTTATACCCCAACTGAAGTCCAAGACTTAATCCAGTAGGCAGTGATGAACTATTCAAACAAAAAATGACTGTATTTGAATATGAAAGCATTTGTATGACACAAGTTCTTGTGTGTTTGATCGCAATCATGAGCTTTAGATAGTGTCATCAAACAACGGGAGCTGTTACGGATTTGCCAGGCTCTAACCCCAGCCAACCACAGCATTCACTCTCTCCAGAGTTCTAATCAGCACCACCTGCACCTCATCATCATTGCAATCGCCAGCCCCATAAAACCACACACCAACTCTCAGTCAGTGTCCGGGCTTGGTTGTAAGAAGTGGACTCAAACCTATGCGTGTTGCTACTACTGAAATACTTGCCTTGTACTTACCTCCTTGTTCTCCTTCATTCCAGTTTCCTCTCGTGTTCCTAGAAAGTTCCTGTCTATGTGGTGTGTGGTTGTCTCCTAGCTCCAGCATGTCTCCTGTGTCTCCAACGCCCCAAAAAAACAAAGTCACTATTGCTCTGCCCTGACGAAAGGAAATTATCCGCATCCAAGATACTCACCTCTCCAGACCTGTCTTCTCCATTCAATTATTGCTGTGCAAAATAAGAACATTCTGTTTTCACTTACCTCCTGTGTAGAGTCTGCTTCCATGACAGGAACGCATTTCAGTGACGTTTATTTGAAGGACGTAGGCAACAGTAAATGACCAGATCTGCAGTCATATGTTCCCTGTCAGTATCTTGGCGGCTATATGAAGACATTTGGCCCACTTGTAAAATTTTTAAATGTCAGGCGAATGAGCACATAATACAGCGTTTGTCGTAATCTTGCTTTTTAAAGTCTCCAGCAGAGAGATCAGCTTAACACGACAAACCATTAGGTGAGTCATCCAATTGCATTACCAACTGTTCCACGGTTTCTGTACAGATTGAAGGCTATATAGCAGAGCTAAATGCAAACACACTTTTTTCCTCTAGCTCGCGCTCACGCTCTAGACCATTTCATCCATTTACTGGTTTAAGTGGCACACTACGAGGGGACATGTTTAACTTTCGGTATATGTTAACATGCAACATTTCAAAGATGCCAAGAAAAAAATGAACAAGGATTATATCTATTAAATATCCAAAACATGTTTTGTTTTCCTCATTCAGGCCCACAGTGTGCTCTCCTGTGCTTTTTCATTAGCGGCAAAAGTGTGTCATTTGGCTCCCTGTGCCTGCTAGTAGGTACAATTTGCAATAGCTAAGATTCAATGTCCTCTGGTACTTATTTGTAAACATGGGCAGCATCACCAATGCGGCTGGCAAAAATTCTTGGCCTGCAACAAAATTTTCTTTTCACCATTCAGAAATTCGCATATGAATTATGAATAAAAATTTATATTTATATCTGTGCCTTTGTGTTCTTAAAATGCCAGAAAACCCTCCGGCTCAGTTCCATAAACCAACTCAAATAGATATAAAAATAAATAGTGAACACAAATGCATGCAAAAAAATGCATTTCATATTTAGACCATGCTGAATTATTTTTATTGATATTTATCAGTAACATATTTTTCTCTGCAGTGTACTTTGGGATTGCCTTCTCCACAAAGAATGAGTGAAGTCAACATCATGAAATGTTAAGAATTAAAATTCTGTGAAGAAATTTGATATTTAATAAGAAAATATTGGAAGGGACTTTAAGCAATCGGTATGTAGGACAGAAGAGTTAAAAACAGATATAAGTACTGGTGACTCTCATTATTACAACTGCTTCTGATCAGCTATTCACAATGAAAATTCTAGCAATTTCTTAAGTACTTAATTGAGTCAATTTCACAGAAATAGCCTACTTTTGCTTTAACTTCCTCCATACATTCTGTCATGTCTTCTCAGGGCTGATCCTCACCTTCAATCAGTAAAAAAAGAGGGAAACCCTTTCCTCTAAAGCTCAATATTCTTCAAATTTCCCAAAGCCTGATTCCTGTTTACTGCAGTGCATCGCTTTCTGTCACCCCTCAACTCCGTTTAGCCAGAGCCTAGCATTTAAGAACAGATTACCACTGGATTATAGGTATGGTCCAAAGTGCTCTCTCTGCTCCCAGAGCACGTCTCTATATCCTCCGATGCCCACTCAGAGAGCCTTTTCTCGGACAGCTGGGCAACGGCTGACTGTGTTCTCCCCTGGAGGGAAATTTTCAGAATTAAAGGCTTGCTGTCTTCAGACTTCACCAGCAAAGACAGACTGTTTGTGACAAGTAAACTCAATGGCCCTTTCAGAACTGCACGGTTTAAAAACAACCGAATTCTTTTTGGAACCGGTTTTGCAGACAAGGGAATGTTTGGTATCACCTGCTATGAAACTTTGCTCATGTTAGACATGAACACATAGTTCTGGATGGGTGCAAAGTACAGACATGATGTTTCCTTTTACGGGCTTAAATACACTGCAATTAAACTCAGCAGGCACTTATAATACTGCCAAGACCAGTGCTAATTTGCCTCTCGGGTTTACATTGACATTTAACACAGTTCAGGGGTATAAAAAGGACAGAAAATGGTTTTGTACTGTGTCATAAATGTATTTAAACTGCCAAGTGTTTAGGCAACAGCATACTTGAGTGAAAAGTATATTTCCCCGCATTTCATTGTGCGCAAATACAAAAGTTTTTTTCTAGGTTTCATGAATAGATGGAGGATTTTCAATTATGTGTTGCAACAACTGATGTTTAAGATTTCCACCTTTATATGTATATATAAAGCAACGTGGGAGAGATGGGAAACAGGATCAAGAAACTGTAAGGGTCCAGCACACTTAAAGTAAATTCTGCAGACATTATGTTTGTCAAGCTTTCAAAATATTGGTTTATGACTAAAAAATTAATTCCAACTTTAATCAAGTCATAGATATAGCATATTACACTGAAGTAGAATGGTTTGCTATTAGGAAGTTTATATTTTATTTATAAAATAAGTTGGCTTTGTGGGATTTAAGTGATGACCTGCAAAAAATGTCCTTTTTAAGTTAAATTAAGGTCTAAAGAGAAAGAAGTAAAAAATCAAACGAGTAAGTACAATTAAAATAGTACTCAGTTAAAGATGAAGTTGAAGTTGAAGATATTCTTGGTACACATTTACTTCCCAAAGTGACTACCAAAAATACCAAAATAGCTAAATTCAGATTTGAGTCCGGACAAGCAAGGTCTTTTGAAATGCTGTCCAGTACAGTATTGGCTGTCTGAAATCAAATCACCACTCAAAGCATCTGATCATCATTGATATAAACTCTCCCTGGAATCTGCTACCTGTATCTGGTGTGTGATCTGTCTCTCGATTTGTGCTCTGTAATGAGGTGCTGTATTGATCTGTTGAGTGCACGTGGAATACAGCACAGTGAGCCATCTGCCAAACTGCACTAATTCAGACTGATTGCTCCAGCATTAGCACAATGCACAAGCAAGCATATAGGAGCCGTTACCATAGTAGCAGCATTGCGACAGCATCACAACTTCCTGCAGGTCCTTGTATGGGAAATAACTGATGTGAACTAACATTTTCAGTTATTATTTCACCCAAATATACAAATTCTGTCATCATTTACTCACCATCATGTTCAAAAGAGACTTCGTTCCATTACAGTATGTGACTATAGCAGTCTTTTCAAAGAAAAAACTAATGTTATGATCACATGTAACTCTCACCGAGTTATTTTATAGTGAAGAGTTGGACTGATGAATAATAATAAATCAATTTACAACCCTACTAACACTGTATCTCACACTGATCTGAGTTCACATGCATACAGTGACAATCCATCCATCATTTCTGTAATCTCAGCTCCACTTTCGCCAGCAATAACACATTTGCAAACTTTTTGCATGCTATTTTTGATGCCCTGCCAGTAAACTTTCAGAGTGGTTTGTTTTGTCTCAACACAAGCAAGTTATAAGTTAACATACATTTTTATCTTACGGCTGCCTACACAATCAATCAATGCAGAATTAATGTTAAAATGTTGACTAAATTCCTTCTGCATTCCGCATTTCTCTTGCATTCCACTTCTTTTCTTCTCTTTTGTGTTTCTTGCCCTGCTCTGAACCTGGAATCTAAAGATGTAGCCAGATCCCATAGACATGACAAAGATGTCTACAGACAAAGACAAAGAGATTTCTAAATCAACTCCTCTGGAACAGGTTCTCTTCTTATATAAAATAAAGCAGCTCCTATTAGAAGTAGGTAAGCTATTCCACCTTTTGACAATCGAATGTGATACTCATGAAATTGTCTTCTGTACAGCCCCACACATCACAGAATCTAAGTATGCTATGCATTATCATACTGGAACTAAAACGGTTTATACCTGACAGGTAATTAAGCATCTGGAGAAATTATAGGCGCAGACTGTCTGTCTCCCAAACAAAACAAGACACACTGTCCGCCACATACAGCTGAGATTTACTCAGATTTGATGTCTTTTTTGCTTAATATTGAGCAAACAGATTTTATAATGATAGTAAATTATGCAATTTTGATGGCAATTTTCCTTAAGGGTTTTCCATTAGCACAGTAACTGCCAGCAGTTCATTTGCCCCAATAAAGTAAAATGAGAGAAGAGAGTGAAAAAATTATCATAACATTTCCTGTTCTAACATAAACACTAACAATTAATTTTGATGAAGGTGAATGTGCTCATTTGCTTGCTTAACACTGCAACGAAAAAGCTAAATTAGCCAAC
>JAUMHI010000041.1:13803386-13824287 GCA_032359435.1 Enteromius unitaeniatus | reverse complement strand
TTTATTCCAAGCATTTAGAATTTTATACACAACCTAGTTTAGGTTTTATGCAAACAGTATGTTCTAATTTTTTATAACAACAATTCTGATAAAAAAATATATATTAAATTTTAAGATTTTTAATTTCAGTGTAAAAAAACACTGAATTTTAGTCAAACAAAAATAATATTTTAAATGAAACTGAATGGCAGTTTAAATGATTATATTTTTGATGAGTATTTTTAACTCTATAATGCCAACACATTTAATTTGATGAAAATAGCTTTTAAAATTCAATCAAACGTTCATGCATTTTATTCATAATATAATTAAAATTTTGGCAACAGTGTTTTAATTAAAATGGTTGAAAAAGAAAAAACATAAAAAAACAAACTAAAAATTGTTCAAGCATTTTATTCATAATATAATTACAATTTTTGCAACAGTGTTTTAATTAAAATCATTTTTTATATAAGGTTATATATTCACGTAAAATGTAGTTTTTTTACTCATTATGCTGAAAATAGCTTTTGGTACTTCATTAACTGGGCTCATTTATCTTAGGCATTGCTAATATAACGAGGATAAGCATTAGGGATGTGTTTAAATCCTCTAGCACCACTAATAATAAAGATGTGAGAAAATGATCGATAACTTAAATTTGTCGGTTTCTTCACAGAAAGTATTTACGGAGCTATACTGCTTTAGAAAGCTCTCATCTTTCCCGGAAATTCATCTTACTTTCTTCGGAAACGTTCTAGTATATCACAGAGGCAGATTATGTTTGATATACACACAGTGTCGCTGCCGTCCTGATAGACTATAAACTCCCTGCTTTCCCGTTCTCTTTCAAGACTGTCCTCTGTCTCGCAGCTGAGCATGCCATAAAAATTTAATGTTCAGAAGATAAAAGGCTCATGAAGACACACACTCACACACACACACACAAATACCTTGCAAGGTCTTATTACTGAGCAGATGTCATCAATAACCCCACACACCCCCCTAAACACATTTACACACATTTTCCAAACTGCACATCAAGCAGTAATGTTAATCAGATCGTGCATTCTGTGCTTATAATGCATTATCAATATACAAAACAACACATTTCTGTCCAACAATATCAATCATACCTCCATTTTGATGTCTGTATTCACATAAACCATTTTCTTTTCATTAGGTGAGTGTAGACACAAAGGGGCCATTACAAAAGATCATTAAGTGTTCTGTGTGTCACAGACTTCATTATTTAACCGTGCGCAAATGAAACACATGGATCAGTGCCAGCCTATCCCGTTCATGCTGATATCTGCTTTAGTGCCAGCTCTTTGTTTCTGCTGGACTAAATCTTGCCAGCTTCTTCAGCCTCACAGAATTCTAGACTAATTGAAAGGCTCAAGAGAAAAACCAAAAAGCTTTCATGACTACAACTTAAAAGACGTTTTAAATCCTTCTGAGCTTTGATTTACAACGGTATAAAATATAAGAAGATTTATAGTTCACTTATCAAGACTATTTGAATGTTTGATCTCAGCAATAGCAAACTATGTTTAAAATAATTATATATATAAATATATATATATATATATATAAAAAATCACAGCGATCAGAATATATTTTATGGCTTTTTAGAATAATTAGTGGTGTTTGCTTACTATTTTTCTGCCTAAAACAGAGGTTTAAGCCTCGATTTGTATGATCTTGTATGCTCGAGTAGTGCAATAAAGGAAGCAATTGAGCACTGTTTTCTCTTATATTTTCGCACTATAATTAAAAAAAGTTTTTAAATACCTTAATTGTATCTACAGTTTATCTACTGTTTTATCATTTGAAACTAAATAAATAAATACATAAAATGGCACTGATTAGTAATACTAGTAAATACTTCAGTAATACTAATATTAGTAATTTAATAATACTTTTATTATATGATGAAAAAAATATTGTAAAACATTAATATTACAATTTTAAAATGTGATTACAATTTAAAATAACTTTTTCTATACAAATATATTTGGAAAAATTGATTCTTATGATGGAAAAGCTGACTTGTCAGCAGTCAATTCTCCAGGTTGCATTGTTAACATGACATGGAAGACTGGAGATTTTGCTGAAAGTTCAGCTTTAAAATCACAGGAATAAATTACACATATTCAGAAAAAAAAATTATTTTAAAGTGTAATAAATTTTCACAATACTACCATTTTTACTTTATTTTGATCAATAAATACAGTCTTACCGAGTATACCAGACTTCTTTTAAATATACATATAAAACAAAATTCTAGTTTTAAACTTTTGACCTCCAGTGTATGCACACACACACACACACACCCACCTCCGCTAAAGCCTCAGCCTCCAAGGACTTGTGGTCTCCTAGGCTGCTGTGTCTTGTTGCTCCTGGCACAGGCCTGAGCGGGTGACCCTCAGGATAGACCTTTCTCTCAGGGTAGTTAATGCTGCCTGCACTGCCAAAGGTTCCCAAACGTCTCTTTTCAGGACTCTCTATGTGGCCTCTACTGACCGCCACCTTGTGGGGGCTGCTGGGGCAGGCGGCGGCCCGTGGCGGTGTGTCTCGGGGAGGACTGTGAGATTCAGTGCCACTTCGGCGCCGAGGAATGGCAGATCCATCCGAGCGCAATCTAACCCTGCACAAACACACAACGAGATGGTAAAAAACTTAAATCCAATCCCTCAATGCAGTTTTTGACCCAAAGAAGCAAACAGAAAGTTATGTTAATTATTTTGCCATATAACAAGATAAGTAAGCAAACAAGCTGCAAGGAGAAACAGGACAAGATTAAACACTTTACTTCACATCAATATTTTTTCTTGAGGATGAAAATATGTGGAATAAATACAAGCAGAATTCTGCATAATCAGCCACTGACCGGCCCATGACCCCGCCGAAGTTGTAATCATGCGAAGGTTCACACGGGGACTGCAGATCGTTTTTGGATGAGGCTTTATCGTCCAGTAAAGGTCCGCTGCTAGCCTCGCTGTCAGCCTTCTGACTCAGACTATCAGAGAACGCATCATCCCTAAAGAGACAAGAGACAAAAATCCTTCCGGTTACAATTTGATTGGCTGATTTAAAATTAAACAAAAAATTCAATATAGATCAAAATAATTCAAATCCGTTTAAAATTTTTTGAGGTGTTTGGTGGTGTGCCGTTACTTAAGACATACAATTAAAAATATCCTGTGATGGCAAAGCTGATTTTTTAAAAGAAATACTGCAGATACTATATAATCAAGAATAATATTTTCGAAAATCTGACTTTAAAAATCTTACCAGTGGTGCCCCATGCATATCATTATGTTCATCAGCTAAGCTGTCACACACACCAACAAATCCATGTACATAAAGCTGGCACTGAAAAAGCCTCTAGCTTCTTATTTTTCAGTCCCGACGGACTCTCACTTCACGTCTCATTCCCAGAGCCCTAAGCAAGCAAACATCTCCTGATCACAGTTTCACAGCATGTTCTCAGGCTGCTTTTACAGTTCTCTTGGGAGATGACAGCAGAAGGTGTTTGGTAATCTGATGCTGTTGAACGTCATATTAATGAGGGGGGGAAAAAAAGTCTCAGGAAAAGTCTACAGCCCAAATGTTTCATTATGCAATAATTTAGCAATTAATTTTTCTGAGTGCCTTTTGAACACACTAAATGGACTGAAGTACGTGCTTGTTGGGCCCTTAATTTCAAAACCATTGCCATTACGAGGAAGCTGATCCTCTAATAGCTTCTATTCTTCTGGTACAGCTTTCCACTAGATATTAAAACATGGATTCAGAAATTTGCTCCTATTCAAATTAGCAGTTTGAAACCTACATTAGAGTGCGGATCGGGCCACATTTTTCTGTCCGAGCTCAGCCCGCGTCCAACAGAGCAGTAACCGAACCTGACCCGAGCCCAACAGGCATTAAGATATTTATGTCCGAGCCCGATCCCGATCTCATACTAATGGCACATGCATTTTTGGTGTGGAAAGCCCGCTTTCATTAAGCAACTGTAGGAAGGCGTTCGGAAATATCAAGAGATGAGAGCATCAGAGCACTCGGGGCAGAAAGCACCGTTATAAACACAGGTGCACATTCGCGCTGATGTGATCGAGCCCGACCCGAAACCCAAGCATCCTTTCTAAATATCTGTCCGAACCCGGCCTGGCCCGTCGGGTACCGTCGATCTCGGGTCGGGTATCCATCCTCTAACCTACATAAATCTCAAACTTCATATACAAGTTGCTAGATGATTAAAAATATACAATTTTACATGCTTATGTCATGCTGAATATTCTAAAACAGTTTGGGTTGAATTTACAGCACAAATAACTACTGTGATACTAGATCTTGGTCATTCCGCCTATCCTTTTTTCAATTTAGCAACCTCAATTTTCCTTATTTGCTGCTGTCAACTTTTGCAATATTAGGAACAGAGCTTGGACCGACGCATTTAATAATCTCATTTATCAAACTGACACCGGTTAAACCATACAAAGAGATAATGAGCATGTCATCATTTTAGTAATTACTGAAACAGCGGTAGGACAGTTAATATCAGCTGATGATATAAATATGATCAACTCAAGGACGCTGCAATTAACTTTCACTTTCATGTCATCACAAGACCTCATAAAGCAGTAACAGAGCAGCAGAAAGCCACTAAACACTTGATCGGCTTACTTTCAACTCACTTTAACCTCAGTGAAGTACGTCATGTCCCATTGCACCCAACAAGCTTTGACATAAATGCATGCCTAGCACATTATAGCACCACTAATGCTTGCTGCTTCAGAAACACAATTAGACTCTTATAGTGTAAGAAAGGTTCCCTGCCAAAGACATAAGGGCATTCTTTAACTGCCACTCAGTGCTGTTAAATTTTAATTAAAGTCTAAAGTGTTAATGGAGGGAACTATTTGATTCTCACTTGAGCTATTAAGGTATGAACTCAGGCCAGATGGCCTGGCTGATTAGTCATATATTACCCAGAGGGCAACTCTTTCAACAAAGCAACATGTATTGAACTGTCCTGTAACTATGTTCCAAAAAACGATATTATATTTAGATACTTACAAGTCTTGTACTACTATATACTGGTGAGGAATGAGGCCATCAACTCCATTGTGTCTGCCTTCCCACCAGTCCTCAGATGCACGGTGATACAGCAAAAGGGATGCGCCTTTTTTGAAAGACAGCTCTCGAGGAGTACGACCCATGTAATCAAACTTTGCAATGGCCTCGATCTGCTCCACCTCTGTATATGAGAGAGAGAGACAGGGAAAGTAGCACTCATTAACATGTTTGCACAGAGAATTATGTCAACAAATTTTTCAGAGAGCTTCAAAGCACAGCAACAGACTCAAAATCTGTCATGCTTCCAGCTGGTTCTAAGCAAAAACACACACACTCACACCGTGTCTTGGCCAGGCGCGACATGACAAGTTTCCAGTGACAAGCAATTTGTCTGTCCAAACTAAACGCAAACTGCTGCATGACACGATTATGAAAGGTACGATTTTGGGCCAAATATATAGGACTGCAGAAATAGAAATCCACAGATTTTACACACAAAAAGTCCATTAATTGTCACAAGTCTGATAATGAAAACAATAAAGCAAAATTGAAAAACAATGCAAGATGCAATGCAAAATGTCAATTTTCTACACAAAAGTTCATAAATGAAAGCAAAGGCAAAGCAAAGCAAAAAAAGTAAAACAAAACCAAACACAACAAACAAAAAACTTAATCTTTGAACAAAAAAAAAAACATTGATCCCTGCATTTCAATATTTCAGATTTGCTTCTGCATTGAAGAAACACTCAGTGTGATCAAGTGTACTAACACGGTTCATTTATTTTTAGGGCAGAATGACAGATGTGACTGATCAGTCAACAACAACAAAGAAAAAACACTGTTTAACAACATAGATTAAAAAAACAGGCTTGTGCACAGCATCTTAAAACAGCAACGCACATACATTAATTTGTCAAATAGACCCTGTATTCAATATCATGCATTCATCAAAATAAGATCTTACACATCATGATACAACCTTATCTTTAACCCCATCAGGACCACAACTTTTAAATACAGATGGGCTGCTAAAAATGCACACTTTATCTAAATCACATCAAATCAGCTTCCATTTAACTTGACCACTGCCATAGCATGACCACAAATCAGTTCACGCTTCACCCCCCAGACACTGCCAGGGGCAAACAGACAGCGGGGTCATTCAGGGTTAAGGAGATATACAGAGCAAATCAGCGCTTGGCAGGAAATCTTCAAGTCGACTAGAAGAAACCAATCAGTTTCATTAGGGTCTCCACCCAGGGGTGAAATTAAATACAGGCATGGCACAGAAGTGGAAGGAAAGAGAAAGAATGGAGAGAGATAGAAAATCTGCCTTTGCTATTCTGTATTCATCTGATTGTTTCCATTATGACTGCACCTGATTGGCTAGATTGAAGGCTTAGAATCTGATTGCGATTTCTCAGCATGCACAGGAGGGTAACAGGGGAAGTCGCGATAGCGCTGTTTGGGAGCTAAAGCGTGTGACTTCAAACAGTCCTGAAGTCATGCATAAGGCAGGCTGTGGCTGATGAGCTCCTGAGGGAAGGCTGATTCCAAATCAGAGCACCAGACAGATCAAAACAGAATGTCAGTGTGGATCACAAACATATACATAAGCATAAACAACATTAGATTTAGCCAGCCAACATAGGATACTGTTTAAAGCAGTTTATAGAGCTACATCTAAAAACATGATAACTTGAAATGATTTGCTGCAACAAAAAAACGAATCACCTCCCATCACATTTAAAATTAATTTTGGCTATTTTGGTTTAGCATACACTCAATGCAGCTTAATGTTTATAAACAAGTTATGCATTTTTGCTTGACTTTATTAAAGTCCACTCACAATCCTCAATTCTGTCATAATTTACTCACACTCATATCTTTCTAAACCTGTATGCATTTCTTCATTCTGCGCTGTAAAAAAATATTTTTATAAATATTATTATTTATAAAATGCTGGCCACCAGACAGTTCTCACCGACTTCCTTTGTATGGAAAAAAATATTATGTACATTGAGAGGAACTGAAAAGATTTAGTTACCAACATTCTTCAAAATATCTTCTTTCATATTCCACAGAAAAAAACAAGTCAAGTTCTGGAAGGACATGAGGTGAGTAAATTATGACAAATTATTTTATGGGTGCCTTTAATTTTCTCTCATGTTTAATTTCAAGTAATTTCGTTGCTTTAAAAATATATTTTCTTTAATTATATATAAGCTTTGGAGCACCACTGACATTTATGTGATGGTATCACAGGTTGACTAATTGCTACATAATGTTGTCTAGAAAATGTCAGACATAGAGAAATTATTATGAAGGCAAGTCTGGTCATACAAACTAATAAGGGATTAAACAGCCTTTTAAAATCCTCCTTATTCAATGATCCTGTGTATGTGTATTATATAAAAAAAATAAGATAACATGTTTGTAATCATGTAGCATAAAAGGTTTTTTTGTAGCAGCTGCTCTTAATTTAAAAATAAGGAACAGCTTGCTACAGTAGGTCTGAATTTTTGCCATTTTAAAGTTTTGTAAAAATGTACTGAAGCATTGATTTCCTGTAAAGCTTTAAATGGAAAAATAACAAATACACTTTCAACAGAAAACAAACTATATTCTATTTTAGTGTTAAAGAGGACTCACTCTTAAATCATTAGTTGAGAGCAGAACCATTTTAGTGAAACTGAAGGGGAAACAAAATGAGCAGAGAGCTCTATGCAAGAGATGTTATCAGCGATGTGGCTGCTGTTCGGGGCTAGCGCGAGAGAGCAGCTCCATCAATCAGTAAATGAAGGGAGCGAGCACAGGAAGCCCCGTGAGACCTGTTTACTCACCCTGAACAAAGAGTGTGCAAGAGGGAGAGAAGAAAACAAAGTGATAAAAGGCAAAGGAGGAGGCAATTAAGCAGAGAAAACCGAGGGCTGGAAGAGAGACATGAAGCACAAAGATTGCTGAAACTGGGCCGAAAGAGATATTTCCGTCTGTGTCTTCATTTAATATTGCAACGGAAACATTGTTAGAGTATGCTATCATTTACATATGAGAAATGAAGAGGGTGAAGGGTGAGAGAGGAAGGGAGAGAAGAAAAAGATGCAGAGAGAACAACATTTCCAAGACCTGGAACCTCATATAACAGCTCATGAATCTGTGCTGCCAGGTTTCAATTTGAGATCATCGTTCTTATCTCCTCAAGCCTTACCAGCCAATAAGGTGCACGCTGCTGAGAAAGCACTGCTCTGATTGGCTGAGATAAATGTCAATTATAACATCCACCAAATAATACAACCTGGTGTGTATGAAGCATTTCTTTCAATTGTTTATATATAAAAAATACAAAATTGCTTAAAGAACTAAATACAAATCATATTAATTAAAAAAAATAAATAAATAAAATTCAGAGATGTAATGTTTTCATACAATATATCATATATTAAGTTTATTTTCTTACCCTACAAATATTTTTTTTAAATGCTAAAAAGAACAATAGTAAGAGGAAGAACAATAAACCTATTGCAATTATTGTAATATCTGTCATATTTTGCTTTTAAATGCATTTTGCTTTATGGATGGTTGAATATTTTCTGGAAAACACAACAAATACTGAAAGATGTTTTTGTAGCATAGACAAAAGTCTCATATTGGCTGTGGTGGTATGAATAATATTTTTTTTGTGGAAACTGTTTAGATCAAACTGAATATGACCCAGATGTTCCAATGCCAGCTTTGACATCTGATGTCAATTATGTGGTTGACATCCATGTGCGAGCGCACACACATACACACACAAGCCAGAAAGGTCAACCAGGGCACAACACAGCAATGCTAATCAACACATCATCTTCAAAATGCACAAGGCAAAGCAATTTTTCTGTTTTTTAGGAAGCAATGTGTGGTCATTTTGATTCCTTTCAACCCCAAAGGCTAGAATGAACATCTGAATGTATTTCTATTGGTTAAGTAAATGAAAAACCTCAAATGTTTCTGCTTCTGGTCATTTGTGGTCTACTTTACAATACAATACACAGCATCCTGCCATAAGAGACAATGATATGAGCAAGCACAAAGCACTGAATGAATGCATAAAAGCCTGTACCATCATCGCTTGTGTGTGGTTCGGTGCAGTTGTCTGCTTCATCAATGGTGCCTGGTTCACTGTGAGGACTGTCACTGTGAATATACACACATAAACAAACACAAAGAGACAGAGATGTTTAAACATAGTAACTGTACACACGTTAATGTCAGCATTGGAAAAACATGGCAATTACAGTTCTGAAATACTATGCAAACAGCAATCAATCCAATATGCGAGATTTGTGAAACAGCAAGCATTGTGAATTCAAATCCACAAGCAACCTATATTTTCTTTTCATTGGACTGTGTTACTGTGCTTTTTACCATGATTAAGAGTCATTATGCTTGATGTAAAACATTAAACAGAGCAACAAACAGCATTATGAAACATATTGCTTTTAAAACAGCATGTTCAATAAATATACAATTATTCAGAAGTCAGAGATCAATAAGTTTTTTTTAAAGAGAATAATATAAGGATGCTTTGATTCTACTTTCATCTCAAATGCATACTGTTCTTTTGAACTTTCTATTTGTCAAACCATTTTAAAAACTATCATAGTTTTGACATTATTAAGCAAAAAAACTGTGTTCAGCATTGATAATATTAACGTTTCTTTTGCACCAAGTCAGTATATTATAATGATTACGGAGGGATCATGTGACACTAAAGACTGGAGAAACATCTGCTGAAAATTCAGCTTCCTTGCAGGAAATAGGGATTTCGCTTTGAGAGACCATTCAACTTCGAGTGTATTAAAACACGCCAATGCACTGATTGCATCCAGCTCCAGCTCATCACAGCGCGAGTATAAATGAGCAGCTGGTTTTTCGCTTCGGAGCCGAGCGTGCACACCGTTCAGCTCTCTCTCCTGCTTCGAGGATTAGTGGCTGGTGTAACGTGCTATCATTGTGGGAAGATGATCATCGTAGAGCTGCGGACCAGACTCTGCTACTTGCAAAGGGGCGGGGTAACCGTTCCTCTGCCCAGATTTAGAGCTCCCCCTGGTGAGAGACAGCCAGGCGAGCGTTACTTCTGGGACAGACTGGTCTTACGGTGATGGTGAGGAATTACCCTCCAAGGGCTCCTCCTTCTACCGGCGCTCTGCCTCAAGGACAGAGTTTGGCCAGGCTATGGCTCAAGGACAGAGTTACCACTAGGACCAACTGAAAGGGAACGTCTCGGTTGTAACCCTCGTTCCTTGAAGAACGGAATGGAAACATCCTGTCTCCAATGGTGCTGTACCAACACTGAGCGGCTGGGTCACTGGCTTGGCTCCTCAGCCTCAAACCTGATTATGCGCTGCACCAGCTGCTCATTTATACTCACGCTGTGATCAGCTGCAGTTGAATGTAATCAGTGCATGCCGGTGTTAACTGGGTATAATGTAAATAATCAGATTCTATATGTATGTATGTATATATATACAGTATATATCTGACTCAAAGCCTTTAAACATTACTGTGTTTACTTTTTTATTAATACTAATTAATACTCATTAATACTATACACCAACGCCATTTCCATCACGCTCCTTGGAACACAATGTAACTCATGGTATATTAGTATCTTAATATTTTAAAACAAAATTATATATCAAACAATGGTGTGGAATTTCCTTCTCCTACCTATTGCTTTTTTTAAAAAGTATGCCTAAGTTACTCAACTTTATATGACCTGAGTGCTAAACTCCCCATTCATAGTACTGAGCTGAGTTTAAGCCACAGCTGGCTCTAATGGAGAAATGATGACATTCTTTAGTAACAACAAAATCCAGCTAAAATCTAGAGCTCACCAGTACTCCTCTCCTCCAGTCATACATTTCTCATAGACAGGTCCGTCCAGCTCACGTGGGCTGGGGAAGATGACCTCGTGGTGGATGATGATGGTCTTGATGACCTCATTAACATGAGCCTGACAGGCCACAGGGTCCTGACCCTCCGGGATGGGCATCAGAGTGGGTCCAAAACAGATGGCAAGGTTATATGGGTCCATCATGTTCTCATCACTGTACTGGGACAGACTAGAGATGAAGAGACAGTGGAAAAAGTTCTTAGTGGTGATGCAATGCTGCGGGAAATACAAACTTTCAAAAACTTTTTCTCTTAGTCCTGCTGTCTATTTCAATATATCAATTCATTATTTTGTCCTAAAGAATTCATCTTCATGTACAGTGCATTATCTTTCAGCTCATCTCTCATTGGGAAGTCTCTAGACTGCAAAAGTTAAGTTCAAATGAGTCAGCGATGCGGCACAGAGAGCAAATGAAAGCGGAAAAGAAGTCAGAGGGAAAACTCAAGATGCGAAATCAAATTCTTTGTTCAGTCTGGGGAGGGTGAGAACAGGAAGCATCAATAAAAAGCCAGGAGAACAGGACAGGTATAGTACAGTACAGACTGATGGGTTTCTTCTGCTGTAAATATCCTCTAAAGAACTCCTTGACAGACGTGGCCATAAATTAGACAAGAATAGTGGGGGCTGTTGAATAGCTCTTTGTAAATATAATGAATGTCTTTGCTTGTGACTCCTGCTATTCATTTAAATGGTGATTTACTAGGAGATTTACAGTCTGAAGACAGAGATTGTGTGAAGGCAGTGTGTTCAAATTATGGATTAGCCTCCCACTTTTGAGCATGTCTCATGTGTGAAATATAAAACTTACTGATTTAGAAAAGCAAAGAGGTATCGCATGACGATGATAATGGTACGAGGAAGGGTAACGATGATCTGCTGGATGTGGTGGGCTCTTTCTGCAGATGATTCAAGCTCTGAAACAAGACATCAACAAATAAACATTTAAATGTACACAACTGCTGGTAAGACTGATTCATGTTTATGAATGAAGACTCAACAAAGCTACATTAATTTATTAAACAATACAGTAAAAAAAAGAATGAATTAAATATTAAGTAACTGTTCTCCATTTAAATATTTACTAGAATGTAATTTTTTAGCAGCCATTATTCTAGTCTTTAGTGTTACATAATTTTTTAGAAATCATATTAATATTCTGATTTGGTGCTCAGAAACATTTCTGATTATTAATGCTGAAAACAGTTGTGCTGCTTATTTTTAAAAACCCATGATAATTTTTTTCAATATGCTTCGATTAACAGAATCAGAATTATTTATCATTAAAAAATATATATTTATTTGAAACTAATGTTCTGTAACATTAGAAATGTCTATACTGTAACTTTTAAACATTTGAATGCATTCTTGCCTAATAAAAACAATAATTAAAAAACAACATAAATTTTTATGTTCTCTTGTCAGACACTTTTCCCCCAAAACAAAATATAAGAAACTAGCAAATTGCTCTGTACTGTAAAATTGCTAAGATGAAGCCAAGCAACAGTAGACAAACATACAACAAATAACAGAAATCTATGAAGTAATATCAGATTTAATCACTCCAGTGACATTTGAACCTATCCTGCAGCTGAAACTCACTGACGGTGGAGATCAAATCCAGGAAGCGCTCCTTGGGAAAAAGAGGGTTCTCCAATCCTCTGAAATACAGCTTGAGAACACCAGCCACAGAGTTGATATCATGATCGCTCTGATCATCAACCAGTGGGTCCTCACCTGTAATAATGGGTGGAAAAATAGTGATTATAGAAGAAAAACACACAAACTCCTAAAATGTAACAATAGTAATAACATAAATTAAGTTAAGGGATTTGCCTCTTAAACAAATCCTCATGAACAGTTTCAGGCACTAGCAGGCACAAAAGTATACTTAATTTTTTGTGTGCTGATGATTCAATTACCTCTGACACAACAAGCTTGAATATTAAAACATAGCTATTTATCAACAACACTGCTGTATAACACTAATGGCTGACATCCTAATGGTGTCATTTTTTGTTTTTCTTGCATCCCTTTTGTAGCTGAAATATGCACCTGCATATCTGATGAATTTAGTAGCTTAAAAAGACACAATGACAATTCCAGTAAAAGATTATCTCAACAGATTGGCTGTCCAATCTTAGTATCATTTCAGTAAAGTTTACTATACAATTTCTGGGGAGTAAATGTTTCCACACAAATACAGGTAAATGATTTTGACGATATATATATATATATATATATATATATATATAAAATTTGATACATTATGTGTCAATATCAAAGCCAGGCAGAGGATTGTTTTAATCTGCAAGCATGAGCTAAATGTAAAATCAATTTGTTTTATAGCAAAGCTTTCCTAAATCTAAATCCTGCCACCAAATTACATTTTCTGATGTTATTTACACCCTCTGCTTAGCAATGATGATCTAATGTGCATAAAATAAAACTTCACAAGTTCAGACTTCCTCATTAATAATCAAACAGAATAAGTGTGTTTGACGTGCTGTCCGGGGAGAGCGCTGAGAGCTCGGCGGACTCTGAGCCCTAGGAATCTTGGCGGCGAGGGTTGGAGTAAGGGGAGGCGGAGGGATGCAATCACTCTTAGCTCTGATAGGGTAATCAGATAATATGCTGATTGGGAAACGAAGTGTCAGCTGTGATTAATTGTTCGTACGTGCTTCTCCCGAAATTTGTTTAGAAACATCATATATTCACAGTTTTGAAAGTACATAAACCAAAGTAACTGAAAAATAATTACAGTTGATCTCTAGGGGCCTAACCTCTTTCAAATGAATTTTTAATATCGTTGACTTCCACGTGAGATCCAGGAACTCGGAATATGCCTTGTTGTTGCAGCCCTGGCACAGGAAAATAGAAAAAAAAATGAGTCAAAAACTTGTCGAGGCATGATATTGCATTATTTCCAGCTCAAAACAAGATGCGCACAATACAAAATGCAACGTTTTCCTCTAAGGGGTCCTTTATTATTGTTGGCACATCCGAGTTTAGCCAAATAATTTCTATTCATTTTCATTGGATCCTGAGGGAACGCCTGTGATCTTAAAGCAATAATCTCAAAGAAAGAGTAGATTAGATTCTTGTTAACAATCTTCAAGCCAGCAGAGAGAACAGAGTTTATAGCTTTATTATTTTCTGCCTTAACATTTATAAAATTTTATAGTCTCTATCAGAACAATAAATCATTAATCCACAGCATATTTAGCAGCCAAACCAATGTCATTCTCTAAATTCCCTGACTTCAGCTTTACCATGACAGATGGACTTTATATGGAACTACTTCCAAAGTACCACGGGATCACTTAAACTTACAACAGATGAGTCCTTATTCAAATTAGCATCTGTGTCTCTTTCTGGTTGAGTATGTCGAGCGCTCTCTGAATGATAAGGGGATGTGTTGTTTTTGGAGAGCTCTCTAATGGTTTCCAGTAGCTCCTGAGTCAGCATGTTTATCTGCAATCGATCAGTGACCTTTCCTTGAACCGCTTACCATATAGATTAATGTATCGAATACAGCTCTCCACCACCAGAGGAATGGGTTGACCTGAGTCCTGAAAGACAACAATCATTACAAAATGGCACCAGTTTTCAAGCTGTGGCTGAGATTTAAAGGGACAGTTCACCAAAAAAAAAGACAATTCTGCTTAACCACACCTGACTTTCTCCTTATGTGAAACAAAAGAGGTGGCATTTTGAAGACGTAAAACAAAACTGTGCTTCATTCATTTTAATTGTATGGACAAATACCATTTTGTAAATACCATTCTGAAAAGAAAATAAGTCATAGAGGTTTGGAGCATTAATAGAGTGTGTAAATGATTACTGAATTGTCATTTTTTAGTTGATCATTTAATTTAAAGGTGCACCTGCTCATTTTTCCCTCTTTAAAAAGTAAACAAGGAATAAAAGAAATATAAAATTATGAAATAGTACAAAATCATGTTTAATATCATGTACACTCCTAATAAATCTAATAAAATTTGTTGTATCTAGCATTGAGCTTGTTGCATCTTTGGGCATCCATGCTAAGATCACATGACCAGCTAAAATTACTTGCGTTATCTCTGTACTCCACATTATTGGATATTTTCTTGTGGAATATGATTTTGTAGAATTAAACCGGCCTTTTCTTTAATCAAGTTTAATCTCCCGAGAGTATACATTTTTTGAATAACTAAACAAATATTTGTAACATATTTGTGTGTCATTAAATGCTAAACCTTTTTAAAATGGGGAAAAACAGCTTGGTGCACCTTTAAGTAACAATTTTCTGAAAGCTTAAAAAACATGGAATATACAAAAAAAAGCCCTTTTTCCATTGTTTTAGTAGAAAATAAAGCAAAGCATTAAGCATGTCTGTCCTCAAGGGCATAACACAATAGAAAAAGTTCAGTCAAGGCTGCTAGTAGCAACTCATCTGAAGTTCGCTACAGAAAGCTAGCATTAGAATTTATCTTTGAACTTAGTGGAAAGCAGCAATGACATGTCACTTGTCTAAGCAAATGTATTACAGCCTTATCTGAAAGGTAAAGACAGTCCATGCCTGGCCCTATTCTACAGTACCTGATTGCGAGTACGAGCATTCCGTCTTCCCCTAGGACACAAAGCAGCGTAGAGCAGAGCAGAGGAGTGAAAGAGGTGAGAAAATAACAGTTAGAGAGGAAGGGACGACAGAATCGCCACAAAGACGACAGTGTCGTGGTGGTGACTGTGTGGAATAGCATTAGGGTGGCTGCTGGAATGGCTTGAGATGCAGTAAAGGGAAGCATGTGGAGAATGTGATACCCTTTGTTTAATTTTCTCAGCAATTTATGTCTTTTTAAACAAAATACTTTAAATCTTAGTGGTAATCGACCACTTAATTGCCTAAATTAAGCATTAAGGCAGTTCCTTACAAATGGGCCCTGCTGAGTCTCTATTTAGGAAGAAGGGGCATCAGCTGCCACCCTTATCATCTGCATCATCGCCACCTGGCGAAAGATGGGAAATTAACAGAAGCAAATAGAGGGTGTGAGCGCATGAGTCAGAAAGGAAAAAAAAAACAGACAGAGCTTCAGCCATCCCTCCAGCCCATCAGGGCGCGCTGTTAGCACCAAAGTCAGTGGGTACCTTAATGAAACTCTCCATATTGCCGTTAAACAGCTTATGGTTATAGATGGAACGAGGCCTTGGTTTCCGCAATTTCTGTGGTTTCGGGGGAAGGGTTGGGGGTCTGAGGAATGGAGATGGTTAGATGGAACAAAAAACATATACAAAACACCCTCTGAATGACATATTGCAGTATAACAAAACCCTTTAAACCTACATAGCAAACCCTTACCCATCTACTCCACTCTAACTTATGTCTCAGCGGAGGAAACAGCTGATAATGAGGGGTTTAAATAAGCAACAGGCATTAATTGTTATTCTTTAAAAGATCGTAATTACATCCTAATGCTTTTGACCTCAAATTAACCGATAACAACTGCAGGGAGTTTTCTATTCCCTATAGGAGCACCGAATCAGGCCCTTATTGAAACATTTAGATATGGAGACATAATTACTGTTGTGACAGACAGAAATGCAATCAAAGTCAAACATGACATGGCTTTGTACTTTAGTTGTAAACCTGAGGGCACAAGCACAAGCTGTTGTTTATATTTGCTTACGTGATTAATCATTAACAGATATGTGTGGTTTGAATGTTTTTAATGAAATTGTATAGTCATAGAGCTTGAACAAATACAGATTCTCTTCATTATTTGGGCATGAATCATATTCTATGCAACTGCACGAATGGAAATGCTTCTAGCTACACTAGCACAATTTCATATCAGAGTACCAACATATACATTGGTCAAGCGTTCGAAGCTGTATTTGGAGAACAACCATACATTTTCTATTTTAAATAAAGGGCATTTGATTATCAGTGGCAACACTGGTAGATGTCCTCCAACTGAGAGTTCAGAAGAGGCCTGCATCTGTTTACCAGGAAGGCTCTATTCTCAGCATTCTCCGACTGTCAGAGGACATTCTGGATAACCCAGCATGAGCTGAGTCCCTGCCAGTGACAGCTTGAGGACAAGTCCCCTTTTGACCGTCATGCAATATCAAAAAAGTTGTATTTGTCCTCTCTTGCTTTTACCATGGCCTGGTAAATGTTTTAGAGGTTGTTTTAGCAGCTGAACATACAGAAAATGGAGTGAAAAATCATCTCTTTTTAGCCTAAAAATGGCACGACAATGATATGCGACTGCAGTAAAGTAACTTTTTCTATTCACAACAATAATTATGAAAATGGATAATGAATATGGATGAGAGGTACTGAATTCTTTAATGACTCAATGGTATAACAAGTGCAGTTTTCTTTAGAGACATTTAATTGGTCAACAATCTGAGCTAAAAGTGTATCTCCACTCCAAATAAAGGTTTTAAAAGGGAGTTTTCACTGGTTCCAAAAGGTGGGTTTTATAGTGATGTCACATAAGAACCATTCTGAGATCCCCAAAGAATGTTTCAGTGAACAGTTCTTAGAACCTTTGTTTCCTAATGTGAAGAATGTGTTAATAATCTACAGAACCATTTAACATTATAAAGGGCATTTACAGTATTTACCATGGATGGTAAAGTTGCTTCATGGAACCATAGATGCCAAATAAAAGGCTTTATTTGTTTTTGAAAATGTGAATTTCATCAGCAGCAGAACTTTCTTACCTTGTGGTTCCACATTCAGCTCTTTCTCCTAAAAAAGTGGAAAAAGGGAGGAGTTAGAAATGTCATTATTAGCATGATCTCATGCACTGAGTTCTAAAGCTCGGTCAGAGCATACTGAGGGCTATCGTGAGAGTGGCCAGTGCTATTGAAGACGAGATGAATGGGTGAGCAGCCACACAGTGCTTCAGACAAAGAGGAGCACTGGTCACCGTAGAAACCTCGGAAAGGGCCCTGTGGGGTGTCAGATGGTCACAGAAGGAACTAAAGGGGCTAAATGAGTGAGTGTGTGTGTGTATTTGTGGGAATGAGGGTGTGTAAGAGTGGGTGTGCATCAGCACTCATTTCACACTGGTGACACTGAGCGATGTCTGTGATGGCTCACTAGGTTCTTTGTCCCAGTGTCCACCGCACAGAAAACAGTTTTCTTTGTATCGCCATCATACTAACAATGAAAATATATGCATGCCCACAAAAAAATTTAAACGGTTCAATCAAAAAGAAAAATGAAAGTGCAAGAATGTCATTTAAATCATTTAAATGTCAGTTTCAGTTTTCAGTTTTTAATTGAAACAATAAAATTAATAAATAATAATTGATAAATATAAGTAAATAAATAAACAAGAAGAAAACACACTGGAGTAAAAAAAGCCCAGATAATACAAGAACGACTAACTTATCAAACTACTTAAAAGTCAATTTCAGATTTCAGTTTTAAATGAAAAATGAAAATAAACGATAAAATGAAATTAAATAAACCAAAAAGTTAAAAAGTAAAAGCACACCTCAGCGCAACATAGTTCCACAATTTGAGTATCATTTATGTCAACAAATTACAGTGGAATTTCAAAAATAACAGTTATGCTAAGTATTAATTTTTCTAAAAGCAAATAAAACGAATGCAATACAAATACATTGTAATTATGTAGAAAAAGTGGAAAAAAATTACAAAGTCATCCCAAAATTATACATCTCTAGAGCACCTGGCCATAACGCAGACCAAGTTTTTCCAATTCTGAATGTAATGAGGTGGAACCACTAATGTTTCTACACGAGTACTTCAGAGATATGAAGTGGGCCCTTAAATCATTTCATTTCACTACATCTGCATATCAAATGGAGTGCTTCCCATGTGCCATTGCTATGCCCTCTAAAATCACTCCAAAAACTAAAAGGCTTTTGTCTTGCCAGCTGAGGAGTTAAAAAAAGAATCCTTTCCAATCACGTTTCTGGATAGTGGTTTGGGAGGATCTGGTTTACACACAGAAAATTTGCAAATCGAGAGTTATTCTTCCACATCACTCATTTAAATAAGCATCAGCATTTAAGCCAGGTGGCTGGTGACATGGCAACCCTTGATAACATTAAAAGAGAGAATTAGATGCGCTGAGCTAATTGGCCTAATGGATGGAGGATCAATTAGGTGAATAATTTAAAAACATGGGCAGTACCTGCTGCAACCATATGTGACAAACTCATGTATATGCACTAACACACACACCTTGGCAAGCCTTAGGTGTCTGGTTTTACTGAGCTGATGAGGTGAAGTGTAATTGAGCACACAGTCTGATGAGGGGAAGAGGGCGGTTCTGGTCAGCGATCATATATGTGGATGGCTGGACTCAGCTGGGGCGTCCCATAGTGTGCCGTCATTAGATTATGAGCTGCCACATAGGCAGCTGCCAAAAATCCCCCCCGGTGCCACTAGCTGATTGATTGGGTGTAAACTGCCCGTAACCGAAGTGACAAGAGGCCTTATGGGAGATGCAGCCTTGAAATCAGGGTCTTTCTAATCATCTGACAACAAAAGGCCTTATACGTACCTAAAGGAATATTCAAGGTAATTAATTACTTAATGTCTATGGATTGCATCTGTGGCCATCAGTTTGTAAAAACAAAGCATGTTCACACTAATACATGTAGAATGGCAGCTTGGCTTTTTATTTTGTTAAATCACAAAAAAGTTTTTGACCCTAAACTTTTGACCCTCACATCTATATACAGTTTAGATACATTCATTATACAAACTTTTTGAGCTCTCTTTGAAGCTTCAACTTTCAATTTTATACCCAACAGTGACCAAAGTTGAAATTAGAAGCTGACGCTCAGCGTTTCCAGAGAACAGAGAGAAACTTATTTAATAAACAGACAACTCACCTTCCCCCAGAGTCTGTTTCAGCAGGTCATGCTTGGCCTGCAGCTTAATGATGAGGTTACTGCCGTTCAGGTACTCCTTGAATTTCTGCGACACAGATGAAGGCGTCAGTAACCTAATGATTTTAATAGGATGTGACTAAAACAGGGGAGTGATGAGTGCTGTGGGCAACAAAGAACAGATTTCGCTGTACTTTGCATGCCGCAAACTCAATCTGTTCCAATAGGAGGATTTAATTTCCGTATCATTGGTGAGGCATGGGCCTTGTCACGAATGTTTTGTGGATTTGTGCGTGATGACTACGTTTGGACAGACAGATAGGAAAGGCAGAGTAGACTTTGATATCAGTGTTTGCCGAGACGATTGTGATGTGAACCATGTATTAAAAGATCTGCTGATAGTGCAAAGAACCTGAGGACCTGCACCTCATCTTGATTTTTTTTTACGCATTATAAATGGAAGACGCCTAAATGTCAAATAAAAATGGGATACAAACAGTACTTGTGGTCCCAGTGCTTATGGTCTGAGAAAATAAGGCCACTCACAGTGAAGTAGAAGACTTCCGTCTCCTGCTGATTGGCTCGTCTCTTAGCAATGTTTAATTTGCTCATGTAACTCTCGGAAGCCACGGATTTGATGGACTCCGTGGATCGGCTGTGCTGGAAGGCATCTGATACATCAAAGTCCTCCACTGTCAGCATGTCTTGTAAGGTCTGCATGGTGGCATCCAGGGTCTTGCGCACCTAATTAAACACAGCAGGTAGTCAGTAAGGTGAAAGAGAGACGAGTATGAACTTAAAGGGGTCATTCGGCGGTACATGCACTTTTTCAAGCTGTTTGGACTGAAATGTGTGTTGGGACACAACCATCCTGCAATGATAAAGATCCACAAGTATTTTATTAAATTAAGAGAAGAATAAGTTGCCCCTTCTGAAATCAAGCCATTCTCAAATGCATGTCGTTGTGGCGTCACACCGACAGAGGCCACTCCCACAACAGTTGATTGACAGCAGCGTGTCACACAGACTGAACTGGTGTC
>JAUMHI010000041.1:13792229-13803199 GCA_032359435.1 Enteromius unitaeniatus | reverse complement strand
GAGGTGTTTTGTTGTTGAATGTATTAATGAACATAGCAGTAGTTATTTACCCCCGACATCTGAGTGACTGAAGACGCGGAGGATTAACATTACGTTTGGTTCTGAAGGGAAACAAGCCCTTGATCAACCGAAATGCGTTTATGTTCGCGTGAGTCATTCTTGATCCAGCCTCACCAACAGAAGCAGTGAGTATAATGTCTTTTAATGAATATTTGCAAATCGCCTTTCCTAATAATGTGCTAATCAGCAAGTTTCACTATGAATAGAAATATAAGTTATACTAGATACACTACTGATCAATGTTTAGGGTCATTTTAAGAGAAATGTATGATTGCTTTCATAAAATAATATTTCAATAAAAGTATTTTGAGTTTTTATTTTTGTATTTCACCAATTTCAACCAAACCACAAGTGATGTAGTGCTGTATGCAGCTCTAAAACTGCCTATACTGGTACATTTGACCCTGGGACTACAGATCACTCACAACGTATGAAGTCAAGAATTGTCTCAATGCTGTACTGACTGGTGTGCAAATTTGCTCCAGGCCCTCACAGATGAATGTGGCACATTTCCTATATGACACGAAATCATCAATTACTAGCTGCTTATGAGACAAAAAGTGATAAGGGCGAGATGAAATCATCAATACGCACAGACGGGAGCTATTACAAAGTCCATTAGCACCTGCATACACTTAGTCGGTCTGTGAGTTGTTTTTGGCTCTCCCAATACAAAGTACCACCCTCACAAAGACCAAAAATGGAGATAACCATCCCATCCCAAAAGATACACACACCATTATCAGATGAGAATGCTAAAAATACACTCTCAGTTCTCAAGAAAGAACTAAATTGCAACGAGTTTGATTGCTAGGCTAAAGTATTCTCTGGAGCGCTTTAAAAATGGTTTTAAAACATGCAGGAGAGTAGAGCAGAGGGCTGTTTGAGTGCTAAAGGCTGGTGTGTGAGAAGCAGTTGGGCTCTCTGCAGAGTTATGACTCACACTGAAGAAGCAGGTGTAAATAAAACTCAGTAGTTTCCAAAGCATGTGGTTGCAAGAGGGCATACAGATCTGATGTTAAAGTCAACAGAAAACAAAGTTTGTATCCTATTTTACTTCACATTGTGCTGAGAGTTGAGAGTTTGAAAAACTGAAAAATTTACTATTGTCCAACTAATTTTTACTATCATTAGGAATCCATATGTTCTGGAATTTCACATGTGTGAGAAGGACTGCCCTACACAGATTTCACAACAGGTTCAGGTTTGTCACACAGATGTGCAGCACTGACCATCAGAAAGCCTTTTTCCACCAAAATTTCATTAACCGGTGTGACCGATGAATCAAGATTCTCTATGAAATCAGATGTAACTTTGAGAACAAAGTGGATTATACAGCTGCACTATAACAAGCTCTGAATATCTCTCAAGATTCAAAGCCTTGAACCATAAAAAACAAACTGTGGATGAAACAACTAGATCTTTCACTGAAGCACTCAATGCAGCTGCCTGGTGCCGTATCGGTAAAGTTACCATACCGTAACACTGATAAAGACCTGCATGCTCTGACTTTTTGGAAATTGGTTTAAACCAGTCAATCAGATTGGAGCTAGTGATTATTTTAGTATGCAATATGCATCACAGTCAGTGAATGGTTTTCGATTGTGGCATCTGAGGCTGAGACTAACTAATCATTTCTGAGAGGTGGATATCATGATTATGGCATTGATACAAAAGTAGTATTGCATGCAGTAACTGTGATGATTCTTACCTCCTCGTTCTCAATCTTGAGAGTGGCCAAGCGGGACTGCAGCTGGTGGTAACGCATCAGAAGTTCGGTCTGGACTGGCTGCTGGGCACTCACCTGGCACACCTGAGACACACAAAAACAAAACACAAAGCTGTTTATCTCTGTCATGATCGGTGTTCGGGGCAAGTTACTTTAAAAAGTAATGCATTACATTATCCGAGGATATTTGCATGCACAAGACACTTTAAATATTTGAATTGCACAGCCCCTGGAAATAATCGTTTTTATTTATTTATCTAGTTTGTATTTTTTTACTTTGTAAATTGTTATGTATTTTGTCATATATTTCTTATATTGTGTATTTTGTACTGTACAGTTATTTATTTAAATTTTTATATTTTTATTCTTTCTTAGTTAAATTTACCCTCTATTTTATTTTTCATATTTATTTCCTATTCATAGTCATAGGTCTGAGCAGTTGTCTAAGCATTTCACGGCATATCGTACTGTAAATAACTGTGTATGTGACAAATAAAATTTGAATTTGCATTCAATTTTTGTTAGTTACTTTCTATGGAAAGTAATGGTTTACATAACTTGCGTTACTTTTTGTCCCCTCAACTGCACTTGCTTATTTATTAATAATAACAAAAACCCAAAAGTAAACTTTTTGGCATCTGTAAAGGACCTTTTACACAAAAAAGTAAAATGAATAAGCCTCAGCATGAAGGATTTCTCCCCATTTCAATTAAGACAAGAACAGGAGAGGTGACAAAAGGAATAAGAAGTAACTTGTGTGACCCATTTAAAAAAGTAACCAGTGTTGCCAACTTTTTTCAATTTAAACTAGCTAATGCCAACTTAAAAAGTCGCTAGATGACATCATACATCAATTTGCATATTCATTACGTCAGTGCATCATATTATCTTGCTTCTCTGTAGTCACATAATGTAATTTAATGCACCCAAATTTTCAATATAACTGTAACTGTAAGTTAATGATGAACTAATCATTTACAAAACATAACTATGCTACTACCTTACCTACCCCTTACCCAATAATGACTTAAATTTTGTCTTCTTTTTTCCACAAAGCTAACGCATAGCCTGCCACTTTAATGGAATTTTTACAGCATTTTTTATATTTCATTATATTGAGAAAGGTGACCAGGAAAATGTACTTTTGTGCTCCACTGAAGAAAGCCACACAATTTGGAAAGACTTGAAGGTGAATAATAACAGAATTAAACTTAGTTTCAATAATAAGGTGATATTAGGCAAGTTGAAGGCTAGATACCTCGTCTCCCATGTGTGGCAGGAACTCAAAGCGCATGGGTGGACAAAAGACCTGATTATACATGTCCATGATCTTGTGTTTGTCGCTACGAGGATCCAGGTTGTCCACAGCGTTCTCAATGATGTCCAGACCCTCATGGCGAGAGGTCTCCAGGTTATACTCAGCAGACAGAAAGGTCCTGAATGTGCGTGCCAAGCTAGCATGATACCCGAGGTCACAGCACTGTAGAAAAATGAAAGATGAGAGATGAAATATTGCACAGCAAGCCTGAATGACATTTAGAAGAACACAAATCCAATCATTCTTTCTGCGAAGACAGTATAAATGAAATTGTATTTGTCAAAATGTTTCCATGGTGATGCCTATTTTTAGCAGTCACGAGATTTCACATTTCACTCTAACAGGACGAACTGTAAGACAGGTAGCATGTCTTGTGTCTCCGTGGATTGCAGTGCCATTACAATGACATGATCTAAATGAGTAAATTTTATCCTGCAGAGAATCGAGATCGTCAGTATCTATAATTAGAAGAACAAGCACAGTGGGATATCTTAGCTAATTAGTTTAAACGTGCAACAAATGTGCGACTAACCTCTTTTAGCAATGTGGAGCAGGTTTAAATATGCTTGAGGGAAACTTTAAACCTCTATGAGTCATTGCGACAAGGCAGTTATCGCTCTATTGGACTGTAAATCCATATATTTTGCTTTAAAGGGTTTGAACGCAAACACTAGACAGTCATGGCCTGTGGCAAAATCTATTTAGCATTACAAAGCCACAGGAGAGGTACAATGCACAATGGTAAAAAAAAATCTAGCACAGTAATACTGCCAAGTTTAGATTCTGTATTTACACATTGGCCCAATAATAGCACTGGTTCAAATTCTCAGCATTTTCTAATAAACACAGGACATTAGAAGTAAATCCATACAATTTTAAATTATTCACGGTGTCCACTAGTAATCTTGAAACCACCGTTTGCCCTAAGACAAACATACTTCAATTTAGAGCAGAAAACCAATACTTAACTTCTACTGTGTATTGGGGTTAGCAAGGGTTACCATGACCAAATTGTTTGAATAAACCTGTTTACCTTCACTCTCAGTCTCTGAAAACGATCAATCACGACAGACCTGCCCTACTTCTGACCCTGCACTCTTAGTTAAAGGTTTTTCTTACAGAAAATTATTTTTAAATGTAAGATTGTAGACTTGGAAATGAAAAAATGCAATGCTGAAAAGCCAAAAAAAAGACATTCTTCTGTTGAACACAAAAGGAGACATTTTCTGGTCTATACAATGAAAGTTACTAGTGTCCAATGTAGTTTTGGACCAAATATATTCTCTGTGTTCATCAGAGTAACAAAATGATAACAGAACATACATGGGGTGATTAATCTCTTTAAGTAGATGAAATCCAAAGCCTTCCTAGTTTCTTTGAAGCACAAGTACCATGAGTTGTGGCAATTTTAGATTTTTTGGAACAGCGAGCAAAACCGTAAATTTTTGGTACAAGGTAGCCTGGCATCTTACTGTAATTTACCACGGCAGGCCACAAGTACCACATGAATTTCTATATACCCAGTAGTGGGTGTTTTGTGAGCTTTGGTTTGGTGGTTTCTACCAATTAGTGGTTTTAAAGGTAAACCTATGTCAACAACATAACTGAAAGCCCTTAACAGAGTTCTTCCAGCTTCAACCTGTTAACCGTTTTAGGGATTCACATCTTTTTCTACATAAAAAAAACATAAAAAAAACAGGCAGTGCAGAAAATGATTGCCCAATGCAACAGAACAGTTGCTACAAAGATATGCAAACAGTATGTGACTGCAGTAGTTTGCATAGAGCAATATACCTGGATTTAAAAGTTATCTATAATGTCCTCTTCGCCTTTTTGGTGTTATCAGGAAGTATGAGTGTGTGTGGTTTAATGTTTTCATAAATTGCTTCAGGATATCAGGGCGAACTGATGGATAGCAATGTGACACTCTTTGCATCTTCAGCAAAAATCACAAAGGTTCGGTTTATCTGCAGTGTGCGTACTAATGCTAACATGACAGACACAGCAGGGACGGGGAAATATTTCAGTATACTCCACAGTCTCAGCAGATATTTGATAGGATGATACCCATGCGACTGACAGCCTGTTGTTGCACATGCAACAATATTTTGTGAATTAAATGCAGTAAAACGGTTTATGTGCAATTAAGCTAGTAATTCCATTTTCTCTGTATAAATCTGACAAAAATCATTCTGGTTTGGCAGAATAATAGTTTTAGTCTTTCATTGTGAAGCCGAATGAAGCTGCAAAACAGATTAGAAGGTTACAGTAATGGTGATTAATAATTCAATAAAAACACAAACACCATAAGGAGACAGGAATAAAATCAGAACACAAATCCAATTGACTAAAAATGACATTCTAGCAAATGCAAAGCAAACGTTCAGAGAAACGAAATGAGGCAAACCGTATTAACAAGGAGACACTTCACCCGCAATGCAAAGAGAAACAGATGGAGCCGAGCCCTCATCAGTTCAAACGGTTTAAATCACAGCTGATACACACAAACAAACGCATGCCTCATTGTGCATACTCACATCAATCATATCCGAAACATCGTGGATGTAATATTTTGCCACGACGGCGTTGGTGGCTGCCAGGTTCAATAAATAGTCGTTGCGGGCTTTTGTGCATTTCAGTTTGTTCTCGGAGTACTTGGCTTGCCTCTGGAAAAGGGAGATAAAATGGAGAAGAAATCAGTTAATATAATAAATAGCTGTTTGGGTCATGATGTAACACTATATGCTCACACAATAGCAATGTTGATTTAAGAGGAATGTTTTTTTTTTTTTAAATATACAACATTATCCAAATTTTAAAAAGGCTCTAAATATGTAAAAGGCATTAAAGACTTAATGTGTTTTTAGATTTTAACAATTCATGATACAAGAACAACAAAGTAAAAGAACATTTTATAGCCTATAGAAAATTGTAAAAATGACATAAAATAATTGAAAACATAATGCATTACTTGCCCCAGTACCAATGTGACAACTTGCCTCAATCTTCTACTTATGAAAAATATGCTTGTTTCGAGAACACTGTGCAGTATTTGGGGTTAAATTCACCTTCAAAAAGGTGCATTATTGATATGATTGATATAATCGAATATGACTGGGGCTATTACAAAGGTATGATCAATTTTACATTTGAGATATATATATATATGTTTTGCATGTACTATTGAGTATTTGGCAGACACTTTAATTCAAAGTGACTTACATAGCATCCATGGTATACATTTTATCAGTCTTGCTTTACCTGGGAGTCGAACCCATGACCCTTTGTTAGAACCATGCTCTACTATTTAAGCTACAAAAATGTTACTGAGATACCGTTACTGAGATATAAGCCTTGTGACAACTGTCCCTCGAGGAAACCAGCCGCAGACTATATACAAACAAAATATTAGCACATAGTTCATGCAAAGAGATAACAGAACATATATTTTAGAGTGTACAGAGATAATACTTTGCACCACACTTAAACTAAATCTCAAAAAGTTAGCGTACCTTATAGTTAAAAGCTGTGAATTTTGTGAACAACTGATCATTTAAAAAATTACAATTTGGAGAACATGAACAATATATATCTTATGAAAGTTTTCTGTGAATTGAAACAAGACTCAGACTGAGTCTCATCTGCTTGTGAGCTCCAGCTGGGTCCTGCTGAATTTTTCATCAAAAAGCTTGAGCACTCAAAGCAGACAGCTGCTCTAGTATCATTAATAACAGCTGACTGCTACATAATTGTATTGACAAAACAAAATCCTTAAAATGAAGAACAAACACCAGTGATTAGTACATGCAAGTTCAAACGCTAGAATACTGATCACATGAGTTGAGTTCGATGTGATTAAACAATCACTGTTATGAAAAGCAAGCATGACGGGAACAGTATATAAGCCGGCCAATATTTAAACTTTGTTTGCAACTAGATAGTATCAATTCCTTTTGACTTTCATTGTGTTTTTTGTCAAGGGCAACCAATGGGAAGGGGATCTGAAACAGTTTAGCTATCAGCATTCTTCAAAATATCCTCCATTATGATCTACAGAAGAAAGAAAGTCATTCAGATTTCAAATGATTTGCATTTTAATCATTGTCTGTATTTTAATGTAAAGATTAGCAGCAAATAATGATGCATATATAAATTATGCAGTGTATTTTTGTGTTTTTAAATTATGCAGTGTGTCACCCTTATTATTTTTGTAATATTCACATTTAATCTAAAATTAGGGCTGCACAATTCTGAAAAATTGATCATTGTCATTTATTCCAATTCTATTCTATTCTATAATTGGGAGTTCAATTCAACATGTATTTTTACATTTCACAGACTACATATTAGTAACTGATAGCCCATTAAGGCCATTGAGGATTGCAGGTGTGCTGGGATCACGTCGAAGTCTGCTCGCCTGCAGAATCAGGTCAGGCTGCAGAGAAACGCAGAGCATCCATGGCTACCATGGTTATAAATAGTGTGAGGCTGAGTGGCTTTCATGCCAACATCTCTACGCATTGCAGCCTGAAAGGGGAGGAAGGGTGGGAGAGAGAGAACAGCAGAGAGAGAGAGAAAGCGACACAAAGAGCAAAAGTGAGAGAGTGTGCAAGCTAGCTAGTAAAGGAAACAGAATTCATTCACATGAAAACTGCCTTGTGCGAAAAGCACAGTATTCACAAAAAATCATTTATAGATTTTTTTTGCATGGTTCAATAGTCAATATGAGTTAGCTTCCTGTAAGTTCACAGAACCAGCTATGAATTAGCATGAATTATATGATTTACAGCTGAAGTCACTGACCTGAAATGTTGAATCTGGTTTGTGTGAATAGTCAGCCATTCAGTCTCCAGGCTGTCTACAGTCTCACTGACCTCATTGTCCATTCTTAGATAAAGCTCAGCCTACATTCAGTTTTATAAACCCATCCATCAGATTCATTCAAACCTAAGTGCCTGCACTGTTTTTAAGAGCTGATGGGAAGGTAACTAGAAAGAAGGATACTAGGTCGGGGATTTAAAGAAAATATATTTTGGATTTTTCCTAATAAAAATTAGGTTTAAGCTTTAAAAAATAAAATAATAATAATAATAATAATAATAATAATAATAGTAATAATAACTATGAGTAACTGTAGTAATAAGCATATTATTATTATTGTTGTTGTTATTATTACTAATCTGAATTATGACTATTGTAATATTTCACAGCAAAAAAAATTATTTAAGGAAAAAATAATAAAATTATTATTGTTGTTTTTATTATACTTTTATTACCTTTTATTATAACTAAATAAAAAATGTAAAATATAATAATAATAATTACAAATTTCGAAAGTGTTCTAATTTGATTCTTAAAAAGAGGCATCACCAATGTGATTTTGAGCACTTAACCAAGAACAAGGGCACTTCACTCAAGGTTCCTCCAGGGGGATTGTTTAATAAGAGTACTGAAAGTAGCTTTAGATAAAAAAAAAGACACTGGTCATGATGATGCAATATTTGGCTTCACTTCCTTCCACAGTGGCTTTCGAGGGAAGTCAAGGAGCGACAAAGGGCTAGCTTTATCCTCCATTGTGCACAGATAATATAAACCACTTGAAATAACCTAATCTTTCTCTTAAAGGGTCAGAATCCTGCTTGAGAGTGTTGGGAGAAGAAATTAATGCGATTCTAGGCTGCAACGGCCCTTTGGTTTAATAAAAGCAGGGTGGCATTATGAGTCACTCTGCTGAGCATTATGAGCCCAGACGCTGGCGCACTGGAGTAATCTCACCTTCTCCTTCATCTTCTCAATCTTCCTGACCGAGCTGCGGCGCTGGGGTCGGTCCTCGTGACGCAGGAGGTTGACATTAAGGTCTCCAGATTTGCTAAACTGCTTCTCTTCTTGTTTCTCAGCCTCCTTCAGTTTGCTTTCTGCACTGATGCTCTCCGTGTGGTACATGTGATACGTCTTCATCACCTGTAGGATGATACAAAACACTATGAAGACTACTCCAGCAGCATCACACCAGACAGACATTTTGAACTAGCCAATAATACACTGTACTGCCAAATTTCATTTACATTTCCACATAATTACGCCAACAGCTATTAGCATCAGTGACATCAAAAACTGTTGTAATACAGAAAGCACAAATTAGATCTATGATGCAGGGGAATATTTCAGAAAATACATAATTATATATATATATATATAGCAAGGATGCATTAATACTAGAGCAGTGGCTGCTGAATAATCTGTTTTTACTGTATTCTGATCACATAAACACAGCCTTGGAGGAGAGTATTAACTTTGCACATTAAACTGAAATAGAAGATAGTAACAAACACACTTCCAGTTTTTATGTAGGATAAAATCCTAAATTATCCTAGAATGCTTCCAATTTTCATCAAAATGTAAATGAGAATACATACTGAAGAAACAACTCAAGGCTTTAAATGTCAAACAACAAAATGAAGCAAAATTATTTCAAAAATGTTATTCTCACATTTACTCAAAATGAAGACATCCATGGTTTTCCTCGGTGATACAAAGCAACTCAATCCTGACACTTTTGTGAAATGATCTTCAAACTAATTTAATTCCGGTGACGCTGCGAAGGTCTCAGTTGCATTCCCGTCAGCTCTACAGAGCAGATCACCTCATGAATATGCATAGGAGTATGGACTTGGCAGCAGAAGTACCATAATCCTGCCTCTTTCCACCAAGTCGAAGCCTTCCATTCAAGCCCGGCATGATAGAGGCTGAAGGAGGGGGCGATCTAAGGACAATGAGATTCTGAAGGAAGCGTGTATGAAACACAAAGCTAATTCAAATGAAACTGCAAGTTTTGCTGACTCCGACGATGGAGATCTCTGCATGATTGTGGTGTTTGCAATGATGCAAACTGTTTCACCTCATGTCTGATTGGTGTGACCCAGTCTGCTATTCATCCCCATTATCCTCTGTGCTCAAACAATAGAGCAGAGCAAGGGGGGGGGGGTTCTCTGCACCACTGCCCTGCTTTATTCCACTCCTTATAGCCGGCAGATGCCTGTCTGATGGTGTTTTCAATAAAAGGCTTATTTAATCACCCAGCCTGCAGGCGTCCACTGACTGCTCAGCTGCACCGACCCTGACATTAATGTACATACACTCAGCTATTTCACTCTAACTTTACACCCACAGATCATCTGATCATTCAGAGGAGGTCATCAAGTGTGTCCGCACGATGGCACTGTGCAGGCTTTTAGTGCTGGTTCCTGTGATTTAATGTGTCTGCGCTACTACTATGTGAAATTAAATGGCAAGAAATAATTGTCTGTGACCAGGTTGTTATTATTTGGACAAAGAGCTAGTCCTGTCTCAAATGTACAGGTTTGAAAGTTAACATACAATGCACCACAGAGCCACTGTTTACACTGTGTGACAGTTGACCTATAAATAGCTTACGGAAAAGATATGTTTATATAACATTTCTGATATTATTAATAATTTTCTAGCTCACAAGTTATAAAATGTTCTTTCTTTAATGGAACGCAAGTCTTGTGAATGATTTATTAATTAAAAGCGCAGCAATCAAAAGAATTACTGAAATTTTAATTTGAAAAATGAACTACACCAAAATGAATCATCAAATTAATACGGACTCAAAGTCAGAGCAAATATTTACAAATGAGTCAAATGATATTTTGGAAATCACTTGTATATATTTATTTGGTGCTCAAGAAACATTTAGTTTAATTGTTAATTGTATTATTGTATTGTAAAACATTATTGTGGCTTAATATTTTTGTGGAAACAATATATATATATATATATATATATATATATATATATATATATTTTTTTTTTTTTTTTTTTTTTTTTTTTTTTTTTTTT
>JAUMHI010000041.1:13770078-13787638 GCA_032359435.1 Enteromius unitaeniatus | reverse complement strand
GTACCACTGGGCAGTTAACTGGATCCTGCTGTCATTCCCTACACCAAGAAGTGGAAAGTTTCCATACAGTTGACTCGTGGATGGAGCTCTGGATTGCAGGATGGTCCCAACAACCTTGGTTGAGAGACTGGAGGCTATAAGTTGTGCCCCTAAAACTGAGAGGAGGTCTGTCCTGACTGGAATCTCCCAGGGTTGAGAGTGCGAGACCAAAGGGAAGAACCTGATATTGGTACACTTTGCCCCCAAAAGCGAACCTCAGAAAAGTCCTGTGAGATAGATGGATTGATACGTGAAAGTATGCGTCTTTTAGATCTATCATGACTAACAAGTCCTCAGACCTGAACTGTCAGATCCTGCTTGACAGTAAGTATCCTGAACTTCAGCTTCATCACTGAGCGGTTCAGGAGCCTGAGATCTAAAATGAGCCTCAGCCCTTCATCCTGAAGTAGCAGCCCAGCCCCAGCAGCCCCCGCTTCGACCTCAACCTCCTCAGAGGAAGAGAGAGCACAGTGTTCTTTACTCGAGAATTTATCTCAAGCGCTCCCCATCAAAGATTGTAACAACATTTAATTCCTCAGAATCAAATGCAGTTAATAATCCAGACATTTAAATCCTCAGAATTAAATGCCTTTATGCATGCATTGCCTCTGATTCTATGCACAAGCCTTTTCTGCCCTTAGGAAGAAACGTGTCATAACAGCAGCAGCAGAGAGCCCTCACTCAAGAATGGAAGCAAATGCTTCGAGTAATAGAGCCTCGAGTAATAGAGCGCTAGATCCAGGGAATTCAGGTGGAGATAGCCCGTCCCAGATCTAAATGCGATCCTCGCGATCTCAAGGGCCATCGCATTTTTAACTCCAGAAAGAATCTTACACCTGAGGAAATACAACACGGAAACGTTGAATGACAAATCTTTCTTTTACTCTTTCCTTAGTACTGTATTTGGTTTTGCTAACACGCAAGTATAGGGCAAGCAAGTAACTTAAATGAGGATAAAACTGTTTCACTAGTTAGAACAGGTTGTTCTTTCAAACTGAGCTCTTTTGAAAGACTAGAACAAAAAGAAGTCTGAGAAACCTCACACAAAGAGCTAAACAATAAATAAAAAACTGGTAGAACTTGTTGCATAGAGTACTCTTCCGCATACACAGAAACCAGCTTTATTACATTTTAGAATATAATTTTCTTACAAAATTTAATTCCATAATATAATTTTGTGTCTTGCAATTTTGTGTCTTTTTTTATGAGAAAAAAATTATGATAATTATAATTGGCAACAGAAGGACTGAAAAACTGTGCTTTATAAAAACTTAAAAAATTTTAATTCTGCAGTATAGTAAATATAATTTACAATTATTGTAACATTTTCACTTCTTACTAGCTTAAGAAGCTTTATGAAGCACCCAAAGTAAATTTTCTAAGAGTCACAGATGTTAAATTTGGCATGAAACATCTAAAGGCTCCAATTGTCTGCAAACATGAATGTGATTTGAGGATGAAAGATTTTCAGCAAATATATTCTGCACAGAAAGCTCTTAAATGGCTTCGACTTGGATTATAGTGTGTGATGGCTATTGAGTATTTTCCTGATGCTTTTCACCACTTTTTGTCCATTTTGGGGCTTTGAAGTACAAATCACCATCCACTTTCCAAAAACAGCTAGAACCAGACAGACATTCTGTCCTATCATCTCTTTGTGAAGAAAAATCATATAGAGTTGGAACAACAGCCTAAAATGACAAGGAATAATTTTCATTTTGTGTGAATTACCACAATGAGTTTCGCTGTTTTTTTTTGCTGGGTCAGAGATTTGTCATCACAGATATTAATATTTGATCTATTTAGTGTCTTTTTCATGCGTTGGGTCCAAACCTATTTTTTGATAGTGTGGTCTTTGTTCTGGATGATTGAAATGATTTGATAGTCGAATACATGTAAATAGCACATTAAGCGTATTTGCATTTGACCCTCTTCTGTATTGATCTTGACAGCTTGAAAGGCTCCTGTGATTTTCAAAACATTAATTATGCAATTTGCATGTGCATGTGTCAGGGACGCAATGCTTCTGTTTAATTAAGCAAGGTTCCACATGGAAAAGATGCATGAGCAGGGAGTAGGCAGGTTTATGCTAATATACTCTCAGCTGCTCATAAGGATTGTTTATCATCTTTACAGGGGATTTCAGCAGCATGCATATTATGCTAGTTTTTTGCGCAGTGATTGGTTTGCAATGGTCGAGTCTCTTTAGGGCCGCTTGAGGAAGCTCGTAATGAAATGCAGATTTAAATCACTTCTGTCACAGTGTGAGCTATTGCTACCTGGCTGGATTCATACGCTAGAGACGGAAGTTATCAGGATGATTTGGTGATTACTGTTCTGTTATTCACATGGTGATTTGACTGTGTAGTATGCATTGATGAGGACTATAATTGGACTGAATATAATTAATGAAAGAACACTGAAATGTGTCATTAGTATTTACAGCTCTTTTTGGTTACACAGGACACTCTTAAAGGGTTTGCTGTAAAAAAAAAAATGGAATTATTATAAAATGCTATTTATTTCAGTGAAGGCAAAGCTGTATTTTCAGCAGCCATTACTAATAAGTATCTTTCAAATATGCTGATTTGGTGCTCAATAATTACTAGAATTATTTCTGGAGGAACATGTGTCACAGAAGACTGGAGTAATGCAATAATCTATCAAAAGAAAGTTTCAACTAATTCACCTCTTTCACTCATTCTCTTTTTTTGCACTTGATTGTGTGTTACCCTTCATCTTTTCAATCTTCATTCTTACATAATTCATTGTCCCTTCAATTATTCACAATATTTTGAAAAGTTGCTTAGCTGTTCCCAACCTCATTTTCGTACATTATGTAGGTGAAATGTTCTGTGATGATTATATATGCGGGCCTTCACCAGAATTTCCACTTAACATGTTTTACTTCACCACTGTTCCCTAGGGTTTACATACAACAGAAAGGTGCCAAACAGTAGGACAGTTAGTGTTAATAGCTTCAGAGCTGTTGACAAATGGCACCATCTGAATATGTCACTATTTCTTCGCATTTTGTTTTATGAGTGAAAATAACGATTTAAAAGTGTATATATGGAAATGTATAGTCTCATTTGCACCAAACACTTTACTGACTGTTACAAAGAAATGTATCAAAGATAAACTAGTTGACCACTTCAAGATTATATTGCTATTGTTTTTTTATCCATTCAATCTGCTATGGCAAATTGCTGTGGCTACAGGAAATCAAAGGGTCGCTGCTAGCTAACAGAGCCCTAACATAAGTCTGTGTCATGGGAGTCCATCTGGCACTAGCCACACTGTGTCATTCGTAGCTTGCTGCTCAAAAGGCTAATGATTGAAGATAAAGCTCATTACTATTCCAGACTACATCTCCCTTGTGTAACCACGAGAACTAGACTTGACAAAGACTGACTATGGTCTGTGACCTTCTGAATTTAAAGATCACCAAACTACATGTGTTACCAAATACAGTACCAAACCAATACCTGGAATGAAATACTTCATAAGAAATAAAATGGAGCATTTTGTGGAAACAATTATTAGTAATGTATAATATATATATATATATATATATATATACATTATAATATAATAAAATATTTAAATAATATTTTTTCTATATTAATAATTATTTAATAAAAAAATTGAAAATGATAATTATTATTATTATCACCACGTTCATATTTACCACACTACACTACTACAATTAATTTGTAATTTATACATATTGTGCCATTTTTAAATTCTTTGGCACATTCGTTTTTTTAGACGGGGGAAGGGCACATTTTAATGTTAATAGCATTTGTTCAAAATGAAAGTGGCAGTATTATAGATCACAACAGATATGTAAATCCAAAGTATGGGACGGGCCCCTCTGCGCTTTAGAGCCATGTGGCCTTCTCAAACACTGAGGGGCAAGACTCTCTTTTAACAAAAGCTACTCAAGCAAGAATCACATCAGAGACGTTTAGTGTGAAGAGTTCCTTGAGAAGAGGAACAGACTTTGTAAATCCCACCAGATTCAGTGTGCATCACATTACACATAATGCCTGCAATTCAGGACGGCCAGTTTTAAACGCTGAATATTAATAAAGCAAACTGAGAGAAATTACCTAACCCGCTCTGCTGCATAAGCAAACTCATTTTAAATGGACACGACTGGTAAAGCGTTCGTACTATTAACCATTAATAACTAATGCCTATTCTCAGTTATTATTCACCCTTTCTCTGGGGTTTACACCTAATCCAGGCATTCGATTCAATTGCCAGAGTTCTGTGAACCTTCACCGGAATTGTCAACTAGCCAATCAATGAACTGTTTCTGCAATGCCCATTCCGAATAAACCTAGTTAGTTTCTAACCATTGAAAACTCAGTCTGACAAACAACAAACACACACCACAGACACTAAAATGCTTTGTGAATGGACACATTTAGTCAAACACCAACTGTCAAAGTCCACTGAGGGGGAAAGTATCTTGTAAACAGTGAGGAACAGTAAATAACATCTGTGCATCTAGTTCTCAACAACAGACTACCATCCAAAACATCTTAACTTGATCATTATTGTCTTCACATACACAGTGACTATATATAGATCTTTGTTTATATCCCTTTAATACAAGATCTGCCAAAAAAAGGTCCAGTTAACTGTAAACAAAGGAGAAGATTTAACCAAGCTCGCTGGTCGCCTTGAAGTTCCACCCATCCGTGCACAGAGCATGACACTACAATACACCATTCTACCCAGCAACAAAACCAAGCTTCTCGTTTCCACCAAAGCACAATATGTGTGCACAAACACTTAACGTGCAAACCATTAATAGCTGGAATTTATGCGCTACGGTGCATGAGTCACTGCAATAAAACACATTTGAATTCAAACTATTCCTGTGGATGCACGGCACCCAGTGTCAACAGTTACTAATGTTGTTATTGTTGGGAACATTTTTGATGTGAGGAAGGGACAGATGGCTACAAAGCAGCAAGGACATCCCACCCAACTATTGCACAATGCAACTTCAGCCAAACAAACACCAAATCAAAGATTGGGATAAGACCTGGAAGCCAGAATGAGACGCAGTCAGGTTTTGAGGCACAAATGCCAAACAGAGAAGTATATAAGCCAACTGCTACTAGTAACATCACTTATCTCATTACATATGTAACGACCAGTCAGAATGGCTGCTTTCGAGTAAAATCCAAATTGCTACGAATGGAATTCACACTCGTGTGTAACAAAATCAGTGCAAAATCAGTACTACCAGCATGACAACAAAACAATTGAGAAACCACACAATACTAGTTGAAAGTGAATAGTTGGTGTCACAACCAAATATGCAAAAATGTGTTACCAGTAACAATGGACTAGTTACATATCACAGTTGGGATAGTTATGTCTAGTGGCTAAAGAATAAGCTACTGATAGGCAATGAAGAAAGTACATAGCACTTAATGAACAAGTAGGCTAATGGTTTAACAAAAAGATAGGCTACTAGTTAAATTAAACATATGGGTGAGTACTGGAGACATAAAACAGCTACTAACTGTAATGAATAAACGTTCCAGCCACTTAATGGTGCACACAATCGTGCAAAACTAAGTCATCTTTGTTTATTTACAGAAGCAGGATGTGAATCGGATCAATATAAGCATCGAAGTATCTCGTTACAAGTGAAATGATGTTCGTGTAAACTCCTCCGATCGATTCGTGATAGGCAAGCATACAAACCTTTCACTTGCGTTTCATACTCCGCAATGATCTCCTTGTCCTTCTTGATCTTCGTCTGAGATGACATTTTTCTTGAGGTATAAATGTAGAATCCAGTGATATGTTGAGCTCTGCGCGCGAGCTCCCGACTCTCACAGTTTGCAGCTTTCACCCCCTTCTTCCTCACCAGTACCTATCAGAAGTGTCCTTCAATTTGCATCCGCTGGTAATCCCGATACTTTCCTCCTTTCGGAAGGAAGCAGCACAAGGGGAGCTGGAAGCACCCCGGGCACACCTGCGCTTTCTCAGATCCGATCCCTCGCGTTCAGAAGAGCTGATGGGCTCGGGGAGAGGCTGCTCCTCCTTGCTCAAGATCTGCCATCTGAAATGACTGAAGAAAAACCCAAATTCCTGCCTACAAGAAGAGGTTTCGGTATGAGCGATGCTGCGTTGCGTCTGTGCCCATGCCGTTTATGTGGTCCTCAGGTCCGCGTGCTCTGGAAGGAACAGTGGGGAGATGGCATAATCTGAGCTTGATTGGGCTCCGTTGCATTAGATTCTCAGCGGCAAAGCAAAGAACAGAATAGCGCCCGAGCGTCGTATGAGACTCCTCCTATTGTCGAATTCACTCCCTCAACCAATCCAATCAGTTCCATATGCACCCCTCCCAGGGCACACACACACACAAACACACACTCTCTCTCACACACAGGGCGTTTCGTTTACACTTCCATTCTTTAAAGCCAATGTGTTTAGCTCAAGGTATAATTTTTCTCAGAGGTATCAAAGTGTTTGTTTTCTGTCCCATTTCTCATAGCTGTTGCCTATATGTTATAGCCTGCACACAATAGATTACATAAGGCTGTAAGAACCAAAACCAACACCAAACAATTACCTGTTAATAATCATGCATCAAATATCATTTATTGCAAAATAAACCTTGTCAGGATCTTGCATAGCCCTGAAGGTTTTTCATTTTGGAAAAGCCAATCAGATTTCACATTAATCTTACCACTTACCAAACAGATAAATACACAAACATAAGGATTTGAGTTCAAAATACAATTATTTTATGTGAGAGGAACGAGGAATACCAATTTTTTAAAGTTGGCCAGCTAACTGTATTTTATCCTACCTATACAGGAAGTAAGAAATAATCAAACGCACAGACAATACTGATGAGACTTTTTGTACCTTGTAGATGCGAGATGAGAGATTTAATGTGATCACAACCATACAGAAAACAGTTGCTGGATGGTGGTCATTCAGAAATGTCTTTTGAATACTGCAACCAATCAAAATGCATCATAATGAGATGCAGCACAAAAACATGCACATACAAAAGTGAGTAAGATATATTAGTCAGTCTCTAGGTTCACAACATAGTCGTGTCAGTTTAGTCATGAAACATGGTTAATAGTGTGGTTTAGTTATCTGAAAATGGATAAAACCACTTTTTTAAACACATTTATTCCTGTCGTGTAATTCATGAGGAAAATGTGAGGTCTAGAACTAAAGACAAATAACTGGTGGTTGCATACCATCTTGTTTCAAAATAAATTAAAAACAGCACAGATGTTCAATTCACACTCAAGGATATTTTTTTTTTATTCTGTGGGTGTTTTTCAATAATATGGCAGGATGTGTTAAAATGTGTTTTAATTTAATATCTGATTTGATTTGTTTTGCACCTACGTGCTCAAGAAGAATTTAGGATGTCCAAAACCAGCGAGCTTGTGACACAAGCTCTGTTCATTCAGGTGTCAGAGACGTTCAAAGATTTGTTCTGAGAACTGAGACGGTGGCCTGACAGTTCCTGTCAGCGAGGTGTTTAAACCTGTGGTTTTAGAGACCCACATCATAGCTATGTCATCATGTCATTTTATCTGCAATCTTGCAGTGCAGAAGAAAAGCTCTTAGTGAAATGGTCCGTGGTCTGAGTGACACTGCAAAACACTATGTGATGTGAGATTAGAATTCAATGACAAAATCAATAGCTAAATAGGCATCCGAGCTTACATTAACACAGAATTCTCACTAAAACGCATAGTGAGAAATACATAGGACCTATATCTCCCCTGTGTTGTAATTTCTTTCAGAAATAGCAGTGTCTGCACTACTCTTTGGTAATTATAGATGTGGGTTGTGCATGTCACTATTATACTAGCAATACTCTCACTGATCTTTTCCACACAAATCAAGAAATTTGTTTCTGTGGCCAACTGACATCAGGGTCTTTTAATATACAGGATACTTTACCTTTTCAAAGCACTTTCACAAGCTTACCTCAGGAATTTATAATGGGAAATGCAAACAGAGGGGTGAGAGGATTTCTTTTCTTGATCTTGATCTTTAAATGATTCATAATCAGTGCCACCATACATTTAGCCACAAGACATTAAAGGAAAAATAATGCCAAAAAATGGCAAGCATCTATCAACATCCAGGACTGAACTGGAAATGCCTTTTACATTCAAAATCATTTTAATTACAGCAAACTCATTTAAACACATTCAAAGATAGATAGATAGATCTATTCATTTAGCAAAGTGAATGAGGCTGAGGATTATTTTATAGAACATGATGAGCTATATTAATGCAAAAAAGATCCTTACAGGGGCACAATAATGTCTTGGCAAAAGATTTGCAAGCAAGCTCTGTGCCCCTCCTCTCGCTTCTTCACTTCTAGGCATCTCAGGGGGCAGCAGCCTGGGAAACTATGACTTCAGTGTTTTTGAGGGACAAAGCAGCATTGTGAGGTTCTTCTCAGTATTTCAGTTTGAAGAATTACGGAGCAAGAAAGAGAGCTTCCTCCGGGAGGCTCAACACACCAGAATGAGTCACTGCTGAGAATATATGTGCCATAGAGGAATCTCTCTGGACCACTGCCAGGGTATTAGACCACTGAAGATGAATGAAATTGGAAAGCCAAAAAGCTGGAAAAATGTTTGTATGTTCAGCTTTATGCTTTCTTTCATTTACATGACCAATATCTGATGCTACATGTATTTGTCTTATGTGAATTAAGAGGATTAAGATGAAATCTTACCTTTAGATCCTCATAATCACTGCAACACATACTTACATATAAGCAATAATGTTTGGTGTTTTGCCACTTGTTTTATGAGGAGGATACTGTTTAAATGATGGGGAGATGGCATTTAAAAATGTCTTTGGCCAATTTTAGACTCTAACTCCAACTCTTCCTTTTTTTAAGCTCTAGGAAAACAGGAATCATATAAAAAATGGTTACTGTAGGTCAATTGTTTTAAATATAATACCATTTTTATATTCATATTTTATTTATCTAAACAAAAAGCAATGTCGTGTATACAGCATACATGTGAAACTCTTTCTGCTCACAAGACCCTACTGAGACACGCCATTGTGCATTTTATCTAGATTTAGATGGTCTAATGTAGATCTTGTGACAGAAGGGAAGGAAAGTGAGAATGCAAATAAACAGCAAAAAAGGAAGCTAGATTGATAGATAGGACGAGAGATGTGTTGAAGGTGGTTAGTGATACCCACAGTTTCAGATATGGAATATATTCAAACTGATATGCACAACCAACCAACTATGTTTACAAGATTTTACAAAACGTTTCAACAAAAAAAAAAAATTGTACTGTCCAAGTTAACAGCTGCCAACCGCTCTGAAACAATACATTGCCAATACATTTACATTGAATATAATTTTTAAAATGACATTTAATTTACAATTTACATAACTGTATTATGTGTTGGGAAGTGTTTTTATATTTATAATATTTAAAATGGTGCCTTGGCCTAATTACAGTAACAATATAAAAATAAAAACAATTATTTAATTTAGCAAACAACATGTTTTTATAATTCCACGCATTTTCTCACAGTATGAATAGGTCTTTAATGCATGGAAATAAAATAAAATAAAATACCTGTATATTTTAGAAAGGGGATCTCTGACAAGAAAATAATCTTATTTCAGAGCCCTTAGCAAAAAAAAAAAACTTAAAAAACTTTGCACTCTCCACAGCACAAGGTTATGATTAACTTGATGATTACTTAGGTCTGACAAACAGCAGCATTCGTGGTAGTTTCCTTAAATGGTTAATTGTCTGAGCTTGACTGTAGAATATCACAGGCTATGAAACCAGTGCAGTCTTACTTTTCATGGCAGGCATTACAAGTTTCCCTTAATTACACACACACTGTGAGCTATTATCACAGATTCGCTTCAAGGACACTTAAAAAGTGACTTGTTTCTTCTTTTTTTTCACGCTATTTCTTTTTATTTTAATACTTTGAAAGATTTTCTTCCTTTAATATTATACTTTATAGCCTTCTCTCCTTTTCTGTCCTCTTTCTTTCACTACATTTCTCTTAGTCTCATGCCTCAATGTTCGCATAAGGAGAGACATTCTGACAGACAGTGTTTCAGGGGAAACACAGGACTTACAGTTTATATCATGTGTAGTGCTGCTCACAAATAGACTGAGACTACACACACTGCAACCCCTGCAGCACACAATAACAATCAGTCCCATCTGGCTGACAGCACCAGTCCTCCATCCCCCAATCCAGTCCTCCAGTCTCTCCTCACGTGATCTCTGCAGCTCTCTCTTCTCTAACTCAGACTGCAGACAACAAGTCCTTTCAAAACTTCTGTCTTTGAAGTTAGACTGGACACTATGCATGGACTAAAAATTGTGCTCAAAGATATACACAAACAATTTAGTATTAGCCAAATAATACCGTTGTTATCTGGAAGTTATTCTGACAGTAAGTGAAATTAATCAGGAAAAGAGATACATTCGTGGCAAAGATGTGTCACAACGTTTCTAGTAAATCAAAAATCATGTTATTTTATCAATAACTTTGTTTTGGTCATATTAAAAAAAAACCGAGGGAACTGTTGTACATTTGCCACTTATAATATATGTAGAGCTTGTTATACATGTTATATATATATATGTGTGTGTGTGTGTGTGTGTTTGAGTTGGGTTTATCATATGTAATTAAAACCTAATATTTAACCCCTTTAAACGTGAAGAAATGCACTTGCACACTCTAGCGGCCATTTCAGATCACACAGTTGCAGGTAAAGCGTAAAATTATATGCATCATAACACATTTAATTACAAATTGTAGCATAAACATAATAAACAAAACAAAACCATAGCGTCTTCTTTGAAAAGGGTTGTTGATTTCGTTTAGTTGCCGCTTTATTCTATTATGGCTTTTATTTTGAAACCTGTAAGAACATTGTGACAGGATGTCCGCTTCATGAACACGAATCAGTTCACTTGAACGATTCATTTCAAAGCACTAGTTCAAGAAATCACTCGTGTTACGTCACTGCAGTGGAGCCTGGTTCTTTTAATGTATTTATTTTGCCCCAAATACTGGTTGTCTACTTAAAATGCACTTGTTATCAACCCACTACATGGACATCCTGCTCGAAATGCCCCGTTGAAGTGTGTGGAATTTATGCTATATTATAACAACCCAACTGCCGTACCAGATGAAAAAATAAGGAGGTTATGCTTGTATGAAATGTCGACCAAAAATCACCTGTTTATTATCGATCCTAACTCTTCGTTTTTTGTCTCCACGTTAAGAATTTGCGTCTGTAATGATCCCAAGATGCAACAGTACATCAAAAACATGCATCGAGTCAAATAAGGCCGCTCCGGTTCTCAAATCATTTTGTCCACCCGTGTAATTGATTCAAATGATCCGATTCAAGATCGATTCGCACAGTCGGTGCACATGGCATCTGGTGCCACTTGGATCAAAAGACTAAAACATGCAAGTTACATAATTTCTTCAGACAGCTATTCCACGAATGTTATAGTAACTCAACGATTGTTGTTAGCTCGATTAACTTACAGTACAGAACGATCATGTTCAGGACCATTTGGTTTGCGCGATTAATGCACAGACACAGTGGAGTGTCAAAACACAGAGTAAGTATCTAATCTCTTATGAATTTAAATTGCAAGCATTAATAAGCTAAATAATAACGCACTGGAAATGTGCGTGCTTTTTTATTTTTGTGATGCGCTGTTGGCAGAGTGTTGTGAGGATGTGGTCGGGTGCCGCAGAGGGCGCTGTTGCTCCTACAGCAGACGGCAGTGTCACAGCAGAGCAGGCGATCACACTGTGGGCTCAACACTTCACTCTGCACGGCATTTCAGAGCCTTTACTCTCTAGCCAGTACATCATATCTCATGTACTAGGCGAAAAAACCGTGAGTTTATGTCTCATCAAGTTTTTATATAATGTAAAAGTTCCATAAGACATATATATGGAGAGAGAGAGAAAAAAAATCAAATTCAGGCTTTTAGTGTGTGTAAAAAAAACAAACTTTTAAGAAATTCATTTTAAATTCACCCCCATTTCTTCCTTTTTACAAAAAAAAAAAAAATACCTATTTCCCTTTCCATGACACTTTGTCCTTGTCTGTCTTTGTTGAAAGCTGCAATGTGTGCAGAGAAAAAGGCTAAAAGACACCCTGACCGACAGGGAGAGAGGAAGAGTGTGGGAATTATGCTCCAAACGCCTCACGAGGTACTACATTTGACTACAACTTCACTGAGTTTTTAATGATTAAGACCCTGTGCACACATGTGAAGGCCTTCACAGAACTTCATTAAAGTTATTTTGAATTTAGTTCTTCAAAATGTTATTTGTTATTCATTTACTCTCTTTAGATTAACACTAAACCATTTCCGAGGACTTTCAACTTCCACCCACTGATCATTTCTTATTTATATCTAGCCAAGGTCAGAGATAGTGGTCAACTGGTGTTTAACTAATGTATTTATGCAAATAATAAAATAAAAAAAAGAAATGCAATCAAAATTGGTACAGCTTTACAATAAGGCCACATCAGTTCAGGTTAGTGCGTGAACTAGCTTTAAATAATACTTTAGTTTAATACTTTACTTTTTACAGTATTTAAAAGTTAGTTTAAAATGGAATAATAATGAATTTAACAGTGTCGAAACATTACGTTGCCTAAAATTACAAGTTTTTTAAATTTTTTTTTTGGTGATGTATTTAACAAATGGTAGAAAATACAAGATTGTTACCACAAGATTGTACAAATTCACAAAGATGTGCACAAAACTGAACAAACTAGCACATTTAGGCCCGGTTTCACAGACAGAGCTTGGACTAAGCCAGGATTAGGCCATAGTTCAATTAGGACATTTAAGAAATGTTTATAAAAATGCTTAGAAAAAACATTACTGGGGTGTATATTAAGATAAAACAATGGTACCGATATATTTAAAGATGGATCAGTACAATTTTATTAAAGTTTAAACAGCTCAGATTTACATTTTAGTCTTTGAAACTGGGGGTTAATTTAATATTTTCTCAAATTTACGAAACAATTTTTTCTTACTATCTATACTACGGCTGGGAGATATATATCGAACGATATATGATGCGTGTCTCATCAGTAAAGCAGGTTCTTTGATTAGCGCTAATTTTTTATTTTTTTTTAGGATGCCTGTACAGTATGTGATTGAGGAATGGGACTTCAGAGACCTGACCCTGAAGATGAAGCCTCCCGTGTTCATACCTCGTCCTGAAACAGAGGTGAAAAACTTCAGTGACCTAGTTTGCACGTGTCCGAATTTTGCAACAAACTGAAAGTGGACCTCAGATGGACTTGACTTTTGGGATAAACACGGGCTGTGTTTTTGAAAACATATATTTCCATTTGGACCTGCTGGTTTGTGACAGGAGCTGGTTAGTCTGGTTCTCGAGGACCTCCGGTTGATGCAGGAGGAATCGCACAGGACTGATTTACGATGTGTGGAGGTGGGCTGTGGATCTGGAGCCATCTCTCTCAGTTTACTGCGCAGCATTCCACAGGTTTGGACCCTGTGTCTTTTTTTTCTAATTGTTTATCTTGCTCTTCCGAGTAATGTAGCATGTCATCTGTACCCCTGATTTTTTTAAGCTCAGTGTATTTGCTTTGGATCAAAGCCAGACAGCAGTATGTCTTACGAGGGAGAATGCAAACAGGTGACCACCAGCAACTTCTATATTCGGATCTTTATTACTTGAAGCCTTATTATTTTGACTCTTTACCCTCATGACCCTCTTTTGTTTGTTCCAGACTGGGTCTGCGGGACAGGCTAGATGTTTACCATTTAGATGTGATTAAGGGTAAGAGTGATTCAAATGACACTCAACAATTACTAGTCATAACAGTTCATTATTAATGTGAGACTGACTTCCTGCAAAAGTGGCAATTTTTGATCCGTACACAACAAACGTCATTTCTGGTCAGCTTGCCTATTTTACATCACTGTTATCTGGGGATTCATTTTTAACAGATTTCATGTCACAAGAACATTTTATTGCAAACTTATCAGTAACATAGATACATAACATGAATATTACTATATTATTAAATTTGTTGTGTAGCATGTTATATAACATCTATAAATAATATGTCAAATAATAACACACATACACATATAATTGAGCTTTGACGTGTAGTGATAAAAATAGAGGCTTCTTCATCTCTTTAAGAAATGATGTAGGGGAAAATCAGGTGAACACTTAGAAGTGTGTAATTTAGATTTTTTTTTTTTGTTGGTTTCTGTTTAGTATATAGAGAGGAACTGCAGCATGAGGGAGTGACTGGCATCTTTGATTGTCCCATTTCCCTGATTCTTCTCTCTTGTTTGTTATGACTGGCCTGAAGTAAAAAAAAAGCATTAGTCACAAGCAGACCTGCACGTAATCCACAGCTCAGAGTTCTACAGAACGCTCCACGGGTTCTGTAAAACTTGAATGTCAGTCATTCAAAACACATCCCACGCTGCTTGTGTGTTTATTTACTAAATATAGTGGTTAAATCATGCTTTCGGATGCCAGTAATAAGCTCTATTGTCCATATTCCAGTACAAGCCACAAATTTCCACCCACAATCTGTGAAGAAACCAAAAAGAGTTCAGAGCTTCATTGTGGGCCTTATCATAACATTCATAATTGATTTAGCATTAGCACGATTTGAGCGCTGGTAGATAATGGAGACTTTGACAGATTGAGCCAGACGGTTCAGCCCAAATCCTAGAAGGGCCTCTAAGGTAGTGACATGGAAATGTTCTGCTAATTCCAGGGATTTATTGGGCTTTTCCTGTTAAAGCCTGTGCCTCTCTTCCCACTAGATGGCATTAAAAACAGTCCGCCAGAATGCTAAATATCAGAATTTTAACTCTCTGTGGCATGGCCACATTACTATTATTAGATTTTGAGATGAACTTGTTTGCACTTCACTAACCGCATGAATGCAGGTACTTCTGCAGAAATGCTAATTAAAAAGTAAGTGTTGTGTTGGGTAACAATAGTTGTGTTTATTGAGCTAGCAGGCATAAATGGAGTCTTTTCAGGAGGTTCATGGATCATTGACGCTCATACATGTTTTGACAGCCAATTGTATGCGTCACGTGTGAGTACAGTATACATGCTGTACATGGGAAAATCAAATACTATCTTACTACTTTATGTACATATAAATAGCACCTGATACAAAGTTTTTGAGAAGTGCTTTTATGCACACCAGGGCTGCGTTCATTTGAACAAATATATAGTAAAATCGGTAATATTGTAAAATATTTTTACGATTTAAAATAGATTTTCATTTTATACATTTAAAAATAGTAATTTATTTCTGTGATGGCACAACTGAATTTTCTTGCCTTCAGAAATAATTCTAATTCCAACTCTGTTGTTGCAGCTGTTTTTAGAAATTTTCATGACGGCTTTTCTTTGAAAACAGAGCAGAAGTAATTAAAGTAAAGATATTTTCCTACTGCTTTAATGAAGGTTACGGTGGCTTCAGGTTCCGTCGCTACGCATACGTCATCGAAATGAGTGGTCTGATTGGTTGTAGATTCGTCCAGTAGTATACAGAGGCATCTGATGGATGCAGGTTAAGCCCGCCTCCCGGAAGGTGGGTTTTAAGGTAGCTTGGCCAGACTAAGCTCCTATGAGCTTTATAGTCACGGAAACCAGGCTACTGATGTGATGCTCAAGAGACATTCATTATTTTTTTAAGTCATCATACATGCTGCTTTGATGGATTTTTGAAGTATAAACTTTTTGTAACATTAAAGATGCTGTTTCTGTCACATTTGATAAAATGAAAAGCATCCCTGCTGAATATAAATTCTTTAAAAATTCCTATTGACCTCAAACTATTTAACAGTTATATATATTTACACACAAAAGTGACACACACACATGATAGGCAAAACCACTGAAAATCCCAAATACTACATACTATGAAAATATTGTTTGGTTTAAAAAAATAACAAAAGATCAATAAATTCTGTGCAAATACATGTTTTACTTGTGACAGCCAGACAACAAAATGTGTTTTGTATTCCCAGACGCTGATGCGATACTGAGCAAATGTGACCCCGTTGACTTTCTAGTCAGCAACCCTCCCTACTTGCTCAGTCAGGACATGGAGAGTTTGCAAACAGAAATACTCAGGTTAGACCAACATGCGGACACGCTCAAAATGTGCTTTAACCTTTGACGTGCATGTTTGAGAAAGTCTCTTTTAACCTTTTAACCGTCCTCCCCTCTTCTCTTGAAGGTTTGAGGACCACAGCGCATTGGACGGGGGTTTGGACGGGCTGTCTGTGATTCGCCCGATTCTGGCTCTGAGCTCGAAGCTCTTAACTCAGCAAGGGTAAGAAGTGTGTGTTTGTCTAAAACCATCACATGAGGTCTGGCAGAGCGACTGCTTCTCTTTGAATATTCTTGTGAGTGTGGCCTTTTAGCCAAATGTAGTAAAAATAGTATGGTATAATCGCGCTAAGAAGCTTTCCCAGCATATCTTAAATGCTTCAGGGAATCGAGCGCTACACAGTTCTCTGTAGTTCAGTTGATAACAGTATTCCAGGGACCAGAACGTTCTCCCAGTACTCTTCCCGCCCTCATCACTCCCAAGACACACACACATACACACATGCATACACAATAACAAATCACACAATTGGCCTTTGGTGGTGAGAGTTGCAAAGCCTGTCTTGTGCAAGGTGATCATATTCCATGCATGTAAAATGACAAATTTTAGAAGCATTTCACAGAACAGATCAGTGATATATTCGTAATGGCCTGAGAGCATCACACATGCCGTTTTTCTAGTCGGTGAACGTCAAGTGGTTTATATATGGTTTCAGATTTCCTTGGGTGTCTTATTATGTGTCCACTCAAGACTTGTTTCTTTCGTAGAAATGACACATGCTGTCCTTTCATAGATACCGAGAACCTCTATTGAATGGGGATATATCCTAGCATTAGCTTTCAGGTTTTCCATGTCAGACATACTATTCTTCATGATTAATGGCTTACGAGATTGTTTACTTGATAAAAATGTCTTCTCCACCCAGTCTTTTCCTCTCTTACTCTTTGAAATGCCTTTGTCTGCCTAGGCGTGTTTACCTTGAGGTTGCCCCATGCCATCCTCCAATCATCGAGCAGCTGATCGAGGAGATGAGGCTGGGGTTGCTTTATCTGGAAACCCGCTGTGACCTCACTAACAGGTCTGGTTCTTCTGTCAACTTGACCTGCCCTTTGTTTTGTTTGTTTGTTTTTATATTTTAGTGACGTTTTGCTTTAAATGCCTGTCAAATGTTAAAGAAAAAAAATTTGGGGAGCAATTTTTATCACATGAATGTTTGTCCATGTTACAGTGAGAGTATGAGTTATATGCTTTGCTTGCTCAAAAGCAAATTAAAGGGGGGGGGGGGAAAGTAAATTACGTGCAAATTAAAATGTTTTTTTT
>JAUMHI010000041.1:13743546-13761622 GCA_032359435.1 Enteromius unitaeniatus | reverse complement strand
TGTGTGTGTGTCATACTAGTTGAATGTAGTTTATGCGTCTCTCTGCGAGCTGCTGTAGAGCACGTTTAGCCTCTGCCTGTAATGGGAAGGCAAGACCCTGCAGAGTCTGATGTTTGGGGTCCACACTGATCTCAGTTTTCACCTACAGACACAGACAGAACCAGTTTGTTACCAATTGCACCACTGTACATTACGACCAAAACAGTTCCTGACATTCTGTTAAAAATATTTTCCAAAAAAATTCCAACGAGCTTCCCTGGTCATGGAAGATCTATTATATGCCAGTTATGTTGTTTGGATAAATTTGTTTATGCAGGTGAGAGATGGTGGATAAGAGTGGAAGGAAAGGTGTTAAGATGAGTGTAGCTGACCATGGCTATATGGCCATGTCCACTCCATGTTTGACTCCAAAACCATACATATATGTGTATATATATGTATAGAAAAAGAACACACATACACACAATACTATGTTTTATACTTAAACTAACGACAGTACTCACCTGTTTAACTCTGCCCTGCAACCACAAAAATTGAACATAGAATGTATTAAAACAAAGAGCTCAATTAATTCAGGTTTGTTTACTATATTTATACTGTTTTAAATGGATGTCTTTTCTCACCTCTGTGATTTTGATTCGCTGTAGCTCTTGTTCAGCTGCTGTCAAGGGAGCTGGAGCAGAACATGAAGTCACATGTCGCAGGTAACCCTGAAGACAAACGTCCTCCTGGTGATGGTGAAAAATGCATGTGCCCATTAGATGTTAATTTGGTAATTATTTCAGTTAGTCTGAAATAAAGCACTTTTTATTCATTTCTCTAATATTAGTTTTAAAGCTGCAGTCCGTAACTTTTGGCGCTTTAGTGGTTAATAAACGGAACTGGTGCATCTTGCAGAAAAACATTGTAGCCGGAGCTACTTCTCTCTGTTTATGTCTATGGCAAATCACGCTGGTACCGGGCTGCGAGGTACCTACCCGAATCAGTCTGAATAGTCAGAAACAGTTATATTCTGACAGTTATATCATACCAGTGATACAGGACAAGCCAAAAAAATACATTTTGGAAAATAGATTCATGGTGTACTCACTCATTATAGATTTATTCCCAATTTCCAAACAACCTGAAATAGTTATAGTCCACTCTGTAAATTTTATCAGATGTAAATAATCCAGTTTCAGGGCATTTGATTGACAGCTGAAGACAGATGACAGGTCCGTTCATCAGCACGGCTCTCATTGTAATTTCATTAGTCCTTCATACAGGTGAGAATTTAAAGATCTAAATCTAATATTTAAAATGTGAATGTAAAAAATCTACACAAAACTACTACCAATTTTACTACCATTAAATAGTCGTCTAGTACCTCAACTGTGCCGAACATTTCATCTTTGACGTGTCCACCACCGAACTCTTTCTTAACCGTGGCACGAGTGGCAGCGTACAGCATCTTTTGCCGGACCTGTAGCAAACGACAAGTTATCACTTTCATAAATAAACAAACTAACAGTGACAAAATAAAAACTCTAACCACAATGCTGTGTTACTGTGTGTTAAAAGTTTCACATGTAATGTTTTTATTTTTCCTAAAAAAAACAAAAAAACGCTTGGGCATTGTACTACGGTTTCTAAGATGTACTGTGTGTTTTAATACATACAGATTCAGTAGCTAGTGTGTTCTGATTGGTTTCTAGAAGGTTGCTTAAAGTTCAAAGAACCCTATTTTGATGAGCATGCAAATAAGATTGTTCTATTTAAATATAAAGTGTTTTTTTCTCCTTTGGTTTCTTGTAAATCTGTTTTTTGTTTTGTTTTTTATCTGGAACCTTAAAGGGAAATTCCACCCCCCCAAAAAACAATTTATTAATCACTTACCCCTATGTTGTTCCCAACCCGTAAAAGTTTTGTTTGTCCTCTGTATGCAATATATGTACACAGATATTTTAGATGGAGATTTGGAGAATATCCACATGATGCATACTATGTACATTATTCTATCGGCTGTGATACATTTTATGCATGTTTTTATACTTGAACAAAAACAGTGCATCCTTGTGGCACAGAAAAGCATATTTAGTGCGTTCAGTGGATATTCTCCAAAATGGCACTGTGGTGATTGTGGAGAAACACAGAGGAGACAAATTATTGAGTAAGTCAGTGTGCATAACATTCAGATTGAACCACTGATGGAAGATGGAGTATTTTGGCAACGTCCTTTGGACCTTGACAGTGTAATTGATTGTAACTGAAGTCACAACAAATCTAAAACATCTTAGGTTTGGAACAACATGGGTATAAGTGATAAATGACAAAAACATTTTTTGGGGTGGAGTGTCCCTTTAAGAGTGCGTATTAATTTAAACAATTAAATAAGATGTTTCTGTTAATCAAGCTTTGCATTATTATGCCTGGATGTTAAAACTTACAGGAGACTGGTCAGGTGACCAGGAGATGAAGAGCCACTCATAACCTTGAGCATTCTTGGTGTCCAACCTGTATAGAATGTAACAGGGCTCGTGAGGGTCCAGCAGGGGGAGCAGGAAGTGGTCATAGTCTTTGTCCCAGCTCTGACGTGGCTCTCTGTATGCCCCTAGCACCAGCTGCTCTAAAACACACATAAAAAACTCTCTCATTACAAACCTGGTGCAACCAACATTGCACACAACTATCCCAAAAATCAGTTGCGTAATTTTGTATTGCATCATGCAGATCAATTTAAATGTGTTTACGAGGCTAGGCTTGGGTAATGGCCTGCTGATAACAAATAAGTGAAATATTATCCATTATCTACATCCTGCTATAAAAAGAGGATGACACACCTTGTATCTCACACCCAATATAGCACAAGCTGCTTAGTTCACCTAGAAACACATACACAATAATACTCATAAATTTATCCTTCAGTTATTTATATATTCATCAAGCCAGTACTAGGGATGTCTGATAACATAATGTATTATTGTGAGTAATGAACTGATAATCATCTCATCTTTACTGACCTAAATCATATTTAGTGTATCTTACATAAGCATACTATGCTTTTAATCAAACTGATCAATGGAAAATTGGTCACTTTGATATGCCTAATGTTATAATAAGAATAGAATAGAATAGAATAACGTATAGAACAATTATAGAATATGCAGCATTATAGGTTATGCAATAACAATGTAGTATGAAAAAAATGTGACCGACGACTTGCCACATCTCTGAAAGTTCACCATTTTAAGTGATTGTTTTGAGATGGGAGTAAAAATAATAGTTTAGCACTTTTCTGTTCTCTTTCAAAACTTTTGAGTTCTTCAAAGAACCTTTCCATTGACTTGCACATCCTTTGTGATCGAAATAGTATAATACATGGTATGATTTTCATTGCAATGTGTGAATAAAAATGTTAATAAAAATGTAAAATTGCCATCATAAAGTACTCATCACAACAGTCCTAAGAAACAATTCATGCTCATATGAAAGTGTTCATATTTATGAAACTTGGCTTTTATAAATTCTTGGTACAGTGACAGTGTGCTGTATAATGCAGACCACTGTGATCATAAGAACTTTTGACTGTATTCACTCATCAGATAGTTAATCAACACTGTAAAAAATTACTGTGATATTACTGTGGTTAACGGTAAATTCATCTAAACTTTACAGGGAAAACCCGTAAACTGACATTCCCAGAATTCCCAGCATTGTGTTTGAATTTGATGTTTTTTCTTTAAAATAAAATGTTTCTTCTTAGTTTTTTCTTATCAGTTATGTTTAGTAGGGTTGTATGTTACATCTAATGTTTTTAAATGATTCACACAAGCACTAAACACCATCATGGTGAAAATCATCACTGAATTATGCAATAAACATTCATTTAACAACATTAGATGTAACATACAACCAACATACTACTAAACATAACTGATAACATTCTACATATGTTCATATTTAAAAGCTTCATCATGTGACTGTCTCACCACCACCTGCATTTGGTGCTTATCAGTGTATTTTAAAGGTACAAGCAGGTTTCAGTACTTTAATAGGTTGGTATATTAACATTATATCAGTTAACAAAATAATGGTATTTAACTTACAACTGTAAAACCTATAATGTTGTTACCGTATTTTTTATGGTTGCTGCTGGTTTTTCACCAGAAATTTTTACAGTGAACTCAAGAATGCATGAAAAACAGGACAGCATATATCACTGATGTAAGCACATTTAACGTTACAGATGTCACACCTGATACTGGTTCTTCATGTCCTTGGTCTGCTGTCTCAGTTTACAAACTTCTCACCGATCACATCACACTCACACAAGCACATGTAATTTGCTTCTGAAACATACAAACCAGAACACCCTATGTAACCACTGTAATGAATCATCTTTTCTAATGGGTCATCTTTCTTCCCAACCGCTCTGTCATTCCTTGTGACCAGTGTGCTGTGCACGTTAGAGCACCTCCCTCAGCTTTCAGGCATCAACACTTAGATAAACAGCTATGGTTCTCAGTGTTCATCTCTTATCACATCAATAATCTACTTACCAGTAAATCTGCCCACTTCCCTCCCTGCTGTCCTCAGCTTTTCTTCGTACACAAAGACATAAAAGTGCTAATCTAATGGTTTCTGCTGAATTTAATTAAAAGATCTGAGAATATTTACATTTTAAATGTGAGTACATTTTTATTTTGAATTTAACATTGTTAAAAATTCAAATTCCATTGAGAATATACATATATATATATATATATATATATATATATAATATGTAAGTATATTTGAGTGAATGCTATGTGAACAAATATTTAAATACATTTTGTATAAAGAAAACTAAGTGTATTTTAGGACCATTTATTAGGTTTGTATATAAGTAGCACAGCAGTATTAAATCAAAGGTAATGCTAACAAATGTTTCTTGAGCGCCAGATCAATTATTACAATTATTTCTGAACATAGAATTATATCTGATTTCTGACACTGAAGACTGGGGGAATGCAATTATAAGAATAGGATACATTATAAAATATCTAAAAAATATAAAGAACAGTTATTTTGAATTGTAATATTATTTCACAATGTTACTGTATTTCTTTTTTTGCATTTTGACAAATACAGCCTTGGTGAGCATACAAGAACCTCCTTCAAAAATATGAAAGAATATCTACCAAACATTATATAAACATATACATACCCATACAAATTGATATATATATATATATATGTCTGTATGGTGTATGCTTATGTTAAATGGTCCTACAACATGCTTTACTTGCTTATTTATTTATTTATTAATTCATTCCTCCATTGAATCTATGTATTTCACTTTATGACTTGAATTCAGTTGCTCATGTGCTTTTCAACAAGGACAAAGTTGTTGGTTGCACTGCTGTATAAGGCTAAATGAAACAGTGCTCCTTTTATAACGTGGTAATCAAGTGCTTTCATGGTCAAGGCCTGTGGATTAAGGCAACTAAAGGCAGTGCAGAGTGATTGAAAGATTTTGCACCTAACTGAAATAAACCTTTGACGTACACACTTGTGAAAAACAGCTAACACGTCAATAACCAGGTCTAGCACAAACATCATCCACCACGTTTCCAGTCCGAATGACCTTGGAGGGGGATTTCCTGATGGTCTTTTGCAGCAGCTGCTATTCTGAGGTTGCACACATTCCAGCTATCAGCACAGACACATACTTTCCATCAGCCTTTTACTCACCCCTTAACAACACACGTACAGAAAGCTGTTTGCACATATGTGCCAATTTGAAAAGACAAACATGTATCTGCCTTCTTCCTGTCTCCCTGAGTTCTGTCATACAAGTACATTCATTGTAAAGAATATCACACATAAACACAATCTGGCTGTCTGCACCTCACTGCCTACAAGACTAAAGCTCCCCATGAGCACATACAGGTCCTGACCATGTGGCCTGTGCTACCCACCAATAAGAATTGGGAGACACATGTGACTCAGTCACCAGAAAGATCCAAAACGGCATTGACCTGTTTTATCCTTCCTGAAATATCATCTCTGTGAGACTCAAAGGCACCCTATGAACCCAAAACAACCCAGTCTATTCACATCCAGACTTCTTCATACACTCCAGGCGTCTAACGGTATGGTAGTAGACAAACCATATAGCAACAACCAGCCTCTGTGGCTACATTAGGCCGCAGGGCGTTACAACAGCTGGAGCTGTCCAAAATGGCTGAACAGTCTCAAGAAATCATACACAGCTATCATGTAGCCTGGAGTAAATTGTCCAGCATTGTGTTGTTTCATGTGAAATGCAACATAAGTTTATTAAACCACCAATAGTTTGACACTAAAGCGAACTAGAAGGTCGAACCGACAACTAATTTGCTTCTAGAAATGTACGCTATGCTGTTTAAAAAGTCTATTGAATGGTCAAAAACTGTTTAAAATCACATTTTATTCAGTTTGATTTGACGGGAGTTCTGTGAGAATACACGCACACATCACAAAGTCACGTTAGGTGATGAAAGAATGACATCACTCAAATTTGATAGCGTTTTGCCCTTTCCTTCCCAGCAACTGGATCTTGTCATCTGATAGTGAGGTAACATTTCAACAGTACTTGACACTCTGCCTTGTACGCAAATGCACGCTTGCACACACACGCGTTTATTGCAACAGAGAATAGTCCACCATTCCTGTGACCTCTGCAATCCCTTAAGAAACCTTCAGTTTCCAAGTCAAATGACGTGTCATCTCATTTACAGCAGCACGTGAGCACAGAACCAAAACACGTTGTGAAATGTGTTTTGTTACTATTTCCTCATGTCAGGTGACACCTGGATGGTAAAACAACAAATACAAAATCCCACCTAAGAACCAACAATAAAAACACAACAAATTAATATAAACTCAATCAAATGTGAAGTGGTTAATGTGACACTATAGTATAAATTAACAGTACATTGTCTCATTTTGTCCAAGTGTCTTTCTGTTTTGACATCTTAGTTGTTACTTAAGTACAGATAGTATTTGGATCTTAACCCTTTGAGACCAGTCGACCATTTAGAAAGTGAAAATCGAGGCAATTATTTGAGTGAACATTGATCTTCCACTAATAAAAGACACCAAAAAGTACGACCATGACAAGGTGCCGAGGCCATACTGTTTTTTTTAAACTACATATAGCTTAATATTAATTATAAATGCCATGGTACATGAATATGGTAATCGTTGAATCATTGTATTGCCATTTGACACCCTTATCGTACCATGGTAGATAATTTAAGTGTTATACTGAAAGAATCATACTATTGGAGTTTAATCCCATTAAACACTATATTTTCTAGGCTTCATAACTGAAGAGTTGATCTACAAGCAGGATGCTTCATTTCAGTCTTAAAGCAAACTTGGTTTATTAGTCCCTCAGACCGTCTGCTCACTCACCGTCTCTGATCAACACCTGGATGAGGCGGCCGGATCCACTCCGTGCCCGGGCCAGAAACTCCCTCAGCTCCTCTGTAACCACCAGAACCAGAAACATGGCGGGTCAGTGTGGTGCCTTCCTACCCGCCAAGGGACCTTCTGACGATGGGATGAAGCTGGACGCACCGGTCGGGTCACCTGGACGATCTTCTTTTTACAAACGATCAGTGCCAGAGCTGTGTGTTATATCAGAAATGATATAAAGGCAGCAGCATGGAGTGAGAGTTTGGTGTTTGAGAGACTGTGTGCTATCCAAGCGAAAGGGGATGTGAGAGCAGCGAATGTGTGAGAGAAGGCTCCTGTAACTAGGACGGGATCGTGTGTGCTTGCAGAAGGAACCTGATCCCTCTTGCCCCAAATTTAGCAGGCACACTGTCTAGCCTCGGGTAACAGCCTGACCATCCCCCAGAACAGCCCCGGGGCCATCTTTGGATATGGATTTGAAAATATTGTATTTATGAATCAATTACTGCCTCTAAACAACAGACTCAAAACTCTTACCGCCCTCTATTGGGCAGGTGAGGAACTGCATTACTGAAAGAGGGAGTTTACTATCCTGTTACCTTTAGCAAGTTTCACTCACTCATTCATGGAGATTTTTGTTTCTAATATTTTTCTAATTAATTTTCCAGCTGAACTTCTCAATAAGGCAAAATTATTTTTTGTGGTTATCAACAGCTCGATTCTGTTATCCAGAAATAAAAACAATAGAACACATTTTTGTATGTTCTGTATACTATTATTACAGTTGCTAATTCGTTATTACTTATGTTCAGTTTGGTTATTATGATTTTGATGAAATAATGACCAAAAAAACGATTCCATTAATGAAGTGTCTTTTAAATTAATGAAACGACATAAATATGAGAACCTGTGCTTGAATAAACTGTATGAAACTAAAATGATTATTTCCTGTAAACTATCCTTAAATATATTGTTTTGCAATTAAGTTTAAGTTTAGCTTACTTTAAGTTTAAAGTAGACCTGTGTATTCTGTGAACGTAATTGTTGCACGTGTTTTTGTTGTTTTCTCAGTTCGTACCTTCACTCACTTGGAGGAGTTCAGATGTGTGTGTAAAATTAACCAACTTCATTTTGACGAAGTTGCAATGATTCTGAAATTGAGGGCGTTTTTTGACGTCCTGTAAAACGGAGACATTTCGGTACCGTAGGGTTTGACACCAAAAAACAGGCCTGTCTCCGAAAAAAACAGTCACCCTAACGTAGGCTAAACTGAAATGGATAGTAAATAAATCTGTGGTGGGAAAATGATCTAACCGCATCCTGTGTTAGCCACAAAGAGTTATTCAGCGGGAAAGCAAGGCTTTTAGGGTATGGCGGTCAACAAGGTTTTGGTCTTTAAGTAACAAATATGGCTGAACCATCTTCTTAAAAAGCTGAAACTATAGGATTTTTTCACACATCTTTAAAAATTGTATTGGGGAAACACATATTTATTTAAATAACATTTTAATCATATAAACTGCCAAACAGAAATAAAGGTAAATTTGCATTTTAACAAAAATAAAATTCAGCGTTTTTAAAGGTTCTTACAGTGGTCATTAAACCTTCTGACAACTTACCTTGAGAAAACAAATTAAAACACCCATTTGGATGCAGATTTAATGCATTAAAAACAGCTACAATGGCAGATTCTTCTTTTGAGGAACGTATGTAACGAACAAAAATGAACTTGAGAGAAGGGTGGTCAGTGTTATATTAGCATGAATTTTTTTTATAAAGGATTTAAAAAAATATAAAATACCAGTATTGCAAATGCAAAATACAAAAAAAACAAAACAAGGAAAAACCCAGCAAAAGAACGACATGAAAGCAATTTGCATTCACAAGCAGAATTATGCCGAGCTACATACATCAGCTATGAGCATGTCTGAAAGGCTTCAAAACCACATCTTTGGACAGTTGTATAAACATGTTTAATTTAAAAATTGTTCCACTGACAAACCTACAGGTGCTGAGTTGTGGTATAATTTGATTAGCTAAGATCAGATGTGCAGAAATGTTTACTTCCCCTGCCGCACAAGTCAATTAGATAGTTACAACCTTATAAACAAAACAGGAAATGCGACCAGATTACTTTACAATGTTTTACAAAAACGTTTTAATGATACAGATATAAAATGAACAAAGAAATACATCTTGGCCTCAAGGCCATCTATTTACAGTTCAAAAGTCTTAAGGTGAGCAACTCCATGGGTGAAAACTCCCAAGTAAAGGTGAATGATGCCACCTACAGGCTGAACACATCACAGAGGCTGACGTCTGACTGCGGCCCATCAGTCATCAATGGTAGGTAACCAGAATGCCTGTGGAGGGAAGATTTGAGCATTTTTAGCATAAGTGGTTGTCAAATGCTGCAGTAGAGCTCTGCGACTGTCATGCAAATCTTTCAGTGAAGAACTGTTTTGCAATCAGAAGTAAATTTCCGTCTGAAAGCCAGAGAACGCTCTCACACGAAACTTCAAATATGCCCCACAGAAGTAATGAACGTCATTTCAGGGGTGTGACGTCACTGCTGTGGCACAAAACGCAGCTGAAGGGCAGGAAGTGATTTTTTTCCATAGGAATCAGTAGCTGAAGTGCAAAATTCCTGTGTTCTCCAAAAAACAAAGGACAAAGTGACTAGTCTGGGGCTAGGAGGAGCTGAGTCAGATATTAGTCATCTGTAAAAATGATTCATATCAGATGTAATAATATATTACGATATTAATACAGATAGATAATCAAGTGCTGCTGACTCTTAATTATTCAGCGTGAGAGTCAGAATACACTAAATGCTAATCGCCGCACATAGACACGATGCAAATAAGAAATTATTAATTATTATTTTTATTATGATCAATATATTATGAAGTGGAGCCATTTTAAACTAAATTGAAATACTTGTCTGCTATTAAGGCACTGGATACAGGCTAAATTTTCCCTACAAACAAGGCATTTCAGAAGAGAATGCCATATTTATATGAGGGATGCAGCAGCATTTGTTACTCCTGAAACTTTGCTGCATACAGGGTTTGTGGCCATGGGTCCTGTTAGCAGCACGTAAAACAACTTTTATTTAAATCCTGAATTGATTATAGTATAGAAAGCCAGCAAATAGCGCTTCCATGTAATCACTAAAAAGCTGTCACTCGATCGCAATCTTGCATGTTCCTTTATAACCAGTGAAGAATTATGACTGTGTCACCCTGTATCTTAATATATTTCTTTATTAATATTTTAATGTATTATAATTATATCTTATATTAACCATTCCGACACACCAGTATTATATGACTCGCCTCCTCCCAACCACAGACGCCAGCTTACAAGACACTTTTTCTGCGTTTTTCAGTTAATTTCTTAAATTTTTCACTCCTTATAAACAACACGTTTTCCTACACGATAACAGCTCCTTGTGTTTTCTCGGTTTGACCGAATTGAACATCCATAAACAATGCAAAACAGGAATTCTGTGTTTCTGCTACTGATTCCTATGGAGAAACATCACTTCCTGCCCTCCAGCTGCGTTTCACGTGTCCTCAAAACCACGTGATTGGAAACCACCTATACAGATACGACCGGAAACTAACAATGAAGCCATTGTTCACGGAAAAGCTACTCAAATCCTCTTTCATAATTTCCGACCGATCTAATTGTGCTTAAAACGGTCTGTGATGCATTAGCTTTCTTCTGAAGGGGATATTTGGAGAGTTGTTTCTTCATCTGGACTGATTTAGAGAACTTGTATCATTAGCTCACTGATGGATCCTCTAAAGTGAAAATTGTGATGTGAAAAGACAAAAAGTGGATGGACTTCTTCACTGGAGAAAGCATTATTATGGATTAAGGCCATTGTACAGAGTCCGAAATTAGTCCATTGTACAACCTCTAAAAATTTTGTCAATCATAAATTCACATCAGGTTCGATTTTCTGCATTTATTACATCTGTATTAAATATTTTTAATATGTAAAATGAAAAAAAAATAATAATAATTTCACTATTTTGGCCAGAAGTTAAACTGAAAATGCCTTTGTTGGTTTGTTTCTTACAAACAAAAAAGCATTTCTTCCACTGTACAAGACATTAATCAACAGACTAGAATCATTACTTTTAGATTATTTAAAAAAATGCAATCCACTGTTTGAACGCTTATTTTTACATCACCCATTCACCAAAGAGAATCAATTGGTGAACAAACGTTAAATTTCCCCAAATCTGTTTCCATTTCCAAAAAATCCAATCCAGGCCATCCAAGATGTAGTAGAGTTGAAGTGAATTTTTGGCATATCTCCATAAATCAAAACAATAAATCAAAAATACAAGTATATTATCACTTTCATGAGTGATCAGTGTTGGGAGGGCTTTCGAAGTTCACATATTTCACCTAGCCTGAGCTATAACAGAGATATATCAGATTTATTTCTACTTTATGGTTAACTCTTACCATGTTAGAACATGCACTGGCAAAGGTCATGAATTTGGGGTTAAACTGTAGACAGGTGACTGGACCAGTGTGTTTCCCATCAAGAAGTGCTACTTTCATCCCACTCTCAGCATTCCACACATGGATCTTTCCATCTTCTGATCCTGGAAAGCAAAATGTTGAGGAGACAGGTATCACTCTCTGTGAACTCATCTCTAGTCCTTTTTGAATCTATTGGTGAAGACTTACCGATCATGGCAAACTGAGAATCTGGCGTGAAAGAGGCCTCCAGAATGACACCTTTACTGTTATTATACCCCTGTTGTGAGGAAGAAAGACTCCATGAGACGCACTATTAACCTTAAACAAAATTTGACAAAAGGCTTTTCAAAATGACACAAATTTCTCACCCCAAATGAGTGGAGCACTGCTCCTTTGAAAGCATCCAGCACTCTGAGAGTTCCACCATTAGTGGAAACCAGAATGAGCTTTCCATCGTTGCTGAACTTGAGACCTGTCCACTCACATGTTCGCTCATACTGTAGTTTAAATGTAGCAAATGGACCCTGGGGCAGGAGATGGGATGCAAATGTATAGATTTTTACCATTTAAAAGACTACTACTGCTTCTAAAATACAGTTTAATACAATTACCTTATCAAACGAGCGCAGATCGTAAAGTTTGACCATCTCAGAATTCACTCCCGCAGCAAAAATCAACCCCTCCGGATCAAATGAACACACAGGCTTCCCTTGCAGGTGCATAAGACCCTGTGAACACAACCAAGATTAAAATCTAGTATAGACTAACACTAATCCAAAATAAAAATAAAAAACTGCTTACTTGACAGTTAGGTGAGCGAAGGTCCCACAGACGAATAGTTTTATCAAGTGAGCCAGAAATGAAGGTGTCATCAACAGGAGACATAGACAGAGCAACAACCCTGAAACAGGATAAAATACACATACACAAGTGCTGTAACTCAAACACCAACAAACGAGCAAAACAAAAAATGTATGTAATGTCACAAACCCTCACCTCTTATTGTGTCCAGGAAAGTAGCGAATATACTTATTGTCATGTAGGGACAGGTATCGAATAGTATCTGTAGTACCACATTGGTAGTGAGAAGAAAATATCAATAACCTCTCAAAGGAATGCTACAAGATGTAAATGTAAATCAAAAGAAATAAAATATACAAAATACGGTGTCAGATGAACAGGCTCAACCCTGGGCAAGGCAGTAGTCTGTACAGTTAGCTCCTTAAAAGGGTAGAATAACAGACCCTAAAAACTGTACAAACAACTACCTCAACCCAGAGCAGGCACAGGCAGACACGAACATCAGCAGCCAAGCTTTAAAGAAAACACACGTTATCAAAAACGAACAGCATTTCATGTAATAAACATCTAAATATGCAAGAACAACAAAATATGCATTCAACCTCATTTAATATGAAGTCATAAAATTGCACAAAATATAAAAAAGACAATACAGAAATATGATGGCTAACATTAGGTCAAATAAAGCATATCACACTGCATAAAAACGCTGTCATTGACTGTACAATGAATTTTTAGATATAATATAACAAAGCTGTACGGCAAGGGAACTGCAATACAACCCAATATTATAATAAGACTGAATTAAGTGTCCTACCATCAATCTTGTTGGAGCTGTAGACGACAGTGTTGGCGGCATGGGTGTATCTGATGAGATCCACTCCATACTTCTTACTGTAAAGCGTCCTTTTGGGTCTGAAATAAACGAGAGCCGGAAAAAGGTTGATCGCTTATTTAGATACGCGCCTTTTTTGTGTGTAAAATGAAACGCGTAACATTAAAAATAGACTAGACTTCATAGTAGAGTGATAAGGCGGGCTCAGAAGTAGGCGTGAATGCTAACGGTTAGCGTGCGACCTCTCATTCAGACTGTTCATTCGACTCATTCCTGCGAATCGGTTCATTCGACTCATTCCTGCGAATCGGTTCATTTGAAAAAGTTCCAGGTAAAAGAAATCAGCAGTAATTTATTGGTCCTTACCATACCGATAGTTAAATGGTGTTTAATAAAAAGGCATGTGTTACAGCTTATTTAGTGATTCAGCGCATTAAACACTGGGTTCAGTGAACCGGCTCAACTGATTCACTGAAAAGATTCAACTCATCAACGAATCGTAAATCGCCACCGTACATAAACATATTCAAACGACAACACTCTATGATCAGTAAAACTCATAAATCTCCTTTCTTATTACTGGTGTATCCTTAACCTTTTACATCTCTCACAATAATGCTCCTGTAACCAAGACTAATGTTTTAAAGCCCGTTAAGACCAAACCAAGACGGACACCACTAGCCAGCTGTAGGAAAAAAAAATCTCAATAAGGGATTTATAAGCGACTTACTTCCCCTCCTGGCAGTCGTACAAGACAATCGAGTCGTCATCGCTACTCGAGATTACAGTTTCTCCATTTGAACTGAAGTCAAAGCAGTTGATTTTGTCCGAGTTCTCACGGAAAACCTTAGCAACCCTGAAACTCCGCAGCACATTGTCTGTGAGCTTCATTGTGGCCTGTCTGCCCGGCCAGGCGCTGGGGACCGTTTAGTTAAAAACAGCGAGTGCAACGGAATCGGATTTATCAGTGCTGTGTGTTGCTAATGTTTTGTAATATTCTTTTGTGAATGAAAATAATTTTAAATGTACATTTCGGTCACGTTTAAAAAAAAAGCCCGCCGACAAAATTCGTCAGTGAACCGGATTACGAAACATGATATGAAGCTAGCGGTAGTAAAGCGGAAACAAAATGGCCACCACACCTGCGGAAGTTTCAGAATAAAAGTCCCATGTCAACTTGCCCTGGAAGTCCGAGCAAGAGGAAGATTTAATGTCTAAATAAAGATTTTACCGTACACACATAATATTAACCTTCCATGACGTACACTTAAAAATAAGGTAAGGTCTGGTTAATCACTTTTGATTTGACAGCTGTAATGAGGATTAGGAATTTCACATCAGCTCTCTAGCTGCTGTTGCGTTTATCTGTTTTTGTTGTTAGGTTGAGTCTCATATTTTCAACCATGATCAAATCTTACATTTGTTATCAATCAATAGTACATTTAGTTTTCCATCATAATTTGTGTCAAAGAATTCTAGGGTATTCTTTAACAGACTAATAATAAATTATTTAACAGACTGAATAAATGCAGGGCCGAGCAGACGTATTAACATCCAACAAGATGAATCTGTTCTCTCTGATATATGATACATTCTGCACACTGACATCATACTAGCCTCACCCAAAACTCCAGAAGCAGCCACTGGTATAAAAGTAAGCACTGTACTAGTCTAAACAGTGACACAGAGTAAATGAGCATCAAAACTCAACAATTACAAAACTTTTTCAGCGAATTAAAGAGTAGGATTAAGTGCACGCATCTTTTTTTGCTTTCCAACCAACAATGGCAAGCATTGATTCAAAGGTGAGTTCTATACTGTTGTAGACTTTTAATTGGTTCTAGCACAATGAACACTAACAAAGAGCATCTGTTTTTCAAAGGGAGAAATGTGGACTGTTGGAGATATGTATTTATTCACAGTGAATGTAAGCGAGTTTGCGCCAGAAGAAGTTATTGTAACCTCCACCAATAATTCAATTCAAGTCTGTGCAGAAAAGGTAAGCCAAATAAGCAAGTTTTCTCTCTAATATATTTTCTATTTAAAAATGAAGAGCATTTAATATCCTATTAATTGGTTAGTGTTTTTACACAGTATCTTACTGAATCTTATCTTACTCTGAAGTTCTTTTTGATTTCATTTCTATTCTCCCTCACTGATGAATCAGTTGGCATCAGATGGCACAATTGTGGACACCGTTTGTCAGAAGTGTCAGTTTCCGGCTGATGTGGATCCAATGTCAGTCACATCTTCTCTAGAGAAAGGTGGCTTGTTGAGCATTAAAGCTCAAAAACACACAGGGAAATGTTTGCCAATCTTGGATTAATTCAAAGTGAAAACCTAACGGTTGGATGTGTTGAGCATCTGTTTCCTTCTTTATCTTGCTGTGTTAAATCAATTGGGTTATTAAACAAAAACAAATTTCTATTTTTTTTTATTTTGACAAATTATAATCCGAAGTTCTTGAATACATGCACATTACAATGCTTATTTTTCGTTGTTGTTGCAACTGTCTTGAAACCACAAGCAAACTCATTTCATGACATTTTAAGATTTTTCTTTGCCATTTCTTGACTCACACATATTTATCACTGACTGAAATGACTAATAAAATTATAGGCATTTAGATACCGAAAACTGTGGTATTTGGAGTGTTTCCATAGCAGCATATTCTATCCACGAATGACAAATCCATGTAAGACTTAATCACAATACACAGAAAAGCTATACAATGATCTCTGAGTCTGTTCCTCTGAGAGCAGCTTGTGTGGAGATGGACACAGATGAAGCAGTCATACAGTCCTGGTGCCACAGGTTTTCTGCAATAGCATTTAGGAGGGGTGCTACTTCTCCGAGCCCAGCACTAACATCACCTCCCACTCGGAAGACCGGAAGACCCCAAACCTCTTGATAATGTGTTATATCACTCTCTGTCACGTCTGTGTGCATAAATAAGTCAAATCTGCGCTGTTAAGGGCCATGCCAATGTCACATGGCAATACAACATTTTAACTGTTTAACTGTATAATTTGAATGTTTTTATTTGCATATTTTCTATTTTCATTTTTATTTATTTTATTATATAATATATATTAACTGGTAAAGGATACTTGGTGCCAACTACCAATTTAACCACTCGATCCGAAGGTTCTGTGATCCGTGATATCTGATTTGAAAGATCATCAAAGGAGCCTCGGTCAGTGAAGGAGAAAAGGAAGAGGATGGCATCCACCTGTTCCTTACAGGACTAGAGAGGGCAAAATGATGTGTCATCATTAAACATCATACTTTAAAATTATACAGTGAAACTGAATTTGTGGATTAAAGGGACAGTTCACACAAAAATGAAAATGTACTCATCCTCAAGTTGTTCCAAACCTCTATGAGTTTTTTACTCCGTGGGAGAAAAGAAATGACTAAAGAAGATTATTTTAAAAAATGATATTAAAAGAAATGTCTGTCAAGCTTTACATATCAATCAAAATTTACATAAAATCAGAGTTAAAGCGAAGAGTTTTAAAAAGGTGTGGTCCCCTTTTAAGCAATATGTAAACAGATAAGGTGGAAGGGTATAATTTGAACCATTTATATATATATGTTACATTTTATTATTTTTTTTATTCAATTCCTTTGTGTATATTATTTTAGAATTCATTATTGTTCAAATGCTCTGTAAGGATATACAACTTGATATTCTGTAATATTCATGTGGGCTTTATATTAAAATTAATAAAAAAACAAAAAAAACAAAGCTCTGCTAGTCCCCATGGACTTCAATAGTATTTTGGTCAATACTTCAGAAATCAACTGTTTGGTTTCTAACTTTCTTCAAAATATCTTTTTTTTTTAATGCTAAACAAAAGAAAGGTTTGGAACAACATGAGGCTGTCCTATCCCTGGGAAAGTAAGTAACTCTGTAATATGAGGTGATACTCACCGGTAACATGTGGTCAAATCTTCGTATTGCACTTTCCCCACAATCCCAAAGCTCAAAGCGGAAAAACAACACACGGCCACTCTCCTTTAGTCTTACAGGCCAGAAGACCACTGTTGTCTCTATGCCTACAAGAATCACATCTCTATGAAGCAATGACCACTGAGTTTTTTTCTACTCTGTTTTTTACTTTTTTTTATTTATAATTATTACTATTGATCTTGTTAAATTTCTTAACAACTATCATTCTGCAACTAAATGTGTATTATAACAGTGTTTTGTGGTCATCTCAAGGCCGCCATGAGAGGGCGACCCGCCCCATGTTGAATAAAATGCCTTATTTTTATGGGCCACTGGCATGACTGGAGCTTCATCTCTCCATGGAATGTGTGGTTTGTTTACCTGTGGTCTCATAGTGCATTTTGGGGAGGTCGAGGCCAGCGAGACGGGCAGCAAGAGCGCTTTTCCCGACTCCAGTTTTCCCTGAGATGAAGACCTTGTAGCGAACGATATCCACACTCATTTGAGGAGGCATCATTGGCGCTTCTAAGAGCCCTTCACAGTAAGTTATATAAAAA
>JAUMHI010000041.1:13711891-13743446 GCA_032359435.1 Enteromius unitaeniatus | reverse complement strand
TAAGTTATATAAAAATGCACTTGCCATTTAATATGCTGTAACACACGTTTATTTTTGCTGTTCTTTTATAAAACAAAAAGGAAATACCTGACCAGTAAAGTAAGAAACATGATGCCTAAACTGCTGTATCCATGGTGATCATCCTTACCAAACTTTCGCCTTCTCTTCTTATGCAGTATCCTGCTGAAAAACTCCTTGCTGTCTGGACAGCGGTGCCAGTCCGACACGATTATGGATCCAGGTGGGACAGACATTTTAATTTAGCGAAATGAGATGAATTAAGAGACTATTGTGCTTTTTATTACGTGATATGTAGTTACTTTATCTGCGCGAACGTGAAGCCAACTAGGTTAAACGTCAAGATAAAATACGTCAAAATAAAAGTCCATTACGAAAGGTCTAAAATACAACTCTAAATGTAGGTTTTTTTTAAAAAGATGGCTTCACATTCTAAATAAAGACAAAGAAACAAAATCTACAGGTAGCCTATATTAGTACATCATGTTATCTTTATTGAGAGGCCACAGCTCTTGCATATTACAACTGTTGGCTTTGATAAGGCAAACGCAAGAATGAATCCACCAGCTAATTGACACAGAAAAACAAACAAAAAAAAAGCTTTTGGAGAGGGTGGATCCCACAGGCATGCAGCAATGGCTCAGAATGCAATGTACAGCATCGTATATACAAAACAATAGTGAGACCCCAAAAATGGCACATAGCAGTTTCAACAGATCTACTAACATAAAGAGAATGACTTTAATTGGACATACAAACTTAAAAAAGAGAGCTAGAGAGAGATCCTCTGTAAAAGTGAAACTGAACCAAAAATATAGCATTTTTTTGTTGATATTTCTTACATCTAATTAAAAGACATCTCCAATGAGATATCAAAATGGAGGTATGGCGATATTGCATTTCTAGAATACCAATTCATTTTCATTTTGAGATGCCTGTGAGACAATGCCTAGTTGGATATTTGCGACATAGGGCCACAGAGCCTCGACACAAATAAGGTAAAAAGTACAATGGAAGTGTGCAGACACAGAAGACATTTACAGTTAACAGTTTTGAACTTAAATGCAGAGGTTCATTTTTAGTTTTGAAGCAGTTGCCATCCACTTTAAAAACAGACAAGACAAAGAAAAGGGTCCATACACTCATCTTCACAACAATGTACCATTAATGTATGTAAGAGTACGTCAAAGAAGCGCCATATATGTTATCGCATTGGACAGGGACACACCTAATAATCTCACTCGACATTATCAAACAAATGGTACTCCATATTGCTTAGGAACACATAGAAACAAATTCCTCAAATAAATGAGTTGAAAAATTGGTGCTAGTTTGTTGTTCTTTATTATGTTATGACACACCTAAAATTGCCAATCATGGTCTTTGCAACGTTTTTTACTCTTTAGTACAATTCTTTGATTTTTATTGTTTTTTTTAGCTTCGTTTGTGGGCAATTCGAGCTGATGGGGGAGATCCTAGAGTGGCTAACTGGGTAATCAGAGTTGATACATGCATCTTACGTTATCAGGCTAAGTTTAAAGTGTTGGGGTATAGGGTAGGGTTGGATAGACGGGTCGGGTTCAGGGTGGTGGGTGGCACCGGATGGCTCGATGCTCTAATCGTCCTCCTCGTCTTCCTCATCGCTGTCCTTCATCGAGATGCCCTGCATGCCCCCCTCTCTGACAGAGGCTGTGGCTTCCTCCAGGGTGAGCCGGTTCCGTACCGTATCGTACCCCTTGCTGTTCAGCGTAGAGTCAAGAACGCCTTGCAGCCTAAAATCTCGGTATTTCTTCTACAAGAATGGGAAATATCAGCAGCTGTTATACACGCTATCAGACTTCTTTGGCAATGTTATATCTAAATACCTCTATGTGAAACCATGCCAGAAAGATTAGCAAGATTAGGGATGCAAGCTATTACAATTTGGAAAAGTATCAATATAGCTGATATTAAAAGTCTATACATATAATATTACTATAATATTACTATTCCTATTTAATTACAATGGCAGACAAAAGTTGATTTTTTTTGTTTTTTTGAGAGAGATGTCTCTCATGCTCATGAAGGCTGCATTTACTTATGTAAAAGCAGTAATATTGTGAGATTTTAAATAACTGTATTGTATTTTAATAGATTTATAAATGTAATTCTTGAGATGGCAAAAATTAATTCTCAACAGCCATTAGTCCAGTTTGGTGTTACATAATCCTTCAGAAATTGTTCTAATATGCTGATTCAGTGCTCAAATTATTCATAATGGTTCTTATAATTATTAATGTTGAGATCAGTTTTTGCTGTTTAATATTTTTGTGAAAACTTTGATACATTTTTTCCGGGTTCTTTGATGAATAAAAAGTTAATTGAATAGCATTTATTTGAACTGGAAAAAATAATATACATTCATTATAAAGTATTTTAAAAGTGTGAATGTATTTTCTTGTTGAGATTTGTAGTGTTTTTAAATTATTACAAACTTAAAGTGAGTGTTAGATGACATATAAATGAAATATAATCTACATTAAATGAGCATGCATAATTTAATATCTAAGTTACATATAACAGCAAATACCCAACAGACCAACACTGAAGAATGAAAGAAAATTAGTATTTTGGACATTCCTAAGCAAGGTCTAAATTGTAGGCTGGAATCTAGAACAAGACAGTGTGGTTTTACCTAGACTACAATCGTACCACTACAGCTTCAGAGCATAAGCATAATCACTGAATCTATTTTTGTTAAATGTATTTTTTGTTTAATGTATTTGTAGAAATACCTTTACAATCCTGATGAGGATTTTGAGTTGATAGACATGAAGCTGTTGGTCCATGCGGTCGGTCAGCCAAGTCGCCAGCAGATTCATAGTGGCTGTATACCATTGCTGCAAAGCACAAAAACACAGCATTCTCCAGCAAAACACAGACAGACAAACAAACGCAAACATGCAAGAGACCAGCATTTGTAGACATACATCCAGATGTACAGTAACAGCCACACGCAAGTAAATCCACAACACACATATTCATACACACAACTGATACCAACATTTATACATCACACCCTCACTTAAAACCAAGGTTAGTCAGAAATAATTTAAAAGCCACAAGTATGACCATCTGAAAAATACAAATCATGCATTAGGAAATTGCATTAATTAATTAATAAAACACTTTATATGCCCTACATTTACAGCTTAGCCTGTAACGACTTAATACAAATCTGGTTATCTGAAATAAGCTTGAACAAAGCTCTATTCTTATTCTAAAGTTATGTGATTTTCAAAAACCGAACAGATCAAATTTAGTGTTTCCCTCTGTTCCTTCACCATTAATCATGCTGAATGTTATTAAACCGCACTTGTGCATGAATGGCTGTGAACTTGAAGGTTTGAAAAGCACCACTGAATCCAAAAGCATACTCTAAAGAACCCAAGATGCAAACAAAATTAGTGCAGTCACAATCAGAAATTCCCAGAAAAAAACTCATAAAACGTAAGAATACGGCAGGCAAAGGAGTGTTGTACTGTTATCTTAAACCATATCTACATTATGAAAATCTCATATTCATGCACATTAAGAATCACCTAAATGCTTGTAGTTCAGAGAACGGCACATGTGTGGCTCAATGAATGATGTAAACTATCGTCTAGAAGAGGAAGTGCTGTATCCTATGTGCACAAATCAATCACAAGAGTTTTGAAGTGGGCTATTATCAGTTCTCAAGAGGTACAAATAGCCTTTACCATTTTGCCAATCCTTTTATATGTATATATAATTATATTACACATACGATTTCTTATTGCTTAATATGTGATTATGTGCATTAAATCAGATTTCTTGGTGTATTAGGGTCATCTGATGGATCGATCGGCGATTTCTCTTTACATCTGTCCACTTCAAAGAGGTGGCCGGCCGGAGCGTGCAGTGCATGCAGAGAGTGCAAGTGAGTGTACAGGGCAGAGAGCTGTGTCTGTGTGTGTGTGTATGTGTGTGTGTGTGTGTGCGCATGAGGTGGGATTTTTAGGAGGTGGGTCATGCTAGAAGATGTACACAGGAAGATTATTTGATTAGAACTCATGCCACTCGACAGAATGTGATCAAACAGCAGGACATTTAGAGATAAGTTCCACTTTGTCCTAGTAGGAATACAGAATGAGTCGGATGCTGTCTTTGGGTTAGGATAACGTGAGTACAAAGTGTTTAAAGAGGGAGAATGTAATGAAAATGACATAACAGACATACAGAAATGTAGTCGCATGCAATCAAAATCTGTAACACAAGGTGCACAAATCAACAAAACCACTATGCTTCCCCCGTTCAGACAGTACACAATGCTGGAAGAGAGATATTCAGCTTGGAAAATGGAGAAGTTTAGTCCCACTGATGTTCTGGTCCCAAGATATGGGATTTTTTACTCTATTTTATGCAATTTAGAAAAGTAATAATGTTCCTCAACAAAATGCAGTGAGACAAGTTGCATGCTAAGTAATACTTTCGGTTAGTGGTTTGTTCAAATATCTAATCTTGAATTAGCAAGAAAAAGTGACTAATCAGTCCTGTTAATTGTTTTTGACATACAGCCTTCAGCTGAATATGCCTTTTTGGCTCCTGACCTCAAAAGACCACACTGAACCTTACAAATTTCCACAATTTCAGTCTCTTTGATGCAACTGTCCAAGCAAAAAGTCAGTTAAAACAAACAGTGAATCATTACAAACAGAAACATGCATGTTTCTGGCTGCTATTATTTCATTTATATTGCCATTGCTATACTAAGTTTTACATCTTTAATAATTGCTTTTGATTTCATGCCTCTGAGCCATTCCCTGATGGTGATTAGTTTGGACAGAATTCTTGAGAAGACATTTTAATAGCGACAGACTGAAACTCTAGAGCAAAAACAGGAGGAATCATGCCAGATTCATTGTGGGTCTTTGAGGTTGGACTTTAATTGCACTATTGCAAACTTAGTGTGGAGAAAAATATAAAAAATATAATGCATTGTAAATAAAATAAAATAAAAGGCAGATCCATGCATAAGATGTGTGTTTCACAAATGTTCCAAACACATGCAAGTAAAGCTGCAAAAATTTACGGAGTAGATTTCCTAAAACAAACACTCGGTCACACACACGTTCATACTTTTTTCCACAATACTGTAATACATACAACTTATTATAGTATGACAGAACAAAATATTCTCACACACACACACGCACATTCATGTTTATACAGGAAACAAAGAAAATTAAATAATAATAAAAACGCTGACAAGCCCTCTCACACACACACACACACACACACACACTCAAACAGGCACACATTTGTATCCTAAACAACCACTGGTCCACACATCTGTTACATTTCTTATTAAAATATATAAACACACATGTATGCCATTGTGTAACGAAGACACATGTTCACACAATAACAAAGGATTATTTTTCTAAATCGAACAGTGCTCTCTTATACTCTGTCAGTTTTAATTAGAGCTGTCAAATTCTGATCAAATTACATGCATATCAATATTCATATTATGTTAATATACAAAGTGAAATAAAATGTAATTTTCTGAAAAACGATGGGGTATTGATTTTTAAAGTTGCTAAATATGTAAAACTGATACTATAAGCTTAATTTGCTTTGATGGTTTGAAAATTTATATATATTTTTATAATGTACTTACTAAAATCTGTCCTTTTTTATTTCTCTGTGCTGATTTGGTGTCAGAGATTTGGAAGTATTTTAAAAAAGTTGTGTGTTAAACTTTTCAAGTAAAAAGAAATTGACACCTTTGAGAGCACTGTCTTATAAATAATCCACTTGGTGACACTTTGCTTCTTAAACAAGAAACCGCTGAGCATATATTCCAACGCACGTTAGCTAACACAACACCAGAGCACAAAGGTCCAATGCATCGTGGCTAATGAAACACCAGAGCACAGAGAGCTGGAACAGGAAGTCACAGCAATGAGACATTAGGGAGCTGACTGAAAGCTTTAGGTCATGATTGGCCTTATGTGTCTGGATGTAAGGTCTCCAGGTTCGACACTCAAAATGTGACTTATCCCTCATATGCCCCATTGTTTTGCCACATTTTGGATGGGCCCTCCTTTGTTAGGCACGGAGGTTACGGCATCTTACTTACATCAAATAATCTCTCTATATACACCTCCTCATTGACCTTATCTCTCAGAATGTCCTGAGAGTGACGGACAAAGGTCACATAGCCATCCGCAACGTCCATCCCTGGTTTCTGTGGAAGAGGGAATCCAGAAACAGAAAATGTTAGTTTTGCTAAACTTGAATAAAGAAAGATATTAAGGTAAGCATGTTGAAGTTTAAATACTCACAGGGACATCCACATATTTTGATGCTGCTTTCACCTGAAATGAATAAAAAGTTTGAATAAAGTGCTTCTAAAATCTCTCTTTATGTTGCAATAAGCAATTTTCTTCCTATTCAATATGTTTAACATCTAAAGTAATTTTCAGTGTAGAGTAAAGCTTAGCACCATGTCATATTAAAATATGGAAATAATTTTTTTTTAAATTACAAAATTATGTGCAATTTACATAAAAAGCGCACTTTTAAAAATCCAGCATGGTTTCATAGAAGCATTGGAAATAGAAGATAAATCTTACCGTGAAGGAGAGGAAGGAGGAGAAGAGAGTTCCTTCATCATACCTGGAGATCTTGGCAAGTACGCTCTCCAGAATGGCCACAAACTGTTCAGGTGGCACAAAACCAATAACTCAAAGACAAATAATTCAACAAGAGTTGTTACATACAGTACTTGATGCCAACCATTTTCTCAAAACGTACCTTTGCCACCAAAAGGGAAATCATGTCTTTTACACTCTCTTCAATAAGATCATCGATTTGAGAGTGGTACTGTTTCTAAAAAGTAAAGACAGATATACTTAGACAACTTACACACTGGTAATATATATATAAAAACAAAAGAACCCAGCGGTAGCTGTTTAAACGAAAGATGAATCCATACAGACATAGAAAGCATGGCCAAATCCATATTAAACATAAAGTTGCAGGTGCCTGCACAGCAAAATTCACACTTATATGCCATTAAAATACACTGATTTACCCATTAAAACATGCATCCTTGAAAAATTGAATAAAAAATTTCTTTGACCAAACATGAAATTGCAATTAATGGGGAGGTCATTTTTTTCTCTTGATGCATTCTTGACATCTATTTCTGTGAAAGTATTCTCACAATCATTTGCATAATGTTATTAAATCCTTGAAAATGTATTACGTTTTTGTAACTGCTGAGGATAATGTGAAAGTACCAATATAGACTAAGTTTCTGTCTATCACAACAGTTTTGCCAATTACCTCCTGGCCCATTTCCATGGCACATAGTTTAGCAGACTGGTCCTTGGCATCAACCATCACATTGAACATGGTACATAAGGACAGTGGGATGCGGAAATCTGTGGAACGGCTGCTTTTGGTCAGCTTAGACTCAAACGCTCCCCTGGTGCTGTTGACCAGCAAAGGGTGTGAAGTAAATGAGTCATCTTGCATGAAATTCCATTCATACTTCAAAGACATACTTTAAAATCTTCATGTATACCATCAAATGTTTTACTTGAGATCCTATTTTACCGTTTAACGCTTGTCTCAATCATGTCACTTGACATGAGCTTCATACGGTTATCCAGATGTTTGGCAAACTCTTCTTCTGGCCAGTGTAGGTCCCTGATGAAGGTCTGTAGGGCATCCAACTTCCAGAACAGATCTTCTGATGTTCCCGAGCCATTGCTGCCAGGTATAGTAAGATATTAGAGATCAAAAGTCCCAAATATGCAGGAATTAAGGAAGATGCAGAGTATCTAAGACTTTAGGATTGCTTTATTTTAACCATACACCAACCGGTGCTCCCAAAATTGGACCCTCAGAACTGGGATGTTTCATTTAATGGGAACGTAACCACACAATCAGTGCATGGCAAAATAAAAGACAGGTGTGTTTGCAAAACACATCAATAACCTCGCATTGTTGCTCGGTTATTAAACCTTATAGGACTGACCTGAATTCATGCATACTTTGCTGTCAATTTGCTCTAAAGGAAAAGGGTCTGGGAATGTCATGGTGAGAGAAGGCTTGCAGAGATACAAACTAACAGACACTAAGCAAGATGGTGTTTTAATATGAAGCCAATGCTCTTAATGACATCTGTTACCTAGTCTGAGAATCAATACTTTCTTAAAGTTGACGTTTAATGTTGAAGGTGACAAATTCTGGTAATGCAAATTCTGTATCATTTACTCACCCTTATATCACTCCAAACCCGACATTCTTTTTTACTTGTAACACACACACCACACATTTTAACTAAGGAAAAATAAATATGTCCATAATATTAAAGTCAATGGGGTCCAAAACACTGACTTCCATTGTATAGACAAAAAATGTTGTAAATGTTTTAAAAAAATATATGTTGTTCCGCAGAAGATTTGGAATGACATGATGTGAGTAAATGATTTTACACCTTTTGGGTAAACTGTATGTTTAACCCAGGATATTAAAGTTGGTAAAGAGCAAGTACCAGTTACAAAAAGGAAAACTCAAGCTCTCTCTCATCACCCATGCCCACTGAGAATAAAGGAGCTCCCGAGGTCAAAACACACCATGCAGTCGACTCTGAGGACGCTGCCATCCTGAGTAGAAAGATGTGTCATAGGGGCCAGGGTTAAAGAGTTAAAACATAAGAGTGAATTATGTTTTATGGGGACTGCTGCAATCTTGGAATTGGTTAGGTTCAAAATCAAGTAGAGCTGCTTTAAAGTCCTAATAGAAATGGATACGATTCTGTGATTGTATACTGCAAATGTGATGTTGTTCTACTCTGTTTGTTAAAAAATAAGAAGCCCACTCTGATGTTTGAACTCTTTGAGTGTTAGTTTCTACTGCCTTGGATGCCAGCTACACTGAAGTAATATCTACTTCAGAGCATCAGCTACCAACGCAATGACAGAGCTACGACCAGGCAGGGAGTTGCACCAACCCACACCCACTGGTAACGTCCACACAAACCCAATGTTCCTTCATGTTTAGACCACCTTTTTTGTCTCGGCTATCCTTCAGAATCTGTTTTCTTACCATTGACATTCTGATGCTTATACCAGCTGTTTTTTACATCAACAAACCCTAATAGCTCAGCAAAATTCATGCAGGCACTTATAGGAGGAATTCGAAATAGTTGTTAAATATTGACTACAAGAGAATTTCTTAGGATACAGGTAAATTAGAAAACAAAAACACTAAATAAACATTTTTGAAATTAGTAAATATTGAGAGAAACAAATAAGGAGATAACTTTAAATTACAGTAAAACTAGTTTTTTTAAATTCTGCAATGTTTGTTAACTTAAAGGCAATCTACTTGTTAGTTTGTATGCTAAAATTACATTTAAATACATAGCATTGGCTGTAGGTTTGGGTTGCAATCCATATCTCACCACCTCAGTCTACCCTCAATGGCATGCACATTGAGGAAAATGAAGAGCTTTTCAGTTCTCATTTCAAATAACAGATCACATGAGCCTGTCTGGAACCCTTTGCAGGCTACTTGACATGAGAATGATTCTAGAGGCAAGTCATCTTGCCCTGTAGGTATTCTATATCCAATACAAAGTACACAGAAAATCTGCAATAGCTATAATTTAAATGTCTTTTATCTGTTGACAAGTTTAGCAAACATCTTGCAATTAAACGGTACTTGTAAGTTAACTAACCCCAAACATTTTCATGCCAAGAAGACTTTTGAATGCATCAGATCTCAGGTAAATGCATTGAATACACACTCAGAGTCATATATAGCAGCCATCCAGGACGGAGTGGAAAAGCTAGGCATTTGTGGAAGGTTAACAGATAGTCCTGCTACTGGCACGGGAAGATTTGGTACTTTGGGAATTTGGAGGTTCACATTTGGTAGATTCACATTGGGCAGATTACTTGTTAAACTCCTGCAGAAACAGACAAAAAAAGAAACAAAAAAATCCATAACAGTGGCAGTGTGGAATGCTGCAAATAAGCAATGTAAGACATACAGTACAAAAAAGAGAAACTGAGAAATGGAAAAAACCATCTTCACGCATAAAGAGCAGACACATAAAAAAAACTTGTCATTAAATGTAGGGAGGGAATCTACAGCACAATTAAATAAAAGACCTGAGTACAAAGAAACATGTGGTCAATAATATCGACAACAGCACACTTATATAAAAAGGAAGTAAAAGCAGAATTTTTCCACAGCAAGAACAAACAGCAGCTCGAAAGATCTGAGGACGGTGGTGGGGTTTTAGACATACAAACAGATGAGGAAAACCATACTGACACGTAATTCTCAAGGGGCATACGCTTAATTAACAGAAGAGTATTCTGTTAGGCTGGGAATATTTGGGTAGACGGTATATTTTCTAAAGATAGCAAGTTATCTAAATTTTGTTATTTGTTCGCTGGGAACTGGTATGAAATCGTTAAAATCAACATGCAAACCAAAATCAAGCATGACAGAACAATTGATTAGGACATAAAAAGCATTCTGTTTAAAGCGCACAATATGAGGGTTAGTTCACAAAAAAAAAGATGGAAACCTGCAAGACACTGACTGAAGTCTATCCTGATAGATTGTGGACTTGGTGAACGTCCTCTGATGTTTGGCAGCTTTCTCACGTAAGGCATGGTTTACTTAAATTAATAACATTTTTTGCAATGGTGTAAACAAACTTGTTTCAGACTTAACCTGAGAAATCGAAATGGTTGCTAAACAATTTCATTTAATTAGGTGTATTGCCGATTATATGCCTGTCCCAGCAACCTCACATACTGTATATAAATACATGTGTTGTTGTTTTGATATTTTTTGTGCTGTTTTTGTCCTGAAAGGCCCTGGCTCCTGGTCACCGCACACATTGTTGAGGAAGTGGTGTCTTACTTTACAGGCTCCCATGACTCCCGCTCAAATCCCCTGTGAATGGACTGAGCGATGGAGGATTCCATAAGATCCACATATCGCACCACAAGAGGGGCGTACAGGTCCTGCAGATGTTTGTGAAACTTTCCATTACACAGGTGATCTGTAAAAACAGAAATATCACATAATTAAAAATGAAAATGCTATCAAAACTGTTAACCAGATGTTGCCAGAAGTGCTTACAGTCGGTACGGAGGAAATCGTTTAGAAGCTGAAAGAGCGGGAAACTGTCCCAGCTCTCGGGAGACTGGATCTCAAGAGCAGCATCCATATCAACTCCATAGAGCGACAAGAAGTTCTCAGCATGCTCCACCATCAGGTCCGACCACCATGCAAAGGCCTTGATAGTCCAGTAAAAGAAGAAAGAATGAGAAAAAAAGCAGAGAGTTAGAAAATCACACATTTATTGAGTAATCTCAGGAAGAAAAAGATTGTAAGCTGGTTAAATGTCTGCCATATGGTATTTCACATATTCCCTTTGTAAATCTGCTTCTAAAGTAATGGCTCTTCATTTGATTAGTAAGAGCTCAGTTTTTGATGTGAATGGTTCATATTTTACCTCAACGTAAGAAGTCATTATGTTAATTAACTAAATAGATAAGGCTTTCAAGTAACCAGTTTACAACGTTTATTGTGATCAGTTTACCATTATGGACTTTAAAATGTACATTAGACCATTTATAAATTTGCAACACAGAAACTTCTGCTATGTATTTATATATATATATATATATATATATATGAGAAAAACATTTCACCATAAGAAATTTATGAATCTTCTATAAAATGTTCCATATCTTAAGAATTCTGAGGCCCTTGAAAGAAACATGTTAATCCAAATATGAGAAAAAAAAACTAAAACTCCTTTAATAAGAGGGCCTGACTTTCAAGTTTTAAAAAATGACAATACACCTTAAATCTTGTGTTGCAAATGTGTGCATATTTGTGACCAGACGTCATTTTTCCTATATTAGGTTAATTCTCAGTGGAGTCAAGATGCCAGTGGAGGTGCAATTCTCATGCAAGTGAGGTAGAAATCCCTGCATGCTTTTGCCCTCCAGATGGAAGATGTAGTTCAACCGTTCACATCGCTGCATCCCTACCTTTGGGATGGGGATGTGTTTTGCGATCATGCAACATTGCCGTTCCTGATACGCCAAAGACTGCAAGCAAGCAAGCAGCAAACTTCTTTACTTGGCAGAGCATATGATTTGCCTGAATATTTCTCCTTTAATTTCTTAAAGTGACCATAAATTTTGCGCCTGTAGTGGGGTATTGAGCAGGAGTTTCGTAGATCAATCAGGCTTGCTTGCAGTCTTGGCATTAAACACTTTTCTTCTAATTAAAACAACCAACCAGTGATAAACCCATTCAGGGAACTGATCAGCCTTTTAAGAGGCTTAATCCTTCCCTTTGGTTGCATGCTCTGTCCTTTTTTACCCCTCTAAACCCACAGCTTCAAAGAGCCCCAAATTATTTCCCCCAAATCCGTTCTGCTACATAGGGATAGCAAGCTCTAAGACCAGACTTACCACAGAACTTACCTACAGGCTTCATAATTAACACCTGAAAACCTACACTGGTCATAATGTTGGGACCAACAAATATAGCATTTGCTAGTGTAGCAGGGCAATGCATATGGCTGAGCTTAACCAGACAGACAAGTAGAAAGTGGGGTAGAGAGTGATAAGAGACGCCAAATCCAAGCAGCCCATGAATCCTTCCCCAAGGCCCTTCTTGCTAATCTATGAGAGCTGAGTAGGTGTTAACATTAACACCTTCTTAACTGAATACAAAAATCACACTGTTATTTAAAATCAGCAAGAGCGGCCATGGAAAGAGGGCAATGTTATGACATTGGTTTGGTCCTTTTAAGGAATTGTGAAGTCCAAGTACACTAGCAGAAGGGAACATGTTTAATTGGGAAAAGTTAGGGTGACACAACTAGCATTGCGGGTGGGTAAATGTAAACATTCCCCTGGAAGCAAAGGAATCATTGAGCATTGACCTTGCCAGTCGGGGACACAAGCCTTACAAGTTTGAAGGGAGACTTGACAGGCACAATGCTGAGGAATTAAGACGAACCCATGTCAGATGCGGCAAAACATTTCCTCACGTTGTGAGGAACGGGACATTACAGGGGAAGGGAACCCTTCATAGCTCATGCACAAGCCAGTAAGGGGCTTTTTCACTGCATTCATTTTGACCACATACCTCTTTTCCCTGCAACATCACCATGGAGTGAATGGTGAGGAAAAACATGAACACGTAGAAGGTGATGTATGTGCAAAGTGTTAATGTGTGCACAATATGTTGATTATAAACAGTTTTCCCAAAATGTTTGGATAAAAAGTAACAATTGCAATATTTAATTAAAATGATATAAATTTGCGATTACATTGATTTCCATATTATAGTTTTACAAAGTAAGGTTTTACCGTAATGTCTCGGCGCTAAAACTAAAATAGTTTGCTCATTTGTAAATCAGTGTTTGAGGAGTTAGATATTTCCCAGAAATGCAAGAGACCAACTCTTTATCTCAATTTCATCATGTTCTTTAAGCATCATCTTGCCCCATTCCACCCAGACATAACAGAAAAGCCCTTAACTGCGTGAATCGACATGCTTGAGGGAAAAGGTACACTATGTGATGACAACTTAGGAAAAAAAGAAACATGATACTGTACCGACTGGTCTCCTGTACTTGTGACCGCAGCCTGTTAAGCATATTCAGAAAGATACAGTAAATCTATAAATCTCAGGATGACCATGGATTACCTAATACTTTAAAATGCATCTCGGAATAAAGCCAATTATGCATTTGTTCTTGGAGCACTAAATGATGAAACATTCTCATAATTACAGCTGAAACCAATGCTTAGCTCTCTATTCATAATGCATCTTCAATTCAGTTTCGTATTAGCCATTCCAAAGGAATCTGTCTAACATTCAGGAGACAGAAACAATCTGTATTCTGAGGCTGTCTTTATAGATATAGAGTATAGATCCAGGGAAAGTGGTTTAGAGACCACTAATGCTTTTTCACTAATTTCCACTAATACAAATTGCATTGTGCAAACTCCAAAACTGCCTTTTTATTATTAGAGAGGAGCCACTGGCCATTTAAAACCCTATTTTGTACTAAAGAAAAAAGAGAGTGAACGTGGGAGAACAAAGAAGGAAAGAGTCCAGACTCACCTCTGCGTGATGGTCCTGGTTCTGATGTAGAACTTCTATGACTAACTCTGCCAGGCGGATGACATGCTCCAGTTTTTTAGCAGGCGTAGCTAGGTTAGCTACATTCTCTGGAGCAGAATGGTGGGGAGAAGAGGAATGGTTAATATTACAGCGGTTGATTAATGTATTTGTTCTTTGAATCTCTGATGTCATGAGCACTACAATGCAGTCTGAAGAAGCTAAGGTCAAAAAATACCTAACTGAGCATGCAGAAATGACAATACTGTTGATGACACTCATAACACTTCAAGAAAGGATTTCTAACTGATGTCAGAGAAAATAATGGACCTTTTTTAGCAATCTCTGAGGCAAATAAAAAATAGTTTGGTAAGCTTGCAATTACAGTGGGGTTCAAAAGTTTGAGACCGCAAGTGGTTCTATTTTTTTTCTTTTCTTTTTTTAATAATTGATATATATTTTGTGATTGCAAACTATATTAGCAGCATAATAGTAGAAGTAAAACTTCATAGTATTTTGTTTTGTCTCTTTTTTTTTCCTCAAGTGGCTCAAGCTGCATGACTACTTGTAAAAAAAACTTTATAATCATGTTCTCCAGCATGATTTGAGAATGTTTCAAAGAGTACCTTGTGCATCAACATACACTAGAATTTGGAATTCACAATCTTTACAATGACATACTTTCCTAAAGCCTAGGTTTGAATTCTAGATGTTAAATGTGGACACAGACATTTGGACCCCACTGTAAAAACCTTTATACTAATACTGCATTTTTATGTGTCTAGGTAAATTACTAATAATTTGTAGAACTTCTTAATGCTGTCTAGAATTTAAGGCCAACAAATGAGAGAAAAAGCAGACCAGATTGTCGGACATATGCAACACTTCAATGAAATGAGGACATCCGGACACACAATATTGTTTCTGGTTTAACACATAATCAACTTTTGTCTGAACAAGATGAAATGAGAAAGACAGAAAACAAAAAAACAGCTAAAGAAATAATATAAAATACCGACCAACTCAGCAATGCTGAGGTCTCCACTAAAGGAGAAAAAAAATCTTTAATTTATTGACTGAAATGCTACTTCAGTCATGAAGGATATTACTTATTTAGCATTTCATCTGACTCTTTATTCTTGGTGTCTAGAGTGTGAAATGTTCACTTTTATGTCATTGGTTTATCGGTCTGTTAAATTCATGGGTTATTAATGGAGTTGTGGGGCACTGTACTGAAATTTACTACACCGTGAACCAATGATATCTAATAGAATCACATTCTAACTCTTCCTAAGGCCATGATGTCATCAACACAACATGATAAAGTAATGACAATGGATTAAATGATAATCTAAGATTATCATTATCCAAATTTCATACTTTATTTTCAATGTGTCAAAAATGTTCTGGTCATGTCGAGTTTCTAAGACCAGGACTGGGAATTAAAGCAGCAAAACAACTCTTAAACTAATGAAGTTATGAACTAATGATTTAGAGAAGTGGTTTTCAATTGGTGGGTTTTTGACACAAAACAGCTTTGCAGCAAAACCAGCTGAGAACTATTTGTTAAGAAAATCAATGGATGTCAGGATTTGAATATTCTTCAGTTACAATCTGATTCCCAGTACTTCAGCGAGAAACACTTGCAATCATTCTACCCTCACATTTTAACACATTGAAAAGACTGCCACTGAAATATTTGTGAAAGATAGTATTACTTCTTGTAAGTCCGCATAATGCAGCACAATTAGGCAGACTATTCAGTGCTAAGATGTTACTTTTCTATTACTTAAATCATAATATAACACAAAATAAGTTTTTAGCCAAATTTTGTGTATATTTTTATAGAAGAATACTATCTCCACAAAAAAATATTACACAAGGGAGATCCTTGTGTACAGAACCTCCAGACTAAATAAATTTTCCTTGTAATTGTGTCATATGCCAGGATGTGTTGAAGGGGACAGGGGATGACGTCAAACATAGCTTCACCTGGATCCTTCTGATCCTTTAGAGTTTTCTCAACTTCAGAGAGAGAGAGAGAGAGAGAGAGAGAGAGAAAGAGAGTCAGAGCAACATAAGGAGAGGGAGGTATAAGGCAGAAAGAGAAGGGAGAACTGGAGGAGGAAAAATAATTATTCCTCAAGGTGGCACGATTTAGCCCAAAGCTGGTGCAGCATCCCTGGTTATTTCACTCACGGTCACTTTCCAGAGAATTATTGTGTATTTAAAATAGAATAATAATAAAAAAAAAACTATGGCAAACAAACACACATGTAGATATTTACCAGGAACAAAAGAACAAAAATACAGAGCAAAGTAGCAACTGAACGACATACTGAACAAAGAGACAATAGCCATTGTTCGGTCACATGACAAATCGAACACAGTTGTCGTAAATCACGAACAAGACAGACTTGTGATGTTGGAACACATAAGTCATAGCTCGTACACGTCTGCTAACTCCTGCTCTCCTGGAAGCTCAGTCACCTGTTGATGTTTCTGGAACCCCCCAGTGAAACCACCTACCACACCACAGTAACGATATACACTCAGACAAAGTAAAATAGCGAGCAAAGTAAAAATGCATTCAAGTCACAAACATGAGCTTCAACCAAAAACGAACAAGAGGAAGCTGAACGGATGCATCAGTCATGTCATATTACAAACAGATGGAAATCTCTGCCAAAGGAGTTGGAATCTAAATGTAACGTATCGCTTCTACTCAGTGTCTGTCGTTTGTGTGAAAATGAAAATGAACAGAAATGTTCTGAAAAGGATGTGACATGGAGGAGTGAGTTGATGAAAGAGAGGTAAAGAATGAGGGGTGAGGAGTTGTTACTCACGGATGGTTAAATCCATCACTTGTGTAGCCAAGGAGTAGACAGGATGATCATACATTTCCCTCTTTTTTCCTAAAGAAAAAGAGGATTCCGGCATGCAAGAGTTTGGGGTCAGAGGAAGGGGTGTCAAGGGTTGATTATGGTGAAGGGATGTCTTGTGTTAAGGGAAGTTCTCATCAAGAAATCAGCTTTTGGAAAAGTTTGGTTAATACAACATGATTTGATGGTTAAAACCCTTAAACCACAATCACCCTTAAATTCTCACTTAGAGACAGTAAAAATGAGGAACAAAGTGGAAGTGGAAAACTTTTAAAGGTGCACTACTGTTCAAAAGTTTGGGGCCAGTTTTTTTTTTTTTTGAAGACATTCATGTTTTTATTTAGCAAGAATGCATTAGATTGATCAGAAGTGTTAGGTGAGTTTTTTTGTCCTCCCAGATAAATTTTTCGTTCGAACGTGCACAAAAATATTGTTTTCAACAATAAAATCCAAATCGACATTTTAAAATAATTTCTGAAGGACCAAGTAACATAAGGGTCATCTTTACCATTACAACAATAAATTACTAAATAAATTCTATTTTAGTATTACTGAATTAATAAATAGTAAAATAAGTGATGCTGCCAAACAAATTTTTAGTGCAAATAATTAATCAGACACAGCTGGTGCCTCTTTACTAATTACAAATCCTTTCCACTATAAATAAGCCAGTTTCCTTTCCTTCCATATCTCGTTACAAGCATCCCTCCACCACATTGTTTGCATCTTTTGGGGGGTACGCGGAGTCAGAGCCGGATGCCTAGCTCTACCCTCGCTAGCGTTCTTACTGCCAGGGATCGGTGCCTTCAGTGTGACCACGCCCTGAATCCTCGCGGAGATCACGGGGCTCCCATGCTTGCAGTCCCGCGCTGCTGCTGAGGCGGAGTCACAGCTGCACTCGTGGGGATCACGCTCTGCGCTGCGCGTATTCCCCACAAAAGCAGCCTCTGCGACAGCGCGGGGCTGTGACAATGGGCACCAAGCCCCCTCAAGGCTTTCTTCTTGAGGGAAGTAGCCTTCTCTAGGGCTTCCTTTGCCTTTGGTAAGAGAGTCCGGGTTTTACAGCCGGTACTTCCTAGTCCTAAAGAAGGATGGAGGGCTGAGGCCCATTTTAGATCTCAGGCAACTCAGTCAGTCAGCTGGAGTTCAGAATGCTTACACTGAAACAAGTCATGCTCCTAATCAGGTCTGAGGACTGGTTTGTCACAATAGATCTAAAAGATGCATATTTTCGCCTAAACATGGGAGCAGACTTCCTGTAGAGGCAGGGGCTGAGGCCCGGGGAATGGAGACTTCACCCAGATGTCGTACAGTGAATCTGGAAAGTCTTCTATCAGGCGGAGGTGTATTTGTTCGTGACTTAGGAGGAGTGCACAATATCCCCTTTGGTTCTCTCTAGTTCATCCGGACCCATTCTGCCTGGATGCTATGGTACAAATGTGGCCGAGGCTTCGTATGTAGGCCTTTCCCCCAATAGCTCTGCTCCCGGGAGCTCTGAAAAGAGGACGCAGTCACCCTACTCTTAGTAGCACCATTCTGGCTGGGCCGAGTATGGATCGCGGACCTAATCTCCCTTCTCGACGGCTCTCCATGGGAGATTCCGGTCAGGACGGATCTCTTCTCTCAGGCAGGAGGTGCTCAGGTGCATCCCTGCCCAGAGTTTTGGAACCTGTGGGTATGGCCTCTGAGGGGTGCAACTCATAGCTTACGGTCTGTCGGCCGAGGTTGTTCAGACCATCCTTTAATCCAGAGCTCCCTCTAAGAGGAAACTTTAAGCCCTGAGGTGGAAGTTTTTCACCTCATGGTGCACTGACCATCAGCAGGACCCAGTTAACTGCCCGGTTGGTACAGTTCTGGAGTTCCTGCAGGCCAGGTTGTCTACGGGACTAGCTCACTCCACCCAGAATATATATGTGGCAGCGATTTCGGCTTTCCACTCCCTTGTTGTTGAGCACTCAGTGTGTAGACATGACTGGTTATACGTTTCCTCTGTGGTGCACTCAGGCTGAGCCCTGTGGTACGGTCCCGGGTCCCGACATGGGATTTGGTGGTGGTACTCGATTCCCTCTGCTCCATTCGAGCCATTGGAGCAGGTCTCTGATCATCTCCTCACCATCAAGACTGCTGTCTTTTTGGAACTCGCTTTGGAGTGGCCTTATTAGCAGATGTCACCCGCCTATGACGTCTCGCCCTTCTATTGGACGGATTTCACAGCAGATTCAGAGCTTGGTCACACTGAAGGCATTCCCATAGCGTTTCGACGCAGTGTCTCGTTCCTTCAAGGAACTAGGGTTACCTGCATAACCCCCTAGATGTTTTTAATGTATTTTAATCAAATAAATGCAGCATTGATAGAAGACCTAAAAAAAGTTAAATCATAGCAACCCCAGACTTCTGAAGAATAGTGTATTGTTCACCCAAAAATGAAAATTCTGTTATTTGAAACACATACAGCAATTTTCTTTCTTCTATGGATTTAACTGACATTAAATCGACAGATTTGTATGTTACTTTTTCTGTGTTTTTGTACTTTTGAAACCTTTTCAAAGCAGTCAGACAATTTTGTTGTATGGAAAAGAGCTGCTTAGATAGTCAGCAAAAATCTTCTTTGTGTTCCACAAAAAAAAGGAAAACAATATGCATTTCAAACAACAAATCTGAGAGAATCATATTTGGGTGAGCTTTTTTAAGGATACTGCACTAATTTAATGAGGGAACAAGAAGCCAAGGCCCTGATACTGGTTCTAAAAGACTGTCAGCAATTCGTGGTTTATCACTCTAATCGAAATAATCAACAGAACCAAGAATTTGATAAGGTATAGGGTATTCATTCATTGACAGAGTCAATTTCAAACATCTAAACACAAACATCCTCGTCAGAACCAGGCCACAATGTTTCTGCTCTTCTTCAAACAGACACTTCTTCTTATTGCCCATCTTTTGCTTCTTAGTAATCCTCTTTCACGCTTGTTGCCCAACCTGGCATTGTTTCATGAATGACTCCTTCTTCATCTCACTCCTCTTTCCCTCAACCTGTTTTCCTCTAATGGGTCTTCCTCCCTTCTACCGCTCTTTCCCACATACTTAATTTATTTTGCTGCAAGATACATCCCCATTCCTGCATCCCTCTTGGATTCATTTTCCCTGTTCCTTTTCGTCCTCCGTAACCATTTCTCTTCCCTGATGTCATTTGTCATCCTGATCTAAGCCATAATAATAGAATGTGTGGAGAGCATTTGAAAAATGTCCAATAGTCCATATTATCGCAGCAGATAGGAAATGGTAAGAAGCTCTTCTTTGTGTGGATTTGAATGCATTTTTACACACAAGTCCACAAAAAGAGAATGGACAAGAATACATTTAAACTTTTCTTAAAAAAAAGAGAGAGAAACAAAAGCAGTAATTCCCTTAGAAGAAACAAGTATATTATTTCAAGGAAAACTTGAGGAAAGATGCTGTGCAATTCAATAATGTAGTGTGGTAATAAAATGAATAAATAAAATTAAAATAAAATTAATTTATATTAAATTAAAATAAAAAAAAAGAAAGAAAATAATATTTTAATTAAATTTTATTTAAATTACAAAAAGCCCATGTATACATTCACCTGGAACCACCCATAATACATCTTCAGTTTAAACAAAAGCTTTAGGTACCCAAACCTAAACTTCTTTTCCTCTCACAAACTGAAAGCAGAACAGATTAATTACTCAAAGCACATTATTCAAATGTAGACCACAGTTTATGCATTAAACTGATTCAAATAGATGAAAGCAGAGTAAAAAAAAATACATTAAAATATGTACAAAAGTTCCCTTCTGGTTCAAATCAAAGCATGGTTAAGTGCTTTAAAATCATGATGCTGTGAAAGAAGAGGGCAATGCAAGTCACCTTCCACTCTAGCGTAGTCAGTGATGCGTTGGTAGTTAATTTGAGCCGCTTGCTCTAAGCATTTACGAATGACAGCCTTGACTTCCTCTTGCGGGACTGGGGTCACAATGTCCTTCATAAGCACCTGTGAAACAGTACAAAATCAAATTCTAGTGACATAAATTTTGTTGTCCTGGTATGAGTGAGTCATATTTTTAAACTTTTTTTTTTATGTGAAATGATGCATGGCAGAACAAGTAAACAGAGACAGGCGGTACTGAACAAAATGCCATCAATTGCTTCTCCTTTCCTTCTATTGCTGCTACTCTGAATCAATATAAGCAATGTTGTCATTACCCTCTCCAGCAAAGACAGAGTGGCTTTCAATGCTCCCTCTGGGCGACCGAATGGAAAGCAATACCTACAACAACAAAAATCACAGTTATTGTAGAAAAACCTATACAATTATATCTTTGCATGTAATGTTGTTCAGAAAACAGAAAGGAGTACATCAGCGGTTCTCAATTTATGGGTTGAGACCCCAAAAATGGGTCAAGGACAGCAAGGGAAAAAATATTACAACATAATAATACAATGGTACTAGAATGCAATCTTGCTCGGCTAACTTCAGTAAATTCAAAATCTTCATCTTCAGTATTTTTCTCCAAACCATACAAGGTAAAAGATACACTGAGCAAAATGAGAACACATTCAAGTGTTTTGTTTGAAATGCACAGGCTATAATTTGAGCTCTGTTGGTGAAATCACATTGATAGGCTTATGCACATAATGGCTGCACTCCTCATATTCTGCCTAATATAATATTTGGCTCAGCATTTGTTCCATGCATTAAGCTTATAAATCACCTCTGCTGTTGTTTATGCATTAGCAAAACCATTCGTTCCCCTTCTCGGGTTAATAATTTGCATATTGTTGGGCCTATGCAGTACATGGTGAAAGATATTTTACTATGCGATTTTAAAGGACATTTTGTCTAGTTCTGTAGACTAAACATTTTAATGAGGTGTTGAATTGCCACTCTGTGTCCGATATAAAATCAGAAGAACCGCTGATGTGCATAGTCTTTCTGCTTGTGAAACGTTCATGTTCATGTTCAATGAAAGTCTTGCAACTACATACTCACCTAAAGTTTGTTATCTGATTCTCCAGAAGGACTCGTAATCGCTCTTTGATTTCCTCAAAGCGTTCTTTTTCCTCCACCGTTACTGTTCCAAGACCATCAGGCCTATTTTACAATCAAAACATGCCATTATTTGCAAATTGATTAGGACGAAAAATCTATTCTGAGTCAAGAGGCAAGTAATACAAATCAAAATGATCTCTTGAACTGGTGTATTTATTATTACAACAACTAATTATGATACTACATAATTGCTTTTTAAAGACCTGTATATTTTCAGGGAAAGCTAATCAAACCGCATTAACATTTCAGTATGCAGTATATAACACTTGTAACAATAAAACACAAGCCTGGCACACTTTCTTCCAGAAAGAACATCTAACCAGAAGCAATGTCTGGCTTTCTTAAATCTAATACACTGGCTATAAATGTATTTGTACCCAGCAGATGGGACCCTGTTGTGATACTCTTGGGGCACTTTGTTTCCAACCCATTTTTTTTATTTACAGCTATCGATGTTACAATACTTCACTTGGGCATCATATTGCATTAAAATATATTTAATACACACTCAGCTGCAGCACAATAATAAATATAGTTTTAACAAGTCAGTGGGAAGAGAGGCCTAAACTAAACATGCTGTACAAGTGCAAACAGCCTTGAACTCAATTCTTGGTCTTATTGTGAGAGGAAATAGAAATTGTCCAATATCATGCTGACAAAAATTTAAAAAAATTTAAGAGATTTATAGTTTATTATTTTATTTTTTTTTAGTTTATGTACCTTTCTCCTATGAGAAGCGCTTCCTGTTTGGAAGGTTGCACTTGAAAAGACTGAATAAATCACTTAAAATCATAAGGTTGTACCACAAATAATCCTTATCTGTCAGTTTGTATTAATTTTTCTCTATGCTCTATTTTTAAACACTAGAAGAATAACACACAATGCTTGGTATTTTAATGTGACATGATGTCTTAAGTCGCTGGGTATATTTGTAACAATAACCAAAAATACATTGTTTGGGTCAAAATTATAGATTTTTCTTTTTTGCCAAAAATCCTTAGGATAGTAAGTAAAGATCATGTTCCATGAAGGTATTTAGTCACTTTCTTACCGAAAATATATTAAAACTTAATTTTTGATTAGTAATATGCATTGATAAGATCTTCACTTGGACAACTTTAAAGATGATTTTCTCAGCATTTAGATTTTTCTGTACCCTCAGATTCCAGTTTTTTATAAAGTTGTATCTCGGTGAAATATTGCCCTATCCATCCAAATCATACATCAATGGGAAGCTTATTTATTCAGCTTTCAGATAATGTATAAATCTTAATTTTGGAAAATGAACACTGGTTTTGTTGTCCAGGGTCACATATATCAAGTATATTTACAGGAAGAGCTCTCTTTAGTCCACTGCATTCTTTTTTTCCTGACTATTTTGAATTTGATTAATTTGAAATATTATCAGTTATATGTTCCAATTAATGAACAATTTTGATTAATGCAATGAATCTGTTTGTAATATTGCTGTGGAAATAAACAAGCTTTTGGGGTTATTTATGGTCTGCTTAAATAAATTTATTTATATTGCTTTTTCATTTAAATTTACATTTATTAGTTGAAAGGTGAGTAAAATAATGTAACATCACTCTACCCAGTTGTTAAAAAAAAAGCTTATTGTGGTCACAGAGTAAACCTTGGACTGATTAGTCACGGTTTAATGAATGTCACTCCCATAATTTGTGCAAAGCATCATAAGGTGTAGAAAAAGGGTGGATATTAAAAAAAATCTCATCTTTGGAACAAGAATGAAAGACAAGCTAGGTTGTTTTACCTATTTCAATCTGTGTGAGATGGATTTGCTGCTACTGTACAGTGTAGATTATGATACTGTTGATATGAATATATATCCTTGACAAGCCCTCTTACCTTGTTCTTTCAGGGGCCAGCTGTGTTTTACATTTCCTCTTTTTTTTAGACTCCTTTTTCCCTCCTGACTTTGAGCCAGCCCCCTGTAACTCAGACCCCCTCTGACTATCAGGAACATGTAATGAATGAGCAACACAATGAGATTTGGAAAGTGAAATAACAAAAAAAGGAGAATGGAAAGTGTAGTGGCTGAAAGAATATTGCTGAGGCTTTGGAAAGTGGAAAAGAAATGAAAAAATGATTGAGAACAAAAGACACAACAAAATTTGGCAAAATTATAAAGAACATTCAAAGGGGAAAAAAATATAACAAACGCTAAAGCAAAAATACAAAATTATGCTGATGACTTGCAAAGGGCCCTTGGTTCTCCACCCTCGTTCCTGCTTCCATGATCCGTATCTCTCCCAACATCTAACATCCAAGTAATGCGGTGCATCCGTATACAGGCCTGTACCTGTTGCCGTGAACATGAGAGGCACAAAACGCGAAGCTGTAGTGCAGCAGCGTCGGGTCGATCATGTGCCCGGCATCTGCCCTCTCTAGAAGGTCACCAAGATAACACAGATGTCTGTGGCATCCTCTCACCCCGTTCCGAGCGCAATACTCATCCAGAACAAACACCTGACCAGGGCTAAACCATCCCTACAATTTCAACAAATGGGTAGACAGTTTGGAAATATTGCATATAGTTGCTTTGCGTTGAAGTTAGCGGGGAAAAAAACCCACTTACCAGACATGCAAAGTTGTCATTTAGCCTGTGGTCCAACGTGAGCCTTTGCACCATCTCGAACAACGAGGCATGATCAAAGCTACATGGGTTAGCTGAGATAAACTCATCCATGCCGTGCTTCTGTGCCCTGTCAGCATCTATTCCATCCATTCATGGGAGAGGAAGGGAAAGGGGGTGGGTTCAAGGAAGAGGAAATTAGCAAACAGCAAGGAGAAAGATTTGTTCTCCTCCCACCACAAAACTAAACACCTAGAATGAGTATTCTATGGCAAATCAAGGACACTGAGCTTTCACATTGTCAACTTGCAGCAAAAGTCAAGCAGAGTTCAATCGGACCTAGCAAATGTGGAACTGAGTGATAACCCTCAGCTCACATTCAGTCTGGACGTGCATGCATGAGCTGATCTGAGCATGGTCTCTTCCTGTCCTCTCAATCAAAAGCTTTTCAACGTAAAAGCCACCGATGGCTTTGAGGAAGTGGCGCAATTCCAAATGATGAAATTTCATGTATTTTCTTTCTCAATAGATTCTGCCATTCGCAATTGGTTAATGTCACTTATTTTGAGATAGAAGATGGATTGTGTGCTCAAAAAATGCCATAAAAGAAATCAGGGGCGATATGTTAGCCATTTTTTATTTAATTAACACACATAGAATTTTCTACTGTAACTTAATATAGCATCTGCAACAACTAAATCTCTAAATATACTCAAAAGTTATCTGATAATTCTGAAAGACCCATGAAATGGCTTGGCAATCAGTTTTCTTTTTTCATTCTAAAGATTTTATTACACAAAAATATGCGGTTTACTGCATATTTTTAGTTTGTTTCTTGTAAAAAAAAGTGATTTTTATATTTACTAGAATATAAACTATAAAAATTGCTGCTTTGCAATGATATGTATCATGAAAAGCGCTATACAAATAAATGTGAATTGAATTTGAATTGAATTAAACTACTATTTATAAGTCTGGGATAAGTTAATATTTTTGAAAGATTTTTTTTTAAATACATTTAAATAAAACAGCAATATTGTGGGAAATTATAACAATTTAAAATAACAATTTACAAATGTAATTTCTTACTGTCATGGCAAACCTGAATTTTCAGCATCTTTACTCCAATCTTCAGCGTCACATGATTGTAATGTTCTGTAATGTTAAAATGCCATTACCATCACTAAAGAAACTACTTACCCCAAACTTTTGAATAGTAGTGTAGATGCTAATAGAAATTACATAAAAGCTTTCAAATTTCATGGGCTTTTTAATATACTCAGTGTTATATGCTAAATAAAATCAAAATGAGCTTAATAGTCTGTGCAGTTTTCTAAAGTCTTACGTGCATGTATTTGTTGGAGAAAGTTATTCCTAAAAACTGGCCCCTTGATGAAAATACTTTATTAGCAACAGGATGATAGAATCTAAATCTGTGCCGTGATGAGCGTGCTCTAATGAGAGAAAATGTGAAGAAAGAATGTGCATAGTGTTACACCAATGATTAGGGTGTGTGTCTAGATAACAACAATGATCTCACACCTTTTTTTGTGAAGAAATCTAGTGGAGGACAAACAAATTCTATCCGGATCTGCTTAATTAGAGGATCTTCGATCAAGTTAATCATTGCTAAGATTATAAAGACGTAGACTAAACTAAAAGAGAACACAAAAAAGAAAGAATAGAGGCACAGGAAAAGACACGGGATTGTAGGGATGAAGAACTAGATAGAGGATAGACAACGGACAAATGAATGGGTTGAGAAAAGATAAACATCAGAAAGAATGGCAAAGAAGCCCTATAACTAAGCAACTCAGGATGAGAAAAGTAAGTGTAAAAATATATAACAGACTATGAGTTTTGTGAACCATGAAACTGCAGGGAAGAAATAAGAAAAGACGTCCTAATTACAGGGTAAACCTATGGGATTTAAGGATTTATTAGCCTTATTCATTTGCATTTTTACATTTCATAATTATACATTAATTAAGATAATTTACTTCTACTTTCCACACAGTTTTGAATCAGCTTATGCACAAACCGTTGTGCTGCATTTAAATAAGGCTAGGACTTATGGGGACGCTAATAAGCTAGGAACCATTTTTAATATTATTTTACTACTATAAAATTTTTTGTAATGGTTATATATGATATTTCGTTGAAAATGGATGTCTTTTACATGCAGGAACAAAGTGAGACACTCCACTGTGCTTTCCAATGTCATGCAAGAAAAGAAAAAAAAATTGCAGTAACATTTTCCGCTTGCCTATCCATTAGCATTCCGTATTTTTCTCTTAGCATTTGCAAGTTGACAATACTGGAGTCATTTTTCAGTGTGTTCATAAGAGTTGCTGAGCACACTGACAAGCAAGCCACTTCAGTGGCGTGCCAACAGGCTAGCATTACGGTTCTAGTGCAGATACACGGCTTTAGCAGGAAGCCAACAGAGGCTACAAAGTCATTAATTCATTCTCTGTAAAGAATGGAGGATAATCAAAAGAAGGAAGAAAATGAACTTGTCTTTCCATCAGCATCTGAATGGATAACATGACACCAAAATGCTCACCTACTCAAGCAATATAAGGGCAAACACACAGGTGCAAATAATGAGCTATATCTATATCTATAAGTTCTACATTGGGTTTAGGGACTACTTCAAAGAGGCCCATTTCCACCGGACGAAAGATAATTAGGAGTATTTCTCGGTGAGGAGGGATGGCAGTGCCTGCTCCTTCACATTGGCATTCAGAATACTCCACTTACATATTTGCCAACTCTTATGAAGCTCAAGTTCAAAAATAAAGAAATCAGTTGAAAGGCAAGTGAACCCTCAAGAGTAAAGTCCAAGCAGTCAAAAATATAAAATTTTTACAGTTACTGTAGACAGAACTCTAAATTTGGCGTAGTTACCCATCGTGAATGCAAAAAAAAAATGTCAGTGGAAAAATAAACTCTAAAATTCTCAGAATCACTATTTATTTATTTTTTTTATTAAATGCCACCAAGTCGTCGATAACCAATAGAACGAGACAAAGCCTCTTCCACTTTACTCTGAGGGGTCTTGTGATGCCAATGATGTTTACGTAGAGAAGGCAATTATGCAAATAAATCATAAACCATATTAACGTAGCTAAATGATAAGTACAAACGCACTAATTTGCATGCAACCTAAACTGGCAAGAATAATGAAAGTTTGTAGTTTTAACCATCATCAAAAGTTCAACGCAAAAGTAAAATCATCTACTTTGGTCTAAGGCATGAGGAGTGAGATTTGAAAGGAGGAGAAAAAGAACGAGAGAAAAAGGATAAAGAGAGCACGTTGCATTGGTCAGATAATGGTTTTAGGATTATCTGACTTGTGCTAGCTAACAGGTTAGCACTTACCCTTGAGTCCAGCTAGAAGACAGCAGGGTAAGAAGGGACAAACCAGAATAACATAAAGACTAGCAACAAGGCTGAAGGAAAAAGCAGACACGAAACCCTGACTCCACTACAGCTGCAGGACTAAAGAAGGGTACAAGCAAAGCATGAACGAAGAAAAAACACAACGTAAAATACAACGATCTGTATTCAACATGATAGTGCAGTTCGAACTGGTGGGTGGTCAGATTGAGTAGTGAAAGAAAGACAGACAGACAGAAAGAAGGAAAGAGAGTATATTTTGGTGTATTACGTTGTGCTCTGCTGCAGCTGATTTTGACAGGATTCTCGCAGGTGCACTGGATTGCCAAACACTGATACAATCGAAATCACTGGAACATTTACTAACACTGTACTGGCAAATACACTTACCTTCAGACATATATTTGAATGCTGGTCAAATGTGTATTTGATGCCAGTATCAGCTTCTAAATTGATTCTATGAAGGTATTGCATCCAATAAGCAAGTGAGCAAAAACTGCTCAGAGAATAAATCCAGTATCCATTTTGAGTTCAAATTGTAAGCTATAAAAATAATTCAGGCTGGCAGCACACCTCAGAATATCACAGCTTTCAAAGTACAGAAAAACTTTGGTAACACTTTGCAATAAAGTTCCACATGCTTAAAATAGCTAACATAAAAAAAAAACATATTACAACATATACATACAAACACATTTTAACAGTTGTGTACATTAACATTAATAAAGTATTGTATGAACATGAATTATTTACATTAACATGTATTTATATATTAACAATATCTTACATCAATAACCATGAAATCTACTGTTTCTGAAGTGAACTATATAGTAAAGTGTTACCAAAACAAAAATACTCAGGGATTGCACTGCTCTTTTTAATATCAACTTAACCATTGTGTGTTATGATACTTTGTAATAAACCAGTGTATATTAGATATAATACATGCTGTTTTTAGAACCTTCATAGTATTCTAGAATCTGAAAAAACCTTCTGCAGCTAAGAGATGTTTGCTCATGGATGTGTGCATTGCAAGGTTTATATTCCACTACTCTGTGCCATTCAAGACCACCTGGGGTGTGTTAAGGTGGAGGGTGAAACATTTACACAGTGTAATAATGTTTCAGAAGGAAGAGGGTCTGTCTTATAGTGAGAAAATTGAATGGCATCTGAACTTGTGAGGGAATCATCTGACCACAAGAAACATTCACAAACAGGACAAATAAATCAATGGAAAAACAACACAGAACCTCTACCTTTAGATTTTGTATATGTGGTTAAAACGTGAGCTATATATAATTAAACAGTGTATCAATTCTTTTTGATAGAGACATAAGACATTGCTATGGACAGATGCTGAAGTAGATGCACACCAAAAGACAAGGTTCTGAATAGCAGGATCTATTATTATTTTGATGCTTCATAGTGATTTGATATTAGTCTGAAGTACCTTGTTTTTTTTTTACTTTAACAGGTGTTGTAGTAGTTGGTGAGAACGTTTAGCAGAATCCTAATTCAATAAGAAGTGCTATTGAAGTTTTAAGGGGACAGTTGACCCAAAATAGAAAATTCTGCCATTATTTACTGATTCTCGTGTCATTCCCAACCCCCAGAATTTACTTTCTTCTGTGGAACACAAAAGGACACAATTATGAAAACTGCATTGCATACAAATAAACAATGGAAAGATTTTAAGCTTCCATAAAATGTAAAAGTCTACTGAAAACATGCAAATGCAAAATGTATGTGTTCTACAGAAGAAAGTAAGTCGTTTGATTTTGAAATAACATGAGGGTGAGCAAAAAATGTCATAATGTTCATTTTTGGGTTAACTATACCTTTATGGATGGTATTGGTTGACTGCTTTAAGTTATTTAAGTTATTTTAAATTAGCTGAAAAGCCTTACACACGGGTACTAAAGCTAATCAGCAGTGTGTAAGGGCAGTAACAAAGACATGGACATTAAAATAAACAAATTTTTCCACTCGATCTTACCTTTTCCTGCTACTTGTGCAGTATGCTGAGAGTGCAAGGTAACATTACTACGACATATTAAGTTACTAATTCAACCTGAATTAAGTTTTTGTTTTTCATTATTAGTACGTGCTATCTACTGTACATTAGACCAAAATCACGTGCTGTCACTGGAAAAACTGTTATTTTATGCGAGTTGTTGTGGGGTATATATTATATTAACAACCCTTGCTATGTATTAATTTACTTACTTACTCAGCTTCAGTAAATTTTTGCCCTGACTGACATTGTGTTGAAATGCTTTACTGATATGTTTACTTACAGAACTGAGAGATGGGGGCGTCCATCTGTGCCGCGGCTCCGCCCTTAGAATTCAGTTTCTGCACCTGGGTGGGCGGGACGGGTTTGTGTGATTGGCCAGTAGCTCGATACATGGCCTGCACCCATAGGATGCGGTCTTGTTCATCATCACTGGCAAAGATCACAGTGTCACCCTCCTTCACTGCATTGAAGAAAGCTCGGCCTCCATCCAGACCTGTACACACAGAAACAAAAGAAGTCAAGTTTGGTGGATACACCTAAATTGCATTTTTGCTGCATTTCAAACCAAAAACCAAAGATGTAGTTTATTACATGAACTACGGACATGCTTCATGTCTGACAGAAAGTGAGAATAGTTTCATGAAAGTCTAGTAGATTAGAGTAATCTTTGACTGTTGGAGTATTACCTGGCTGTGGGTCAGTGTAGTCCACAGTATAGCCATCTAACTGCAGCAGCTCCTGGGGTTCTGACTTCTTCTCTCGATAGCTGCACACCGCAAAGGTATACTGACTCACCTGTAGGAGAGAGAGAAACAAAAATAGTATGCTTAATAATAAGTAATGCTTAATATGCCATATGTAGCCCGTTCTCTGGGTTCAATCTGTGTCATATGAACTACTTAAAATTGTACATGGTTCATTAAGGCCCTGATGACCGAAAGGCAAAACCAAACTTTGTTACATTCATTATGTTTTTCATTAACTCATTTTAAATATATTAATCGACATACCTGGACCAAGACAAAGAAGCGCTTCTTCCAGCGTTTCCAAACATTTTTGCCAACAGCCCATAAATACCTAAAGGAATAATCACAATATTTTACTTACTCATACTCTCATATACTACCATTCAAGTATTTAGGTTCAGTTAGTTTTTTTTTAATACTTTTATTCAGCGAGGATGCATTTAAATTTTTAAAAGTGGCAGTAAAGACACTTTTAATGTAACAAAAGTTATTTTGAACTTTCTATTAATAAATTCATGTAAAAATGTATCCATAACAGCAATACTTTCTAATTTCAGTATTAATAAAAAGAAATGTTTCTTATTATGCACAAAATCAGCATTTTGATTGATTTCTGAAGGAACA
>JAUMHI010000041.1:13655663-13711791 GCA_032359435.1 Enteromius unitaeniatus | reverse complement strand
CTAATTTCAGTATTAATAAAAAGAAATGTTTCTTATTATGCACAAAATCAGCATTTTGATTGATTTCTGAAGGAACAGAATAGTAGTGTATAGTAGAATAGTAGAATAGTCTTTAGTATGTTATACTAAAGACAGGAATTATGGGTGCAGAAAATCGCCACAGGAAAAAATATATATTTTTAAATATATTAAAAAGGAAAATACATTTCAAATTGTAATAACTTTTCACAATATTTTATACTTATTTTACAATATTTTATTCAATCTTATTTTAAAATATTTTTTACTTTATTTTAATCAAATAAATGCAACCTTGGAAAGCATAAGAGACATAATAGAAAAGCTTTATTTATTTATTTACTTTTATATCTTACTGAACCCAAATGTTAGATAGCAAAAAAAGTATCGTTTGAAATCAATTATTTTAAGTCTGGGTACTGTTTTGAAATACAATCTCCAAATGAATTGAAGACTTTAATAGATTATTAGTTTTCTTGTCCCAACAAAATCCCTTACCCACAAGCCTTCATGTTCTGGGGTTTGTCCATGCGCACGGCAAGTTTGATCTTCAGATCTTGATCAGGGCAAGCCTTGGTCACAGTCATCTTGTGGAGCTCTGCCTGCTTTGGGCTGTTTGGAGTTGGGTGAAGAACCACCTAATCATTCAACATGAGAGAATCATGATTATAAGTCTATCTGATCACAATTCCTAACTGAGCAACCACAGAGTGAGAAACAAAGCTATCACCATTAAAAAGAACAGAGCATCCTAAATGTAACTTCTGTGATTATTTACTCATTGCAATGTTATTCCAAAACTAAATGACCTTCTTTCAGGAAACAACTTCCATTTTTGGCGAGCTATTCCTATATTATGTAATCCTATAGCCCTAGAAACGAGACATTTTCACATGTGAAGCCTTCAGTGAACGGATAAACAGGTTGTGTGGGAAAATATCCCTGAGTCTGGGTGTGAACTGATAATGACATATAACTTTGCCAGTCAGCGTTTTCAGAGAAGTTCTTAACATTCAATTAATTTTGGCTCATGCGGCTGTGTACTGAGAGTTAGACTGTACAGCTCTTCTCTTGGCACCTTATCAGAGAAGAGCCAGTTTCTCGCATATTCTCTTCTGTGCTTTTTATTCTGCCTTTTTTCTCTCTGATAATTTATTTCTTAGCTAGAGTTAAAGGCTTAGAGATGCCTGTCTACTTTAGTCTTAATGGAGACTCATTTTTTAAAACCCTGTACCAATCCAGAATCTGTCAAGGTCAAAAAGCATGTTAACAATGTCATAATTGGAGGACCTCAGAGTCCTTGAATGTAGAATGTTTTTTTATATTCCAATTCATGAGAATGGAGAAATGCATCTGAATTTTGATTAAAGAATGTACATTTAAAAAGAGGTTGAGTTTTTCATAATACACACACACACACACACACACACACAGAGACTACTGTTCAAAAGTTTATAGTCGGAAAGAAAGTTTAAATATTTTTGAAAGAAGTCTCTAATGAGCCCCAGTGATCCCATCTTATCTTAATTCATTATAACTTAATTCATTAATATCATCATATAGAAATCATATCTTAATTATGGACTTAATATCAATGATACTTAATTTTTTGGTGGAAACCATGATACAAGATTATATTATGAATAGAATATTTAAAAGAACACACTTCATTTGAAACAGGAATACATGTATTTAATGTGACACTTGATCAATTTATTGCATACTTGCTGAATATCAATATTATGTTTTATGAAAATCTTACTGACCCCAATTTTTTTTCCCTTATATCTTTATTATTCATTTTTTGGATCATACTAATACAATATTACATTTCCCATCTATAACTATAATAAGTAAAATGTACTCCATATATTATATTACAATTAGATTCAAATTTGATAATGCTTATTTTGTATAAAATTATCTAAAAAGATATACCATTTGTGATTATTTGATGCCTGTGTAAAGTACTTAGCATAGCCTAATTAATAAAAAATAAAATTAACAAAATTAAAAAATAAATAAATAAATAAAGAACTAGAACTAATTAGTAAAAAACTAATCAAAATCTAGATGGGTGTGGTCAATTCAATTCAAATTCTAACTTGTTAAAAGGTAGCTGTTTTTTGGGAATATAACCTCTAAAAGAAAAACAAACATTCACTGTGAAATCAGAACAGGGATTTGATCTGCGTCTTGCTGTTTCTTTACAGGGATTTTCTTTGCTGGAAATTCTTTTTTAGCCACAGGCATCAATCAGCAGGCGAGTGAGGCAAAAGAATTATAAAGTAAGACATCACTTCTACAACCCCATAATAGCCTCAAATAATCTTCAAACTCCAAAAAAACAAACAGAACGACTGATGTCCAAAGCCACAAGGAAGAAAAAAGGATTGAGAGTTACCCGGCCCAGCTCCTTGTCCTCCAGAGCCAAGACCCCTGTGCTCTCTGTGAAGAGTTTCACTTTGACTGCTGGCAGAGGGTGTGTGGTGGTGAAGTCTCCTTGGGTTCCCCAACTGAGAACACACATACACACCAACTCCATTAAAGTCCTTGTTTTTAGGTTTCCATTTACTTTCTTCACCTTATTGTCTTAATTCTCAAACACAAACAGTACAACCACCAAGGTGTTACTTCAAGAAGCAATTGTGCCTGCCGAACAACCCCCTTTAAGATGTATAGGCATGCTAACATATGGTTTTTTCCAGGTATCATATATCTCCTTGACACTCGGACACACTTTATTAGGGATATCTCGCCACCCTTGTTTTCATTGTATTACTTTGATCAGCAAGGAAAACAATCTCCGCACTCCCATTCGGCTACACGGCAGGGCTGATGAAATCGTTCGCTAACAAATCATTTGATAAGGTCGTAAAAATCTCATACTGAATGTCAAGTGCATGAGAGACAGACCAGGTGAAGTGTATCGTCTGATGTTTTAGTACATAAACGTTTTCAGCAGAGGATATTCTCTGGTGACTACTGGTAATAGATTCTATGACACAAAAGACAAGTCTGACATTTGGAAAATAAATAAATAAATAGCCTAAAAGAAGATTTCAGGAAAGTGCACACTCACAGTCCAACATTATTTACTCTTTCTGTACCCATGCATTATTGCAGTGTTGTGTAGCGGACCTGAAGAAAAGTGCTTTTGCTTTGCTTTATTTTATTTATTTTTTGTCTGAAATGCCATAATGATGGAATTGTTTCTTATAAACAAAGAGATGTTCACTTTACAAAACATTAATGGACTGGATTACTCTGCATCCACTGCATAGGACTCATTGGTGAGAAAATAATGCAATGCTATATTTTTCTGATGAATCAGATAAGAAACTGATCTACATATTGGAAAGCCTGAAGGTGAATACATTTTCAGCATTTTTTTTTTGAAGTAACATTAGCAAACATTCTGGAGCCACTAGCTTGTTATTTATTCCACATCCAATTTACTGAAGAAAAAGCGAGCTTTCTTTACTTAACTTAATACTAGTGTCAGTTATTATTTTCAAGCTTTATGTAACTTTACATACCTTTAGGACACTTTATGTATCCTTTTCTTTCTGTGAAAACGCTGCTGTTATAGTCCCACTATGCTTTCTTCCTCTTTATAACAACTAATCTATATGTACATTGTGTAAAGTCTTCATAAAGGGAGAAATATAATATCTGTGCATCTCTGCTTGTGTATAGTAGATCAAGCTCTGGTGGGTCTCAACGAGAGTGAGAAAAGAATATAACCCATAGCTTTAATCAGTATTGCTATTATAAATAATAAATGCATAAAATCTCGAAACAATATGATGCAATGATAAAGAAACGCACACCTAGGAAATCGCAGATACACTCTCTCCTGCACACTCACACAGGGTGAGGGGTAGAGTTGGCCTAGTAAAACCGAAACACGTGACATGATCTGCTGCCGTGGAAACAGGCTGCATGTTTCAGAGGCAGCAGTCAAATGAGACAGTAAGAAAAAGAGGGAGCGCGAAAAAGAGACGGAAGGGAAAAGAGGGCAAAAAGAGAAAGCTAGCGCAAGAGGGAAGAAATCTGCGGTGTGTGTGTGGTGGGAAGTGTGATTTATCACTTGGAGGAGTGACAAATGCAGATTGAGCGACGGGTGAACACAACCAGCAATTTGTTTGATGAGCACCAGGGGGCGATAAACATAACATAACGGCAAGCGTGTGATTAATATGTGGTGATTAGCATGTGAAAATATGAGCTTGAGGAAAATTTGCTGGCCAAAGGTTTGCCGTTATATTTTTCTAAGGGCCTACAAGGGATATTAATTATTTTATAACACAGAGGGAGGAATGCACAAGGAATGAATTGCACCCTTTGATAATTTTCACGTAGTGTCTGCGTTGCTGTAGCAAAAGATGCACCGAAACTATGAAAATTACTGTAATGATGCAAATACGTTCAAATCTATGCTGATGCAAAGTGCAGACACACTAACAGTGCAATTGTGAAAGAGGTGCAATCATAAGAAAAGAGACGTTACAAAGATTTCATTTAATTTTAATGCACTGGAATGCTATTCTGAATTTAGCTTATGGTTGACAGGTGGTTAGTGAATAACAAGTTTTTGCACTGATAAATTGCAAATAGCAGCAAAGTCTTATGTTCATGAATGAAAGATTTAGTCTCTGGTTGAGTGTATGTATGGTTTCTGTGGGGTAGCATTCTAAGAGCGCTAACGGCGAGTGTCAGCGAGGTTGCTGACACTGCACAAGGCCATGCATGGCTGAACTGTGTGTGTATGTGTGAAGGCGCCTTTGGGACAGTCCAATATATGTTTATTCTGGAGCAGCTGATTGAATACGATTTTTTAAGAACATCTGAATGTCAAATTTCCTTTTCTCGTTGATTCTGCTGTCTCCTTCACTATCTCATCCTCCTCTTAATCTCTCTCCTTCAGCATGTCTGTTTGATGTGACACATTCTTGTGTGTCCATTAGCGCTGTTATGCTTCGCCAAAATGAGCCAATTCTCTGTTTCCAACCGCCAGTGACAGCATGAATACATGAATATAGACTGAGTTCTGTGACTCATAATCATAAGGCTTTTATAAGAGCTAAGTGCTTTACAGTTGAAAGAAGAAGAGAGAGAGAGCGGGAAGCAAAATTTAAGTCTCAAAAAGAGGAAAAGAATAGAAAAGACGCATGGATAGAGAATAAAGAGGAGCATGGGAGATTTGATATGGGAAAGGAAGCAGAGCTGTAAATGTACATAATAATACATGTAATAATAATGTGTAATAATGTGTAACATTAACGTGTACAAATAAAAAATGTAATAATAATACAAAATGTGTAAGGACTGGAGCAAAAACACTTCGTTGTGATCACATATTGTACAAATTAATGTGGCAAACATGTTCAAGATTTATGCTGTCAAAAAAACACTAAGATTTTCTATACCGCTCAGCCCTTGAATGAAACCACAGAAACGAGAAGAAAGGTATAAAACAGGGGTAAGAATATGTCCTTGAAGACTAGGCTTTCCTCATTTGTGGGGCAAGAAGGTGACCTTGTATATGAATCAGATCCCGTCAAAGGCATGCTACATAGTGTGCATGTGCCCACTCTCATACATACACACGCACACACGTGAAGGTTGGTGTGTGTGATGATAGAATCTAAATGCTAATTCTCACATGACGTCAATATTCTTCAGTAATGCTGGAGGCTCTCTGTCTCTCTCTTCTTTCCCTTCACCCCCCTCTGCTGGGATACGCACTCCTAATCAGTTTCTCCACAGCTGATTACTTTTCTGAGGGGACATGGAGGCTGTGTCTCATATTTTCTGATTCTTTCTCGCTCTCTCTCGCTCTACCGTGCTCCCTCTCGCTCTTTAGCTCGTTATAAATTGGCATCTGATCCAATGATGGAACGTAGGGCCCAAAAATAGCACCATGTCCTGTGCTCATCCCTTGAGTAACTGCCTCTGGCCAAATAAGAGAGTTCTAGTTGGAGGACACAGCACCTGAAACTGCACTGCCGATAAAAAAATTGACCATTTTATGAATGTAATGCTGAGAATGGGAAAGATTGTATATTGTATCATCGTAACATGTCTAATTTTAGGGAAAGTCTACCAATTCATAGAAAATCTTTAGAGCTTGTAACTAAAATATAGCTTATTAATATATGAATTTTGAGTAAACATTTGCTTTACAAATTTACACACAGCTCAGTTAATTGTATTATATTTTCATGTTACATCAGACACCTTCCACACCTTGCCACTGAAATACCAATACCTGCATAAATACACATATTTTAAAGCATTCTAGTGCTGTCAACTGATTAATCATGATTAATCGCATCCAATATCCATAAAAGTTTTTCTTTACATAATATATGCGTGTGTAATGTGCATATTTATTATGTATACGTATATAATACAAACACATGTATGTACATATTTAAGAGAAATAAGTTATGTTTATATATTAAATATATTTATATGTAATATAAAATATAAGAATATAACTAAATAAATTGATATACATGTAAATATTTTAAGTATATAAACTGTATGTATGTGTCTTTATATATATATATATATATACACATAATAACTATACACAGTACACACATATATAATGTAAAAATATCATTAGTAATCGTTTGACAGCACTGATTTTAACACATGAGTGTAAAACTTTAAAAATATACACTGCGGTTCAAAAGTTTGGAATAACTAAGGTTTATTTTTATTTTTTTAAGAAATTAAAACTTGTGTTCGGTAGGTGTGCAAGAAATTCATCAATAGTGACACTTAGGACATTTCTTGCTGCTGAAAATGTAGCTGTGCCATCACAGGAATAAATTCTGTATATTACAAAATAGAATATATTGCAATAGAATGAATTTGTATATTTAAATTTCATTTGCAATCAACTTTTATCAGTATAAATGTTTGATCACCTTAATGAGCATATGGGACAAAAATCTTATCAACCCCAAACCTTTGAATGGTATCGTAGACATTCATTTTGATAAAGAGAAAAAAAGAAAGTGGCTTACGTGGGTTTGGAGGCCTCAGCCTGATCCGTCTGTAGCTTCTCTCCACCTTCCACCTCCATTGTGCAGTACACAATGCGGTTGGGAGCCAGCGACTTCAACCCCTGAACTTCCATAATCACCACCTACACAAAAGAAACATTTGGTTGTATTTTATATGCAGGTATGTTTTGTAATGCTCGGATCAGCAATTAAACATTCAATTGGGTGCTGTTTTTAAAGCTCTTATTTCATTAGTAGCCAATCAGGATCCACTCAAATTCTTGACCACATTATCAACTTTTATTAGCATTCAACTTTCTTGTTCTTGACACTCATTGAATAAGCACTGTTTATGTCTGGAGCGAAAGTCAATCCAACACCCAGAGCACCTATAAAATCCAGCAGCTCGTAGCTGCCCAAAACAAAATAGGCTCCAAGGACACAAGCCAGGCTATCAGATCCATAAAACACTGCTTTGTCAGCCTCTGTGACTACTAAAGCCATGCCACATTATAATCAACTGCCCTGAAAACGAGCTAGCTCAAGATAGTATAATTATAGCAAAACCTGAGACTTGAGAGGGGAGATTTCTCAGATTCGATATTTATCAAAAATGCAGTATAACCATTTTTTGAATATGCTGCAGCTCTTTCTGTCCGCAATCTATCTATAATTTATGCGATATCCAGGTCTGAAAACACTGCAGCTGCTAATGTTGCTAAATTTATCATTACTCCTCATTTAAATTCTCTATCAAAGCTAAGGACTTTCTATTAATTGGAAATGATGAGAGGCAAACCCTTGGACTCCCAAAAGATATTTACAAGTGTGGTAGCAAGCGCGATTTGAAATTGCTGCATATTTTTTTTAAACTGTGTAACATGCTACAGACTATTTTTGCAAAGTTTTGTTCAAATTAGCACATTTATCAGTTCAAAGGATACAGCTACAGATAAAACTGTGACTGTAAAACTGTCACTTTTATGAACTTGCACCAAAAACGCTTAGGGGAATAGCTCATCCCAAAATGAAAATTTACTCAGACCATCAAGAATTTAGAAGAGTGTGTTTGATTATCAAAACAGATTTAGAGAAATGAAGCATTACATAACTTCAGAATGAGAGTCTAAACAGCTGATAAAAACACATCACAGTAATCCACAAGTAATCCACATGACTCCAGTCCATCAGTTAACAACTTGTGAAATGAATAGCTGTGTGTTTGTAAGACACTAATCCATTAATTAATGGACTGCGGTCATGTGGATTATTTGTAGATTATTATGATGTTTTTATCTGCTGTTTAAATGCTAATTCTGTTGGCACCCATTCACTGCAGATGATTCATTGGTGAGCAAGTGATATAATGCTAAATTTCTCAATATCTGTTCAGATTTGTTTTTTATTCAAATAAATGTTATATGGCCTGAGGGCGAGTACATTTTCAGGAAATGTTTAGTTTTTGGTGAACTATTCCTCCTTCCACTCTTTTCACATCTGATATTGTCTCTAAAGTTTGGTTATTTGCTTTACACCTAATAGTTAATTGTGTGCAAAACATCAAGAAAGTCACAGTAAGACAGAGATGTCACAAACATTCACCAAATATATGGAATCCTTTAGCAAGGCTACAAATCACCCTCTCTCCCCTGGGCCCAATGAAAAGGCATACCCTGGCCTTGAGCACAAAACTAAGCTATACTGCCTGAAGGCTAGAACAGTCCTTACCTCAAGTGTGAAAGACAGCACAACATCAGACTTGGACAGCTGGTTTTCATCTTCCTGTCCCATATCAATGATGGAGGTGTTATGTCCCCTCTTTAGCTTCTGCAGCTTGAACTCTCCTCCCTTTGAAACCGGCATGCTCTCCAGGTTAGCCATCAGCTGGTTGACTGAGCTCTTCAGCTCCTCGATATACATAGCCTCCATCTCCTTTGACACAAACTTGGGGAATTTTCCAGCCTGAGTTTTTTAAGAAATAGCAAAGGAGAAAAATATAATATTTTTCATTATTCCATTTAACAACTTAAAAATATCACTTGATGTTAACATTATTAAAAAGTGGTATTTTGTCAGCTTGTGCGAAAAAGGCTTAACTGAACTTAATGCAAAATGTCAACTTGACCAAATGTCAAGGTTTTTATAATGGAACCTACTTGGCAAAATTCTAGTCAGTCTGAATAATAAAGTGAAAATGTTGCAATGGAATTTATGCCAGTTCTGTTTACAGCACGTCCGGAGCATCTCTCTCCACGTGTAAGTGATCAAATGATGAGACTTACCCGGGCAATCTGATCAGCCATCTGCAGACGCCCATCCAGTTCTCTCCTGATCTGAGCTGCTTGCTCATCCAGATTATCCAACTGCAACCACACAAAAACACACACACACAAAGTAATATTGGTTACCATCAGCCCACAGTAATACCAACCTATATATCTCCAGTAGGCCGCTAATCAAGTCTGACCCCTGTTAAAAATTTTCCTGCACCACATATGTGACATAATTGGGGTCACCAGGGGTCAGATTGAAAAGATAAATGGCCATGCACATCCTGAAAGCAGAAATACCACTGTTCCTTATAACTTTAAGTGATTAAAACTCATAAAATTACTTTCATTTATTGAAATAAAGCTGACATAATAAAATATGAATATTACATTTGTTTAGAACATTTATTTATATACAATAATAATACATATAGCCTTTGGAACTGACTAAAATAGGATTAGTATGATGTATAAAAATTATTAAAACTAAATCAAATAATTACAATTTTTTACCTAAATAATATTAACGACAAAAGTCGTTAAAATCATAAAATCATAAAAAATATATAAAAATGAAAAGCTAACATAATTAAAAAACACAAATTGTTTTACTATTATAATACTAAAACAACATTTGTTCATTTGCGAAAAATGTTCAGTAATTAATTAAAACTCTTCAAATAAAATATTACCAAATAAAACCAAAATAAAGCTGAAACAAAATAAAACATCCATTTTACATTAGATGAAAATTAGAAAAATTTGAAATATTGCTTTGACAACTAACTGAACGAAGTATACGACTAAGTATATTTATAGTAAATAATTACTTGATTAAAGGAAAAGTTAATTAAATATCTGTCAAGGAAAAAATACTTCATACAGTACTTTGCACCTTTACAACTGATGTATGCCAAAAATCGATATCTTTATTTATTCCTTGCCCTCAAATCCCACAGAATTCTGTGACCCACACACAGCATCAATAAAAAAATCTAATATATTCCATCTGTAACCAATTTTTGCACTCCTCAAATATACAGCTCCTCATAAATACATAAATACATAGCTATAAATCCTGTTCTAAAGCATAAACTATATCACACCCACAAGGGCCCCGGGAAGATGGAAAACCCCTACGGAGAGCAAAAATCTGATGTGTTGGAAAAGGAAATAATCTCTTCACCCCTGATAACTCTGTTGCACGTGTGTGGGCGTGCGAGCGTGTCACTGTCTGTTTGTGTGTTATGACATCTGAAGCCTCCCCATCCAAAGCCATCACTTCCTGTCTATGTCACTCTCCTGCTCCTGTCCACACAGAATCCACGGGCGACAGCACCAAGGCAACCCTTGCCATGGCGACAGTCAGTCTGGGGTGGGAAACCCTGTCACAAGGGGCAGAGTTGAGTCCTCGTCCCCAGAGCCCTGTCTATCTTCTGCCCTGCTCTCCAGAGGCTGTGTTCTAATTAAGCATGGCTCAGCAAATACAGGAACCCTCTGTGTGCGCATTTGTGCTAGTGCGGCCCCTGAAATAGAAGCGCATATTTGGAGCAGACTTCTCTGTCGCATTGTGTTCGACTAAAAGCTTTTGTTTAAATTATTGATCATCACAACCCTTTTGGTCTTCAAAAGTTTGCATATAGGTTTCTCTGAAGCTAAAAATGCCAGAGTGAACTTTGATGGCACATTGGAAGGACTGCAATGACCTAATGACCTGTTTCATAGTGGCATTGTTCTCCAGGCTGGCTCTGAGGAAAGCATCGTTTTTTGAAAGCAGACAACCTCTCGGTTTATGCAAAATGAGCATCTCTCTGTCGTTCTTGAGCATTTCGTGCACGTAGCTAACAAATAAGCCATTGTAAATAATTTACACGAGACATCCGTAAACACGACTGAAATGCTGGTCAGGAATAGCCTGGTAGATCCAAGTACAAACAAGGCGGTAAAGCTCAATTTCCAATGTATTCTGCACGCTTCTGTTTTGTTCGGAGGTAAACGGCTCTTTCATCAAAAGCCTAGTCTTAATAATAGATGGCAAACACAACATGGAGGTTGGGTGTCTGTACAGAGTTCATCATTAGTTTATTTACCTCAGTTCTTCATTTAGCAGCTGTAGCTCTGATGTAAAGGCAATGTTATGGGCATGTGTTTAACATTAACTCATAGGGTGTGTGACATTTCACATCAAGGCGTATTAAGCAACGGGAAGTCATGCATTATATTGATTTGACACTGATAAAATGTGTTGTTAGAGCAGTCATCCTTGGCCTTGCTAAAAACACTGTAATGCACAGCCTCAAGTAGATTATTACTTTTAAACAAAAAGCAGTATAAAATGCAGCAATGATTAATAAAATCATATACATGGAAATATGGGAATATATATGTGGGGAAATAGTTAATAGATCACACACAAAAACTATTTTTCTCAAAGTAATTCAAACTCAAGTATGGGAAAATAAACTAAATTTAAATATATTTTCCTTAATCATTAAAAAATTATACTATGCAGTAAACAAATTACATTTAATTAAATTCAATTGGGTATTTAAATTTGACTCTTTGATACTTAAGACCCTTATGGACAGTAAGTCAAATATTTTTACCTTTCACTCAAGGATTAGATGAAAATTTATGGATTGCAACTTTTACAAAAATGCCATATAAGAAAATATTACAGGTGTGCATCTCAACACAGAACAATGACACGGACATGTTTAAAGATATGTCAGAGCAAGATATTTTCATCTGAGACAGCACCAACATGCAATTTAGTCTGAGGCTAGCTTAAGCCTTGTCTGTGAAACTGGGGGATAGAGTCTTGTGCTTAAATCCTCAATTATGGACAGTAAGTCAAAGTTTACATGAAAGTGTATGTATTTTTTATGGAAGGGATGTATGTGAGGTTTAGCATAAAGAGGTAAATACTTTTTAAAGGCACTTTAATTCATTAGAAAGCTCTCTATTCTCTTGTTATTCTCTGTTGCAAGCAGTAAACAGAAAATTCCAGGCCTGGTATAATCACCAACACCACACACTGAAATAAAATTCAAACCATTTGACTGCTGTTTATTTAGTCTGGACCCTTTAATTCAAAAGACACTATAAATCCCTGTTGGCTTGACATAAAGCTGCCAGCATAACAGGCACAGGGTTCGAACGGTAATGTTCGCTTCAGTGCCGTGATCTGATGGAGTTAGACAGCATCTCAGCAGAGGGAGCTCCCGACAGCTGTTGCCCCGATTCCTCGGTCCTCACCGAGACGGAGCGAGTAAAACTCAGAGACTCACAGCATCAATAATGCATTCACACATTTAGATTTGCTGATGGCAGACTGTGTTCTCAACCTTGCTCGTTTCTTCTTCCTCTCTCTTTCTCACCGTTTTCTGCTGTCACCACACTCCTTCACAGCATCTCTCTCAACCACCTCTCCACCTGTCTTGATTCTCTCTCTTCCCTTCAAGGCTCCTCTGCTGCGTGCGGGAGAGTGACATCTGTGACATTGTGTGAAGTAATAGGGCAGACAGCACAAGTTAGTGTCATGTGACTAAACCCTATAGCATGACCTTCGGCCGTCCACTGATATATTCGAAAGTCTGAACATCTTGGATACTGTATTATTGATCTACTGGCCAGTCTGGCAGATAGGAAGTGACAGAGGTTTTGTGTGTGTGTGCAAGGGTGGGGATAGATTAGAAAACATGTTGCAATGGTCAGCAAAAGCAGAGTATTAAGAAGGAAGGAAAAAAAGGAAGGATTTGTAAGGCCATTTTACACATTACACTGTTACAAAGGGTTTTCGGTTCATTTTCAATGGGACAGAGGCGGCAGAACGGAGGCGGCAATGAATGCAACGCTGGTTGCCATGCTTGTGCTCAAAAATCCTGATTCGTTTTGCATGTGGAAAGATTAAAAAATAAGACATTTAAAGGGTTAAATATATCTTTCCATTGCTTTTATTCACAATATAACATTTTTGTTGTCAAAAAATGCTTTTGTTGTTTTTCCAAAGCCATATAAATCTTTAGAAAACAATTCATATCTGGTCTTCTTACCAATCACATTTATTTTATATACTAATTTTATTTGTGCTTAGCCTATTTTAGTTTTATTTTTAATTTTATTTTTTATTTATCCTGCATGACATGTGTGGGGCTCTGTGATTTTATAATTATGAACATAATAAGATGATCACCAGTTGATTTTGTATTAATGATAATTCATGTAATGTACATAAAAATAATCCATTTCAAATATATGCTAGTTTTTAAAAACATTTGTTTAATATTAGAATCTGAAAAAGTTCAGATCGCTAGAATATAAAGAGAGTGATTTAGCTGCAAACATTGGAATATAATATTATTATCTATTTGCCTCATTCATAAATGCACCATGGTTTTGTTTGCTACTGAGCAGTATGTATATGATTTTATGTCCAACATCACATGCATGGAAAGCAAGAAAGCTAAAAAAGAAAGCTTTTTTACTGCTTACCATGCACTGTATAAAATGCCCTTAAGACAGAAAGAGAAGTAGCTAGTGAGAGACAGAAAACTAAAGAGATAGGTAGACAGAGATATGCTCTTAAATGACTGATGGCTTCCTTTTTACTAGTTAAGAGTAAAATATGCCAGAGTTCGTCATGTACTATGAAATAATGAAAGGACAGATCAGCAGAACTGTTCTTTTAAAAAGGGCAGAGGCAGCCACATTCTTTTGAAGGGCTGTTAGGGAAAAAGACAACCAATTATACACATTATTATATAGAACAAATGCATTGTTTCAGTGCATGATAGCATAAAAATGTGAATGATCATTTGCAGCACGTGTGTGTGTGTGTGTGCCGTAACCCTGCTGGTTCATTCTGAGCTGTTGATTAGTGGAGCACATAATCAGCTCCTGTCACCGGCAGCAATGAACCAACCTTCTCTCTCTTTCTCTATTTCTGTGTTACTGTTACCAACATACATTAAGAAACTATTTTTGTTGTCGGGTCAACTGGACCGATACGGGATGTATCAACTTTTCCAATTACTCCCAAGGAGATGAACTGGATGTTTAAATACAAAGCAATGGAGCTGACAAATTAAAGCAGCTTTTAAAGAGAGAGAGAGAGAGACAGGGAGGAGGAAAGAAAGAGATAGAGGTTGTCTGACAAAGCACAATATTACTGCCATATGCACAGAATAATTACTGTATGCAGGCTTGGCAAAGACAACATAATGCTATTGTAGAAACTTATGTTAAGGTTTTTAAATGTGCTGCCAGTGTTTCATCATCTCACATGTGTTTTATTTTACAATAATAGTATTACAGCAATATAAATAATATTTGTATTTTAGAATAATCCTATTGCCATCCTATAGCAATATCAGTGTTGTCTATGAAAAGGAATGAAAAGAGATTTTGTTCTCTGTTCAATTTAGAGTTCTTAAAGAGGTTTGATGGCTATAATGGTCTCACTTTGTTTTAAAGTCCAATTCATGATATTAAAAAAAACATTAACTATGGCTTTTGCCTAAATAAACTCCTAATTTTCTGCTTATTAATAGCAAGCTAGTTGTTAAGTTTACAACTAGTAGGTATTGGGTAGATTAGGGATGCAGAATAAGGTCATGCAGAATATGTGCTTTATAAGTACTAATAAATAGCCAATATGTTATAAATAGGCATGCTAATAAGCAACTAGTTAATAGTGAGAATTGGTCCCTATACTAAAGTGTTACCACTATAACACATTTTATAAACCCATTTTATTCCCAAATTGTCCAATCCTAAAAGGACAAGTCCCTCCAAAAATTTCAATAGCTATTTTAGTAACATTCCTAATTCCTAATATTTTTCATAACTGAAAATATATATTGCAGAATGTCAGTTTGCTGTCCTACTATTTGGAGCACCTATCTATTTTTATTACACGGCTCTCTGGAAAGCTTGATTCTGATTGGTCAGTTGAGACATTTGCAGGTTTGTTCTTTTCAAATAAGCGCTCCAAAGTAATAACGCATAGCCGGTACTACTTGTACGTTTCAAATCCCTCCGCGCCAGCAAAGATTACCGTTTGGCGCCATCTTGTTACAAACACTTGACAACATAAGGTGGAATTTAATACTTGTAAATAACTAAAATACATACGTTATTATGTAGATGTTATAAATTGTCTTACTAACGTTTGAATGTTAGTCACGTGGTACTATATCGTTTCACAGAAGGATGAAAATGTTAATTTAAAACAAATATGCCAATAAAATGTTTAAAATTCATATTCGTCAATTATACGGCAAGTAGCCATATAATAAAAAAGCGGGATAGTGTAGAGGCAGTCGGTAGTTATCGCAGAAATAAGCCGAAGGGTTATTGGGGCTTATTCCTTACAGACTGTAAACACCCTGAGACAATTCTTTACATACATTTTTTAAACTGTCAGAGAAGCCAGCATTCAAAGCTACACATGTCCGCTAAACAACAAAGAGCAGGCAACAATGAGAGAGAAGAAACTGGAAAGGCTGTATGAATCTATTCAGTAATTCAATGAGGAGGCTCTTGAGAGCACCAGAGGTGTGCATAACAGAGAGATCTATTTGTGATTGGAGGGAGATGAGCGTGAATGGACCAGTTTATGAGCTATATAGCACTAACTACAGAGCACAGCACATTCCCTGGTTTCTATTATCTCGAAGAGATTTTACTGGACTAAAAAGCAACAGCATTGAAAAGTAATCCGAAAATATACTTTACATCTGAATCCCATCAAGTTACCCCTGAAATGCAGTATATGTTATCTGTATGGCTATTAGAAATGATGCATTAGAATAAGAAGTGTTGACTTTGCGTTCAGTCGCTATGGCACCGGCAAACACTAAATACGCCGGCACTGTTGCTTTGTTTGCCGAAACACTCTCCCACCACAATTGCCCGCCACGGTTCATTAACCAATGCATGGTGAAATAATCAGAAAGCAATCCTACACTCATACCCATCCATCCTTATTTGACAAGTTTCCTGTAAAAGGTTTCTGTTTATTAAAGCACAAATGGCTGATATTAACACACACTTTGAGATGGTTCAGTACCTCTACATTCAAATGGCCTGGAATATTTGCTGCTGAAATAAGCAGTGAATACATATAGTGGCCCAACAAGCATCAGGTCTAGCGTAATTTGTTTGTAGATTAATTATATTTAGGCTTTTTAAAAGTCCAAATACTCTTTGGGCTTGCTGTTTGTATGGCTTCAGCTCTAAAAAATGTAAAAACACAGCCAGAGGAAAGGCTGGCAGTGAAGGTAACGCAATGGATCGTTTGTTTTTATTTGTGATGATGGGTATGTGTATGTGCAGGGCAGGGCAGTCAACAGCACAGTTGCTCCAGCTGAATCCACAGAGCACCAGACAATTTTTGCCAATTATGTGTGATTGTGCTTTCATTAAATACACTGCAGGTGGTGTATGAAGCATCTTTTGGCAGCCAAGAGAAAACGCCTCCTACACATGGCCTTGCGACCCACTCAACAGAGTCCTTCCTGAGGATAAAGGGAAAGAGCAAGAGAGAGGTTTTACGTTACTCTGCAAAAGCAAATATGCTTGGTTTGATGTGGAGCGGCCCAATCGATTCTTGTTTACTGTGTAAATAAACTTACAGTAAACACGTTTCTGATACCGATTCGGCAATCGGACCAGTTGCCTGTTGTGAGAATCAGCTGAAAGTGCAAGTTGTAACATTTCTGAAATCATCAAAAAAAAACTAAGTAACCTTTCACTAAATTTGTTTTTCAAAGCTAGTATAAATCGATGCTGATTGACCGGCTAATTGATTATCTCCCAAAGCAATTACAAGTGCTTTTTGATCATAAAAAGCGTTGATCTTGCCAACAGGATGATATGACATCCTAGCCTCTGAGTCATCCCAAATGTGCGGCTGTGATCTATTCAAAGTGGGTTTAAAATAGCTCTTTTAGCTGTGTCATGAGTTCTCCATCTACTCCAGAAAGCATATGCCTTGGAGGCTTCTTTAAAATAATCTCTTATAAGCCAAAATCTTGAAGTTATAGTTTTATGACCCTCTCTTTTCGCATCCATTAAGCCTAACAATGAATTGTGAAATCATAAAAAAAAAAGGTCCTATACACTACCGTTCAAAAGTTTGCGGTCAGTTAACACTCTTATCTTTGCAAAAGCTGCATGTATTTGAAACAGTAATACTGTGAAATATTATATAACTTTTTTTTATTTATGTACTAGAAAAGCTAGATAATATTTTTGTGAAAATCATACATTTTGATGGATAGATTGTTTAAAAGTACAGAATTTATTTGAAACATACTGTCACTTATGATTAACTTAATGTATTCTTCATGAATAAAGCATTAATTTCTTTCTGCCAAAAATAAATATATAAATAAATCCCCAAACTTTTAAAGAATATATATTTGTCTCAATAATACTTAGCAATAGCCAGCCCCTGGTCATTATTGACTTTCATTATAGAGAGAACAGCAGCATAAACTTCTTTTCATTCCCCAGAAGAAAGAAAATCATACAGGAGTGAAAACGCACTCAAATCTGAGTAAACGCTGACAGAACTTTCAACTATTTCTGTAAGAGTATGTACCATCTGCATTCGACTATATAAAAAAGTGCCTATGAAACTGACAGAAAATCAGAGGCAAAACATTGTTTGTTTGTCACGGAAACAGAGCTTGCAGGTATACTTGTCACACAGAAATGGTGAAAAATGCTGGTTGTGGGCTTATTTGTCGGCAGATGCAGCAATTTTTCCCCTGCCAGCACTGTGATGTTTTGACTACACTGACATGAACGCTGCCAGGACTCAGATTTTATGCTGAACTTCCCTCCTACTTGTTCTGCTTCCCTCGCTTGCTGTTTGTCCATCCATCGAAAACACACGCTTACCAGTTGATATATTAACGATTTCTTGCCGTCGCATTTCCCTGAAGGCATTTTTCAGTGTGTTATAGATCCCTTAAGTGCTTTCAACGAATGCCTATTTGGCCATATTTACAAACTGAGGATGTTTAATTAGGATGAGAAAATAAACTTGGTCTCTAAGTAAATGCTCTGTAGCATCCCATTTGAGCAATAGAAGATCCATTAAGAACAAAATGGACTAACACAGATTTTCTGTAACTTTAGCTGTGTTTTTTTGGCTTTCTGAGTGACAAACATTGGGAGACAGTGTGCTTAATCCCCGCCCTGAAGTTTGAGCTAGCAGGAAAAGTGGAAAAGGAAAAGTGGGTTAGCCATCTTCAAAGCACATTTGAAAGTTCAGATGAGATCTCTCTCTTAATATAGCTGAGGAAAAAGAATTAAAATCTTTAGTCTTAAAAAAAGACTATAAGCGTCTGCAATTTTTAAAGCCTAGTGCTTCTCATACAGATGTATCTTTTGGCTTAATACCTTTTAAAGTTGCTGTCCTAAGGTGATGTGTGTATTTTATTCAGTGTTAAAAAACATTCTCGCAAACTGTAAAGATACGCATTTAAAATAAGTTCCTGAATGCATTCAGAACAAGCCATTTTGCTTTTGGTGTAAAAACAGGGACACATGCAAAAGATTTTTGATTACTCTCTTCGTCCCCAAATGACAGTAATTTCTGTACTTCTAGACAAACATCATAACTGTGCCAGCACTGAAGTTTCTGTAAGTCAGGGGAATTTGATTTATTATAAACTCAAGGACAATAAAACCAAAGCATGTCCTTCACTTGAGAAGAACAAATTATTTTTGATCTAAAAATATTATGTTGTTTGAAGTAGCCATGTGGGATTTTTGCCTTACTTAGATCTTGTTACAATATAACATTACACTGTGAACACTAAAGGGATGTTAACATGATGTATGTATTTGCATTTAAAGTTGATTAAGTGCAACGGCTTGGAACAGAATGCAGGGGTCTTGATATGCACAACGAGGAGCCTCGCAACAGCCAAGACCTCATTCTGATGCATAAACCAGCAATTAAACAACAGCAGAAGAGGAATGCTAGATCACAACTTGCTTAAAATAATCCATTCATTTCAAGGTAAAACTAATAAAATACAATCCCTTGTATGAACATGCACCTGGGCCAGATATACCTTGAAATTCGTGACATAGTTACACATACCCCTTCCGGTATTATTTCCCTCCAAGAAAACAAATAATAATTGGAAACTGTAACATTATTTTCTATCACATTAAGCACTTGTGTTCAGTCAATAAAAATCTAATGTAGTTATTAATTTGTCTGAGAATGGAGAAAGACCATTCCATTCATAAAGAAAATAGCCTGGACTCCAGCATCATGCCCCACATTGCCACTTCGGGAGTGCATTATTTGTCTAATAATTTGAATGACCTAGAGTCATAATCACACATCAGTAGTTCAGATTATTTATTTTAAGACATTTGACATGTTTCCGTTCTGAAATCTTGTGTGAAATCTTTTATAGCTTTTATATTTTTGACATGAAAATAGATTATTATTTTTACCCTATTGTTTGATATTTTTATCTTCTGGGGGTTTTGGTTCTTTTGCTGTTGTACAGTATATCCCATATATCTCTTCATTGCGTTTGGAGGAGCAAGCATAGGCACTTGCCTAGAATGCCTGTGCATAAATCCGCCCCTGCACATACATATATTTTATATAACCAAAATGCTGTATATCTACTGAGTCAAACAGCTCCTTCCCCCGTGGAAGTTTCCCACCTACCTGGCAAGCCTGGTACAACAGCTGGTGCTCAAACTTCTTGATCCCCAGGATCTGCTGGAACATCTCGTAGAGCTGGTCTTTGCTCAGGATGAGCTCGGAAGCAGCGCTGGCTGTCATGCGCTGCTGTGCCTTGCGTGGGTCCTCGTCTCCACGGTAGATTGTGTCAAACTTAGCCATCCAGGAGCTCAGCACAGTCTCCTTGCTCAGGCCGTCGATCTCTGGCAGGCTCCGGACACGTTTCTCGATATGGCGCTTGAACACCTCGCGACAGTCCAGAGCAGATAAACCTCCTGTTTGGACCATCTTAGCAACACGATCGCTCTTCAGAAAAACCTGCAGTTCACACAGACAAGAGTAAGGCAAAAAATAATTCAAGATATATTCAAAATGAGAGTTTTGTGGCACTTAAAGACATATGCTATGTGCTACCTAAACAATGACTTATTGACCTTTAAATACACAAATCCAATAACTGAATAAAAGTAAATAAATACATTTATTTAATATTATAGTCCCACTTTATACTACGTACAGTAACCATACTTACAATTAGTACACTTTTACTACAAACAGTGTTATGTCTATGTTCAATCTTTCTATAGGACTATAATTAACATAAGACAAAAAACGGCACCTGCCAGGTCATTTCATCTGCCCATTAAATGTAAGGTTATGATCAAACCAGGAAAACAGTTGTGCCCTTCAAAAAGTTTTACTTGGGTAGCTTGTTTTCAATCACTTCAATCTGCTAGAGGAAATTATGCCTCAGTGCTCCTTTAATATTCTATGCTGTGATAGATACAACATCATCTACAGTGATATACTGCAGTAATATAACCAACGCCATTAAAGCCATGGAAAGCAATGGTAACTGTTAAATTTCACAGCTTTGAAATGATGAGATCAGTGTGGGCAAAAACGTTGCAGTCCTATGGGTTCTCACTCTGAATTATTCAGAAGATATTTTCTAATTCAAACCGGAATAACAAGAGAGAACATTCGTGATTTTATTCTTTAGTCCAACCGAAACGACTATTGAGTTCCAACTGCCTCCTATTTTCCAATTCGCAATGTTTCAAATCTGGTTTTATAGAGGTGCGAGTAAAACATGATTTATGTTTTTCTCAACAATTGGAGTGCTTGGCAGTTGCTTTTCTTCGTTCCTTTTAAAAGCCCTTCTATCGTTCTCCATTCAAGAAGACAAATGGAGCTTTAAATTGCTGTCTGGTCCCAATCCAGACTGCAGTTTACTATGAGCTTCTCTTTCTGTGGCCTGCTATGACAAACTGATTCGGAAATGTACAGTTCCCCAAACAAGCCTGCAACAACTTTCCTAGTTGGATCATTATGGAAACCTGAGAGGGGGGAAATGAGCAAGTTTCAGAGAAGTAAAAAAAGTTTGAAGAATAAAGCACTATGTACTGTGTTAATATGAATTTTTAACTGTTTTACACATACTGTGTTTTAGGTTTAAAGGACATTTCATGACATAAGAATAGCAGTCTTTTCTGTTTTAGAAGGGATTTTATGAAGTTGATTATTTGCCCATTTCATAACTAATTGCCTGTTATATCTGCAAGTTGTATGCTCAGCTATTAATTCTTGCATAAGTCTACGCATTTCTCAGTTTGCACTCATACTGTATACAACACTCATGAGAATCTTGTAATTGTTACTGGCTAAAAGAAATCATTATTTACATCTTTGGTAATTAAAAACAATGCACATGTACTAATGATTTCATATGTGAGGCAGCCTAAAGTATTTTAATAACCACTTTCAGCCATATTGCGCAAGTAAATTAGCATGCACAGAAGCCCAAACCACAGCAACAGGAAATAATGCGGTGACCTTACCACAATATTTGAATCCATTAGAATAGCAATCTTTTCACAGAGCATGTGTAGGCACTTGTTTTTTAGCAAAGGGGAGCCGTCCTCAAAGGGCTATTTAGACACTCTGATGTCTACGGTAATTCACTTACAAAGTCGTCTCATCATCAAAATAATCTGCAGAGTGGTAACTACAGCTGGCGACGTAACATTTTAAGATGCATGGTATAATAATCAATGGGTCATTTTTGTTTGCCATCATTAGCCTGAGTTAATCACCTGAAGGAGAGGTTAACATGTCACAACCTTGCATGAACAGAGACACCAAACTCATTTGAATTAATTCAGTGCACTACTCTTTAGAGGACAATGTGGTGAATTCACAGGAATAAGGTTAATAATAAAGTACCTAGATTTTTCTTAGCTGCTTATTCCGCATTAACTGTACTTTTACTGTTAGCTTAAGGGTGCTATGAGATATTTTTAGAGAGGAAGCATAAACAACTAACTGTCAGATAGCAATGAAATGTGTTTTCATGTGTGTTTTTGGGTAATCACACAATTGGAATGGTACTGTATGTTCAGTAAACATCACAAAAAAGGGGAGTGGCCTTCACTTTCTTTTAGCCAATTGGAAAACTAGACAGTCTAGACACATACAAGCTCTCATGTTGTGTAATTGTACGATTTCAAAACACTACAATTCAAATGTTTCGGTCTTTTTTTTTTCTTATACTCATCAAGGCTGTATTTAACCAATTAAAAATTCAGCAAAAATAGTAATGCTGTAAAATATTATTAGTTAAATAATGGATTTCTATTTTAATATGTTTTAAAATGTAAATAATAAAAAACTTAAAGCTGAATTTCAGCAGCTATTTCTCCACTCTTAAGTGTCACATGATCCTTCAAAAATCATTCTAATATAATGAACTATAAAGAATTATTAATTGTTGTTGAAAACAGGTGTGCTACTCAGCAATGTTTTTGGAACTAATAACGTTTTAATTGCTGAAGTTCAAAATAATAAATAAACAAAATGGACACTTTGCCAGGCTTGAGGGCAAAAGTGATGCCTAAAAAGTTTAAGAGTAGATGTTTAAATAAAAGGCTGGGTAACCAGTAAGGCCATAAATTGATTAATTGAGCAATAAATGAGTCCATTTCTGCCATTCATTCTACTGTTGCAATGATACTTCACCTCAAAATAGCTCTGAACTGCATTGATGAAGGCTTCATCTGCCACAATTTGTGTGTCTCCTTTGAGAAAAGACTCGAAGCGGTCCTTAGTGGTCTGCAGCTGCTGCTTGGTGATCTACAAGGAGAAATGAAAAAATTAAACAACATCAAAATTCAGATAATTGGTGATTGCAAAAACCCCAAAAATATTCTAGTGCATTTTTTTGCAGTCATTATAGATAATACAATATAAAAATTCTAGATAATACATTATAGATAATACAAAATAAAAATCGCTTTTTAATCAGTGACTCAATCTAAAATGGTCTCAGTGGAATTTGTTATCAGATTTTGCACAGTCAGATATGGATCCAATTCTATTACGGTTCAGGACTAAAGTAAATGATGTTACCGCAAAAGGGTTAGAGATTTTTCAGAAACAAAAGACAAAGCAAAGTGAGTTCCTTTTTTAGCAGGAGACGTTTAATACATCCTTGTTTTTTCCCGAAACACTCCCACAAGAACATAGTCTCTTCTCAAGTCTACTCTAAAAAATACGCTTTCTACTTTAAGCCAAAAAAAAAAAGAAACACCTACCTTCTAACTCAATAACACACATTCCCTCTATTCTCACAGCCAGATATCTCTAGCTACATCTCTCTCACACTCATTCTCTCACCTGCATGCTCTAATTTTAACTTTCCCTTTGCTGTGAGACTGTGTACCTAAATTCTTCATATTTTTTATATATGTTGATTTTTCATGCATAATACATCTTATTTTACCGCAAGCCTACAAAATCTTCTACTTCCTTGTCTCTCTCTCTCTCTCTCTCTCTCTCTCTCTCCTAATGTGATTCATCACTCTCCCTGAATGTCATCAGGGCACAAGATGACAGAGTGACGAACGAGTAAGCAACAGAGTGAGAGAAGCGTTGTGAAGGAGAAAAAGAGCAGACCAAACAGTATCCTCCTCCTCCTCACATAAAGCAAAAGAGGGAAGCACTGACAGTTACAGTGCCACTGTGTTTTATGGCAGTGGTTATCAACTGGTTTTGCATCAGGGCCCAGATTTTACAGTGGACATAATGTTGCTCCCCAACCCAATGAATTGTTTACCATATAAATAGAAAAAAAAAATGCTGTTATGTTTTTTTAGAATTGATTTATACTGTTATAATTATTAATATATATATTTTAAAGTGATTTTTTTAATATTCAGAGGAGCTTGAAAACTCACTATGAACTGATATTAAAATACATTATTTAATATTATATTATCACTTACATCAAAAAGAGCTGTGTTAAGATATTTATTTATGGTTTTACTTTCATTTTCCACTGTAAACATAAAAGCAAATGTGTTCGGAACAATATAAGGGTGAGTAAATAGTGATGAATTTTCATTTTTTATGAATTATCCCTTTAACACTACTAAGAACTGCACAACAATACATAAAATTATGACACGACAGTTAAATAGGAAAATTGTCAATTGCATCAACAGCAGCGTGTGATTTATCAGCCTAACACATGAAGCAAACACTGGGCCAAATATTGTATTAGACTGCTGAATACGAGAAGTGTGCATAAACATATCAATGTGATTCCAGAGCAATTACCAACATAAGCAATAACATAAAGAACAAAACACATTGTGGTCTGCACAAACCATCCCAATTGAACCAATGTTTAATGTAACCTGGTTTGTGTTTTCTTTTCATTTGTACACACTACATTTGGGGGGAAAAAACAAAAGGGTCATATGATGCCCAAATATTGTATATGCAAAGAAAGAAGGAGTAACTTTTATTCTCGCTGAAGTATTTTTGCCACTGCTGCCATGCCGTGGAGATGCAGTGTGTTTTTCTAAATATGGTAAGGTGCGTAACATGTCCATCTCAAGCTTCAGATATTTGGCCAATCACAATGCACTAGATAGCTGGCCAATCACAGCACACCACACTTTTCAGAATGTTGAGCTTTTAAAATTAAAAGTGTTTCAGAAAATGTTTGAACTTTAAACTGCGTAAACACATTGTATTACACCAAATAAAATTATTTTTATCGTTGTCATGACCCCTTTAAAAGTGAATAATAAAAAAAAAAAAAAGATTTTAGTAGAATCTTATAATTTGATTTAGCACTATTTATCCCTGTCCTCAGAAGAGGATCACAAGTAAAGCCACTGTTTATTGTATGGCATAGTATACAGTAATACCACATGACTCTCTGGAATGTTTGATCCTGATTGGTCCATCATGGCATTGTGTTGTCAAACGTTTTGCATAATGGCCTTGTATAAACTGTAGCACATTCTCAGGATTTTCAACATAGCAGTGCTAGTTTGATGTATTGCGTATCCCTCCAATCTTTTTTTCCCTCGTAATAAAAACTTAAATCAATATTTCATAGGTTTTTATTTATTCATTTGGTAAGTACCAGTGCAATAAGCAGAAGAGTTTACAGTAAGCCAGTGATTATCAGAAAACATAAACCGCCTCCTCTTCTAATCATCTTGTCAGAATACATTTGCCGTATTTTTCTACATATTGTAAAGCATGTATGCATTAGTTCTGTATATGTGATAGAAGGCCAATGATGTGCATGACTATATTCCTTTTTTCTAGTCACTGTTCTAGTGTAAAACTTATCATCACTGAAACATTCAAAACCTTTAAATGTGCCCGACTGCTTTATCGTGCATATGGTGGCTTGCTGAGTATAGCCAAAAAAACTAAAAAGTATAACAAGATGTTATGTTGCCATTCTTCTTGAAACCACCAGTGTGACAAAATCTAAAGGAAGCAGGGTTTTCTGTGTGCAAGTGTGTAGGAGGAAGGTGGAAAAGTACAAAGTAGCATGTGCCTGTGAGGCATCACAGCACCATCTGTGTGTTCATCGCTCTGCTACTGTCCTCTCTCCTTCACACACACATAGAACAGTTGACTTTATCTGTCTTCTGAACTGTCTGTACAGAGAAAACTATAACCCTGAAGAACAGCTTGCAGCCCTCAATATTTCAGAGTATGCTTTTCTCTTTGTTATTTCCAGAATAGTTTTTATGAAGGCCGAGTACAGGCACACAGGAGGTGATGTATGTTAACACTCTAACTTGACAGCTCTGGAGTGAGTGCATTTGTGTGTGTGTGCCTGCACGCTTCATGAAGAGAAAGATTAACAATTTTAAATGCATCTATGGCCTTAAAGCTAACACACACAGACTAAAAACCTCTCAATTTTAGCACCTTTAATGCTAACGGGAAAAAAAGAAAAAGAAAGAAAGCTAGAAAAGTAAATGATACTGAAATGGCAATGATGAATCTGCCTATTACCTATATTTACTAGCCCACAACTTTAACCTCAGTGTCTAAATGATTCTCTTCTTAAGCTAATATGTAATTATATCTAATACATGCTCTTTCTTTTAGCTAAAACTATTTTTAAATTGTTTTCTGTAACTGAAATAAAACTGAAAACAATATCTAAATATTAGATGAAAAGTTTTAACCTTAGAAATACTGCCTTGGCAAATAAACTGTTAAAGTATATTGGCCTATTACTTAAAACTAAACATGAAATTATAGTAAGGCACTGCAGGAAATTAAGCATAAATGAAAAAATATATATAAAAATAAATGTTAATCTAAAATATTAAAAACATTGTAAAGGCTTGTTCACACAGAGGACCACAACTATAAAGATAAAAATAAAATATAGTTCTAAAGATAAAGATATAATCACACAACAGCTGATAAAGGCAGAGAGAAAAGATATTTGATAGACTCACTTTCAGAACTTCAGAGCTGATGAATGATACAAACATTGAGACCCAATCAGAAACCATCCTGCTAAAACGAGTTTAAGAAATTAAAGTGACAGACAAGTGTGTGCTAGAATAAGTGAACAATGTCGTCCGCTGATGTGGACGCTAATATCTTTATAGGTTTCGTTCTTGGTGTGAATGAGGTGTGAATATAGCATATAAATAATGCTAAAATAAAAGGCTTCACAGGTGTAACACAATAAAGAACATTACCGTTTTTTAAAGAATTACATTAGGCTGTATGAAGCACCTCTCTCTCTGTATGAAGTCTCTCTACTAGGCCCTAGATGCGGGCGTGACTAATATCCATCAGCATTTTAATGTACCTCCACCCCCATCCAAGATTTCCCATTGATTCCCTCTGGATCCCTCTTATGATGATTGCCCTGTAACAGCCTGATTCATTTGTACACACTCTGAAGCAGTCAAACACATATTTCAACCTCCATACAGTATGTCACCACCAGGGAAGAACTCAAGTTCATTTTAAATAAGTAAATGCTTCCCTACAAACAAGCATAGCAAATCTGGTGCTCTTAAAAAATAACATTTTAAATCTGATTTTTTGGAGCCATATATTGGACTACACCATCTAATTAATAGGTAGAATAAGAATGTTCCTCCTCTCCAACTGACTAGCAAGAACCAATATATCTAGTCCCATGTAATATCATGTTTCAATAGGAAATATGTCAACACGGAATGGAAAAAACTAATTTCTCCAATGAGCAATTCGGTAGGATCACCTAACAAGAAAGAAATAAAGGATGATTCATCTGGGCTGGAATATTGTTGACTTATTGTCTTTTTCAGCTTCAGCTAATCAGACTCGAGGCACTGTATCTTTGGAAATACTATTGTAGTGCTTTTTACTTCAGCCTCACCTAAAGAATCCATTCTCCTGCAATAACATTATCTTTTCACTGGCTGTATCTTATTTATAGTGTCATTTGCATTTCATTCGTGTAAAAAACAAAAGTGTACATTTTCTTTTGTGTGAATGAAGAAGCAGAGGATGAAAATGAAGCACTCTTTCATGTGTGTGTGTGTGTGTGTGTGTGTGTGTGCACACTCAGCAGCAGACTGCAGAGTCGTTAGTAATTATGATAATGGCATGAGTGCAGCAGCTTTTGCTGTGGGCCAGAGATGATGCATAAGAGAGAGAGAAAGAGAGAGAGATAGGAAATATGGATGAGTGATTATAATGTTACTTCACAGACTGGGAAGTTGTAGGTTTGCATTCAGTCGTTAACATTTTAATTGTTTTCATAAGCCAAATTTAGTTTTTAGTTATCTCAATGTAAATTTTAGTTTTTGGGTTTAGATTGGGGATTTCAATTGGTTGGCACCAAAGAAAGGGGTTGATGGGGAGGAAAGCAAGTTACATAACTGAATGGGGGAGAGAAAATGGAGGTGTTTGCCAAATTTAGACCCAGACAACTAAATGAAATGGAACAAGAGGCTGAATTTAAATGGAACACACAAACCCAAATTCAATATAGCACTCTCATCGTAATCATTTGTAAGTACATTATGTACAACTTAAATGGATCTTCCCACTGGATTTCAGAGTTTATCTTAGACAAAGTTTTTCAATTATATTAATGCATTTTGATAAGGCTTTTTGATTGATGCCATTGAAAAAAGATAAAAGATTAATTGGTCACATTTATTTTATTTTATTTTACATGTCTCTTATGTTCATCAATGCTGGATTTAATAAAAAAACACTTATTTTAATATATTTTAAAAGATAATACCAGTGCTATAAAAATATTTCTTATTATTATGAGTGTTGACAAAGATTGTGCAGCAGTTTTGTGGAAGCTCTAATGCATTTTTTTCAGGGTCCCTTGATAAATAATAAGATGACCATTTATTATTATTATTATTCAAAAGAACACCATTTATTAGATTTTTTTATAAGTCTTTACTGTCATTAAATAATTACCAGTCATTTTCATTCTGGCAATAAATTGAAAAATCATTTTGACGTAATATTAAATAAAAATAATATTTTAAACTGATGACATACTTTATATTACACAATCACATATCTATTGTGGTGTGATTAAGCGATACAAATAATGTGATTCTGGACAAATCATCTATACTGATGATCCAATATCAACATATCAAATACAAAAGAGGTCATGCTTTCTAGCAGAATATTTTTAATGCTTGCTGTACAGTGGATGCAATCAATAATCAGAACAATAAGCAAACAAGCACACATAAACCATCCACACACACAACATTTTTAAATAAAAAGAAAGAAAGAAAGAAAGAAAGAAAACAATATCAGCAGCACTGCAGTTGCAAATACATTTACAAATGCTGTCAAATATTATGAACCCTCTGAAAACCGGGCTCAATCGTCAAAGCTGATTTACCCTAACGAATCATTCCCCAGCTTCACTGGACTCCCTGGATCTGCCAAAGGGGAACAGAGTGTTCTGCATTGTCCTGCAGCCTGCAACTCTTTTCCTCCTCTCCCCTCCCTGCATCCCTCCATGGCATTTTCTATGTTTGGCATAATGCTCAGAGCGCAGAGAGGCTTTGAACCTACAAAGCCAGTGCTGAAGATAGCAGCTGGTTAATTTTGGTGTATCTGAGCCACAAGGCAGAGAGACCGGCCCTCTACTGAGCAGTCCCCGCAAGCACAATACATCCAAATTTAATAACCATGCAAACCAGCATTAAGCCTTTCATACATGCTATGTAAAGGCCTCAATTTTGGATTTAATTCGAATTTAAATTCTTTAGCATAACTGAACACTTCATCAACCATACTTAAGATGATTATAGTCAATTGATATTTGTAAAAAATTGCTCGGCTGCAAGTGTGACAATGGCATTATATAGCAGTGTAATAAACAAAAAAAATTAACAACTTTTTAGACATGACATTTCCAGTTACTTTGGCTGGTTTTACAAGGAACATATTTCCAAACACAGTCCAGTCACAACCAGGCATCTCCGAGCAACACACATAGGTGTTTTGTTTCTGACTGAATCAGTGTCTTTGAACAAATCAGTTGAGTGAATGAGTCAATGGCTCATTCGTAATGACCCCTGAATGAATCAGCATTTTGAACAAATAAGCTGACAAAATGAATCATTCATTAAGATTAATAATCCGAGTCTGATAACCCGAGGTTCTCGTCATTATACAGTGCCATCACTCTGTTCCTCTGTTCCATCATCTCCTACTTGATAATGTTCAGTGCTTTGCTACAATCTGTTTCGTTAAAAGCACTTTATAAATAAAAGTGACTTGAATTGACTTTAGGTAATTAAAGCTTCGACAGTTAGGTGCTTGAACATTCCAAATTTTAAGTGCATCACCCAAGTTTTAAAGTGCACTTTTTTTCATTTTGGAATTTTCAGTGTGAATGCACTATACTGTATGCACACTGTTCATACTTGTCGAGTAGAATAGTGCATAAGTATGTGATTTGGGACACACCTAGTCACTTGTTGCCACCTACATATGTATCCACACTGTAAAAAATTACAGTACTGTAGAAATTACAGTATTACTGGCAGCTGAATGCCAGTAACTTACTGTAGATTTCAATTTATGTTATTTATTGCCAATGGTTTGTTCAAAAATAAATTAACATTAAACATTAAAAAGTCTTTATTGTTACGGAAAAAATAAATTAAATAACAGCCTCATGCAAAGCATTTCTGGGAACCAATATCAGAAAAAAAAATGTTCCCAGAATGCTTTGCATGAGGCAGTTTTTAATATTTTTTTTTCTGTAAAGATAAATACATTTTAATTAATTTACATTTATATTTAGTTCGTTTATATTTAATCAAACTGTTGCCAGTACATTTGATAAATATAAATTTACAGTAAGTTACTGCCATCCAGCTGCATAATTACAGCAAATCTTTTTACAGTGGCATGTAGCATACAGGAAGATTCACTGAAAAAACACCCACAATTAATAATTAATAAATAATTCATGAATTGTTTGTTTGTTTATAACATGACCAATAATAAGGAATATTAAGGAAATGCTATTTACTGAATTGAGTATAAATTGTGAAAAGAAACAATTACTTTTCAGCAAGGATCATTATCTGACTCAGAAAAGCTGTAAAATATTTTAACATGTAAATATTTTTTTATGTAATTGTTTCTTTCTATCATAACCCTGTATTTGCACACATTTAATTTTCTAGATGATTTCTTAGAAATTGTTTGAATAATGGGTAACCTTAAATTGTAAAATATTTGCTTAAAATTTTAATTCAACATTATAACCATTTATATCCTCAATAACCAACAATATCCTCAAATAAAGTTCCCCTATTAGGCATACTGAACTGTTTTTAATCTTGCTCTCTGTAATGAAATAGTATTGTTGTAATTTAAGTCTGGCAAACAATATATAAAAGCAAAAAGCCCCCAAAAAAGAAAAAACGGTAGATTGTTGTTTATAGAACTCTTGTACAAAAGCAAAAATGACACGCTGACATTCAATACTACAGCTCTGTTGCTGCCTTGCAAGCACTGTAATAAAATATTCCTTTGTAACAACCCCAAGCATATACAGGATTGTAGCAGAAACATAAAGCCTATTGCAACAGAAGCTCGTCTCAGAGCAGGATGAAATGCAAAAACTTCACAACACACCACAATGCCTTTTTAAATATACTCCATTTTACCCCTGGACCTCAAATGGTATGTGTGTTTGTGTCTCTTTCGGTGTGAACATTGTCTCTCTAACACTCAATCGACATATTGACAGCACAGTAAGACTGTCTGATATAGGATTGGTGCGGGTGAAATATATCGGCAGAGTATAGCACTTCAGCGGATTGTGAAAGTGTAGCATTTTAATCACACTTCCAAAAGACAAAGCCCACAGCAAGCCTTTTTTTGACAAAAGTGAGCTAGGCAAGAAAAAGAGACTAAGGGAGTAAAGTGGAGGAAATGATGGGGAAAGCTAAAAGTCTCATGTGATGGAAAGACAGAGAGAGTGCCTTTAGAAGGTTTTGGTGCTTCTATGTGAGCGGAGAGGTTATCTAAGTATGAGACAGTGTGTGTGACAGAAAAAAGCTACAGCGTGTTCAGTATTAGAGTTAATGGGTGAGTGTGTGTGAGTGTGTGTCTGTCTCTGAGAAAGCTAATGTGTGTGTGTGGGTGAAAGCACTTGCCTGAAACTCCACTAATCCAGCTAAAAATAAGAACTTGTGCCATGTGACACACAGAGTCTGTAAGATGGCTTCCTCCCGTGAAGAATTAATGCTACTCTGACAGAAAAGATGCAGTCAGTGCAGACAGACTATGACAGAAATGACACACACATGTCTCCTCAGTCAAAAGAATTCTTAAACGCGACTTAAAATGCAGTTTCAAACATATCTAATAAATAATATTATATACATATATATAATGTGTGTGTGTGTGTGTGTTTAAAATTAAGAAATGGTTAGGTTGGGATACAGTAGAATAAAAAATATCTCTATAATTAAAAACTGAAAAAAAAAGGCTAAATAATTGAAATATATTTATTACTGAACACACATTGTATGTTTATAGATAATACAATGCACCTAATTTGAGTAGAAATATGTTAAATGAATGCAAATGTTTACAAATCCATTTAAGTTCAAAGAATATTGTAATAATTTATTTAAATGCAATACATTTAATCATTAAACATGTTTGGTGACAAATATATATAAATAAATATATAAATATATAAATTTGTTTATTCATAGTTGTCTTTCTGTTAGTATGCTTCTATTTTTTCATTGTATGTTTCATCACATACTCAAACATACAAAAATGCAAGCCTACATGTTACATCCGATCTAAAAAAAAACAAAACAAACAAAAAAAAAACATTAGATCAACTACGAAAGGTATTTTTCTCTCTTGGCTATGTCTTCTAACATCTAGGCCACAAAATGGGCCAAGACTGCATCTGCTTCCCCCTTTAAAATAATAGGATAAAAGGGGTTAGAGGGAACTTCCATGCTAAAATGTAACAGATACTCTCTTCACATGTTCACTGTCGAAATAGAGACCTTGAGAAAAGCAGAAGGTCAGATCGGCCTGCCAGGAAATAGAGGAAGAGGGTGAGACAGGGAGTGAAAGGAAAAAGTGCTAGTGCCACTTAATGGATTATAGGATATGGAAAAAGCTGGATGGGAGGGAGGAAGGGAGAGAAAGAGTGTGTGTGTGTGTTCTGGTTTACAGGATAGTGGGTGTGAGTGGCGGTGATGGCATGAGAAGATTCTCTCACATGCTTTAGAATAAGGGTCTATGCAGGCAGCACTCCTAGAGACACAGCTGTAGTGCCACAACAACTAGTAGCTACTGCTGTTCACCACACTAGACTGTGACACCATCCTCCTCCTCCACTCCAGCTAATACTACTTCCTTTCATCCTATTTTCCATGCCCCTAGGCGAAAAAACCTGCAGACTTATCTAAACTACTATTCTGGCTCAAGGCTAATGATAGACCTATATATATTGGCCAGACTGATTAACTGGCTGTGATTATCAGCATCAGACAGCCAATAACTGCTCCCACTTGGCTAATTAACTCTCCCTTGCGTCAGTTGTGTCCAAAATTTACAAACAGCCTTAAAAATGAATAATAAACATATTCATTTTAAAAAAATATTTTGAGAAAATTTTGCAGACTAACTTTATTTGAAATGTTACAAAAATGTAAGTTTGGAACATTAACAGATAATATAATTTAAATGTAAATAAAATAATTTCTTGAAACACATGCTAAACGGTGAGCGTGATTTCACTAAGTACAAGATGTTCCTTGATCAACTTCCTTGTTGATCCTGGAACAACATTCCAATCAACCAATCAGATTTGAGACACAATTTTTCTGGAAATATCGGTTTTAGGCTTATGATCAGGGTTAGGTGCTTCTACACCCTTGTTGATCAGATATAATTTCCCACTGATTTTAGGCATATGTTTTGGGTAGGGGTAGGGTTGTTTTTAGAAAGTAATGTCTTACTTGGGAAAATTAAGATGTTTTAACATAGTTTCGGGAAGAGCATGCTGAGTATCAGCACAGACGGTTTTCTTTCGCACCTTCAAGTGGGGCGATCGGGAGCGAGCCTCGCTCCGGGCTCTGCCCTCGCCAGGGTTACTGGCAGCAGGGCTCGGGGCCCGCCGAGCTCCCGGCTCGCCCCCCGGACAGCTCGCCAAATTTGCTTATTTAAATTCATGAAGAAGTGCGAATTCGTGAAAGTAAGACATTAAAGCATATTAAAAGCATACAAATTCAATTTATTGAAAATGTTGCATATTAACAGGTTAATATAATTTACACATGAAACCCATACATTTAGAATGAAATAATTTCAATAAACGCTATATGGTGCACATGACTTTAAGTTTTCTTTTTAAGTTGTAATGTCTTCGGTTGAACCAAAAATATTCAACATTTTCCTTTAGTTTTGGATTGCTTCCACACGGTAAAAACTAGAGGCTTGTTATTATTTTTCTCACCCCTAATTGAGCCGTCTATCTTCAAAGTGCACAAATATGAGCAGCCAATTAGTGCTGAATACAACATAAATTAAACATAAGTTGGGCAGGACACTTTATTTCCATGAATACTAGAAGTCTCATTAGGAGCTTTATTAGAGACAAAGTAAGTTATCCATAGTTCCTTAAATATAAGTGTGACTGCACATTCATGATTAGGCATTATCTTTAGTACACCAAAACAAAGACCACCTTTTATCCCATCTCATCTCTGTAATGTAAATCCACTTTATGGTATCATTGGGTGTCTTATTCAGTCTTAATATTTACAGAAAAGTGCTCCCATTGCTCGAGCAGATGTCCCTCATCTTGTTGTCTTTCTCAGACTTCTCTCGGAGCAACACTTATTTAAATAGCCATGAAAAATCACACATGTACAAACATGCCCCTAAAAATATGAACAAAAAACAACACTTTTTCAGCAAAAGCAAACATTTTCAAACACACTGCTCTGGCTCTTTATTAATGCAAATATGCTGTTCCAAAAGTTCAAACACAGCTTTCAAAAGGAGCACTGATTAATGAATATGTATGCAAAACATTTTCTGTTGTCCAAATTTAAATTCAACTGAAATGACCTATAACATTATTATATTAGTCCTTGGATTATCTTATATCTATCTCTATATTTATATCTAAACCATATAAAATCATGCACACTATCAATATCATTCATAAATCTATATTTTATTTTAAGAGTGCTAGGCTAAATTTACTCCAGAGCTGGGTCATAAGTTAATTAAAGCAACACTAAAAATATCCACCATGTATTCCACTATTTAATAATTCATACTCAAATGTGAATGACCTGCTATATAAAGGAGGTTTAAGGACCTTCCAGCTGGATGTTTATTACTTCTGACAAAATGAATCTGCCAGTCTCTCACACGCTCTTCCTTTCCTTACCTGTCCTTTTCTCTCAATGTGCTTAATGAACCGATAAATTTCATCCCTCTCACCCTGTTATATTAATAAGGTAATTTCAGAATCTCCAAATCTCTTCTGAAAAGATCCAGCTCTGGCCTTTCAATCAAACATCCTCTTATCTCCACAGGATCCTCTCCTAACTAACTCCTGCTCCGTCCAGCTGCCATAACCGCTGGCGTCTCTCAGCCTCTCCTAATCTCCTGTCTGACCTCCAATCTCTTTCTATTATTGTCCTTATCATTGCTGTGTCCTCAACCTGTTCCCTTCACTACAGACCCTTATGTCTCTCCTCTACCACTATATACAGTATTCTCCTCTCTGTGTTATTAATCAGTATAATTAAAGAAATGTTCATAAATGGTTTATGAAATTATTATTTTTAAAGAAAACAAATAAATGCTTCCTTAAGTACTGAAATCTCCATTAACAACCAGCTGGCTAGGTCCAGTTTCATATATGGTGCCCTTTAACTGATTGTTAATAGACTTTTAATATAATATTCTCACATTTATGTCCATGCACTGGCCAAATAGATAAAAATTCTTTCCTGAGCCAGTATAAGGACTATGATGTGCTTTCTGCCTGTCAATCATTTTGGGTGTTTATGCCACTCATATATGGGAAGTAGGAATCTGACAGTGTGATAGCTAAAACATTCTCATTAAATTCTGTATTTACCTTCATTATCAGTTGTTAGGCTGTCATGCAGAAATGTTTTGTTTTTGACAATACTGAGATTTGCTACTGCTGTTTTGCTCTATCTCTAATTCATTTTTGAGGGTGGGGTTTTGGAACAATAGGGGCATGTGTGTTCATACTGCAAACTATTGGTTGTGTTTAACAGCAAACGCCTGGATTCATGCATTGTGAAAAACAGCAGATTTGCTTACATAACTGTTCTCTAAAAGACATTTGTCAGTAATTTGACATACACAGAAAGCAAAATAGCAAATATAATGTCGATCCATTACTCTCTCTCATCCTCACTGACCTGTTTTAAACGAAATCACAACCCACTCTGTACAGTAATACTGATGTTACTGTTTCATATGTGCAACTTTTTTTTTTTTTTTTTTTTTGCTAGAAAACAAAGCATCACTTGAATTTAAATTTCCAGTAACACCTTATTAATGCTAATTTGGTTTTACATATCAAAGCCCATCACAGACACAGATCTTTGACGGATTTTTATGCTTTTCTTCCCTCATTTTTTTTTTTATTTAGATTTCACTGCTCTATAAATTTGATTTATGAAAGCTGGTTACTTCATATTTTGGATTATTTTGAAATTTCCTTAAATATGTTGTTGCTATGAAAATCCCCATGAAATTCTAATGGAAATGGATCAAGCAATTTGTTTTATTAATATTGTTCTTGTTAAATTTCCATCCGACATTTCATATAACTGTCTATCTTTTTTTCTCTCTTTTCTGTCTCGACGTCTCCTTGTTTCATATTTCACACTGACCAGAAGCTCTCCTTTTGCTGACCTGCCTTTCAACATGTGCATGTGGAATTGCAGCAGAGGTTTTTTCCACACACCAACACAAACACACACAATACATGCTGGCAGTGTCGCTCCGTAAAAGACCTCAATTACAAATCAGTGGAGAATGAAACTGAATTTGTGAGCATGGAAACTCGATACAGGCATGGTAACTTCATCCATCACACAAAGCTGCTCTGATTTTCCTTTCTGTCTGAACAAGAATAAAATCATGCGGCCAGCAGGCCAACCCAGTGGGGCTCTCAGACCATAGAGAAGCCCTGTTGGGTCATTTTCTTTGGGTCTGATTGTGCTAAACACTCTGAAACACAAGGTTTGATTGAGTTTGTTCCTCATTCGCCCATCTTTCTTGTACTTGCCTCAAAAAAATCTTTCGGTATCTCCTTTTGCAAGCCCTACAGCAATGCAGACATTTAACTGTTTTGTAAAGCCTTTTATGTAGGACAGGCATTATTTCTCCTAGATAGGATAAACAGACCCCCATTTTAATGCGTGAACACCAGACCACATTGCATTAATAAAAGTCTCTAGGTGATGCATCTCATTTGAGACCAGCAGTTCAGTATATTTCCATCACATACATTCATAACCCTTTGTGTTTGATACAATTCACACATTTACTGTATGCATATACAGTATATTTCCTCATACTATCAAAGCAGCATGGGTTTTAGATTTCAAATACACATCCGCTAAAGGCTTGTAGACAGATAAAAGGCCTAGCTGTGAATGACAGTGTAACACTGCAGTCCCTTTGTGCCGTTTTTCACAAGGTCAACAGCCTTTAAAAGGTGTGACTGTGCAACACAAACAATAGTCAAGTTAAAACTGTCAACATGTGACATCACATGCAAGCTAACAACAATGCAGATCTGCAACTTCAATACTGATGTGGGTATCTTTATCTCAGCATAGAAGCTTTATCCTGACTTCATTTAGGGATAGTAAAATAAATAATAATAAAACAGCTATGACAAGATCTAAGATTTACAATATTTTAATGCAATTTAAAATACATATATTTGGAAAAAGCGTCTGCTAAATGAAAAAGTGTAAGTGTAAATATTTTTATTCTGCAAAATACAAAGACATTTTCCTCAAACTTTACTGCTTTGTGCTTTATATTAGCAGTTCAATAAGCAAGATTCATAAGCATTAATATTCTATTTTAACATCTATTTTAGACGCAATTTAGGCAGTTATTCAGTCTATTTTTGCTTCACCATCGAAAACTACAGCAGAATACTATTGTGAGTCTCCAAGCAAGATAGAGACATTTTTTTTTCTAAATGAATCAGTTCTGTTGAAATAATTGATTGAGTGAACAGCTGCATGACTCACTCATTATTGGTTGGTTCCTAAATAAATCAGCATGTTTTAAAGGATTATTTGAATGAATGATTCAAATGGCTCATAAAAACAAACACTGTTGTACTGGTGTAACAATGCAACTTGTAGCTGCTGATAATAAAGATATATGAAATATAAGGACCAGAACTAACAGTTTAGAATATATATACTAATTATAATATTTGCTTGCACATTAAAATATGTCATCCCTATATGTAGAAAGCAGATCCCATGGGAACAGGTAATTGTGACCCAAAATACCAGGTAATCAGATAAAACACAGTAAAAGAGAAAAATTAAGATAAAGGTAAAGGAGAAAAGGGCACAAAAGGAAACCTTATCTGCAGATAAGTTCAGCTGAAATGACACAAAGATTTGCTTAGCCAGCTAAGTAAAAGACAATGAGACCTTGAAAGCTGTCACTGCCGATATTATTCTAGGAGGTGTGATCTCTCACGATGTACACACAGGGAAGTATGTACTGATCACTTCAGTTTATAGGTGCATCATAAAGCTAGAGGGTTTGGAGTGTGTAAGGGCCTCTGATATGCCCTTGTTACGCGACCACCTTATCTGCTAAAATGGGGGGACATCTACCATCTATCAGTGATGAAATCAAAGACGGGAAGGATACAGATAATTGAAATTCTATCCTCCCCCAAGGCCCGTAAACAAAACTGCAGAGAGATCTCTATCGTGTTCCTGTATCATCTGGGGTTCAAGCAAGGGCTGCCGGCCCAGACCAGAGGCTCATGAGAGCAGATACAGGGTGAGTACAGGTGACAGCATACAAATTAGTCCAAGGCAAAACAAACACAGTACAAGTGACCTCCTGGACTTAAACTAGGAAAGAAAATGAAATACAATTCATAGAAACAACAAGGCTGTCATTCAGCATTATTGAATTTTATAATGAATTGGCTGAGCATTGGAAGGCTGAGTAAAGAGCAGTTTTCTGAAGAGATGAGCCACGATATGCACCTTTAGATGCACCAACCTTAAATGAAAAAATCATCTAAGCTAGGAAGGTAGCCTTTTAGAAGAACAAAGATTTATAATTCTGGACTTGATTGCTTGCCGCTGTAAACACTGCATACTTGAATGCTTTAAGGTACTTTGTGAGTAAAAAAAAAAATTTTTTAAAAATTAAATAAGTTTTGTTATAGGCCAATAGCTCAGTACCCTCAGTGATACCCAGGAGTAGAAACAGATGTAAAACTGACAGCAAATAAAAAACAAAAAAGACAGAATGCATTATATTAATACAATATTATCATTAGCCTTTAAAAACGTTCAAAATTACCTTGCATAATGTGTGGATAACGTTATAGTTACACATTTGTATGAGAAGCTGATAAAGGACATACTGTATGTCCCTGCTTTTACAGTCATACAGCAGAGATTGAAAGCTACTCTATACACATTAGACATAACGCATGAAGGAAATTTGATTTTCTTTATGATAGAAAAACTGTGATTACTTAATGAGACATATGCTACAATCATTACCTTAAATTCCCTGAGCTACACTGACTCACTCACAGTTGAATAAGTACCCATAAAACTAGTAGTCAAGCTCTCTGCAAATAAAGTAGCACAACCCAAAGAGACTAAAAGAAAACATTTAATGAATCTTTTTTATCACATTGTTCTAGTTATTTTTTATTTAATGATCTTTTTCACATAACACTGCAGAAAAACAAAAATGTAAGGGATTTTGATTATTTTTAAATATTGTTTTGAACTTTAGTATGATATTTTGTATTAAATGAACATTAATGTTTATATATGTGTGGTCATTGTCATGCTGTCATATAGCAATAATTGAGCCTTATAACTTTACTCTATACATTGGGAAAAGTTCCTTTTAAATTGACTATAGCACAACATCTATGTAGTAGAGTAGCTTTTTTATAAAGCCTCTTACAACTACATTTTTGACCATTCACTATACCTCTCAATGATGCTAGTGCCATCTTAAATTCAGTCAACAAAAACAAATAACCTTCTTTCGACCCTGCTTTTGATAAATGTCCTTCATGTCGATGATTCACATGACTGATTCTGAGTCACTAAAATGAATGACTACAATGACTCTTTTAAACCCAAAAGACCTCAACAGTGACTCAACTCTTAGATCCGTAATGACCCAAATTCCACCATCCCTGACTCACTCAGCTGAACCAGCACACATTGTGAAGATCAGAGCTTTGACTTCTTGTAATGACAAACAGCAGGTACTCCAATGCAATGCTATTGATCAAAGCATTTACATGTATAATGGCCTGTTTGACCTCACGTGAGGCTGCCTAGCATTGAATAACAATCCCAGTAGGGGGATAAATGCATTCAGTTTTTCAATGAGGTATATTGTGTTCACATCTGACTAAGCCATATTGCATAACCAAATCTTGGACTATATGCTGCTACGTTGACAGAGTCAGATGGCTTTTTATTTAACACATCATATATGCTTTGTGTCCCATTTTCACCATACTTTTTTTCTCTTTTGTCATACTGCGAAAATGAACCTAGTCAGGACAAAGTCATACTTGGCTTGATTTACTAAAGCTTTTAGGTTTTTCTTGTTTATTTAAAAGCATGCGAGAACAAATGCGATTGTTAGAATAAGAATGGACAAAGGAACAGATGTTTTTCCCTTTGTCATTTACTATAGCAGTAACTCTAGCTGTTAACTGTGGTTTCAGAGCATGTTGTAAATAGTCAGGGATCAGCTTGGATCAATATCTGAGGGAAATTGGATGGGATCTCTGAAAGATACCTCTTTGAACAAGGAAACATTTTATGGTAGGATAGCTATAACAGGTTTCTTTTTTCTATCAGTTAATTGCATGCAAATAAAACACTCGTGGTAGACTATTTGTGAAGATTTGTTGCATTTCACTCTTGTTTATCAACAGGCTTTTGCATAATATATCATCGAATCCAAAACATGGTGAACTACGATAAAGTCGATTTTTACTTAATCGTGTTTGATTATTTTACTATGATAAAATAAAATAAAGTATTTCCATAATTAGGTGACGTGACAAATAGGCTCGTTGTGCTTTTTCGACCTTGTGAACGGTGCATCCCGCGTTCGCATCTGTTACAACAAAAGTCACCTTGGAAGATGAATGAGTGGCGCGAGAGATGGCGCAAATGGAACTGAATATCCTATAACCGCGAGACTGCACACAACCACTGACTTTCAATGCGAACGAGTCACATGACCGTACTACGGCAATGACACCGCTTTATTTTGGTCCATCAGACTCTTGAAGAATATCTATAATTAGAGCTCGTCTATTTTGGCCGATTTCGACCGAGCGTGCACGAATTCCTTCGGGTTTGGGGTCTCGCGACAGGAGCTCTCGAGCTTAAAAGCAGCCTGAAAATGAAGGCTGAGATTTTATAGGTGTCCCATGCAGGATAAGGTGATTTCAGTAATGCTCCCTCGCTTTAAGAGTAATATCAGCTGACATACGCACGGGTGTTCAGTGCACTGTTTGCTTGCGATTGCATGACATAAAAGGTGCATTATGATGCATAACGTTTTTCTCAAGGTGAGATCCGGACACCTCGCGCGCTTACCTTCAGCTGTCGCCTTGCCATATCTGTCGGCTGCTTGGCGTTGAAGGGATAGGCGACGCATCGCATCACAAAGACATAGAGTTGCAGCTTCTTCTTTCGTTCCTCTTCTTCCCGATGCAGTTTCTCCACGTCCTCCTTTTCCTGCTCGCTGGCGGCCGAAGGGCTCGGGCTGGATGGTCGCGCACTGGAGCCTCGGCTGGCGGGCTGGAGCCTATCGGAGCTCTCGCTGGTCCTGCTGGGGGAGATGCGAGAGGATCCGGACTGAGGAGCCATCACCTCTCGGCTTTCCTCCTCCACTATCCCGTCCGATTCCTCTTCGCTGGAGGATGGATCCAACATTTTTTGCTCTCGGACGGCGCTCGCCTAACCGTGCAAGCAAATTAAACGCACGATGGGATGTTTACCGCGTGGAAAGCTGTCAGGGGGCTGGTCGACTAGCGGTGAATTTTTAATCTCCTGAAACACTTCGGGTGCGGAAGCAGGCACTGCAATCTCTTCACTCAGCCAGAGTAAAGATGCCGCTGCTGCTGCATACGTGTTCCGTGCTGTGCCTCCGTTCGCCAGTCATTGCGAGGGACTCGGGAGGAACGGGGATGGGAGGGGCGCGCGCAATGAAATGAGCGAATGATGGCCACTTCCTGCTGAGTCTCGCGTGAGACGCAGGCGCTGTCCTCGGTGCTGGATGAGAGAGAGCGGGTCATCTCGGTCGCAAAAATGGTGAGGGCAGTTGACACCGAGAATGTGCTGACCTTTGTGCTTTGACCTCTGGGCTTCGCTCACAGGACAGGGACTAGCCGCATTACATCACCATATTTCACTTTAGATATGCTTTATTTAGTTATTTTTTTTAAGCCATCACATCGTGAACTATTTCTGTAATTAGTAGCTATTAGTAACTAGTTACACGTCGCCTAGGTAAATTATGCAGGGTGAATTCAGGTAAAGCGAGACACTTTTTGAAAACGTGTAATTCAGATACCTAGATATATGCTTTTTTATTTTTTACTTTAGTCCGTTTTAAAACCCAGCTATAAAATTCCAATTTGAATACGGTTCATATAAAGTGTTATTTGCAAGATATATATCAATAAACATTTTGAGGTCATGTACTTCAGACAAATGTAATTTCAGGTAAAGTGGGTCATGCCTCATTTATCAAAAATTATTCTGCAAACCTAATTAAAAACTGCATGATATATGACCCTGGACCACAAGTATAAGTAGCACAGGTATTTTTGCAGCAGCCAACAAAACACTATGGGTCAGTGATTGATTTTTCATTTATAGCAAAATCATTAGAATATTTGGTAAAGATCATGTTTCATTAAGATAAAACATCAAAATGTAATATTTGATTAGTTAGGATTTAATTTGGACAGATTTAAAGACAATTTTCTCAATATTTAGACTTTTTTTTTTTTTTTGTATCTCGCCAAATGTTGTCCTGTCCTAACAAACCATACATTACATCAATGAAAAGCTTATTTCAAAAGCTTATTTATTTAAGTCCTTATTAAAAAACATTTTCCCTCATGAATGGTTTTGTGCTCCAGGGTCACATATTAACACATATTATCAGAAAAACATATTTACCCAATCAAAAAAATATATAACCTATATACTTTAGGTTATGAGTAATTCCTTGAACTTCTTGCTTCGACTTCCTTTTTAATTCTCTCTCTCCCTTCTTCCATCTCTTACTTGAATTTTCTAACTGCAGAATCTTTTCTGTTTTCAAAAAATGTAAATTATAACGTCAAAATATAAAATAACCAGTGAATGTCAATTATTTTAATGAATTTGTGAATAATTAAGGTTATTGGTCAGCCCACTTTACCTGGATCCCATGGCCCACTTTATCTAACACATTAAGCCAAAGTGGGCCAGTAATATTTACACACTTTGCAAGAAAAATAACACATACAGTAACACTCTACCGTTGGGGTAAATATATATAAATCTTTTACTTTTGATGCATTAGAAAGACATACAGTACTCACAAGCTTTGCCATTTAGCAGAAGCTTTTCTATCCAGTGCGACTTCCCTTGCTATGGCAACAGTCCCTCTGGAGTAAGCTGGGGTTAAGTGTCTGACTCAAGAGCACATTGGTGGTAGGGGGTTTTGTTTGTATTTTTTTCCTCCCTATAAAGCAACATGTCTTAAGGTCGTTTTAGGGGCATTTCTGAAGGAACAGCAAGTCATAGAGCAACAAAATCACAACATTAGGTGTTTCCAATTGTATCCTCAAGGGACAAAATCAATAAACTGCAGTCACAAAGAAAGAAAATCAGATAATTTATGGTGGCAGCTGATAAAAGGATAGTCTGATTTATGATGAGCCCCACCCTTACGTGAGACCTGCTCTTTCTCTACTATGACATGTTAAACAACATTCACGGTAAAAGATTTAGGATCTGCTGCCTTCAAAAACAAATACATATTTCAGTTAGTTCTTGACAGCACTGAATTTTTAACATTATTGGTTTACATTCTTTCCATCTCGTGACTGGGACAAATTTTATCATAACACACAGCCCTGCAGCAAGAATTAATCCTTGACTATGTACTGTCATATAGCCATATATCCAAAGGCTTATGAGAATTTTCCTGATGGATAGGGGAAATGTACTTAACTGCATTTTGATCATTTATCAGGATTATTTACCCACTTTGAAAAAAGCAAAGCTATAGTGCAGATAGACACTGTTTAACATGACAATTGCATAATAATTATACAGAGAGATTATACAGAATTATACAGAGACTTCTGGACTGGACTTTTAATGAAAGAAATAATAATCACTCTGATCATTTAGAAAAAATATGATTTTGAAACTGTAACGTAATCTTTATTTCTCTATGTATAATAAATGTCATCAACACACACAGCCCTGTGGCAAGACTTAGTCCCTGGCTATGTGTAGTCATATATCGAACGGCTTATGGGAAATTTCCTGACGGATGGGGAAACGTACTCCAATCATGCTGACTGCATTTTGATCATTTATCAAGATTATTCACCCATGATAGTCAGCATTTCACAAAGACTTCTAGACTCTTCATTCTAAGAAAAAGGACAGTAAAAAAGAAAAAGCTATCCTTCATAAAAATTGGCAAACAGAAAAACTCTTCAACTGTAACATGCCCTTTGTTCTACGGGGCTTGCCGGAGAATTAGCAGTTAAGACTATAAATATAAAGTCCCAGTGGTTCAGACTATCACACCAGATGTTCAGTAAAAGCGGTGCTCTCCAAAAACACGTCTGCATGTTCACACATTTGCTAAATATAGCTAAGTGTTCGGTTTATTTCAGAATAATCACACTCCTCTAATGTGTCGATGAACCTAACTATTAAAATATGTCCTGCTGCAACAAAAGCAATTATATAGTACACACACTTTTTAATGTAAGGATATCCTACCAAACAAATATTTACTCACAGAATACTATTTAGTAAAAAAGCTGTTTTCAAACCAAATGACTGCATCATGTCTGGTTCAGTCAGGAGACTGGATCATCAGATTATACAGGCTCTTTTGAGGTCTGCTTTCATGTACTGTTGCACAGATGTTCAGCGTTCCAGACCACAGGAACCACCCCTGGTGTTTCCAGAACAGTGCTGCTATGCTAGCACTTCCTGTTCAGGCTTGCTCCAGTGGATGTTGGCATAAATGGTTCTCCAGATCCCCCATCACCCCCCCACCCAGCCTTGCTCCATCTGCAGCAGCACTCTCTCTGCATCTTAACCATCAATAATTGATTGAGTTTCTCTCTGCCCTGCTTTACTTCAGCTTCAATGTATGTTTCGCCATCTCTCTGTTGGAGGAACTTGTATGGAAAATCTAATATTGGCTTGCAGCGTTTTTGGCTTGGAGAACAAATCCATCTCTGGTGATGTTTTGTAATTATTTGTTTTTTGAACATTTATATTATACATAAAGTTAGCTCATACTACTCCATTATATTGTCTTATGCATTAAACATTTTAAAGACAGCACCCTGTATATACAATAATAGTCTATAAATAAAATAAAGTGAAAAAGTTTTGGTGTTTGTGTGCATGTGTTACATGTTTTCAAATTAGATATTAAAATGTGACAATATGTCTGTGATTTTTTCACAATATAGGCAGAAGCAGTTTATTTTATTCTCGCCATATCTGCGGAAAAGATAAAATGGGTTAGAATGATTTGAGCTGGTCTTGACCCTGCCATTTCCACATCCTCGCTCTGTTCCTTCTTTCCTCAGTCTACTTTGACTTTAATACCTTATCCATGACAGTTCCATAATTGCTCTATTTCAGGATTCTTACCAGCCCTCTCTCTTACTCGCTGTATGCATGAAATAATGCTGAACATTCAGAAGTGTCAAGCCAAATCAGACACATGACCCATCAGATTTTATATACATACATAAAGATAGATAGACAGTGTTAAAATAAAAAGAAATATATACACATATATATATATATATATATATATATATAAAAGCAATATAATCAAATAAAAAGAAAAGTTGTTCCTGCACTATTTTGTATTGACTACAATTAGTAACATTCCTTGTCAAGTTCATCCAAGTTTTTCCTATCAGACAATTGATACTGACACATCACTCTAAATATAATTGATTAATTGCATTCTTTATGTATGAAGTTCTAGATTTTAATAAGAGTCTGATATATAGACTGCATTCCCTCTCTCTGTATAGCCATAAACAAGCTCTCAAAGTGCATGCATCTGTGTACTAGATTCAGACATGCTAGACACGTTCATTCTACAAACATCTCCTTATAAACATTGTTTCCTTGCTCTGTGTAAGGCAATTAGACTGATCTGAAATGGAACAACACTGAGGGGATGGGAGTGTGGGGAGAGGTGCACTGTTCTGGTAATCAATCAATAGAACAAGCATCATTTGCATATTCATCAAATCACCCCTCCACCCCAACAGCACCTCCCTCAGATGACAGGTTTTAAACAGTGAACATATGCACATGTATTGAAAACTACTGATATTATTTAGCACTTGGCACTTTATCACTCATTTCTATAGCAAATCATGAACATTGAACTAATTTTCTTTGTATATCACTCGTCAAGCCATTTCATATGTCATAATGTCAGGAGTAAAGAACATCTAAAAAAGCTCAGCCTTTCTTCTTGACTGTGTAACATTATTCAACTGTGTGTGTGTATGTGTGTGTCTGTCTGTTCAGGGTGTGAAAATACAAGGCAAGAGTCATGGGATAATGAATGGATGTGTGAATATCAGTGGGTCAATGGCAAAGGCCGAGTCTGAATGCTTACAGACGAGCTCTGTATATTATTAAAAGACTTTGAGTATCTGTAGTTTTCTCTCTCTCGGCCACTCTATTCTTTCTGTGTTCGTAGGAATTAAACTGATGAAATAGGATACTGATTTACAAGTATGATGAATGCACCTATTATTCAGTTTCCATGACCACATGTAGGCTACGTCTGTGCAGACTTTTAGATCCATATTCTTCAGACCTACAAGTCCTCAAGTCTTATTGATCAGAATTAGACATATTCTAAGTGGAATGACTCACAACAGCCCCTCACCTATGCTTCAATCATCTTTCAGATGTATATGGTTCATCAAAGACTACACTGATGTGATGAGCTCCTCCAGCTTTACATGCATCCTCTCATGCATCTGTCTTTTACCTCTCTGTACCGTTTTCTAGAACAGAGCCAGGTTTAAGAGGACCATTATTTCTAAATATAGAGCTCTTTAATGCACTGGTCCTTGATCTGGTACAACACCAGGCAGAATTGCAGGTTCCAAAGGTTATGTCTGCACTGTTAAGTTCTCTCGGTCTAAAGTCAGTCTCATCTTAGCACTCACCTCTTTTCATCTCCATAATTACTGCAAAAGAAGAAGAATGATGATTATATCACTCTCGAATGATATTTGATTCTCAAACAAAGGTACTTATAAGGATAGTTAAAGGTGGGGTAAGTGATTTCTGGTAGCCAATGTTGATATTTGAAATCACCAAAACATACACACCCCTATTTTGATAGCTCCGCTCAGGCCTGAACTGACCATAGGCCATACCGGGTAATGCCCGGCGGGCCGACGCACATTTTTAGGCTGGGGCTGTCAGTCATAATTTAATATTTTTTAAAAAGTTTATTAGGCCAATTTATTTATTACCGCAACGATAGAGTATCTGAGACACGAATTGCGGCCCATTGGTTGACTGTCTTAAAGGACATTGAGTTAGTCCAGTGAAATCTCAGGCCACACCCTGCCTCCCTCCTTGCCAGCCCTCATCTCCCCTTGACAAAATCTGAGTTCGACCGGAGTTTGAGAAGAGTCCGTCTGTAACAATGGATAAACCAGAAAAGAGCAAGTGGGGGTGCAGAGAAGCTGCAGGAGAAAAGACGCAAAAGCCTACAAGTGGAGGTAGCAAAATGTAAAGAGCTTCATAACAAAGGCTCGCATGAATGGGAAACGGAGGAATCTTACCTCTTTTCAATATTAAAGACACCAGTACTATATCAGTGTTTGCATTCTTTGTGGAGGTCTTTGCTGTCCCGTAGTGTGAAGATTACTGGCAGAATTTAAAATTATAGTAGTCCATACGTACACAGTTGCCTACTTATTTGTATTTATTGAAAATTCTTTTATTTGGAGGATATATATATATATATATATATATATATATATGGTAGGTCTATATGTGGAGCCCTGGCTCCGCCCCACACATACTTTCAACTAAGGCAACGATTAGTTGTTACAACCTGTCTAGAACAGACCCGCTCCACAAAATACTATAGACTAATACTATATGACTAATCAAAAACAGAAAATTGTTGTTACGTATACTGAAATTTCTAATTATTTTCAACATTCGCTTTATCGCGTCCAGTGTAAACAGACTTCAACTTTTGCGGGCCTTGCGGAGTCTCACCTATCAAGAAGAAACAAAAACAACCTCGGCGTCCGATCGCAGGCCTTTCGCTCCTTGAGTTCTCTCGAATACTGGAAAGCTGATCCGATATTTAAACGTGTCCAACTTCTTCCCTTATCCTAAGCCTTCTTTTGTTCCGCAGTTTTCCTCCTTTGTTTTGTATCCGCCATTTTTCTGTCTATCCTGTGCACTTTGAATGCTCTCTCCTCGGCATTATAAGTAGGCACGCCCCTTTACTGCTGATTGGCTACAACTTTGTTTTGGTACTCGGCCCGACTCAGGAAAATGTGTGTGTGGATTTGTATGGCCACATTAAAATCTTAATGGCAGAGAAAAATTACAACAGTCAATGACAACAGAATTTTTTCATCATCATAAATGTTTTATGTGTCACCACAAAGATTTTGCTTATATTTAAAGCATTTAGAATGCAAATTCGCTGTGTAGAAGGTTATTACAAGATTTTACGTTGATTATTGACAATGATGTATTAAGCAGATACCAATCACTTCATCTTCAACTGCTTGTATTAAAAAATAAATAACTTTTGTCTTTCATCCAATATTTTTACTGAAAGAATTAATTGTAAAATTAGTAATTTCAATCATATTGATAATAATGTTTCATAACCAATATGATATAATCTGAAAAGTAAAAAAAAAAAAAAAAAACATGTTTTGGTTTTGAAAGGGAAATGTGGGGCTTTATCTTAGACACAAGGTTTAAAAACACGGTTTAGATCACAGTTTAATTACACTGAAACATGCATTTTGTTTGTCTGCTATTTAACTGCATGTAATCAGTCTTTTTCTTTCTTCTCCCTGTTGTACCTAAGCTACACAGGAAAAGGAGAGAAGAAAAAGCCAGAAAAAGAGTCATTAAATATGCAGTGAAGAGCAGCAGCACTTCAGGCGTAGTGAAAAACTCACTGCTGTCAGAGCTTCAGACCTGCCATCCACAGGGAAACACTAACTTCTCCCTTATTCAGAGAGACATAAGCTGGGATATACGCAAGTATTTGAACACGGGGCATTTAAATAAACATACAGGGATGAGTAGGACGCTATTATGGTTATTCTGCCCATTATAAGCAGAATGCAAATTAATCAGTCTTCACCCATTACTCAATCGTGGTGTATCACCTCATAAAAGATTTATACAGCTGACATGCCTAAGACACCAAGGGCTTTGATTCACTGAACAGCGCAGTATTGCATACATGTGATAGCAAACCTGCAAAATTACCTGCAATTTTCTCCTTTCAGCAGCATAATAAAAACCTATTGTTGGCTGCATATTATGACACCTCTAATTAGGCACTCTTAAATTCTTTTTGTATTATCAATTTATTCATTTTTCTTCTCTGATATTAAGTACAAGCATAATCAATTACGTTTAGGCCTACCACATTATAATTTCATATGAATATTAAAGCTGTAGTCAGAATTTTTTTGCTTGTAAGCTGTTTCTGCTGAATCTCTTTTGCTCTAACTATGCAGACCATGTCCTCACGATGCGTAGCTTTGCAACGTTAGACAGTCAGCTAACATGGGGGATGAAACTCCAGTTATGACTCAAGGTGTTACTAACTCTTGGGTTTAATTGAAATGTCCTTTTTCCCTTTTTACATTGTAAAACTGAAAATACAGAACGAAATAGACATATCAATATACAAATACAATTGTAAGAAGTTAAGCATAACTGGCAGACGAATTTTACATTTCTGAAAGCAACAATGACACTTCCTCAATGTGAAAACAAAATCATTCAATCACTTACAGACAAATAGTGTCCCAGGAGTAGCGTAAAGAGAAACTTAGATGCACCATCTATCAAGCTGTGTGCTCTGGATACTCCATGCCTATAACTAAACAAAATGGCTGCACAGTCACTAGATAGCAGTGCTACTTAAACAATAACTTCAAAATAAAGATCCTGATCATCAAAGGCAGCACACTCTCCGTCTGGCACTGTCTCTAATTCTTATTCAGTCTTAAGTAGTCTTTTCTTGAGACAGAAGAATTGCGATTTCTGTTACTGGCATTTTAACACGATTTTAACACGATTTTCTTGTTTTGTAACTTCACTTACACTTTGTGTACCTTTGCATCTCGACTTGGAACAGTGTTAACAATAAGTCCCATAGGCCATTCATTTCTTTGTTCCTGACTGTCTTTGAGCAATACTATCTCAAACTTTTTCTGTTCTCTGTCCACTTTCTTCGCCTTTGTAAAGAGGACAAATACTGTCCCCGCCATCACTTTAAAAGGTATCTGCCAAGCATTGGACTTGTTTCCACTGTTTTTCATGCAGGTGTGATGTATCAAAGTTTCCAGAAGGGGCTGCCAAGGCATTCCTCTTTTGGGTTAGAATTATTGCGGGGTAAGAACTGTTGGATTTTTAGGGACTGTGGATACTGGCGGTCACGGTTTTGCATTCATGATATCCATTACCTCTGCCATTAAGGTGTTCCAGACATCATTAGTGAGTCTCCCGGGCGCAGTCTTTAACAGTGCGGCTTCTAAAATATGTCTCCTTAACCCAATTAGTCTTTCCCATGAATCCCCCATGTGTGATGAATGTGGGGGATTGAATGGCCATGTACACCTTTCTGTTTTATGTAATTTTGTATGGATGGGTCATCAGTGTCAATTGTTAGCTCTTTACATGCACCCACAAAATTTGTTCCTCTGTCCAAACGCAGAAGTCTGGCTGGACCTCAGATAGAGAAGAACCTCTGTAATGCGTTGATGAAGCTAAATGTCGTCATGTGCACAGCTCTGGTGGACATGCACGTAAAGATCACTGCCCATCGCTTGCTTTCAGCACTACCTCCTCTAGTGCATCATGTTAAGATAGTCTAAGGACCGAAGACATCAAGTCCAACACTGGTAAATGGTGGTTCTTGGGCAAGTCTGTCTTCAGGTAAATTTGCCCTTTTTTAGGCACTCTAACCATTCCTTCGCTATGCACTTGGATTCTTCTTTAAATACTTCACGCTGAACAGAACCAATAACCAGGTATTTAGCCTTAAGATGTTCTGTAACACTTCATGGATCTCTGTATCGTTGTCATTTTTTTCATGTTATTGTCTTCATACCACAGAAACCTGAGGTAATCTCTGTGTTCTTTCTTAACAACAAAACAGTAGAACATTTGTTGCACATCTGCTGAAAATGCTATAGGCTCTCTTCTAAAATTTAGAAGGACACCTAAAAGATTGTTATTTAAGTCTGGGTCACTAAGCAGCACGTGATTCAGTGATACCCCTTCAAATTCAGCACTTGAGTCAAACACAACGTTGGAAGTTATCAGTGTTCTTTGTCCTTTTCCAAAGGAGGTGCAACTTCTGCATGATCATTGTCCAGCATCTTTTGAATAATCTCAGTGAAATGTGTTTTCATGTCTGGTTTCTTTTCTAGTGTTTTCCTGAGTGAGCTTGATTGCTTGTTCTCTGTTACTTGGTAAGCGACATCTTTGTGATAGAAATTGTAGAGGTGCCACCCAACTGTTCCCCTCATCTCTGTACATAGATTGCTGTAATCATGATATCTGTAATCTACAGACAATGTTGGTTTCTCATCATATCTGGATCTTTAAAACACTGAACAACCCAAACTGTCTGTCACAGAAAGGCTTGTTTCTTTCATGCCCAATGACATGTGTAAATCTTGGTGATATTTTGTAAAACCGTAATCTTCCTTTACTTGGATGTTATATAATCACTTAGTATGGATGTGTGCCTGTTCAGAAGCACATTCGCTTTGAAAACATTCACAACTGATGATTAAACAAACTTCACCCACGATCACTGTTTCACAGAAGTTGAGCAAAGGGAGTATTGTGGGGTCCATTCATTTGCTCATGCACCTTGTGTACTCTTAGTATATCTCGTCCTAACAGCAGTAGAATAGAAGCATTGGGATCCACGAGTGGAACTTTGTTTGCTAACACCTGAAGATGAGAATGGTGTAGCACCACATCAAGAGAGGGAATTTCTTTCCTGTCATTGGGTATCATGTCACATTCTTTTAGATTTGGGAACTGAATTTGTAGCTTTCCATTATTTTGTTCAATTATGAAGTTGGTAGCTCTTCTACCTGATGACTTTCAATGTGTAAAGGTTGGAGTTAGAGTTGATAGAGTAATGTCTTTCGCTCACCCCTGCACCTTTTTAAAGGATGGGGCTTTTTGTGTTTTGGACGGTATTGTCTCTGGACAGCTGAAATGTAAGTTCTACTGAAACATCAGTTTTGTGTACAAACACAGGAAATTTCTGTCTCTCTACCTTCTCTGTTTTAGTGAACTGCTTTGTTGGTGTAGTGAAAAAAAAGCTTGGATCATTTCTGATTTTAGCCTGTTGTCTCACAAATCTATATCTTGAATTGAGGGAATGGCACATTGTACTCTTCCTTGTATCTAAATCCTACAATTCTCTAAGTTTGTGACTGTTGCTAAGCCTTGGGAGGTCCTCTAGCCTTTTCAACAAGACATGCTCCACCGTCTCCGGTGCTCCATAACTTTCTTCCAGTCTTTGCCACAACATGTTAAGGCCTGATTCAGGATGATGAAGGCCACATTGAGGAAAATGAGTTATTTTGACCTGCTCTGATGACTCAGGTCCAAGCCATTTTGTTAACAAATCAAGTTCTTCTTGGGGTGTTAAGATCTTTAGTAGCACTTTTAAAAGATGCTTCCATGACCAGTAATTCTCAGCATGGTCATCAAATTTTAACAGAGCTTACCATTTCTTTGTGGATAATATGTCTTGTTAGGTCAGTACTGGTTGGAAGAGAATATGGAAGCTCTTTCTCTGTCTTTACTGAATATTGTGGCCATCGTTGGAAGCAAGTTTGATCTGTTGTTGTTTTCTGCGGTGTTCTATTGGTTCAACTTTGTGTGGTATGTCCTCAAGACATGCATGTAAGATTTTTTGCACATAACCACTAGTCCCTTCAGCTGGACTGAGAGGTTGTTCGGGGACTGGGTGTTCCTCAACTAACTCTCCACTTTTAATTGCTTCTTCATAAGCCTCTGCTTCTGCTAATGCAACAGCAACTGCCTTTCTACTTTTGATTACATGTAGACTTGCTTCCAAATCTGCTTACGTCTTTATTACATCTGCTTCTTGTTCAGCAAAGGGCAGCTGTGCATGGGCTGCTTCAGCCTTAGCTCTTTCTCTGATAGCTGCAGAACCAATGGAAGACTGTCTGCTTCTTTTTGAAGATTTTGTTGATTTTTACTTGCTATCTGCACTTCTTGCAGACATATCCACATGTCAACATGTTTCATTAAAATTAACTTCGGAGAGGTAATGCTGTAGCTTTTAGCAGAGAAAGCTAACCACAAAAACAGGAAAGATGGTGTAGCTACAGTTCTGGATTTAGCGTTACTTAATCACTTTTAAACCAAGTAAAACGGCACTTTGTGCTACTAGTGCCTACATAATGACTGTTAACAGAATTCTGAAGAAAAACAGCAATTTTTTAGCATCCATTGCTGTTTACATGTAGGGCTGGTTTGAGTTGTTTCCACATCATGATTTTTTTGTGTATCATCTGCTCTTAAAAACAGCAAAAAGGAACCTCAAGAAACCAGAATAAGAATTACTATTAGAAGTTTGTATCCCATCAGAAAAACTCAAATTTCAATGCAAACAGCTTCCGTGAGGCATTTCAAACACAACAGCCTTCCAAGTGGAGAATTAAAGTAACACCATTAAGCACTATTATTAGGTAAGCCCCTGATTGTAAGAATGTTTTACACTCTTATAAGAATCATAAGTAAAGCATTCATACATTAAAAGAAACGAATATGAATTCTGAATGTTTGAATGAGTAGCGTGCAGGAAACAGCTTCCAACAGCAGATGGCAGCATTGTATAACAACAAAACGATTCAACGAGTATGAATGTGTAAGTACTTGACCAGCTTTCTTTCTTTCTTTGTTTCTACTTCAAAAGTGTTTCATGACATTTTAATTATCTCTGGTCTCTGAAAATGAACATTTTCCTGATCAAAGGAAGTATTTGGCTCAGATCTTATGAAGGCACCAATACCAGCTTTGTTTGATACATTCAAGGCATTCAAGGGTTTTTTTATTCATGACTTGCATTAATAATTGGACACATTAAGGGACACAAGGTGGCATGAGAGACATGAGAGAAACAATCCACATGTCATTAACACCTATATGGGTCGTTCCAGTTTATCAATAACAATATGCTCTTTCATAAAAAAAGTTTCATTTTCACACCTGGTGTCATTCATGGGAAATATTGCTCTGAACATTGGTGTAAATTATTTTTTTTCTATTTTTGGACATTAATATCTTAACATCCATAATACTCTGTTGTCTGATGTCAAAGGATGTGAAAGACACGGTACATATCAAACCATTTACCAAGTTTGATGCTTATACATTGAAAATTTAGGTTTCTATGGACATCTGAAAACCCTTAAAGTAATAGTTTCAAAGAAAGATAGAGGGCCAGTATTCAGGTGTAAATTCAGTAACAATGCTGCGAGTTGTAATTCATGCAGTTCTGGACTAAGACTCTTAGCCCAGAACATTTAATGGACCTGGCACTAGTTCTGGAGATATTTCAGTCTGAACATGGTCACTCAGACTGTGATGCCAAAACAACCTTTTTTTTTAACAGATTTTTTTGTGAAAAAAGTACGCACAGTAGAGATCTGAAATTGTGTATTTGATCTATTTTGCACATTACCCATCACAGACAAATCTGAGGGGGTCAGGTGGGGACCATTTAATGATTCCAGCTGGAATTACACTTTTGCAAAACTTGGACGCCATGTCATCCGGACTAAATGCAACAAGGACAACCCAAGTTGTTATTAGCACTCAGTTCAAAAGGTATATCCAAGACCTAAGACAGTTGAGCAGCTAGAAGCCTGTATTAGACAAGAATGGGACGACATTTCTATTCCCAAACTTGAGCAACTTGTCTCCTCAGTTCCCAGACGTTTGCAGACTGTTGTAAAAAGAGGGTGTTAAACATGGCCTTGTCCCAACTTTTTTTAAATGCGTTGATGCCATGAAATTTTAAATCAACTTATTTTTAACTTAAAATTATACATTTTCTCAGTTTAAATATTTGACATTTCATCTATGTTCTATACTGAATAAAATATTGAAATTTGGAACTTCCACATCATTGCATTCTGATTTAATTCACAATTTGTACAGTGTCCCAACTTTTTTTGGAATTGGGTTTATATTATAATACTTTTATTTTGTCCTTAAATCTGGCTGAGATGGAGTGACTACAAAGATGTACTTGAATAAATAAAACAAAAAAAACTATAATATATTATAACAATAATTATAACTTATTATAATAATTATTTTTCAATACTTGTAAGTTAATCACAAATCTTGCCA
>JAUMHI010000041.1:13641066-13655563 GCA_032359435.1 Enteromius unitaeniatus | reverse complement strand
CATTCACAGACCAGATATTTAGTCATCATAAATGTGCAATATGCTGTAATGTACCCAATACATCTCTTAAGGATTAAATAATGTGGAGTTAATCTAGATTATAACATTCTTAATTGCATATTGTGTATGTACAGAATATGTGCATAGTTACATACACATGTGCAATAGGTCTGCATTTATATGATCTGCCAGGGGTCTATGTGTATTATTATGTGTGCCCCTTATTATGTGCATCTGTGTGTGTGTGTACATGTGTGACACCCTGAGTAGACACACACAGTGCCAGTTTCCCCTGTAGAAGCATCTCCATGGTGTTCACTCACTCAGTATCTCTGGGTTTGGCTGGCAGAGGAGCTCAACTCTCCTTCATAGACAGACTCACAGGCTGATGCTTAATCCGTTTCATCAATGTGTATGGTTATATTTGCTCCGGTAAGACCTCTCTTTTTCTAAAACCTTCAAGTATTAGCAATTTAATTTGATATATTTTTGGACTCAATTATACCACTTTTTGTATCTTTTTCAATTCAATATTAACCCAGAAGAAATATAATATGATTTGAAAGTGTGTTAATATGTATTTGCCTATAATTTGACAGGCACAAGATAAAGTGTCTAATGAAAGTAAAGTTGGACAGGATTTTGTGCAGTTTCTTATGGTTGCATTCTCAAAACAGTGTTTAAATGCATGCAAATATGTTTATCAGGAATCAGATTTAATTATTAGCTGCTCTTTGGGGTCGCAGCGTCGGATCCCTGTTTGTAGTCTCTCTTGCTTGAATAATTCATCTGCTCTTGTTGAAATGTGCAAAAGATCGATGCCATCCAGCTCTTTGACAGTCTTTAATGGTGAATCTGAGCCGAGCTGAATGCAGTGTGACTGCATGTTTGTATTTGCACATACTACATATATATATATATATTCATGCATGTTTACGTAAATATGAGGTAATTAGTGTGTGTGTGTGTGTGTGTGTACATATATGATTGTGTGTCTGTGTGTTTCTGGGTGTGTTGTCAACCCCTGGGTAACCTTTGCATAATTCACTGGGTCTCATCAGAGACTCATCAAAGAAGCTACCTATTTTCTTCTTTGCTTCATCTGTTCTGTGTGTACGTAGTTAATATATGGTATGCAGGATGTCTAAACATGTGATATTAATTAAATATTGGCAGATTTCCAAAGCAATTTTTAATATCTTCATAGTCTGAAGAAAGAAATAGCATAATTCATCCTTCTGTGTCTTCCTACCCACACACACCAACACACACACAGACCCAAACACATAGCTTAAGTATTCCAGACTGTATTTAATTAATATATACAGTGAAGGCATTAAATCTTAATTGAAATGGCCTGCTTCCTTTCACCTGCTGTATCATATTATCAGAAACAGAAAGAGAGGAAGGGACTGGGGGAGAGAATAGCAGGAGACTTGGACACATTTCTTATCAAACACCTGTGTCCACAGAGAATAAAGCCCTGGCACTTGTTCAGTAAACCTCTAGCCTTTTCATTCATTATGCCAAACGCAAAACTGAATAGGTGAAAAAATATTCAAATCATGTCAGACAAACGTGTTAGTGCCTGGCATTCAGGTCTACGGTAACTGCAAGGGTCAGTGCACTTAAAAAACATCTGTGTCTAATTTTGCAAGATTTATTGTGCAGCAGTTGAATGAGGGGTCATTTAAATTGACCTTAAATCAGAAAACAGGGGGATAATTAAAACAGAATGTTTTAATTCTCTGTGAGGTTAATTTGCCTCAACTTTGTGAGAAGTAAAGCTACTGATGGAGAGTCTAGAGAACTGATCTTTGCCCTCTCCAAATATAGACTTATATGTTCAAGACTTTTCACTATCAGTAATAATTTTCTTTTTTTCTCCTACAGCTTTTTGCTGTTTTAGCATTTGCAACATGTGGGGGATATTCTGGCCAGATAATGGTTAAAGTAGAATGTTTGGACAAAACCCAGAGCAACATCAGCATCAGTTTCAACTACCCATTTCAGTAAGTGTTCTTAATTACCACAGCCAATATTATACTGCATGTTATACTGTAAACATGTATTATCAGTTTATGTAAAAATACTTGATATTTTTGGTTTTGTCTAGTTTTAAATATTAAGTCAAAGAAGTTTACTAAATTACAACCTTCACAATGAAAGTATTGTGTAATTGTGCAGATTATTTTGAAACTTGTAATTTTTTCCTCATTGATTTTTTTAAAGTGCCCCTATTATGTGTTATGAAAGGTTCATATTTTGGTTTTCGGAGTCTCAAAAAACCGGTTGACATGTATGCAAGGTCAAAAACCACATGCATTTATTTTCCCCTCAACGACTCCCAAACGATTCGTTCAAGGATTTATTTATTTTTCGATTTATTTTTCTGGTGATTGGTCCGTTTTATTTAAAGCAGTGTTTGTGAACATTTAAGGCACCTAGTGGCAAAGAATGAATTTGCATTTTCATTCAGACCAATGCAAAAATCAAGTCTTCCCCCGGCCTATATATAGAATATATGCTAAGGTTTCATGCTGACCTCAACATGAAACAGCTTGGGATTCGTTTTAACAACGAGACTAGCTTCAGTGATTCAGAGTCCACTCTTTCTTTCTTTCTTTCTTGCTTGAAACATGTTAAAGGAGCAAATTTCGGTTTCTCTTCTCAGACTCCAACAGGTGCACGTCAGTGCTCCTGTATGTGAAGGAACCAGGAAAGAGACTGTCTTTCTCGAGGGGGATTACGCTTCATCTGCACAGTTTTTCGTCACTGTATCAGTCCTAGCTTTTCTCTATTCCCTTCTGGCCACAATTGTTTACATCTTCTACCAGAACAAATACAGAGAGAAGAACAGAGGTCCAGTAGTTGTGAGTGCATTTCAGAATTTCTGTAAGAAATGTACACTGTAAAAGGAAAAGTCTGAGAGCACTCACTGTGCTGAAAAGCTCAATATAACTCAACTGAATCCTCAAGAACTCTTTCTGTTTATGCTCTTCTTATTTTCAATCCCCATAGGATTTCCTGGTGACTTTAGCCTTCTCTAGCCTGTGGCTGGTAAGCTCAATTGCCTGGGCTAAAACTCTGTCTGGGGTGAAGACAGCCACTGATGTGCATCAAATCCTGCTGTTAATGTCTGCTTGCAGAGCCCAGGAGAACTTATGTGAGGTTTTGCAGGAGCCCATCTGGACGAATCTCAACATGTCTGTGGTGAGAAGGTTATTTTTACACAGTATTGATATGGGGAATATAAAATCATGTCAGTTCATTAGCAATTGACATGCACTGCCTTTTAAGAATATGTGGTCATTGTACCTTTTATTTTGCAACTCCTTACGCATTAAAGAAAGAGTCATGAGTTGCACAAAAAATAGAATATTAAAATAAATAATAATCAGAAATAATAACAATAATCAGCAAATAATTGCTGAAAACAGGAATACATAACATTTTACAATGTATTAAAATAGCAAACAGTTATTTTAAATTGTATTAACATTTCACATGAATATGTTTTTTTTTTTACTCCTTGTGTGCTTACAGGCCTTTGGTTTTTTGAACTTCTTTCTTTGGGCTGGGAATATTTGGTTTGCCTACAAAGAGACAGGTTTGCATAAGTCTTTTCAGCGCTATCCCTCCAGAACGCCCTCTGAGAAACGCGGCAGCTTCAGGCAGTACAGTCAAACCAGTTTTGATCAATCTGGAGCTGGTTTTGGCCAGAGGCTCTACAATCAAGGGAGTTTTGACTTATCAAGCGGAGGCTTCAGCCTACCCCAAACCAATTTAGGACAGCCAATGCTGTACCGACAGGTGGGGAGTCCCACATCCAGAGGCCCTCTCATATTTGTTAATGAGATGTGAGAGAGAGTGTGAGTGTGGAGCAAAGCAAGAAAAGAGAGGAGAAACACTGTTGTTTCTCAGTCATAAGACAGATAATTTACCATTGTGAATGTGAGATTTCTATCATGTGATGTAGAAATTGTGACATTTTTGTAGATATAAGTCTGCCTACTGTTATTTATTTGTTCACTGTATAATTAAGTGCAATTGAATTTAAAGCTCTACCTTGATATAATATATTACCTTTTTTGCATATTTATAAATATATAAATATATATACTCATATATACACATACGCATATGATCAAATGCATTTACCATGTCAGATATGGGTCTGTGATATTTCTGATGGCATTTAGCATATAGTATGCCTATATTCTAATAGTCTATATTTTGTGTTTAAATATTTTCTTTTAAAAAAAATGCAGTGACAGTACCATGGTAAACATTGGATGGCAATATGGTACATTCATAATAAGCTTTATTTAGAAATGCCATTTATTTTAAGCTTTCCCAGGGTATTTTATAGAATAACATGCTATAAAGATGTGTTCTTTTTTTATGTTTTTCATGTTTTTTTATGTTCTGCCATGAATAATGATTAATTACCAATAGGTACCTGGGAAAACCAAATGGCTTGAGACAGAGAATGGCAGAGAAACCCTGTGGACCGTGGATGATGTCCAGTCGGAGATCTTTTTAATGAATCATTTCATCTAACCATACACAGTGTTCTGAGAAATGCATGCAAAAAGATAAGATAAAATCAAATGCAATAAAGTCTGTCTGTCGTTCCAGTTTATTGTAGCATTCAGAATTGCATAAATGTTACTATGTTGTACTGGTTGCGTTATAAAATTAAGTAATAAAATTATTCTTATTCCACTAAAATGGTCATTGTTTTAATGTATTTCATCATGAACAAAGCCACCATTACCAATTCAGACCGTTCCTTGAAAAACAATGACTGTTAAATGAACACTCTTAGTAGAAATTAAAACAAGAAACATAAAAACAGCCCAATTTCGGGACTTACAGTGAATTATCTTTTATTCTATCAGTGCTTATGCAGTTTTCTTTGTTTGCAACATCTTTTACAAAAGAGACAACCTCCATGCATGAAGCTACTTGTTTTCCCCATTAAGCCTTTTAATGAAGGGGTGTAAGGGAGCAATTAGGATCTTTTGGCCTGTCAGGCTCCTATCAGCGCCATGTGGTTAACGTCTCTATTTCTCCAGAGTATATCCAGCACTGCAGAGAAGCTAACTGCTTGCAGCTGCTTAGGATCCAAATTGCTGCTTTTAGGTGATCATGAGATTTTAGCCACTGGCAAGTTGCTTGTGCCAAATTAAAGGTTACCACTGAGAATCTCTACAGCTGTTCAATTACAGGCCTTAGACTAAAAGAGTGCAATGAGCGTGATTAAAAGAGCTTGGTAGAAAACAGAGAGAAATGACAATGGAAAGGCAGTAATACATATCATTTTGATTAACGGGTGCCAAATAAGATGTGCATTGTAGGATATTGCCAGTATTTTTTACAGTATGTAAGAGTAGTTGGTAAATACTGTGAATATACATTGCAGTTCAAACCAAGTTTAAGTAATAGTTACAATTTTGATTTAGCATTACATCAGATCAAATACAGGTAATCCAAATTAATTCAGTCAATAAATTAACATTTGTGAAGTAGTAATAAGCTGCATGTTTCTCACTTCTGGCAAAAATACTAGTCCATAATTAATCATTACTTTTCCTTCACTTATAAAGTTCATCCTCTGTTGTCCTCTTACATAAAAAACCATCAACATTCGTTCAGTACAGTTTTGGACTGTTTTTATTCGTGAACAATGCTTTCTCCATATTTCTCGCCTGATTCAGATGAGAAACCGATGAGGATAAATGACTCACATTTTAGCTCGAAGCAAAGGTTTGAATTTAAAGATGTCTTTATGATCAGTATTTATTGCGAAATAATCAGGTTTTCACTTTAAAAATTATTTTAATGTAATTTTATCAGCTGTTTGGACTCCCATCCTGGCGGCACCCATTCACAGCAGAAGATGCATTGGTAGGACACTGATGCTAAATTTTTCCAAATCTGTTTTAATGAAGAAGCAAGCTCATACACATCTTAGATGACCTGTGTGCATATTTATTTATTTATTTTATTTGTACATTGACAAATTTGTCACTTTCCTTTTTCTTTTTTCACTTTCCAGTTCCTGCTGCTCTGCTATCACCATGTATCTTATCCCTCACACAAATACCATTACAGGGTCCATATGCATACCATAACTTTTCCATCTTTGTGTTTTTTTGTATTCCTTTAGAGAGTGCTTACATAGTCAGTTAATTACATAATGGCAGAATTACCATCTTACATGGTGACACCATGATGATGTCGCAGTGGCAATTATGCTTTACTCTAGGGGACGCAGTGTAAGCTAATCATAGACTCACCGAGCAAATGAAAAGACATCATGGTGTTTGATACTAGGAGGTACAAGAATATGTGAAAAGGAGGCTGGACTGACCCTCGCTGTTGCTCTACTCCAGTCCAGTTTTTGTCATTCTGTTCATCCATCTGTCACTTCTGGCTCCTCATCAGGGTCATGATCAGGCTACATAGGCATATAACTAAAGCTACATACAGTACATGAGCATAATTGCTACCACTATCTTCTATTACCATAAACCACAAATAAATGCTTATTTTGATTTACAGAGGTTATTATTCCAGTAACTACCATAGTAGAGCATGTAGAATTCACAGATTAATGTGTGCATTCAACTTTAAAGCAATATCTAAACATTACATATCTGTAGGAGTTTCTGTAAATAATTTTCTAAGCAGAGGAAAGAGTCATATTAAATCTAAATTGTGAATGTCAGGATTAAGAGACAATGCAGGCTTTTTACAGCTTCAAACACAGGTCAGTATTGACTCACATATATTTTATTTTATACTCATATTTCATAATCCAATATGACATTCCCTGTAGCATTCAAATCAAATACAAATACTCATTTAGACACAAAAATTGCATGTCAAATAAAAAACAAATGTGAAACATGAAGAAACTAGCCTATCAAATGCGTGCACTCATAATTATCTGCAGTGGGGCAAATGCTGTGCATAGCATAGCATGACACTGGCATAAATATGCATCTTTCACAGAAGGGGATGAGAAATGGTAAAAGCTTTTTTCACTTTCCAGTTCCTGCTGCTCTGCTATCACCATGTTTCTTATCCCTCACACAAATCCCATTACAGGGTTCATATGCATACCATACCTTTTCCATCTTTGTGGTTTTCTGTTTAATGTGTTGCTGACAAGAAGCAGTATCAAACTTGGAATTTTGAGTTTATCTGTAATAATCTGTATTAACATCATTTAAATTATTTTATTATATTAGCTGATGCTCGCATCCATGCCTTGTATGCCTTTCTTAATTCTTCTCCAAGGGTCAGGTTAGGGTTTTAGACTTTTGGTGGTTGTGTGTGAACAAATTTAAAATATATATAAAAACGGAAAGGAAGATGACTACATAAGGCACGCTAATTTCAATTCAATTCAATAGTTGCCGCTGTCATTTCCACCTGCCACCTAAAGGTGTCGCCAAAGGAATTCTAGCAATGCGACTGTCTGAATGCTACAGCTCTGTCCTCGGACAAGTGTCAGCTAATAAATCTGTCTGAAACAGAACATCATTCAAGCAACTAACAAAAAGAATCACCTTGTCCGTGTGGAAGTAACGCGAGACTCTTTACTGATAACAATAATGACTTAAAATGGCTGGTTGGAAACATCATGTAACTTTTGTGGAATGATTTGGCCCTTCGTTGGAATCACATTGCACTTTTCATATTAGCCTACTATTTTACTTTAAAGGTAAGCTATAAGTAAATTTTGATTGAACACTAATCTGTTGTATAAATAAATACAAATTTAGCTTACATGTAAATCTAAACTTTGGCAATGTCATCTTGAACTAATTCTTTAGAATCACATTTAGAAAATGTAACTGTAAATGATTATTGTAAAATTAGATGCAAACTAGTGGCAGACTACATTTCAAAGCATCGTTACGTTATGTCTAATATCTAGGCTTGACTACAACAAATTCAAACTTTAGCCACAACCAACCATTTAACTTTTTTTTTTGGTTGTATTACCTTATTAATAACTGAACGATACATATAGTTGTTAGAGCTTCACTTTCCTGCTTTACTAGTAAATGACTCTTCTGTGGTGTGTGCAGATACAGTTTAGCCACAATCCCCCCATTCTGTTTTAGCTTCCCTCTACTAACACAGGGCCAATAGTGTATTTAAGAGCCTAGCATTAGTGTGATTCTTGTCAATTCCAACAGTGGAACACATTTTCCAGCTGCATCTCTGACCATTAGCATATAGAAAACCAACAACAATAATTACAGTCATTTCATGAATTTGAAGTAATTAGTTACTTTGCTTTCACCATACCAGATCACCGGGGGAATTGTTTTATATTAGCTGCAAAGATTCATGAATATCCAGACTCTTTAACATTTTTGTACTAACAAGCCTGTTCCCATTGTCATAATATCTAAAAATCTATAAAATTTTTAGAGGGTAATTTGAGAAGTGCAGCTGAGATGTGACTATGAGAATGGATAATATATACAGATCTGACGCCCTGGCAACTGAAGTTATATGGGAGAAAATGTGAGATTTACAAATGATTTTTTCAAAGCTAACATTTAAGATTCTGACTCCAAGCAATTGTCCCCTCAGTGCTTTATATTGTTTATCTAACATTATTAATTATGTCAAAATAAATATATATATAGGTATATATATTTCAAACTTTAGCTACATACAACATTTACATTTACATGACTGAATGTGACTGTACTGCATGCTTCACCATGAAGGAGAAACCAATTGGTTTAGATTCTTAATTCCTTTAGCCAGAGCAGCTAGGTTAGTGTTCAGTGCCACAGTTGGGTGAGCACCTTGCAAATTGGCTTAAGCAGATCTTTGTCTTATCTTTATCTTGTTGAGTCGTGCCCAGTGAGAAGTTAATGCCATTTCTACTAGTAAAGCGTGATCTCATAATCCTTTTAGAGTTAGTTGTGTCAGTGCTTGATGAGTATTACTTAGATTACATGACTGCAAAATGCAAAGAGGACACCAAGGTACCATGAGGACAAGTGAAAGGAGAAAAAACGGATTAACATTATCAACACAAAATAAAGAAATAAACAGAAACTTGAAATTTGAGGATTTATGTCTCCAAGAGGATTTTTGCTGCATTCAGTCTGACAAATAGAATTAGAATGCTATACGTACAATAAAGCAAAGAGTAAATGCTTACAAATGGCACTCAGTGAGTCAAATATTAGAAATAAGCATTTGATTCAGTGCATTATAGGTTGAATAGGGTAGCAGAACTGTTGAAATGACAGCCAGAACAAACATGTACTGTGAATTGCTGATATTGGAGACCACATATAATTTTAACAAAGGCAGCAGTGGACTGAAGAGATTAAATAAAGGTATTGTTTCTTTATTTTAAAGCAGCAAGGGCAGCAAAAATATACTGTAAATGTAACCTTACTTCTACAATAGTTTGCTGCCCAGTCAAGCTGCTTGAAGCAACACATGCTATGCTTTCATGAATGTCACAGCCGTGCCACTGAACATTCACTAATCCAGAATCAGGGTTAGTGATTACTAGAATCATTTTCTGGTTATGAGACATCACAACAAAAAATAATTGTTATTGAAGACTAGCAAGAAAATGAGACATGCCAAATTAAAATGAAAAGTGAATCAGAAATTTTTCATACAAAAGGTTTGATTAATTTAGTATTCAAATCCCTTAGCATTATTAATCCACTTATTTTCCCTAGTTCGAATGCTTGAAAAATCTTTCAGACTCCCTGAATGTTACCATGGATTTTACCTTTCCTCCAGCCATGTGAAAACAAAATTAAAGCCTGCATGAAACCATTCTCATTAGTACTCTAAACTGAACAAACAAACAACTACTACTGTTTATATAGACTGCTTTAGGCTTGTAAATTATATTATTCACTACGTTTGGCGATTCCAAAAGGGCATTTTTTTGACACTGAGCTAAGGTCCTGCTGATTCTTGTTTATATTTGAGAAAAATAATTCCTGGAATTAGCTGCTAGAATCTGCTCAATAGCATTGTGTGTAAGCTGCATGGAGGTCAAATCAGGATCTTTTGGCAGGATCAGAATGGTATGAGAAATTGGTGCTGATGTTCACCCTGTTTATCTCATTAAAAAAGATCACCCTGCTTCAGTCCAGTCTAGCACAATTGTAAATTTAGAATAGCTGAGGGTTTTGTAAGGGTTTCATACTGGGTCTGACATATAAAACAAACTGTGACTGATGGACTGAAGCTTACAACTTTATCTATACAATACATTATAGTCTGAATAGTTAATAAACTGTGTCAATTTAAAAGATAAAATTATGTGTACTATGCTATTGTATGTATGTGCTACAGTTAAAATGTCACTTTCAGTAACTTGCATCCAGTATGTGGAAGCAAATAGAATATTCTGTCAATTCATAAATAATAGAAACAAAAACATTATTTAATGCCAGTGTTTATTTCTATATATTTCGTTTTCATTATTTACAAAATATATATGTACATTTTAGGCAAAAGATACAAATGCTAGCCTCCCGGCGAATAAAAATAAAACCACAATTTCAATGTTCACTGATCACCCAACGGATACTTTTTAAGTTTGCACACATCAAATATGCGTGTCTTCTGTGTTCACAGAATTAATGGTGATAGTAAACACAATCAAAAACTAATCCAACTGTCCTTTTTTTTTTTTTTTCAGATGCCCAAATTGGTCAATGACTAAAAGAACATAATCTGTGAGTGATCCAAAAGTCTATGCTGGAGATACAGAGGACACCTCCGTCTTGCTGGTGGACACAGTTGAGGATTCATCATCGCCAAGAGGATTCTTTCCACAGAAAAGAGTGGTCAGCATGCAGTTACGGAACTGTAAAGAACAAAGTTTCATTTAGTAGGTTTATTTTATCGAGAGAAAGAGTAGAAATGGAAAGGGATGTGGAGGACAAGTCTGATAAATGTTTAACCTGTTTGTTTAGCAGCACATAGATGACAGGGTTATATAAGGCTGAGCTCTTTGAGAAGAAGGCAGGAATAGCCATGAACTGTGCACTGAAAGCTGCTCCCTTATTAAAGAAGATCCAGGCAGCAACGCTGGCATAAGGGGTCCAAGCTACCAGGAAACCCAAAACCATCAAGATGACCATTCTTGTCACTTCCCTCTCAGCTTTCTGGGTAGAAGCTGAGTCCTGCTGTTGAGCTGCAGCCTAAGAGAGCGAAATAACCGAGGGTGGTATCATTTTAACATAGTATTCCAGTAACTGGGAAATAGCAGGAAATTTTAAAGTGACATTTCGTACCGCCTTGACTGTGCACACAAGCCGTCCATAGGTGAAGAAGATTATGGTGACTGGCAATATAAAATGGCAGACAAACATGTAGATTACATATGATTCATTGTTGTATTCAGGATTCAGGGTGTAGTAGTCTGGTCCACATGAGCACTGCATTCCCTCAGGAATATATCTGTTGAAGACATGCACATGATATTAGGACATTCCAGTCCGAGTACTCATAAAGACTGGATCCTGTTGCACTTAGGCATGTAAAAAGAACTTCATTCTTGTACAATAATTCTGTTTAAAAAAGTTGAGTGTATTCATTACACAGGAAAAAGACTTAAATTGAAAGTATTCCTATGTGTTGGTAAAACTTGTTGCTTTCAAATATACTCCAAGTTTAACTGAAATGTTTGTTATAATCACTGCATTGGATAGCGACATGATGTTTAATTAGACTAACCTGGACCATCCGACCAAAGGTGGAGCCGCACATGCCATGGCCATTACCCATGTAAATGCAATTCCTGCAAAAGCATGGCTGGAAGAGAATTTGAAACTACCCATAGGCTTGCAAACTACAATGTATCTTTCGATGGCCAGCACCACAAGTGACCAAAGGGCAACTTCACCTGTGTAGCAAATAATGAAATTCACCTTAGTTACGTTTACTCATAATCCACACATATTGCCATTGACCTGAAGATTTCCTCACAGCATATAATAAAAAAAGAAAAGTCACAATTTTCCTCACCTCCAAGTGTGGCCATGAAGCCTTCAATCGCGCAACCAATTGGTCCCAGAACAAAGTAGCCGTTAATCGCTGTGTAGAAAGTGACCGTGAATCCGAAACAAACCATGATGGTTCCAGCTACTGCCAGGTTGACCAAAATGAAGTTTAGAGGTTGCCTGAGCTTTTTGTGTTGAGCTGTAACCACCAATGTAAGTACATTGATGGGTAGACCCAAGCACATGAGGAAGAATATGTAGAGGGCAAGAATTTTAAATTGCCACGGTTCAGCTAGATAATACTGCGGATACTCATAAGGACTCCTCACTAGCCCTGTCCTGTTGGACAAGGGGACGTAGAAGTTATTTCCCTCAGTGCCGTTCATCTTAGCCTACTAGTGATCCAGAGGAGGAAAAAAGGATGTTATCTGCTGCTGCGGTAGTGGCTGCTCTTCACCTGCTCTTTATTTGTAATGATGCATCAGGAGTGTTTATATATCCCTCTGAGGTTCCTTATAAGGGATAAATCCTGGAGCATAAGATAGGGAGGGTGTTACAGTGTGGGATTTGAACGATAAGAGCAGACATAATCAGTTTCAGGGTAATTACCCGGTAGAGCTTTGGATCTTTGAAAGTTCTTTTGACTTTTTTGGTTCAGAAAATTAGGCCACAATTTTGATTGTCAGGACAATGTGAGTATAAACAAAGCTGCATTTTTATTTTGAGGATAATATTAAAATATCAAAACACAACACTGATGTGCTTTTTATGTTTATATATACACAGCTGTGGCTGTGTTTGACTTGGGTAGTCTTTTTTGTTTTTTTTGTAAGCCCCCCCTCACAGAACCTCCACCTGCACAGAATTTAATGATCTCACTATCATTTTCAGTAAATAAGTAGCATGATAAATTTGTTCACATGGTTTGTTTAAAAGTTGCTGTTGCACCATGGTGATTGAAGGAGGATATAATTGTCAGTCTGCTTTTCAGAGAATTAACATGAAGACTTAAAATATTATGCACAAATCATATGTTAAGTTACTATAATACTTCATAAAAAAATCTTTTTTTTAAAAAAAAAAAACGTAATTTTAATAGTTTCTGTCTTTGCTGTAAAATGGATGACGAACAGGAAGTGGTAGGCAGAGACACAGAAGAAGAAAGTGCACCTCGGATCCCGGAGCTGTGCTGCATGCTGAAGAGATTTACTGGACCATCGATATATTTCTTCATTTTATGAATCTACAGTACATTGTATGGAAATGAGCGACGTCAATAGTTTGGGTCCCACTGAAGGAAAATTATACCAGTTTTGAAAGACATAGGGTGAGTAAAATAATGTCAGAATTTGATAGGACAGTCTTTTTTGTGATTCATAACAATCATAATATTAAATTTCTCAAAGCTATGAAATAATGCGAAATTATGCGAATTATATGTTTGGGCCATAATAACAGAATTAAAACACTCTTTCCAGTCCTCTAAACATTCTCCCAACCAATTCCATCCTTATAGAAAGTTCTCATTATGGAACATAATTTTTATGTTTTCATTAATTGTATTCATTTTGTGAAAGACTGCGAGACAAGAGAGGCTATGGTCTAAGTTCGATTAGGAAGAAATTATGTATTTTAGGGGCTAGGCGTATCTGTTACTGACTTGGATGACTAATTGAATTAGCACCCCTTAAGAATAATTAAGCCCCCTCCAGTACCCCTAACATAATTTATTCTGGATCTGCATTGGTTGTGGCACATTGTTGCACATACTTCAGGTGTTATCAGTCCTATTCGTGAACAAAGCTGTCTTGTTTTGTAATCCTGATCAACCGACACATTAAAATGATAAGTAAAACGAAAAGTCAAAAAAAAGTCAAAGTAGCAAAACATCATTGCATTTCGTTTTTATTTGGAAGACAATTAGGAACTAGGTATACAGGTAGCCAATTCAAGTAGCCTACGCTATACAATTTATATCACTTTTCTAGAGCTCAACGCGCTTTACAAGCAACAGTAAACATAAACAGGATAAACAAGAAAACATATGAACTTTAGGAACAATACAAATTCAGTCAAACGGAGTGAGAAGTCCAAAAGAAATAGGCTGTAAAGACGGCGTAAACAGTGTCAATACTCCGCAAAGGCAAGACGAGAACTCCAATCCACCGACTGGAACACAGGACGTTAGCAGTTAGGTGGGCAGAGAGACAGAGCAGATCGCGAATACAAAAGACAATATGTTGAAATTGAAGAATCCCAGTTTTCTGTGTGAAATCAAGAATAGCGCACATTTAACACAACTGTACGGAGCCCCTAAAGGGACATAGGTGATTTTTATTTTTTTTCTGTATCTCGTGCGCACCAAATACTAACTGGTGAGCTCCAGATACTAACTGGTACTTCCCGTGGAGCATTATGCCTGGCAAGACCATTCGGAGCATTTTGGTGTGTGTTTCTGTGCTGAAATGACA
>JAUMHI010000041.1:13621464-13634263 GCA_032359435.1 Enteromius unitaeniatus | reverse complement strand
CGCCACTCCTACGGGATCCGTGCGCTATTTTCTCTCAGTGTTCCCTTAACTGTGCGTAACCTGAGTCCTCCCTGCCCTGCAGTAAGACCTAGAGCTGAGTAGCTCCGAGTCGTGGCCCGTTCCATGGGTGTTCCCATATGTAACGTTGAAGTGATTTGACTGAAAGGGTAATGTCTAGGTTACGAACGTAACCCACGTTCCCTGAAGGAGGGAATGGAGACCCTACACTTTCTCCACCACGTCTCTGAGGTCGCGCTGACGCCAGCTACGGCTCTTCAGCGAAAACCTGCATGTGCACTGTGCTTGTGCCCTCTTATACTCAGTGATTGAGTGCACCTGAGCACAATCAGTGCAATGCAATGTTCTGTGGCCTTTAATAAACGGCTCATAGGCAATTGCTCTCTCTGGCGAGTTCCCATATGTAAGGTCTCTGTTCCCTCCTTCAGGGAACGTGTGTTACGTTCGTAACCTAGATGTTTTGTATATGGCTGTTCAAAGAAAAATGCTTTTATTTATTTTATAATAATAAAATAGTATAATTTCTTCTGTGTTGTTCATACCACCTTTTTGCTGCATCGCAGTTTGGTCTTCCATCTATACTGAGATAGCAAAATCTCAGCTTTCTGAACATGCTCTCTCAAGGGAATAAATTAAAAAAATAAAGACACTCTTTTTGCATTGCAGTGTGACCTGGGGAAACTGGAATACTAGTCATCTAACTGTCATGTGATCCTTTCAACCCAAAACACAAAGTTGGCAGCGCACATTGTACTTGCAGCATCAGGTAATGGGTTTAGCGTTTTGTTAGGGATTTTGCTCACTGTAGGTTAAAGAAAGGTTACAAAGGTTAGCCATCTTGTGATAACCCTGCAGTGTGAATACTGCTAGTATTCCTATAGTCCTATAGCTTACTAGCCGACCGGCTGGCTAGCTCACTGGCCATATATCAAGGACTAAATATATAAAGTATATAAAAGCTACTTTACATTCAAATTACATTTGAAAATGCACCTTTTTATCTATATTTTGAAGTAGCTAGTTGATACATGTAAGAAAAAACAACACGTGGATATCAAGACATAGGATTTCCCAGCAGAACATTGGAACATTTCTGATTTCAACACATGCAATTCAAGAACTGACTGTGCACTTGCCTAATATACCTAGTATCTCACCCCTTGATAGTAACTATTGTAACATTATCAATGTTATTTACTTGTTTGTGGTTTTAACGTTGTGGCTGAACAGAGTATGTATCAATCAATCCATATGAATTGCATTAATCATCTTATTAGTTTGTGTATTTACTGTGAATTAATCCATGCTCTAGAATACTGTTGGACCACACAGTACACCACTGCTAATTACCTTACCTCAAGACTTCTGGCCAAGGTGCAACCTGAGACAAGAATAATAGCTTAGATCTAATTATCTACTTTACGTTACTGAGAGTGAATTGTTTTAACACACTTGCCTTCCTTCTCTAAATCATTGCCAAAATCCCTCATAAGGTATGCATAGAAAATCAATCACAGATAAATAGAAAGGTTGCACAGAGATGTATTTCAGTGTGTGGAAGATCCTTTTGGGAGAGCATGACTTGAAAGATGCTCTTCAAACTCAAGATTTCCCATAATTATAAGGTCAGGTCATTGGGACTAGTTCCACCAAATGACTTTTACTTTCTGGTCTGTAAAAAGAAAAGGCACACACACACACACATATATTTATATCTTATATATCTTAGTATACAGTAATATGTACATTCATTGTACAGATATTTTATTGACCGGACTTGAATTGATTCCTCGGATTGCATACAAATAAATACAATTGAGTCTTTTTACAATTGATTTATTCTGTGCACTGGATTCATAAATCAACAGTTGCATTTAAAACATCAGAGATCTGCAGCAATGAAATTAGACTTTGTGTTGACCAAGCTAATATACTTAATCTATGACTTCTGGCAGAAGTACATCTCCCTAGCAGAGGTAATAGATTTAATTATCCAATTCCAGAGAATTTTCTGACCCACCCCTTTTGCTCTCGCTGTTTTGAGCCAATCACCTATTGTTTGACTAATTAAATGAAATGCAGTGTCTTCTGGCAAGCTACTGGCAAGATGTAATTTTCCAGTTGGTGTTCAATGTAAGTAAAGGGTTCATTGTTTTACTCAGCTAGCCTCCTTGCTGCCTCCTCATCCAAATCAATGTATGTTCTTTAATGCACATTTCTGCCAAAAAACAATAATTTAATTGCTTTTCTTTTTTTACTGATGTAAATTCTAAATTTAAAGAAATGAAAAGTTATGATGTCTTTACTTCCAGTTTCTTAGGAAATAGATTAATATTAAGTAAACATGTAATGTAATTTGACATTCAATGCAGATGTGTGGTGGTTTTAGCAATTAATGGTAATAATTTTTGCTAAATGTAGACTGTAGTATTCCAGTCCATTTACCAGCACCTCCATATATCTTTGCCCCTTCCCTGCTCCAGCTCTTAGGATGTGTTTTAATTGTAATCCAATTCACCATGTTACAGCCCGTCACAAAGGGCTAATGACTTTATAAATTACATTTGCTCTTCGAATAGCATCTTCGACTGGAGGTGCTGACTCACATGCATCACGTGGAATCAGCAAAGAATCATCTGTCGTTTCTATTTTTGTTTTGACTTTTTTATATTATCTTCACTAAGATTAAATAAATTTCACCTTATTTTTGCATGGTTTCATTTAAAGAGATTTAATCACTTACCCCGCCATTCTAAACCCATAAAACCTTCATTCATCTTCTGAAAGAATATTATGATACTTTGATGAAATGCAAGAGCATTCTGACCCTGCATAGACTGCAACGCAACTACTACGTTCAAGGCCCAGAAATGTATTAAGGACATTGTTAAAATATTCAACTTTATTCAACTTTATTATTCTCTTTTGTGTCAGTCTTCACAACACTACCACCTCTTTGTATTCTGAAGATGAACAAAGTAATTAATGACAGAATGTTAATTTTTGGGTGAAATATCTATTTCTCCCTTTTCATGTGTATTACATTTACTAGTGGAAGTAAAGCTTATGACAAAATCTTGACAATGATCTTGTCCATAGTTGAACATTAGAATTGTAAATGTTGAGTTCAATCCAGTAGTAATTCTTCAAACTTGTAGGGTCACGAGGATGCTGGAATCTATCCAAGAGTCTCGGGCCACAGACGTGTGAAACACCCTGGACAGATGGCTGGTCCATCACAGGGACATGGCAAGACCCTTTACATTCAAATAATGTCTTATATAATTGCAATCAAATACTGACCCACTGCTCCGGGTGTGGTTTTACGGTGTGTGTGGTTGATCACTTCTCACTGCTGTGTGTGTGCACTTGGATGGGTTAAATGCAGAGCATGAATTCCAAGTATGGGAAACCATACCTGGCCACTTGTCACGTCCTCCTCCTCCTGACGAATGAATTGTCAACTTGTTATTATGTATAAGCTTTGATTTACTAGAACAAATCATGTGACTGATTTGATGTTTGTAAACGTAGTTTTGGCCTATACGATGGCTGGAACACTGTTTAACTGTTACTGTATTTTTCTGAACCATCACAGCCACACTGAATGAGGTGGATTCACCCCTAAAAGGATCAGCTGACCTTAACCAAGCATGTGACTCAATGTCTGCATTTAAAAATTGAAAATACACTCTTAAAATTACAAGTTTTTGTATTTTACTAAACTTTGTGGGCTGGTTTCCCGGATAGGAATCAGATTAAGCCAGGACTAGACCTTTGCTAATTTAGGACATTTAACATTTTTTAGAAACATGTCTTACAAAAATGCATTATTTGTGAGCATTTTAAGACCAAACAATGGCAATGATGTATTTATCTCAGTGCAAGCTTTTTCCAGTTTAGACAGCTCTTAACATTTATTTTAATCTAGGATTAGTCTTAAACCTTGTTTGGGAAACTGCCCCTATGTGTTTTATGTGTTCAAAAAAAAATTTTTTGTTTCTAAAAAAAAAAAGATTATTTTGCTAACCAATCATATTTGACTAATTTGACTTTCTAATTGGCTATTACAGAATTAAATTATTAATAAAGATGGCTGTCGTGCTGATAAATATTGACCCAAAGATGTTAAAATAAATCAAAGAGTTAAATGTTGACTGAATGTGCTTGAATAAGCTCCCCGTGTAAATGACTGCACCATAAGTGCCCTTTATTAAACTGTCTTAAATTAAATGTTTATTATTTTAAATTATACTATGCAAAATATGTATGTGTTTATTTGGCCAATCGGAAATCTCCATTCAAATTTCATACTGAAGTTCTCTCAAATATCTTGAGAGATATAACAACCAACATAATCATACATTTTTCTATAAATGGAGAAATCCACAGTCTTGACTGCTTTTGATCAAACATATATGACATTTAAAGGTCACAGTTAAAGAAAATGAGTTTTGCGCTTAAGCAGGACATAAGTGTGGACAAGCAGGAAAGCGCTTGTCCCATCTGTCAGATTAACATCTCTGAAGTGTGTCAACACCTTCAAGGAGGATTTCCAGCCACAAGTAGCTTGCGATTATCTCATTACAGGCACAAAAAGGCCCTGACAAGCTGTTAACACCATTGCTGTTTGCATCCTCTCCTAATGCCTCAATCCTGCCTGATTGGATTCACACCTTCTACGCAATAGCAAAGCCTTTCTCATGCTGAAGGACCAGAGCCAAACCAAAGTATGCACATGGCATCTGTTCCCCCTGACTGAAGTTATGTCCTCTAGAACACACATCATCCATAATTCTTCACTTGAAGAATTCATATATTTTATTGTTATTATTTAAATAATAGTATGTGATTCTCTCAGAAGAAAAGGAGAATAAACTCTCAGAAGTAAATGTACAAAAGCTGTCACTGGGGCAGAACCTTTTCAAAAGGTACATGTTTGTGTTAGTGTACATATTTGCATGTTTGCATGGTACTGCAACAGTGACAGCCTTTGTGCCTTTATTTCTGAGAGTGTAGGACAATATTTGAAAATCTTAATTTAGGGGGCAAAAAATCTAAATATTGTGAAAATCGCATTTTTAAGCAATGGATATTACTGGTAAAAAAAAAAATTATATATGTAAAGTAAAAACATTACAATATATCTTCATGAAACATAATCATTACTTAATAACCTAATGATTTTTGGCATAAAATAATAAATATATATTGTTGGCTATTCCTTTAAATATAGTGGTCCAGGGTCAAATATTATTTTTAAAATTAGAGTTTGAAAGAATGTGCTACTAATGTCACCAATGTTTCTAAAATTAAACAGCTCTCCTGTAACCCAAAAAACTTGACCTAGATGTTGTCCTTGATGTTATTATTTTCATGGTACATCTTCAATGTTTTTTAAGTCTAATAATGTTACATTTATTCAGGATCATTTTTCTCTATAACTTTTCTTGGGTAGTAAAAACTATTAAACTGTTTCTGATCCATAAAGTGTGTGTCTTAAGGTAATTTAAAACTGATTATTGAGGACAAAATGCAAACTATGTGCTAATGTCTAAAACTACTAGTCTCAGATTTCAATTACCGTAGATAAAAAAATAAAATAAATAAATAATATATATAAATATATATATATATTTTTTTTTCTTTCCAAATTGCTCTGTGAAATATTGTGATCCATATTAAAAGACAAGCTTGTTTTATAGCACAATAAGTCATTGTTAGTATATGTTGATGAAACATGCTTAATAAAACTTCTCAGTTTATGTTTGGATGCATTTCAGTTATGGATGTTGATGTTGGCATACAAGCCAAATCCAAAGCCAATTTTTCATGTTTTTGGAAACCTGGATGCCAGCCTAAACTTCATCGTGATTGCAATGATGCCTGGAGCGGTTCCACAATTTATTAACACTTTCCCCCAAAATATCTCTCATATATTACCATACCAAATAAAACAGCACACAGAGAGCTTAGTGCTTTACAAACGTACATGCACTACCATTGAAAGGTTCGGATTTTATTTAATTAGCTATTAGAGTATTGCTATAAGTTAGGCTGCATTTATATGATGAAATATACAGTAAAAACTGTAATATTGTTAAAAACAGTTGTATTGTTTTGTAAAACTTTGCTTAAAAGCAGCATTTATTTTATTTTTATTTGATTGTAATTGGGACATCTGGTGCTATGAAAGCTTTTACACCTTCTTGCAAACGAGATTGGGAATGAGCTTAGCAAAACTGTTAGAAAAGGATAGTTAGGTATATGTGAGAAGAAAATCAGCATGGGAGGTTAAAGGTGTGAAGAGAATGTAAAAAGTCACACGTCACTTAATAGGGATTAGCCTCTAAACAGTGTGTTTGGCATCTTAGCCCTCAAGGGCTTATCACAGATCCGACTCTGTAAGCAAGCCACCGCCATGAACAGGAAGTTGTGGCGGGCACTACACTCAAACCAGGTCAGCGTCCAGTCCATATGCAATTACCCTAATGGCCCAGTTCAATGTGCTGACCTTACATCGTGTGCCTGTTTGATGATGTAACTGTAAACTGACACATATACACATATATTTATATTAAAGGGACAGTCCAGCCCAAAATTACAATTCCCTCTTTTGTTTATTATTTATTTACCATTGTTGTCATTCCAAACCTGTATGAGCTGTAAAACCTTTTTTTTTTCATAAAAGAAGGTGTCATACGGGTTTGAAATGACATAAAGGTCAGTAATTTAGTGGCAAAATTTTCATTTTTGCTTGAACTATCCTTTTAACAGAAATACTAACATTTATCACACTACACAAACATACATAAACTGAAAAAATATAAATATATCTGTCTATAAACATTCCTATTTACTCATATCATTTACAGTGGTATTTGGATATTTAATTCACACATGCATCAATATATGAATGTCATTGATAAAATATAAAATATATATTTTACAGACAAATCATAAAAAGTAGTGCAATAGGTTTGAAATGAAGTATACTGTTCACAATTTATTTAACAAAAAATTTGGGTTGATGCCACTTGGTTTGAAATGTTGTTATTATTGTTACTGCCGTAATATTCAGACATTTTTAAGTATATGGGTCATAATTGTCTATATGTTGCACAAAACGATTAATTCATACATTTTAACACTATATATTTCAAAAAATTTCATGTGTGTCAGATGAGGGAAGCTGGAAGCAATTTGTGGGGGATTGAGAAAAAAAGTCCTCTAATCTCAGATTGTTTTGTGGCCATCTAATCACCCTGTTTAGTCACCTTCACTTAGAAGCTGGGCGAGCTTTCCCTGATCTCATTATGGGGCTGTGGTCACATTTACCCACTATGCCCTGCATATCAATCCAAAAGGACATTCAAGACCCCTGTTAAAATATAGCCTTCCTATCACACTCCGCTTGTCTCCAATAACTGTGCAATAAAGTCCAACACTTTGATTTGCATACATACACTACTGTTCAAAAGTGGGGGGGTCACTAAGATTTTGAAATTTGGCAATTAGAAATCACAAATGACATTTGATTTACTAAAAGTAACTTTGCAAATAATTGTAAACTAACTTGCATGTTGCACTTTAAATGTACTTGCAAAAAAGTTGAGGGAACAATAATGTGTTAGCAGATATTAAGCAGACAGTTTACTAATACTCTAATGACTGGTAATTGGCATGAAGTTGCAAATTTACAGTGAGAAGAATGTCAACAGTGGACTACTGAAATAAAGGTTTACCTAAATTGTTTCTGACAAAAGTATTTTATGCTCATAAAGGCTGCATTTATTCGATTGATAAATAAATACGGTAATAGTTCACTGCTCAATATTTTGTGCAAATCATGAAACTTTTTTTTCCAGGATTCTCTGATACACAAAGTTAACACAAGAAGCATTTATCTGAAACATTTTATAACAATTTAAAAGTCTTTACTGTCATTTATCTTCATTAATCTATTTAATGTATCCTTGCTGAATAAAATTATTAATTTCTTTAAAAAAATAATTAAGTTAAATTACATCACATTGCATTATGACCCCATTCAAGCCTTTAAATGGCAGACTAGACCTAATACAAAAACTGTACTGAAAATCTATATGGGGAGGCTGCAGACCTGCAGCAGGCAGTTTAGGCCCCTGTTGTTCCTGATGTGTCCAGTAGGGGGAGGAAGAAATATAGTGAAATGATTAAACCGACTTTCGAAACTTCATTAATAACCATTCTTTCCATTAAAATTTGTTTTGAATTTTATTGTTTTTGTGTGAATATAAATATAAACATTACATAAATGCATATTATAATCTCTGTAAAGGAAAAACTGAATTAGTGTTTTGAACATCCATTAACATTACATATTTAAATAGTGACATAAAAAAAGAAAAAAAATAGCCTACACATATTGGATGATCAGATGGATCAGTGGTAGGCTATGTTGTTGTGAATTTATATAAAAAGTTACATTCAGATATTAAGCATTTTCAGCCTTTCAGACTTACAGTGTAATCATATGGACAATCAATTAAATATTTATTAATGCTTTAGTATTCACTACTGGTTGTCATACAGCTACACAACAGTGTCCTACAAACCATTTTATAAAGACAAACACCTCTTTCTGAAATTCCAAGGGCTATTTAGCCATCTGAGAAGACAACACTACATGATTACTTGACTACATGATTAATAACAGATAATAGGTTTATCCCATTGCACATTTTAGCAGACACCTTATCTGAATATTGGTGTCTGTGGTGGTCATGGCCGTGGGTCTAAATATTGTCCAGTAGATGGAGCTATCCAACAATCTCTGCATGAAGACAAAATACACTTTGTAAGTCCAGCAGATGGTGCAGTCATTCACATTTGGACAAGCTAAGACTGTCTGCAGACCATAAACAGATGAGTTCTGTGAAGTCTGTTTTCCTAGGAATGACAAGGTTCATGTGAAATCGAACCTTTTCTGTGGGAGTCTATAACATTACGGTTAAACGTTTAAATAGGTTGAAGTCAATGTCATTGCTCTTATGCCATAGTTACCCCACAGATATTGCATGTTATTCTTGGAAAACTACAACAGAAGAAATTATTACATAAAAACAGTTGTTTTAAAATTTTAATCTTGTAAAAAAACACAGAAATAACAAAAGTTGTACTTCATTTTTTTTTACATGTTAAAACATTATTAACTACTCTTATTTGTAATTTTCACATTTTATACACTTCTTTACATGTCAGACAAACACAATTCACACTTTAAGAGGAAAGTGAAAAAGTGTAACAGGTGGCCTACAAGGCACTTTTTGAGGTAACACTTCAATGCATTTATAAAGAGCAAACGAGTCTTGGCCTGTCAGTTCATTTGAAACAAACATATATTTAAATATTTTCTCCAAATGAACTTTATTATATAACTGTATGATCAAATAAAAACTGTTGTTTTGAAACATTTCAGTACTTAACCATCGCATGATGATCACAAATTCATAACCATGTCTTGAGCCCTTTTTTAAATAGAACAGTGAAGGAAATTCTAGTCATTCTAACATAATATTACAGAATAATATAAAATCTGCACACATTCACTCTTATCTTTATGGCTAATATGTTAAAAATGCAAACTTAAATGATCATGTAAATGATAGCATATTTTCCAAGTAAGTTTGTCTTACTTCTATCAACAGCGGTGCCAAATATTAAACATGTCTTGTCATTTTAATCTTAACTCTACATAAAAATCTATGTTCTATTTCTGTGAACAGTAAACGTCTCGTAATTTGATTTGATTGGCCATCTCGGTCATTTTGACACCGGCTGTTGTGCTGTAGAACATGGAGGCAGACGGGCTTAAAATCGTACTTTTACATTTATTAACATTTCTTCTTCTCATCTAAATAACAAACATGGCAATTTATAAATTCTGTGAAGAGGACAATGTGGCAATATTTCATTATTTCGTAATTATTGAGGTATTTTTTACCCCTCACTGTCTATGGCGGTTACGGCACTCATGCATCACAATGCCAATCAAATGATAATGGATTAACAGGAAGAAAAGGACAAGGTTGAAATGCTGGACAATCACACAATGTCTCTGTGAGATAATGAGCTTGGTGTATGAACAGTTTGTAAAGTCAATAGATCTGTGAAGGTTTCAAAAGTAACAGTGTTTAGCTTCTGTTTTGGGCGTTTAGGATCTGGCAGGTCTTCAGCAGGAGTACACAACGCTCTTACTCTCTGACATGACAAATGATAATAAAAATGATGCACAGGGGTTAATTATTTTGAAAATATATTAAAAAAACAGAATCTATAACTATATGGTGTATACACCATATATATATACCGTATATATTTAGAATTTGTTTAAGGGCATACCTGTCGCATAGACCCTGGAGTGGTGGCAACCAAATAAATCATCCACAGTGGGACTAGTAGCGTGGAGGAAAGGGTGAAGAAGCCACCAATCGCATAACCCCACCAGGGGTACTCGTACACATTGTTGAACTTCAGAGGGGTGTATTTAACCAAGGAGAAGATAAAAGTTCCCTAAATAGACAGAAAAAAGTATGATGAGCAATAGGGAGCTTTCAGTTAGTCTGGTATGCTCAGAATAGGAGAAAGTCTTTCTTGTGTTTTGAAGTGCTGTCAGTGTAAAGACAGACGCAAATGACAGGTGTCAGACACAGACTACCAGACAAACCTCTTTGTGGTTACAATATGAAAAAAAACTAAATGAAACATTTGTATTCAAAATGAAACATCTACATTAAATAGATTTCAAGGGTTTTAAATATTACCCACTGTGCATATCACGGGTGTTAGATATTTCCAGCAACACTTCATGAAAGGCCAAGGCCGGTATCCAATCATATCCTCAATGCCATCATAGAGGCGATCTGCACCTGCAAATAAAGCGTTTTTAAAACTCAAAAGAACATTTAAAATAATTTTATCACATTACTATAACACGCTTTTCACGTTCTAGGAATTGAGTACACTTTGACCTACATACACTGTTGTGCTCTAAATATTTCAACAGAGTTTAGGGTACAGAGTTTCAAATGAAAACATTTACTATTTGTGTGCATTTATCTGCACTTTGCTTTTTTGTTTTTACAGACTCAAATAAATGATTTACCATATACCCATCCAACACAGATAGACTGAAGGATAGCAAAAGTAAGAAGTGTCATTCCACTGCACGCGTAATAGTCAAAAAGCTGGAAGACATACAGGCCACCCTAACAAAAAAAACAAAAAAGACTCGTGTATAGTTTTTCTATTTTCATTTTTCAGTCAACCATCTTTGTTCTTATTAGTGACTCTTACCTCTGTTACCATTACCAGACCAACAAGGAAGCTGGCAGCACTTATAAAGAGGAGAAGAAATTTTCGCCGATGTCCAACTTGGAAGAATGAGGGATACATATCCGAGATAGCCGTTACCAGGGCTTCATGATACACAAACTGATACAATAATAGAAAAAGCTTTAGTGTATCCATACTATGATATAATAAATTAAATATAGAAAAATCTATATTGCTTCCATATAATTACCTCACTATCCAATCCCAGGAATATGATCATGATAAAGAAGAAAATTGCCCATAACTGAGGGAGGGGCATCAAAGCTACAGCACGGGGGTATGCAATGAAAGCCAAACCTGGACCTGCCACAAACAAAAGCCATTAAACAAATCCTTCCATAACCCCCTTTTTTTATTAAACCTAATCACTGCATGCAATGTGAATGGCAGTGTTTAAAAATACAAAAAAAGTCTATTTGTGTATAATTGTGCATCATTTTCTGTACACTTATTTTAAGATATAATAACCTTTGATTGCATTAAGAGGCCTGAAGCTTTAAATAGAATTTTTACCTGACTCTGCAACCATTGAAATATCCATTCCCTGTTCATCTGCCATGAAGCCCAGGACAGAAAATATAGCAAAACCAGCCACAAAGCTAGTTAAGCTATTGAGCAGACACAAGTATACACAGTCTCTGAAAGACAAGTGTTAAAAGACAAAGTTTTTTATTTTAGTGAAATTTGCAGTGACTATACTATTGATGTGGAAAATGTGATGTTAGATAATCTAGAGTACCTGTAGCAGTTGTTCTCATATTTGTTGTAGCTTCCCAGAGCAGTCAGTACTCCAGTACAAACTCCATAGGAGTAAAATATCTGACTACCTGCATCCATCCACACCTAAAACATCAAATAAAGTTTTTATTATTTCAAAATTATTTAAAGTTCGACATCACAAAATGCCAATATTTTTATAAAAAGAGAGCAGCTCATTGCCTGTGGATCTGTGAGACGTGTTGGATCAGGGTAGAGGTAGAATATGATGCCATTCTTGGCTCCAGGAAGAGTAAGCCCACGGACCAGCAACACTACCAACATTAAATAAGGGAAAGTAGCAGTGAAGTAGACCACCTGAAAACAAGAGGAACAAAAGGACTCAGCATGTTCCTGAGCCTTCAAGTGCTGCAGAGTGGAGATGGCAACACCAATGTCATGGGTTTCATTTTCACTGTTTTTATTTTTTTGGAAATAAATATCTGCCTACTGTGAGCTTATCCACATTAGATATGACATATTTTCTTAATTTAATAAAATACACACACACACACACATACATATACAATGATCCCTCGTTTATCGCGGTAGATGCGTTCCAGACCTGGCCGTGATAGGTGAAAATCCGCGAAGTAGGGACACCATATTTACAGTATTTATTTAACAGGTACGTATTCAGTATTCAGAC
>JAUMHI010000041.1:13606913-13621364 GCA_032359435.1 Enteromius unitaeniatus | reverse complement strand
AAAATACAGCGAATCGGCGAATTTCCCTTGAATAAGGCTCCAAAGAAAAAATCTGCGAAGTCGTGAATCCGCGATAATGAACCGCGAAGTAGCGAGGGATCACTGTATATTCATTTATGCACTATACGCAAAATTTAATTTGATTATAATTTGATGTAGCACTACAAATATAGATATTTTGCCAATGAACCTGATAATGTTATGTAACTGATGGAAGTGCAAGATTTAAAGATGTGCATACATGGTAAATTTATTTACATTTTTTACACTTCCACTTCCAGCTTACATCTTACCATTCACTTTGTGATACACACTTAAAAAGTTTAACAAGTTTCTCACCTTGCCTGTGGACTTCACTCCCTTCCACACACAGAAGTAGCAGATGATCCAGGCCAGCAGGAGGCAGAGTGCCAAGTCCCATCTAACATTACCAATCTGTTCTATTCCCTCAGACAAGCCCAAAATTCTTCTCCTGTAGGCAAAAAACATGGAATCACATTCTGTTTTACAACCTTTGGTTGAAAACCATTTTAATAAGCTGGAAGATTTTTGTTATCCTGTGTAGCCTTAATTGCATAATTCCAATTAACATGTATTCAGTTTATCAAGGAGCTATTTTCAACAACTTACTCCCAAAACTCAATAACAGGAGATGTGCTTTTCTCTGGAGAATATTCAGTGATGTTGCTTTTGCTCAACTCTTTGCAGATCTCTAAATAAAAAAAAGGTATGGTTATTTAAACAACATATCCCAGTATTATGATAATTCACACTGGCATATGTGATATACCTGTGTTCCAGTAGTTGTTGCAGCTCGCCCATGGCAGCTCTGAACTGAAGGATGAAAAGAGGTAAAGGAAAGCCCAAGCAAGAATTATAATGTAATAGACTCCTGTATAGAGGACAACGACTTGGCTCCCATAACCAAGACCTGTGAAAAGAAACATAAAGAAAATAAAAAGTGGCAAAGTACTTTCAAAGTACAAAGTAATTTTTCATTGTGGTGGTCCCATACGTGTCAAATGAATAGAAATTAACTGGACAAGTTGTCGCTTATTTCTCAGTGTAAAAAATACAAGGTGTGTCATGTGGGTGTGTGGTTGAAATGTGTGTGTCTCAATGAAATGTGTGTGTTCACCTTCAAAAAGTGGACAGATCTTCCTCCAACATGTAATTCCACCCTGACTGGTGAACTGACCGAGTGAGGTCTCCAAAAAGAAAAGTGGAATTCCACAGGTGAAGAGAAACAGCACATAAGGCACAAAAAATGCCCCTGAAAGAGAGAAAGCTTTATCAACACATAACAAACGTATACATAGCAAAATACAATATACACGCATCAAAACGGCATACACACTAAAACACTGAATTTTTTAGCTAACCCCATGAAGAAAATATCAAGGTCTAAAAGACTAAAAGATCCAAAACAGGGGGTTCACAACTTACTGTTTAAATTCAAAGTCATTTATGTACTGTACATGCACTGCTCTTCAAATGTTTGGGCTCATTATAATTTTTTTTTTTATCACAAAATATTTATTAATATTTAATAATTATTCAAACAATAATTAACGTACTCCACTTATAATTATTTCTCCAGTCTTCAGTGTCAATAATTCTATTTTTTATGTGCTAATTTGATGTACATTTATGTGCTAATTCATACCACTTGTTCTTGTAAATCTTCACACAAATGTGAGCTCACAGTTATATAACTTCGTCCATAGACTCATTGGGCTGTTTTTTCCCTAGAAAAACAGTACCAGATCAGTGTTTATGTAGATATATTTTATGCCAAAAACACAGAATGTCTGGCACTGATATTAAGCCCATAGACTCATATTCCTCAATATATCAAATTTAATAAACCACCACAGAAAAAAACCCTTCTAATAATATCTCAAATATATCTAAATATCTAAAAAGCAGTATATTTTATCTTCTGTATATTTTATATTTATTTCATGTAAAGTAAAACATTTTAAAATATTTTGTTTCTTTAATTTTGTAATTAGAGCTTACAGCTAATAGAAGTCCAAATACAGTATCTGAAAATGTTAGAAGATTTATATTTGAGTTTCATTAAATGACCATCCCTGCAATATATGTATCTCTTGTTCTTTGATACCACAATAATGAGGAAGAGTGTTGACTTGGCAATGGTTTAGAAGACAATTGTTGACACCCTCCACAAAGAGGTTAAGTCACAGAAGGTCATTACTGAAAGGAGTAGCTGTTCTGCAGCAAAGAATATTAAATCCAAAGTTGACTGGAAGGAAGAAATGATGTAAAAAAGGTGTTTGAGAATACTGTCAAGCAAAGCTGATTCAAACATCTGGGAGAACACAAGGAGTGGACTGAAGCTGGATTCAGTGCATCAGGGGCACTTTCAGACGTCTTAGAGAAAAAGGGCTACCAAGCCACTTCAGAAACAACTTCAGAAGCATTGCACCTAGGCTAATGAGAAAAATAACTGGACTGTTACTTTTCAGATAAAAGTAAATTTAGAATTTCATTTAAAAATTAAGGTTTAGTGTCCGGAGGAAGACTGGAGAGGCACAGAATGCAAGCTGCTTGAAGTTCAGTGTGAAGTTTCCCAGAGTCAGTAATTGTGTTTCATCTAGTACAAAGTCAATAGAGTCTTTAGCAGGTGATTTTGGAGCACTCTATGCTTCCATTTGCTTTATTGAGATGCTGTTTGTCTTTTCCAGCAGTCAGTGCCAAAACCACTTCAATGTGGTCTGCTGAACATGATATTACTGTGGTTGATTGGCCTGCAGCCAACATGCCTGACCTGAGCCCCATAAAGGTATCTATGGGATATTTTCAAGAGAAAGATGAGAAACAGTTGATTCAATAATATAGACAAGCTAAAGGCTCAGTAGTGCCTCAGCAGAGCCACAGGCTGATTACTTCCATCCCTAAAGATACCCTATCAAGTTTTGAGTGCATAAATGAACAGATGAACTATACAGAACTTGAACTTCAGCTATGCAAATACTGGTGTGGATTGATCTTAGTAAATTTTGTAATATTTTGAGATACTGGATTTTGACTTTCATGAGCTGTAAGCTCTAATTATCTCAATTAAAAAAGTTTTACTTTACATTTAATGAATTAATTTTTTACTTTTTGAAAGAAGTTTTTCATAAAATTGCACCTGCATGTTAAGAACATGATAACTCAGGAACTTAAACTCCATAAAACAAGATTAAATATAAATTTGCACTCACCACCTCCGTTCTTGTAGCACAAGTAAGGAAACCTCCACACATTTCCCAGGCCAATGATGTGCCCTGCCACCGCCAAGAGAAACTCCAGCTTATTAGCCCACTGCTCTCTTGCCTGGGGTTTAGGTCTGGCCTGCACTAGGGCACCATTCGTGAGGTTTAACTTCTCACCTGGCCGTGAGCTATGCTCCATGATGCTAATAATGGGTTAATAAACACACATTATATACCCAAATATCTGTCATGTAACATATTTAAGGAATAATGAAGAATGGGGCCCATATGTGTTTGGGGTAGATGTGGGCCCCATGACCTCATCTTTAGCAAATGATAACATAAACAGCAAACAGCTGTGCATGATTGCACATGTTTTTTCATGTGCTCTTACCTCACAACAAACTAATGACAGAGCAGTTGTTGTTGGTTGGAATGTTTGCCCACATTTGAATATTTTATGATAAATAAATGGTTTGTATACATGTTGCCTCTTCAATATTCTCAACGGCCTTAAACTTGCACATGCTACCTTGATAGTGAAGCAAAAAAAGAAACTTGCACTTCTAGAATTTTTAATGAATTTAAGTCTGTTATTACATTTAAAGTAGTATACTGTTTTATCAAGGATTTTCTTATGTACATCATTCAGGAAAACCTGAAATGCTACATGTAATTCTTATCTTTAAAAAAAACCCTCACATTTACATATTAAAAAGCAATTCAGCTCAGAACTACAATCGGCTCGCAGCTGATAACAACTGATGCATACAAGCCTAAAAAAGAAATGGATGAAAATTCGTAAGTAAGGTGCTTACCTGTTACAGGCATGGTTTTACTTTGAATGTACAGCTAAAGCATTGCCCTTTTCTTAAACCACAGTACATCTACTGTTTTACTACAAGAAAGTGTTATACAAAAATGCAACAAAAGGGCAATCGGAATATACCTTTGATTTGTGAAGAATCCGTCTTGTATGTCTCTTTTATGCAGTGCCTCTATCTAGGTTAGCAGTTCAAAATAACGTCCTCAAAGGGAAAGCCTGAGGAGTGGCCAAACCGGATTCAAGAGCTCCTGAACAAGCACAGTTGCTCCTGAGCTGTTAGTCTAAACCAGGTTTAGGATTCTCTGCTTTTCAAAAGTTGACTAAACAAGACTATGCCATAATCAGGAAGTGTTTGTCTTTTGTGCGTCCCCCTGTTTTGTAACATGTTTTTGCACAGATAAAACATAAATGTCTTATCAGTGGAGTAACTGACAACCAATGGGTTTCTTTTTCCTCACCCTGGTCTCTCGGGCTATTTCTAGGTCTTTCTCCATCTCTGAGCTTGTCTGATAATTTTGCAACAGGTCCAGCACAGTTCTCTCTAAAGCTGAATAACTAGTAACTGGACACCATGCCATTTGCATTGTCAAGAAAAGAAAGAATGCTGAAATACCTGAATCAAATGTTCTGTTTGTGCTTCATTAAACAATGTGTAATTGCTGCACAGTCCATAGCCATTCTCTCGTAATAATCCTCCAGAACCACTCATTTGAAACGCATTAGGCCTACATAAATTTAGGTGGAAAACAAATACTGGAATAATGATCTCAATTAATTCCATTTTGGACAATATATAAGGAGAGATTTGAGGAGAAATAGGATTGTTATTTACAAAAAAACTAACACTATTTCAGTATCAGGCAGTACTTTAACAACATCTCAGCTGTGCGCGGATGGCGAAAACACCATTTACAAAAATCAACAGTGTCCTCTTGTGGTCGACTATGAGAATAGCTTTTCACACCGAAATTATTTCCTTTGTAAAAAAAAAAGCTTTTTATTTCCAAAACATACTCTGACTCACGTTGTCTCTCGTTTGCAGACGTTCTTTTGCATAAATGACTTAATAGTATGCAAACGCAACCAACACGTTTCCAAAAATAAATTCCACATAAATGATAACCCTCGTATTTCTACACCCTCCTGCGAATTTGCTGAGGTCAAACACCACAACATTTACGTTTGCTAACCACCGGTTTGATAAAAGCCTTGATTTGTAAATGTAAAAACTAGCTTGTGTAACGTTATGCATATTATGCATAACAGCGCGAGGAAGGGCACGCAAATGTTTAAAAGAGAAATAACACATACCAGATGTATTTTTTGGGTGCATGATTAATTATAGTCGGTATTTCCCCTACTACCATTACCAGTGCATAACTAGTTTACTAACTAGTCGCGAGTCGTCCTCTTTCAAAACAGGTTCCTGCAGTAAATAAAAAGTGGGAAAACCCGGAGTGGAGTTCCAGCAGACTGATTAACGTCGGAAGGGAAATCCGTTCCATTCACACACCCCGCTCCAGACCGGATGAAGGTCTGCGTTGCTTGGTGACCAAAACTTTGATGCTTTGCTTCCTTTGCAGCTATTTTCTTTTGCGGAAGAAATAATATTTAAAAAAAAACACCTCTGCTTATTGCTGGATTACTAATAAAAATGCTAACAGATTTTAAAACGTGGTTGTTTGCTCGTGTTAGGCGAGGGGATAATTATGTAAGTATTTAACGTGAGTAACAGCTATTTCGTAATAATATTGACAAGATGAACGCATATAGAAACATGCAATCATTTATTGCTATGCAAGCTATTGAGCTGTAAGCCCCGCCTTTAAGACGCCCGCACACACGGCCAAATACAAACACACACATGTGATTCTTACGCTCTCGGTTCTGTATGGACTGGTTCCCTTTACGACAGGAGGAGAGCGTGAAAGGGGTGGGCTTCGGCGACCGTATTATAACGACTGAAACACACTGAATTAAGCGTAACTTCATGGCCGAGGTAAAAGCGCTAGACTTCCTGAACTTTTGACCAGTCGCCTGCATCAGGTAACAGCTCCGTAGCTTTTGTTATCCGTCTACATTGTTTCCACTGCTTTCTAATTCGCTGAAGATGTTCAGTTGCGCGCTGAGATTAAGTGCGTAGCTGAAATGTTTTCTATCTGGCTTTTGTTTTCAGAAGTATTTCACTTGGCACCCGGCGTCTCCTCGGCGTGGGTTTGAAGAGCGCAAGTGTTCGGCTGCTGAATGTAGGCCAAAGGGCACGAACAAAAGCGCAATAACTGAGTGAGTTTCCTCCTTCTCTGTATGCAGATCATCAGGGACAGCGGCTCTGCTTCAAGTGCTGCTTGTGGTTATAATTAAACATGTACAGACAGGTTATTTACGAATACGTATGACTTTTTTTTTTAACCTGCCTCATTCTAGATACAATTCCGCCTGTCACAGTAAAATGAAAATATTGTGTAACATAAATAATGTCATGTGTTCATGTTGGTTTCATACTTTTATTTTAGAAACAGATTTATTATTTTCTGTAAATTCATATATATTTTTTTAAATTATCAAAATATTTTAAAATAAAAATATTTTGATATTAATATTTCAAGTTTTAGACATTTTTAATGTTGTTTAATTTGACCTAAAACATGCCTTTCTTTTTAGGTAAATGGTAATAATAATGAGCATGAAACCTGTATTGAGCATCTGAAGGGGTCCTCTTTTGTCCAAAAAAGGACTATAAATGGATTGTGTTACTGACTTTGATTTAGCGGATGTTTTTATTCTTTTTTTTTTGTTCTGTTAGTAATATTTTAAAACAAAATTGTTTCATTGTTTATATTCTTAATGTTTTGAAACAAAGTTGTTTCACTGTTTATGTTCTTAAACCGTGCCAAATACAACACTTTTTTTTTTTTTAATCTTCCGACAGTTAAACCACCTAAAATCAAAACAGACAAAAAAACATTGTACTTCATATAATACTTTTTTTTTTTTTTTTTTGCTTGCTTGCTTGTTTCAATTTCACCTTTAATGTATTTTTGAACATGTGTGGCAAATGTGTTAATTAAACGCTGTCATTTTTGCATTTTATTTCACAAATACCATTTTAAACATTTCATCCACATGACAGCTTGGCAGTATAAAGAAAGCAATAACTTTAATTAAGATCACCAATGTGACATTATATTTTCTTAACAGTGAGAAATGTCAGTAAAATGTAGGTTTTTTTATTTAATGAATCTTCTCCTCTGGCCCCCTGAAGTATCTTCTCTGACCCCCAGGTGTCAATGGGATCATTAAAAAACTTAGCGGTCTGTTAAAAATGTTCAGTTATTATAAGGGTCACAGCACAAGAAATGAGGGCAAGAGAAGGGAATGTGACTAAGCACCCTGCAGCGCCTCCTGTTTTGGGGACACAAGATTATTTCAGCTGTGCAAACAGCATGTACCCATTATCCTCTACATTTAATAACAATAAAAACTTAAATTCAACCAACAAATTCTAATTGAGAACAAAAGCTTTTAGATTTTATGTGTACTCTGCAGTCTGTCCTTTTAGCAGTTTTGTTTACAGACACTCAAGGCTAAATGTCTGGGCCAACATTTAATTTCTATTAAATAAGAATGGCGTGGTCTTCAAAAGTAACTGTAGAAGCTATTTAGACACATACAAATGTGACGAATGTGTTTAAATATAATATAGAGTCATAGTAAGATTTGCATGTGTATTTTTCTTAATATTATTCGCAAAGGTAATGGAAAATCTTTGTTTATTGTTTCAACAATAGAATCTGGTGTTTCAATAAATGTGTCAAGTCAAATCCATTGTGGCACGCATGTTCTGATATTGCAATATCACATTTAAAGTTGAATGTAAAAAAATTAGACCAGCCACAAAGGCGTGGTTGGTGTCTGTCATTGCTATTGAAAAGTGGAATTGTTTTACTTTGAACATCATTATTGGAAAGCCTCACTGCTGGTGTAAGAGCTGGAACAACCAGATGGTACTGAACAAAGACTCGTTGCTCTTTTTGACTTTTGCATGTTTCAATTATTGCTGTGTTCTAAACTTCTAAACTAGACACTGTTTGTGCTTCTCTGCCATCAGTGTTTTGACAGATGTTTGCTTTTTTTGCAGTGACATGGAAATGCAGCATGATCCAGATTTGCAGTTTAAACTGGCTTATCCAGATTCAAAAAGAATCGACACAGGCATTAAAACCCGAGCGAGAGGCCAGTGGTCCAGTAAAGTGGAGTTTATCTTAGCTGTTGCTGGCCAGATTATTGGTTTGGGAAATGTGTGGAGATTTCCATATTTGTGTTACAAGAATGGAGGAGGTTTGTGGTTTTACTATATTACTATGAGCTCTATTAAAAGATCCATTTATTTATATGTATTTTATTTTTTGGCCTAGTGTAGTGAACAGCTATATTTTTCTGTTTTCAGGAGTGTTTTTCATTCCATATGTGGTCTTTCTGTTTGCCTGCGGCATTCCTCTTTTTCTTATGGAGACCGCTTTGGGCCAGTACACCAGCCAAGGGTCTGTTACCTGTTGGAGGAAGATCTGCCCACTGTTTGAAGGTGAGTTTTCATTGTTCTTTTTTAATGTCATTGTAATGTAAATGCTGTTGTATGTCAACCACAGTGCTGTAAAAGTAGACATGTGTAGTAAATATATTGTGTAGATAAGACACCCAGCACACATCAATAGTGAGAAATGGTGGTCTGAAAGAGGCTTCCTGTTTATGTGCATACTTTAAATATTAAGGTACCTTTGTATTAACCACGGTTTTGGAACGTTTATCTTTGAACATATTTCTTTTCTAATGGGTCAACGTCCTTTGTTTATGCTTTCAAAATTAGTTTTGCTTTTGGTTTCTTGAAGTATCATCTAATGACTCATGACTCAAATCACACACGTTACTTAACTTCTTGTTGAATTACCCAGTATTAAGTAGTTTTTCAAAGCCATTAATTGAAGTTACTAAATAAACCTGTGTGGAATTATGTGTAAGGTTAAAACAAAAAACTGTTAATTGGAATGTGGTTAAACCGCTCGTTGTTCTCGACTTCCATCTCCGCCTTTCATTGCTCAATCTTTTACCCCAAAATAATTAACCCATAAATAACTAATAAAGTTTTGGATTCATTAGACAATTTATCATTAGACAAAGAATTGTTTATGTAACTTAAACTTATATAATAGTATGTAATATGGATCTCTCCAAAACATTTAAGTCAAGGCTGATCTGTTATTGTCTTCCAAAGAACCATCCAAAAAGTGGTTAATTGTTTTGGCTTGCTTTTCTTTAGGTCTGGGTTATGGGAGTCAGGTGGTTGTCTTCTATTCCAGTGCCTACTACATCATCATTTTGGCCTGGGCTTTTTTCTATCTCTTCTTCTCTTTTAGTGGTGAACTGCCATGGGCTAGCTGCAAGAACTGGTGGAATACAGGTATGTTATAAAACATTATATATTTTTTAGATACAATATACATATCATGATTTGTATAAACAATTCCCTTCATCCTTGCAGAGAACTGTGTTGAGTTTGACCGAATAGGAGGGACAAGAAACTTGAGCTTTATGGAGAATGCATCATCCCCTGTTAAAGAATTTTGGGAGTAAGTTCATAAAATACACAAGCGTTAGTTTAGTTTTAGATTTTGTTTATTTAATGCGAGTAATGATTAAATTAATAAGAGCTTAAATGTCATAGTGAAGTCTTTAAGGTGTAAATAAAATGTGCTTCTTTAGAGGGCCGTATTAAAATCACATTAATAATAATTTTATGTACAAGTAGTGCATGTATAATCAATTTAAAGGGGATAGAAATAAAAATGATCAATTGTATGACTGTGAGTAGTGAGTAAAAATAAAGCATCCATCCATTTTAAGCGATTTACATTGCTCTGGGGGGGGGGTTTAGAGATTAGAGTTTTAAATATGGATATGTTTCTTACACAAAGGCATCAGATCACTTCAGAAGGCCTTTATGAAACCCTCAAACGTTTTTATGATGAATTTATGCCCGTTCTGCTTCAAAATCTCAAACACCATTCACTGCCTGATTGTATTTGTTTGAAAGAAGAAAGTCACCATTGGGTAGTTTTCATGTTTGAATGAACCAAATGTGTATTAATACTAATTGCAAGGATAATTTTCAACTGTAATTGAAAATAAAGTTATGAAACTGACAGAGAATGTATTTTGTAGGAGACGCGTATTGAATATAACTGGAAGTGTGAATGAGCTGGGCAGTTTGAGATGGGAGTTGGCTCTGTGTCTCCTGCTGGCCTGGATCATTTGCTACTTCTGTGTGTGGAAGGGAGTGAAGTCCACAGGAAAGGTGAGAACTAACTAAAAAGGCACTTTATAGAAGACCTTTGTGTGCGAGAGAGAGATTTGTTGGAGTTATTATCTTAGTTCTAACATAGACTGTATATATTATTTACATAGTCCACTCTAGTTAAAACTGTTTACATAGATTTAAATCAGGTATGCTGGATTTCAAAACGGGAGTGTCCTTGTCTTTATTTTTCAGGTTGTGTATTTCACTGCTACATTTCCTTATCTTATGCTGTTGGTGCTTCTGATTCGAGGTCTTACGTTGCCTGGAGCTATTGATGGCATCACCTTCTACCTCTACCCGAATCCTGCACGCCTTACAGACCCACAGGTAGGCAAATCTTAAGTCTCACATAAGTGCTGACGGCAGTAGATGATTAAGCATTGTTCCACTTTAAGAGATTTGCATCAACAAAAAATGAATAGTACTTTGGTCAGTAATTTTGTTGATGTACACTCACATGACCATCAGACCAGTCAAATCACTGGCCTAGGAAAAACTAATTACAGCAATATTAAGAACACGTGACCAGTCTGATATTACTCCTTTAACTTGATTATTTAACAAGTTTGGACATCTTTAATAACATATTTACTGGTGACTAGTGACTAGCTATGTGATGATGCATTCACATCTGTCAATGCCATTATAACTGTGCAAGACGGTTTTATCAGTCAGTGACACAAAAATACTTGAAACGTGTGGTAAACACAAGTTAGTAAAAACTGATCAAGCTTTTGAAATAATTTGTCAATTAATAACGAATCATTGGTTAAACCAATTCAATAACATACCTTGGATGTTAACCAGGTCAGTAACTTGCCTTTTCTTGTCTTTAGGTATGGATGGATGCTGGAACACAAATATTTTACTCTTACGCCCTCTGCATTGGGTGCCTTACAGCTTTGGGAAGCTACAATAAATACAACAACAACTGCTACAAGTGAGCAAACCCATTTCATGAGAAACCAATCTGTAAATGTGCATTTCTAAATATTTGTGAAGGCGTTAGATGTTTTTTATCTTTATATATGCAGAATTAAATATCAGAAGTACATTTTGCAGCCGAATATTGCATTCGCTGTGATGGGTTTTGACAGCATGCTTTGTCTTTCTGCTTGTAGAGATTGTGTTTATCTGTGCCTGCTGAACAGCGGAACCAGTTTTGTAGCTGGCTTTGCTATCTTTTCAGTTTTGGGCTTCATGGCCTTCGAACAGGGAGTCGATATCTCAATGGTAGCAGAGTCAGGTAACTTAAACAACAGCGTCTCATTTGGCATGTCCTTTATCTCATTTCCTACACATGAAGTCTCAATTCACTTGTTTTGCCAGGTCCTGGTTTGGCCTTCATTGCATATCCACGAGCTGTAGCTATGATGCCTCTGCCTCAGCTGTGGTCCATATGTTTCTTTCTAATGATTATTCTGCTAGGACTTGACAGTGAGGTGAGAGCACATCATCTCTCAAGTGCACAATGTGTTTGATTTCAGTGAGGGGTTTTTATTAGCTACTGCCCAGATGAAGCTATTTAACATAGCAGATATATTCTTGTCCTGTTAAAAAGTACCCTTTATGCATGCCGTATACAGTAAAAGGCCTTGTAACTTTTTCAGGGCAGTATTGCATTAAAACATAACATTGTCATTACATCTCATTCTCTTTTTCAGTTTGTGGGTTTAGAGTCTCTAATGACTGCCATAACAGACATGAACTCCAACTTCTTCCTCCAAGGACATCGTCGTAAACTCTTCCTCCTCCTCATTTGTGTGGGCTGCTTCCTCATTGGTCTCCTGATGGTAACAGAGGTGATTATGTTCATAATTTGGTTGTTTTTTCTTCATATGAAATGTGTGGTAATTGTTTTTAACCATCTAAATTGGACTACTTAATGAATGTGAGATTTGAGCTCTGATCAATGTGATCTTTATTGCATTGATTCAACAGGGTGGCCTATATATCTTCCAGTTATTTGATTACTATTCCTGCAGTGGAATGACCCTGCTCATATTTGCCATTGCACAGTCAATATGTATTGGCTGGTTTTATGGTGAGTAATAACACTAAATCAGCACTTAAAAACACAGATGATGTATTAAAAAGTCTTGTCTAACTTACACAACTGAATATTATATTGTTGTTCTTCCATATTTGCTCATCATTTGCTGCAGGTTTTTGTGTGGAAATACTTTGTCAACTTTTCTAATATGCTTAAACAACTCTACCAGAGTAATCAGTGCATTGAGTGTCCTCTTCAAGGACATTAGTAGTGCTGCAGTCACCTTTATGTTAAACCTGCAGCTTTTTTGTTGTTAGCCATGATTTTCTAGCAAAGCCACCACCATACTTCACAATTGTGTTTATAGTAAAGTTTGTTAATGTGTCATAAACATTAAGAAAGGAGCATAAAACTGGTAAACAGTCTTTTAAAATGTGCAGGTAGTTTAGTCGCTCACTGCATTTTTATTGTTTTGTGTATGATCTCCTCTAAGACCTCTAAATCCAATGTCTCTGGTTTTTCAGGTGCTGATCGTCTGTATGAAAATATTGTAGGCATGATCGGTTATCGTCCTTTGACACTAATGAAATACTGTTGGAAATATATCACTCCTGTTGTGTGTATAGTAAGTGCATGATTTACTCTGATTCACTGGTACTATTAGGCAAAAAAGTAATCCAGTGCTATTCTAGTCATAATTTTGTTTATGAACACCAGGTCTTTTTATGCACTCAGCATTAATTTAATACACGTCTTTGCTTCTTTAGGGAACATTTGTCTTCTCTTTGGTCAAATTCACTCCTCTGAAGTTTAACAACACATTTGAATACCCATGGTGGGGTTATGCTGTTGGCTGGTGGTTCACCCTCTCCTCGACATTGATGGTTCCCATATGGATGATCTATGTCATTCTTATCACTCCTGGTACACTGAAACAGGTAATTCCATGTATGATTTAATTGAAAACAACATTATACCATGTTCAAAACACTCAACCTGCATCTGTGTGGTTTCACATTTTGTAGAGACTGCGTGTCCTTTGCACTCCAGCAAGCGATCTACCTTTGACATCAGAAAGACGAAAAGAGACCCTGTGACCCTAACTGACAGTACAGCATGTCCCATGACTGATAGAGAAACATTGGGGTGGAAAAAAAACATCCTTGGGCTGTAGTTTGGACAACTTTTGATATCATTAGTGCCTTTGAAGATACACATTCTTGTGAGATCTTAAGGAGCCACAAACACTGTACATAAGTTATTGAATTTTCTAGATTTTCAATTGTAAGCAACTAAATGGGGATTTAAACTGGTATATATATATATATATATATATATATATATATATATATATATATAAAGCTCAACTTCCATGTTCTACTGTATCTGAGGAAAGCTTACTTTGACGTCATTCTTAAGTGTGACAGCGTCAACAACTTACTGTATCATAAACATTCACAAGATATCAGTTCTTTTATAAGATAGAAACAAACTGTTTTTTATCATGAGGGAGTGGACCAGCCCTATTTTGGATGGACCAATGTTCATGACAGTTGGTGTATAATTAGAAAACCTTGAATAATGTGTTAACTTTCAGTTAGAACGACTAATCAGAGCAGTTCGCTATAGCAGACTTTATGCCTTGTAAAAGAAGTACAAGACAAATTTGGTCATTTAGTCAGTATTTTAGAATAGTAACTTTGTTTTTGTGGGTCAGTCATGCAACACTTGACTGTTTTGTGCCTATAGTCAAGTGCTGGTGTTTTAAGAAAGTGTTACAAAAAATATGTTGGTTTATTATATTACAAATATTACAAAATAAAAAAAAAAGATGCTTTAAGAAAATAGATCCATATTTTGTTACTTAAGTCTGCTTAGATGTACAGTCTGAATTGATTATTTTACAATTTGTATTTTTAGTAAAGTGCATAATTTTTAAGGGAGTACATGTGGTTAATTTAATCTTATGTGCATTTTTATAACAGATGGTATAGAAAGGTCAGTGGTTAATGTAATTAAACACCCTTTTAAAGTTAAATGATTGCTGGATGAAATA
>JAUMHI010000041.1:13580912-13594712 GCA_032359435.1 Enteromius unitaeniatus | reverse complement strand
ATTTATTGCATAATATTTTTAGATTGCATAACCACCGTAATAAAACAGGTGATGCAAATGAATTAATGCTCATCAAAATTCAGTTTCATTTCTCATAATTACTACACAAGACACCATCAGGATAATATATGGCGTTAAAATAATGCAAGAAGCCTAAATATTAATGAAATTACAAAATTGTAATATAAATAGGCTATACATTTATACAGTAACGAGTTACACTAATCATTAGAAAATGCATTGTCTCAATAAAATTGAAAAATGTAAAATCTCCTGCATTGTTACTGTAATTTTAACAAATCTTTACTGTTTTGTAGCTTTCGTGTACATCCGTTGATAATGTAGATATTCACCTTAAATTACATTTTTGCTTCTCTGCATTTTATATAGCGTTTTACAGTAAAATTACATTTATTGTCTGTTAAATCCTTTTTACCTTACCTTACAGTTAACTGGTTTTACTTTTTTTTAATTATTATTGAGATTACACATTGTCTTTCTGTGTTAGAAGTTTGGACATTTAAAGCTAAGCATAATCTTTAATGCATTATGTTTTAAAGATTTAATGTCTGCACAGAATAATTCCATCTTAGGTGGATATGTTTAAATCAAGTCCAGCATTTCAAAATAGCATGCCAAATATTGAATAACATCAGTCCTGGCAACATGTTACCTGCCTTAAAACCAAGACTGGAGCAGTTACAAACTGTTCCCGACTCATTCACTAGAGCAACAAGAGGTGTCAGCAGGAACACTTTAGGTGTCATGCGTGATTGTCTGAAAATAAAGGGATTTATTTCCCTTTTCAAGCCTGATTTTTTTCAGATAATAATTTCAGATGGATAGTTAATCCAGGAACATGATGAGTTATAAAAGATTCTGCACAGATTCATATCAAAGATGGCTTACCAGGCAACTGCTAGTTCGTTTATTTGATTGATTTGTAATTTTGATATGCATTTTAGAAAACACACATTTTCAAATTTCCCCTAAATGTAATTAATTGAAATTATATTTCTTTAATATGATGTCCACAGGCCTGCAGTTTTTCTTGAATTATCCACGCAGGAAACTCAAGCATGGAAGATGAAATGCTGCCTCAGTTTGGTATCTTAGCAGCAGGGATCTGCGACAGAGCTTACTTATAATGTGAAACTGCTCAGTGCGGATAGCACAAGCAAACAAGTGCGGGGCATTCAAGGATAAGGATTCAGAGCAATATGTCACTGCCAACAAGGTCCAAGTTGGGACATTCCACGTAAACTTGTTTGACCTTTCTCCGCTTTGTGTTCTGTGATGATCTAGATCAAAATCACTCTCTTCATTTTATTCATCATCAATATTTTGTTCTGTGTTTTTGTTTTCCTAAAAAAATAAAAACACTTGTGATGACAAAGAAATGACATTTTTCTTAAAGGCTGAGTGGTGATGACATTTAGAATATGATTAACGCATTCTTCTGTCAAAGGCCATTAGTCTATGCGGTTTTATTTGCATTAAAAGAGCTTACTCTTTTATATGAATTTAGTTTGGGCATTTATTAATAGACTTTTTTAGTATAAAAAGTTGCTTGAATAAAATACTTATTAGTTGTTTTTAGATAATGTACCTCATTAATGTGCTAAAGCTGATAAAGCTCATTCTAAAGTAACATTTTTGGTAAAGGCTTAGATCTATCAAAAACATCTGGCTTGGTTTGTTAACCACTGAAGTTTGACTCATCTCTTAATTTCTTTTTTAAAGAAAAGCAATAAATATTTACAGAGCAATTTACAGAGCAATAAATAGTAATAAACCACCAATCTGATTAAAATTTTTTGCAATATTTGATGCCTCCTAGTTTGCACACTGTAAATCATGTTTAGTAGGCCTACGTGAGATGCAAATTAGCTAACTAATTAGCATGTCAAACCATCAAAAAATATAAATGGTGTTTTGTAATTTCAGAGACCACAGTTTAATGATGTGCTGGTATGTCAACATATGCCTACAGTTTGCATGCATATGCACATATTTCAGTTAGCCTCGTAACAGGTCTTAGGATGGTTTCAGTTCACTTCAGTTAACATCTATGTGTTCTAGGGCCATACATGCTTTAAGCTATCCACTTTTTAGTTTGATCCTTTTAACTGAACAAACTTCACAGTATTTATATTTTAACATAATTACAATTTCTTTGTAGTACTTTTCACACCCCTCCTTCCTGCAAAAGACATGATTATTTCTCACAGCACAGTGATTCACCGACCATTAACAGATGTTTAAAATGGATATGAATAATCTGTTTGGTGATGCAAAACACTCAAAGGGTCTAGTTAGATTATTTTTAGCACTTTATATATAAGAGCAAAATTCAATTTAGTCATATAAGCTAATCTACATCTAGATGACCGTCCATAGCATAGTTACAAGGTTCTATATTTATTTTCAACTCCTTCCTGTTTCATAAGCATATGAGATCTACAGTCTGGTACCCAAACATTAAAAAAACACATTTTCAGAGAGGACATGAGGACTGTGGATGGAAACGACTGTAAGGAATAGCATGCAATAAGAGTGAATATTGTAGTATCACCTTGTCGCCATAAAATGTCGATATTTTTGGTTACAGTCAAGAGAAAAATCCTGCTCGTTTTTCCAATGGTTTCTCAGATCAATAGGTCTGCGCGTCAAGAACTAAATGTTCTAGCTCACAATGAATGGCACGTGCGGCACAGGCTCTGTTGACTCATCGGCGCACCGGAGGTAAGAAGTGGTATTGAACTTGACAAACCTGGTCTTGCGCACACGCGTCGTCTGTTTTTAGCATGCAGCGTAAGTACATTTAATACAAACGTCTGGAAAGTGGAATTAGCATGGCATGTGTCAGTCTTTTTTCGCCTGAATGCACAGACCTGTTTTTTGGCATAGGACAAAACGAGAGGTAATAACCTTCTATGTACGAGAATTCTAAGGAAGTAACCACGTTTATGTGGCCAATAACAGGAAATTGTAGACTAGAACTAATGAAATGTGATGTGTGTCATCAGGAGACTAAGTAATAAAAAACTGAAAAAAAAAAAAAGATTTTCATATCCCAACGTAAGTAGTTTAAATTGGTAGAATCATTTACATTTCTCTTTTCTTTCTTTTTTCCTTTTATTATTATTATTATTATTATTATTGCTTTAATTCCATGTATATTAAATGATGCATCTTTTCACGTTGTCATGACAACGTGTTTTTGTCTTCTTAGTCATATAGGTAATAGCCTAATAGAGTTCAGGAGGCATAAATTATATTCATTTTCTTGTTAAACTAACAGCTTTTTAATTAAATTAGCTGGGAGATTAAGTGTGCGTTGATATACCTTTCTGTAGAAGGCACAAATATGATTTCAACTTTATTTTAAAAATATTTATTTGTCTAATTCCCAGTAAAGAGCTGTACAACCTAATCAAGAAAGCAATCAACAAGTCAGAAAATGTGTTAGTAGGCTGCTATTGAATTATAAAATTGTGACAAAAGAGCTCAACAGTACTCCCACAAAACTGTCAAACTACTCAGACTGCCTTCAATTTAAAAAATGATAATACGTTTAGATTATTAGATTATACGTTTAGAAAACATTATTATGATTAATGGGAGTGGTGTACAGATCTTTAAAATAAAATACAGTTGTTTTGTGCTTTGATCTAAATTTGACCGGTTCGGTCTTGAAAGGGGTTCTTCTGTTTAAGTTGTCACACAGGAAATGTAAGGCCAAGTCTATGCATTGCATTGTAGGATACATTATTCTGCATAGTGTGCTCTGTTGTGTTTTGTATCTTAAAAGTGATACTGTGCAATTTATACATATATGTATAATCAAACTATAATATGAATGCTATACTAGTCAAAAGTTTGGAATATTCAAGATTTTTTAAATGTTTTTAAAACAATTCTCTGATAAAATGCATTTATTTGATCAAAAATACATTGTTATAACAGTATTACTGTGAAATATTTAAAAATAACTCTTTTGTGTTTAAATTTTTTTTTTTAATCATCTGACACTGAAGACTACTAAACATTCAGTTTTGGAATAACAAGAATAAATTAAATTGTAAATGAAAATAACATTGAAAACAGTTGCTTTAAAGAAAAGAAAATGCACAATATTACTGTTCTACTATATATTTTTTCTTAAATAAATGCAGACTTTTTTATTACAAAAATTTGAGTGGTAAGTTGCAGGAAGGCTATTTTAAAGATAGATTGCAACCTCCATCTAAAAACCTATCCTCCAAAGATACCAAATCAAACTGTGAATATATGTTTGTGTGTGTGTGTGTATTAAAAATCTCAATTTGCGATATGTAATCTTATATATGTTCAAATGCTTTCACAAATATTTAGAACCTTATTTGTAAATGTAAGTTTCCATTTCAAACTAGACGCATAACATTGTTTTTATGATCTCCTTTCTTGTTTGAGTGCCACTAGAATGTATATTATCATCTAATTGATGTATAAACTTTGCAGTAATTGTAATAAAATATACTTTCCATGAAGTCCATGTAATTAGTATCAGTTTCATTTCATTGTGTGTGAGTCAAAGTAACTTATCAATATCAACATTTTGATAATGCCACACAAACCACAAAAAGTGTGTGTGTGCTTCAGAGCGTATGTATATCTTGCTTTTATAGAGAGGGCGGGTTCATAGGAGGCTAACCAGTCATCAGGAAGCAAAACAGAACAGAATGTGCAGTACTAATCTAGGCGGAAAAAAACACTCTGTGCCGTGTGTGGTAACACAAATAGCCTACACATAAAACATAAGAATGAGGAAAATATATAATGGTTTCTCAAAGGGATGCTCTTGCTCTTTTTTGTTTAGACATTGCATAAGAAAAAAACAGCAATGAATACAAATGACAAAAGCCAAGAAGATTTATAGAGTATGATAGTGGTTATGAAGATGTAAACAAACCAACCTGCCCAGTCAGACAAAAATAAAGCTAGTCAGCGTAAAGCTCTTTATTTGAATACAAGGTGTTACATAACACACCGGTGTTTGCTTAATCCAAAGCTAGGGCTGAATTATTGGCCCCAAGATTTAGCCTAAACGAGTTGTTGAAGGTCTGTCAACTCTGTGACCCCTTTTCCTAATTTGTTCCACATATTACATCTTACATCAACTACATCACAGGAAAATACAAAATAACAATACTAACTTACTTAGAATATATATATATATATATATATATATATACATATGTGTGTGTGTGTGTGTGTGTATATATATATATATATATATGTATAGTTTCCAAAATAATGTGATGATTTTGATCAAATGTATTGTATTATTATATAAAATATTCTACAAAGACAAAAAATACTAAGTAGAAGTTGAAATACTAAGTGATATCTTATGGTATAATAATATGGTATGTTATGATATCCGATTAGTCAGTTAATTTAATATTAACACTTATTGTTAACAATGTTAAATATTCCACGAAGTAGACACGAGCTAGAAGAGGAAGTTCATTCAGTAAGGAACGAAAAGGGTAACTGTGTTATTTTTCACTGTGCTGAACCTTTTCGTCAAACTTTATCATTTAAGTTAGACACAGAGATGTGAACTATTAAAATATTTGCAGCCGTTCATTATCGTTGTTTTATGTGTGTTTCAGAGCAGAAACGTAGCGCCTTTCTTTCGACCTCCGTGTTGTAGAATATAACCGGAAGTGCTTTACATTTAGATTCGCTCGTGAGGCGCTATTAGCGTGTTAGCATCACGTTGTTCAGCTGCAGTGGCTCGTCTTTGACTAACGCAAACACAGCCGATTTACCGGTGAGCAAATTAAGCGTTGGTTATTTAAGAACCGTAAAATGTTTACGCAGCTCATAATGAAGTGGATTCTTTTAATTTAAATCTGTTTGATATTCCTGTTCTTGTGTAACTTAGCTGACTTGTGTAGGCCCGTAACGTAAATGCACAGGTTAGCCTGTTAGCTTAGTACATGCATTTAGTGTGTAACAAATCTGTTCGTATTACATTTAATTGTTACGTTAAGACATTGGTGTGCTCTAAATAGTTTTACTGTCGTATATTTGTTTTTTTTTCTCTATAAACTCGCTTTCTATGCGTTTTATGAATTCTTTATCCACTGAAGTAATTCAATGTTGCATGCTTGTTTCCTAAGTCAATTTTCACAGTTTAATGCATATTCATTGTCTCTGTGTTTGTTTAATTTCTTGCAGCTTTTTAGGTGTGCAGCTGAGTTTGGGATTGGTTAAGAAATGGGAGGTGAGTCTTTATTACATTCTTTTAACATCCACTCCAACTTCGATCCATTTTAGTCTGTTAAAAGAGGTTGGATAGGCATTGAAACTAAACTGTTGTGTCCCCTACAGACCCTTCCCTAAGCCGAGACTGCCCGCTTGATTGTAAAGTCTATGTTGGCAATTTGGGCAACAGTGGTAATAAAACTGAGTTGGAGAGAGCATTTGGCTATTATGGTCCCCTGAGGAGTGTATGGGTGGCAAGAAATCCTCCCGGCTTTGCTTTTGTGGAGTTTGAGGACCCGAGAGATGCGGCCGATGCTGTGAGGGAACTTGACGGAAGGTAAGAACACCTATTTAAATGTAGTCCTTTTAAATGGCCATTGTCCTGCAGATTATCCTGATTAAGCAAAGAATTGCATCTCATGTTTTTGGGGGAAATTATCCAAAAATGTACATAGTTGTCTCAGGGTTATTATTGTGTTGTATTAGGTTGTAAATTGTTTAATCGAGAAAGCTCATTTTATTAAAGCTAGTTGCAAAGGCAAGTTGATTTATTTTAGTGACCTAGAAAAGGTGAGAGATACATACAAGACCTAAAAATACAGAGCAATGATAATATTATGAGATAAAATGGTGAACTTTGAAATGTAAATAAACTTGCATACAATTGTTAAGGCAATATTTCTCATGTTAATTTAGTTTATTTTAAAATAAAAATGTAAAAGATTATATAGACATTTTAATTATATAGACATATAAATTCTAATAGAAACGCAAAATATGAAATTGTAACTCAAAGTATTCAAAAGCTATAACGGTTTATAAATTACAATAAAATAGCACTGAGTTTTATATGCCGTTTAAAAGAAAATAGTCAACAGGAACAGCTGTTTACTTTGTGGTTGTACTGTATGCTCTAGAAATGTGAGCTGCACATCCTGTAAGCTATTCTTATAACCCCATGTTTGTCTGTTTCAGAACACTGTGTGGTTGTCGGGTGCGAGTTGAAATGTCCAGTGGTGAAAAACGGTCAAGGTATCGAGGACCACCCCCTTCTTGGAATCGCCACCCACGTGATGATAATAGACGCCGCAGCCCACCCCCTAGACGCCGGTATGGTTTCTTTTTCTGCTCTGGAACTAGACTAGATGTCTTAAAATCCCTTTCACCGCGAGCTTAGTTATGGGCAGAGTGATGAGCGTAGGAATGGAGACTGACAAAACCAGCACTTTTTTTATAAATGCGGCCAAGCTATTGAAACCTTCCCCATGCTCTTCTTGCACTGATCAGTTTTCAACCTTCGGATTGGTTAACCAACAATGAGTGCATTGAGTTTTTGATCAGGGATATTCATTAACTTGATTTTTAGTTAAGGATTTCCAAAGAATCTTCTCAGTGTTTGGGTTTTATGTCATTTTTCTATTTATATTAATGAAGCTGACCACCCCACCCCCCCTTTCAGAGACATCACCAAGCCTCTACTCATCTACCTCTGAGTCAGTCAACTAGCCCTCTTTCAGCATCATGTGACCAGCGTACACCAATCAGCTCACATGATCCAAGCATGGCCACCAGCCCATTGGTTCCTGAGCATGCCTCTATCAGGCTCCTTCACCTCCTCCAACGTTAACCTGATCGGCAAAACCAGCCACGCCACACTTACAACCAATCAACGGGTCTTATGCCCCTCCCCAAATGTCTACATGACAACATATCCTCAGCAGTCCTCATCTAACTGACATCTTCAGCCACCTACTGTATAGCTGTTTAACATCTAGCAACCATCTGGCAAAATCTCCCCGCAAATTACGCCCTCCTGACCAGCACTCAGCTTCACTGCATCATAACTAGCTTGTTGAAAACAAAATAGTAAGTTAATGCCTTTTCCTCCCGCTTAATGACATTGAATTTTGTTTATTTGGTGGTTTTGAGAGATAACCTTTTTCGTAATATTATATAAGACCATTTCCAAAGAGTGACTTTTTTCAAAACAGTACGTTTATATCCCTTCAGTAGTGTTTTTTTGTTTGTTTTTTTAATAATACTGAAACATTTTTGATCTATGCACAAAGGTTTGCCAAATGAATCTGGAACAGGCACTTCTTACAACTTTTGAAAATTGTTTGACCCATACTGGGCTTCATAAGACCTTCATTGGAGGCTACTTCAAAACAATGACTTTTTCTTGAAGCTTCATGCATCATGAATATTTTTTGGCCGTATTGAGCCCTGATTTGTCAGTATTTCTTGCATCTGCATATAGGTCTCCTAGGAGGCGGAGCTTTAGTCGTAGTCGGAGCAGGTGAGTTGCTTAAATGTTTTTATAATCTTATGCAACTGGTGTCAGCACCATAGCCACATTTACATTTTATTCATGGCTGTTCTTATGGTTATAAACTAACTTTGCCTCGTCATCTTACCACTCCTTAGTAATGAGGTAGCTGTAACATATTCATGTGTGTGTTTCTTTGGCTTTTATAGGTCCCTTTCCAGAGAGAGGAGAAGAGAAAGGTCTTTATCCCGCGATAGAAACTATAAACCTTCAAGGTCTTTCTCAAGATCACGCAGGTAGGTTTACACTTGTGAGTAGTTGTGTAATGGCACAACTGGGGTATTTATTTATGCTCATGCAATTTGTCTCTTTTTTTTTTTTTTCAGTCGTTCACGTTCCAATGGTCGTAAGTGAGAAACGCTCAAGGCCAGCATTGTCAGAGAAAGCATGTCTGTGCGCTCCTCCTCAACAGACGAAGATGACTGAAAACAGTGTTTTTTGTTTGTTGTTTTTTTTTTGCCTCAAACGTCTTTTTAAAATGTATCTTCCCCATAGTGTTCTGAGTATCTTTTTTTACTTAAGATATCTGTGCTTAACGGGTAGCAATGGTTTCATCCTGTCTGAATGTAATTTTATGCTCTTTGGGCAGTAAAAGGATTCTGATTGGAATAACTCATGTCTGACCTATATGGTCATTTAAAAAAACTGATTTTGTATGCTTTGTTTTTTTTTGTTTTTTTTGTACTTCCATTAAAAGACGTTCCTTAAGAATTCACTGTATGGCTTTTCTCTACGTTTCACACTTTGTTGTTCAAGTGTTATTTGCATTCAAGTTTAGTTACCTTTTCACTGTGTGTTGGTTTTTTTTATTTATTTTATTATTATTTTTTTTAATCATAAACAATGTGTTAACAAACTTGAATTAGTAATGAACAGATTTATGAGTTAAACTGCCTATAATGCTGCAACAATTTGTTCATGCGTTAAACCTTTTTTGAAGGAAGGCATTTCAAGGTATAAAAAATGCTGCTTACTATGAACCTATCAGGGTTTTTTTTTTTAGTTTTCAATGATCTCATGGGCTATTGGGTTGCTGTAAGCTTTAAAATGTACACTAAAGGGCCAGCAGAGGGCTTTTCTTTTTTGGGCATGTTTGAAAAATGCAAATGTATGATATTGCAAACTCAAAAAGAAGAAAAAAATAATTTTACTCCTAGTTTAAACATATTTAAAAAAAACTGCTTCACACAGCAAAAACAATTTGCAGCTTTCTTATTGAAATGTATGCTTAAGTTCACACTTAACTTACAATGCAATTTTTGTCAACAACACAGGAAGTTGAGGGTAGAGCAGTGAAAAGGAAGCTATATGAGCTCAGCCTCCTTCAAAAGAGAAACAGGCACAAAAGTGTTCTGCTTTGTGCTCTGCTAAAACACCCAAGACTGCAAAGTGGAAGGATCCCTGAAAGGGGCACCGGAAGGTAACGTCAGTTATTATGGTACTTTCCTAGTGTCAAGTTGTAGGGGGTACATCTTACATACACTGTCATTTTGCATTTGGAAATGCAAAGTTTTACATGCAAATTAAGTGGTTTCATACTTATTCATATTAACATTAAATTACTTGCTTTTTTTAGATGGCATGTTTTGCGTATATCTGAGTAAAGGTCTCACATTCAATTCGTTTTTTTTCTGATAATGTCATGACAGAACTTTGATCAGTCCAACAACGTGTATTTGCACATGATTAAGAAAAAGTTAAAAATGTTAATAATCAGCACATTAGAATGGATGGAAGCATGCTGTCATTACTTGTCTATACAGGATACGTATAGCGGCATGATGACAAATGAAATATTTTTTTGACAAACATATCTGCTTATATATATATATATATATATATAACTCTTGACTTCATATTGATCTAGTATATAAGTAGCCTAAATAAAACAGTTTGTTAGGGTAATCTGATCTTCACTGTCATATGTATCATCACAAGTGGAATCAATGATGAGACCACATGCGTGACAGTTAGTATGAGTCTTATAAATGTTGCATCACTAATGCTCTCCGGTTTCCTTTTTAATCATGTTTCTAAGTCTTAAAAGATGTTTAGAAATGACTTATCACCATTATTTGTCTCATCATATGAACACGAGCAGCCATGTCAGGCAGAAAATCCAAGAAGAACCAAAGGCTTGGTTCATCACGGCGAGGTCCTAAAGGTCTTAACACAAATATTGAGAAAGATGATAATGATGGGTTTCAGCAGATTGCAGAGTCTGAGGATGGGCAAGATGAATTTCACTCCACCAGTGTAACCCGGTTTGATCATCCGCCAAGCTCAAGCATTGAACAACAAACATCTGAGTTAGAATGTGCTTCACATGCTAGGGGTCACAAGGATTCACTCATGGAGACTGATCTGCCAGAACGGAAAAGAAAAATGGGTTCAACTCGCAAAAGTACTGGAAGGTTTAAAGGTGATAAAAATCTTGATGACGTGACAACCACTGAAGAGTTAGATAAATACAAAACTCAACCTAACACATCGACCACTGAGAAACGGCATGTTTCTCTAACAGAACAAGAACAATCAAGTTTTCCTTCTGATGTATCCCTTCAGAACAAAAGTTCTGGTTTTACAAAAGAGTCTGGAACAACTCCTATGTTTGAAGTTTCAGAAAATAAAGAAATAACCTCTCTTCATCATGAGGTATTAAGTGATATGCTTATAGACGAAGCAGTGGGGCCATCTGTTCATTCTATTGCTTGCACAGTAGCTGAACCAGATTCAGTCATGTTTAATGACCCCAAAACAATTAGGCACCAAGAAACCCAAAAAGCCAGTACCTCTGGACAAAAAAGAAGGATGGGCTCAACTCGCAAAACTTTCGGAGAGCAAAACAGTGAAAATGTAGGTGTGCAAGAATATTCACAAAGCATGACAGAGAACGAAAGGAAAGCAGAAGTTATGGGCGAAGCAAAGATGAAAATGTCAGAAGTGATGGCGCAAACATGGGATGATGTGGCAAGAGATGATCCATCGTCCCACACAGAATCAGCTTTGCTTTTTACTCAGTCTCTATTGGCTAATAAAGCTGAGCTGAAAGAACTTGGTGTTGTGGCTGGAACTGAAACTATGAACCAATCAGTTGCTTTTCCCCTTGTTGATTTAGAAAAGCCCCTACCTGAAACATCTAGCCACCATTGGACTCCATTACTGAACGAGGCGTTGGATTTTGAGTTTGCTTCACACCCTGAGGATTTAGATGTTCTAAACAAAGTGTTGGAAGAAGCAGGAAGTCATAACAGCCAACATGTGTGTGATGCAAGAAAAGATACAAACCCATCTTACGACTTCACAGAAGCCAAGAAGGGGGTTCCAATGCACAACAAATCACTGTTAGAGAACTTTGCATTGCATGATCAAGAATCTTCATTAATCCAACATGACATAGCTACTCTAGATAATAGCCATGATTGTTCTATGGTTCAAACTATAATGGGAGGAACTAGAAGTTTTGATATGCCTGTCTCTAATATTAGCCATGCTGAACCCACAACGCCAAATTTACCACATGACATGAGGAATGCTGTTGAAGAAAGGCAAGAGATTCATATAGAAATGAAACAAGAAAATAATGTTTGTAATGTTTCTTCAGTAACATGTGATATTCTGACTGATTTAGTGTCTGTTACAGAAGAAGATAAAGATCCCCACATTTTAGCAATGAGAGAAAATGAGAATATGAGCGATGAAAGAAGATCTGAAACAGAATATGCTTTTAAAATTACAGACCAGTGTGATGTAAGAGATCACAATGTAACACAAATAATATTGGATGTAAGAAATGAAAATGAAAATGAGGAGGTAAGAAAAGAACAAAAAGAGACTGAGAATACTGCAGTTAATGATGTGACCTCAAACTCAGATAGCGGATCTCACACACACCAACAACTGTTCATGCAATTTCCTGATAAAGAAGGCTATGACTTGCATGAAATGCAAGGTGACAAAGGTGAAAAGGAAGGAATATTTTTAAGTGTAGAAACAGAGAATGCAGCTTTTGAAAGAACAGACAGAAATAAGATGGGTGCAGCACTAGTCCCAACATTAGATGTGGAAGATGCAAACCTACATTTACAAATTGAAGCACAAAACAAAACACTTGACTCAACAAACAGCAAAGCAAATGGAACAGAAGAGAATATCAGTGGCACTAGTGTTTTAGTCAGAGAGAATAAAATTACTAAAAATACAGTGACTGAGTCCGAGTTTCCTCGAAGTTCTCATGATGCTTACATGGAAGCATTGAAAATATCTGAAAATTCTGAGAAAAAAGTTTGTGGAGAAACAAATCTCAATCAAAGTGATATCAACATTGTTCCTCAAGATTCTCACAGAGAAGAGACACACTCAAAGTCAAGTCCAGTTGTTCACAAGCGAAAAATGGGGTCAACTCGAAGACCTCTGAAAGGGAACAAAGGACAAAGAAAAGAAACAGAACATCAGGAGACACTTGACAGTGAAGATTTGATCAATATACAGAATGAAGCTTTCAGATTGGAGAGTAAACATAGTCCAGATGAATCTACATTACCAAGTTTAAAAGATGGAGCTAAACAACAGATGGAGAAAAATTATGTTGGTCCTTTTGAAGAGCCTGAATCTGCTCTCCTGCAGTCTTCGGGTATTTTAGATTTAGTGTCTGAGGAATCAATTGCAATAAGTATCTGTCACATCACAGAATCACAAACCCTCACAAATATTCATGTAGAGTCCCAAGAAAATGCTGAAAGAATGGCAGCAGATGAAGACAAAGACATACAATTAGAAATTGAGGCACAAAACAAAACATCTGACTCAACAACCAGTGAAGCAGAAGAAACAGAAAAGAATAGACATGATGCTACTGTTTCAGTCAGAGAAGTAGAAGTTATTGGAGATACAGACACAGTGGAGAGTAATATGACTCATGAGTCAGATTTGCTTCAAAGTTCTCCTGATGCTCACATTGAAGCATTGAATGTGTCTGAAACAGACACAAATCACAAGCAAAGTGACATCAGCATGATTCCTGCAGATTCTCACAGAGAAGAGACACACTCAAAGTCAAGTCCAGTTATTCAGAAGAGAAAAATGGGTTCAACTAGAAGACCTTTAAAAGGGAATACAGGACGAAGAAAAGGTCATGATGGAAAAGAAATCTTCAGTTTGGAGGATGAACCCAGTCCAGAAGAATCCAGATATACTGCAGTGAGTATCTGTGA
>JAUMHI010000041.1:13499180-13580812 GCA_032359435.1 Enteromius unitaeniatus | reverse complement strand
GAAGGGGCTTGAAGGGAGCATGCTGCAGGCCATGTAGGGCGACAGCAAGATCCCAAGAGGGTGAGAGATGTGGTCTCAGGGGTTTTTCTGCTTACAAAGGGGCAGCCTCCACTGCATTGTAAAATGCGGCTGTGACAGCGACATACACTTTGAGAGAAGAAGGGACAGCCTGCGCTTAACTTCTCTTGCAGGAAAGAAAGCACAACTGCAATCGTTGCGTCTCTAAGGGTCCTCTCTTTCGCGAGAAGAGCATTAGTCTACAACAGACTCACCTCGGAGCATAAGCCAGCCTCATAGAGGAGGCTTCCCGCTTAGGAGATGATCTTTATGACAGCATTGAAATGCCGATGAGAAGTCTGTCGCATCCCATGGGATGCGGGTGCCGAGGTGCCCAATCCCCTGAGAAGAAATTTCCTTCAGGAGATTTCAGGAAGGGGCTGCCGCGAGGATCTGTTCCTCGTCCTCCCTGAACTTACACATGTGTACAAGGAGGCTCACTGGGGAAGGCGTACTTAAGCCCCGGAGACCAGCTGTGCGAGTGCATCCCCGCCGAGTGAGGGAAAACAGCAGGCAATGGGCAGACTCGGGGAAGGCGAAGAAATGTGTCTTGACATTGCCGGAGTGCTCCATATCAGCTGGACTACCTGGGGGTGGAGGCGCTATTCTCCAGGGAGGGTGGACTGTCATGAGCTGCTTTTTTGGCTACACGGTTGAGAGCCCTGGAATATGAACAGCGAGCAGCGATCTTTTTTTTGTTTTTTTTTGCTTGACTCCACAGGAGCAGATGACGGGCGAGTTGTGACAGGGGGCGTAGTATTTCTTTATGTATGCGATAACCACTGTGTTAAGGCTGAGTAGTCTCATATGAATCAGCCCAGCGGCATGTTTGTATGCGGACGAGCTGTCATATGTCCCAGGAGCCTCCTTTTAGAGGGACCGCTGTCTTGTGCCTGACATATCTAGGCAGTTCAGCGTGGTCTGTGCACTTGGTGCGAGGCGAACAGAGCGATCGAGTCCAGCTCAATACTGAGAAAAGAGATTCTTTCTCTTCCTTTTATTTTCCCCGGAGAGTTTACTCTTTACTCGGTCGACCTGAAGACCCTAAAGTGCATGTCCATGCGCATCTTTGTACAAGAAATCCCGCGAGTGAACCATTATAAGCCAGTCGCCGAGATAGTTTTTGAGAGGGACAGTCCACAGGGTGTTGTACTGATATACTCGATCCTCTTAGGAAAACACTTTATTGAAAGGGGTCTGGGTCGAGGCAATTGAGGCATTAAAGCACACGTCCTCAGGTCGATGGCTGCGGACCAACCCTGGCTCCGGCTGCATGCTTAGTACGCGCTTCAGAGTGAGTCTTTTAACTGGCTGCTTCACTAGGAAGGGACTGGTTCAAAGCTCGTGGTTCAGGATGGGTCTCAACCCACTGCTGTAGCTCCATGGCTGTAAAACCCTAACCACAACTCAGCTGGAGGGACAGGCTCGATTGTGTCCTTCGCCAGTAGGACAACAACCTCCGCACGAGAACGGCGTACCGTCCGTATCAACCACCGCAAGGGGCTGAGAAGCACTATGCGGGCTTCCCGCCGAGTTGCTGGGGGAATCAAGGGACGTTGACCACCATGCCAGCAGTGGGGCAGCCTGTAGGGGGACAGGGGCAGGGACTGTGAGTCTGGCCGCATTAAGCAGCGTTTGCCTGCCTCCCTGGCTCCCGCGCTGGTGACACAGCGTCCTGGGTCAGCATCTGTGAAGACAAAGAGATTTGTGTTAGATGGGGACCTTCGGACACTGGGCCCGGAGATGATGAAATTTGTGTTAAGACTGGCTCTCTCTGTGTGTAGAAACTCCTGGCCCTCCTCCAGGAGTGGGGACGGAGATGTCATCAACGTCACCCGAAGAGCAGTCCTTATCACCTCCGGGTTGCCTGTGTCAGGAACACTTCCCGCCCCTCCGGGTGTTAAAGGCTGGTCCCTGATCAGCAGGCGGTGCCCCTCGCCCACAGCCAGCTCGACGACGGGCCGCTGGTTGGGCGGGGGTCGGAGCAGAATTCCTGGATGCCGCAGGGGGACGCTCTCGGCTACGAGCAGATGGAGGAGCACTCGGGGGCGGGCTGGCCGGCCGAGGCAGGATGTTTGACATCGCCTCGGTCTGCTGCTGAACTTTGAAGTCCTCAACAGTGTCGCCGAACCATGGTGGACTTCACTAGGTTTACAGAAAAAAGACCTCTGCGTAGAGGCTGTGTCTTCTCGCATCCTCAGGAGCCAAGGGCCAGTCACGACGCGGAGTTCCTGCATCGCCCCCTAGTCCGGCCCACTCTCGTGCAGGAGCTGCAACACTCTAGCCTGATAGACCTGAAGAGTTGCAAGTGCGTGCGTGGCAGTAGCAGCCTGCCGGCGGTGTAGTAGACATCACCAGCGAGAGCGGACAAAAGTCTACAAGCCTCGGACGGGAGATGCGGCTGATCACAACAGGCAGCAGCACCGCGTGGGCATAGGTGCACCACCACAGCGCCCTCGACCTGAGTCATCTGACTCACCCTCCGATGTTGCTGAAGACATCTCATCATCTCGGGGCCCTGTTACAGGGGGAGCGGTCTCCTCCAGGAGGACCACGGGACTACATGGTGCATCAGAAGTCGGGAAGGGCGCGAGGGGAGCCATCTCGCGAGCTAGAGGCGGGACTTCAATGTAGCCATGGTCACACGCTCGCAATGAACGCATTGACCATTCACAAATGCTGTCTCAGCGTGTGCTCGACCCAGACACTCGAGACAGTGATCATGCCCGTCAGAAGAGGTGTGGAAACTCCCGCACCCAGAAGCGCGCAATCGGCTCGACATTCCGGAGAACGCGTCACCAACCGTGGGAAAAATTTGCTCTTTCTCCCGGTTGCCCAGGGAAGATCAATCGCGGCAGCTCCGTGCACTCAAAAAGGTCTTTGCTCGCTGGACTTGCAAGATGACAGGCACATCCAGCCATTAAAAAGGCTACCAGCCCGCAGGATCCGCTGACAGCCGCCCAGATAAAACGCAGTCAGACGAGAGAGCAGGAACTCTTGAAAGCAGGACTCTTCCTCGTATCGGTCTCCAAACTCGCAGAGGGGGTCTACTGAAGTAGCTCAGAACAGCTTCGGCTCTGAGGCGAAAGTCTGCATGTGCATTCCGCTCGTGCCCTCTTATACTCACACAGTGATGAGGTGCACCTGAGCGCAATCAAGTGCACGCCAATATTCATTGGCCTTTTGTATAAAGCTCAAAGGCATTTGGTCTCTCTGGCGAGTTCCCATATGTAACGTCGAAGTGATTCGACTGAAAGGGTAACCATGTACACCATTAATTATTTTAGAATGTCATTTTTGTACATGGGTTAATTATGACAGGCCGACTATGTGTTATACAATAAATAATTATAACAAAAGTGAAGGTCAAAGCTTTGTTTTATTCCTATAGCTGCTGCTTTTCACAATGGAGAAGACTGTTTGAATAGACCAGCTTCCTGACACAGTCACAATCAGGCTGAATGTACAAACTTTATATTATTTGTTCAACATTTACTTTGTTTACCTGCTTATTTCATTATGACTGACCTTAGGCTGTAGCATTACAGAATACACATATTCATTGTGAGAACTGTATAATATTTAGTTTTCGCTGTTTATTGTAATGTGAACCACACCTGCTCTATGATGGCAGTGTGGGCCTAACTAAAGGCACATAGCAGGCTGGCACACAGATCTTTCAATGCTGACTTCACTGTTTCATGCTCATCCAATCTAATCATTTGTTTATAATATCTTATGTCTCTCAACCACATTGACTCTTCTTTAATTCATAAGAATTTTAAATTATACAGTATGTATAGTATATAATATCAATAATACATAAAATATATTATACAAATATTAAATAATATATAAAATGTGTTAACCATAACAGTTCACTCTAAAATTCATGAATATAAATAAACAATACAAACAAATTATAATTTTTTATATAAATTTTAGCCTACATAAAAAAAAAAACCTGCAGGAAATTAATTTATGAATTTGACTTCACAAAATTTTTCTAATTCAAAAGGATTTCTGAATTTGAATTATAGGTTTTTGTAAACACCATGCAAAACCACTGCTGGAAAAACACATTTTGTAATTACATTAACAAAAATGTAAATAAAATATACAAAACAAGTATATAAGGCACAAATGAAGATATATTTAGGCAAACCGTCTTATATAGCCTAATGGTAATTTCTGTATTTTTATAAAACAGTTGGGATGTCTATAAATCCAGTTAATAAAAGGCTACCATAGGATAAAATGTCACATTAATTTAACACTTGCTTATGACAGCTGCTTTACTTTTGTAGCCTATACTGGAATTTGGAGGATAGGCTGCCTGCAACCAACAAAAATAGAGTATTCTATTTTGGTCCAAATTTAGATCTTGTGACATTTTCCCGATTGTTAAGGCATTTCTAATGGGGAGAACAACTTGCATAGTACTAGTAGTAATTAGGTTTGAGGTAAATTCTTCTTCTAAAACCCCAAAAAAGCATTTATGTGGCATGGCACTGAAGTATCTCGTCCAATAGAGGGCGCTGGTGCGACTGTAATACTGCAAGGCCAGTAGAAGAAGAAGAAGGTCACGCCAGAATTTTGGTGAAGCATGTGATTTTGTTTCCCTGCTTTTTTACCCAAGATTATATTGTTGCTTGTAAATTTGTAATTTGTTTCTGGGCGAAGATGACCACTCAGGCTGTACGTCTTTTCCGTAAAATGGATGGTTTGTTTGCTGTGTACAAGCCGCAGGGAGTTCACTGGAAACATGTTCGTGACAACATAGAGTCCAGTTTATTAAAAGGTAGCGTTTTTTTTTTACTCGTGACGTTAATGCTTATGGATAACAACTACTTTCTGATAAGTGATTAGATAATTTAATTACATGATTACTTGTAGTGCAACTGAAAACTAACTTTCGTCCTTCAATGCATTTCCCTGTCATCGTCCTCTGAAGCGCTGAACTCCTGTCCTCCACCTGCTCCTCAGCTTGTAGTGCACTTCCAGCTTCTGTCCGGTGGAGAGAACAGCAGCTCCAAAGATCTCGTATTATCACCTTCTATGGTACCCACAACGGCAGACCATCCTCTAGGTTAGTGGACAAATCTTCAAAAATATGTTCAGGTCACATAAACACTTAATAGTTTTGCATTATGACATTATTTTCATAATCATCAGAAATAAAGGTAATTATATATATATATATATATATATATATATTAATTAATTAACATGAACAAACAATAAACATTATATTTATTACAGTATTTATTCTTCTTTGTTAACATTAGTTAATAATAATACAGTTGGTTATTGTTAGTTCATGTTAGCTCACAGTCAATTAACTAATGTTAACAAAAACAACTTGTGATATTAATAATGCATTGGCTGATTAGCATATGCTGAAATTTGCATGAACTAATAATAATAAATGCTGTTGAAGTATTGTTCATTCTTAGTTAATGTTAACGAATGAGCCTTATTGTAAAGTGTAACCCAACAAGTACTACCGTAATGTATATTTTACTGTTTAAGGTTTTCAGTGCAATGCTGAGAATTGGGGGCGCACAGATTTGTCATGAAAATAATCTTATACTTGCATATACATATACTACTATATGATTGATGCATAACTGTAAATCAGTAATTGCATTGTTACCTTTCTAAGTGATCATTTGCTTTTCCTCTGAAGTGACCGGGCCACAGTTTCATAAGGTTCACGTCGGGGTTGGTCATCGGTTGGATGCTTTTTCCTCTGGAGTGTTAGGTGACCAAAGATTTTAACTGTTAACCTTTCAAGTGACTTAACGGTGGAATGCCGTCTGTGCTCAATTCTCTCATATCTCTACCTCAGTGTTAGGCGTTGGGAAAGGAAACGGAGTGCTGGAGCATCTGTGCAAATCTCATGTAACTCGGGTAAGGGTTATATTTTATACTATATTATCGTGTGATAATTCTTCTCGCATTTACCTGCTTTTATATTTTTTTATTATGCATCTAACTTTTCTACTCATTGATCATGAATTCGTACTCCGTGATGATCAAATCTTGGTAGATGTCTAATATTCAATATTATGCAGACTGCTGTTTGTTTTATATTTGAAGGACTACACGCTTGAAGGGGAGTTTGGAAAATCCACTGATAGTTTTACTGACACAGGCAGAGTTATCGAGAAAACCACATACGGTAATGGGTACATTACAATATCATAACTTGAGATTTTTATGTATACAGACTAAGAATTTGTAATAAACTTTGAGTCTTTAATGTCTAGACCATGTTAGCCAGGAGAAGCTTGAGAGAGTTCTTGCCATGATACAGGGAGCCAACCAGAAAGCCTTAATTACGTGAGTTGCCATAAGAATATTATTCTACGTACCACATTTCTTAGTGTTTGATTATGTGTAAATATATGATTAATGCCTCTGAGTGTGTTATAATGTCTCTATGTAGCTATTCTAAGGTGGATCTGCGCACTCAGGAGGCTTACGAGCTTGCAGCGAGGGGTTTATTGTATCCTGATGGTAAAAGTCCACCGATTCTGACTGGTCTGCGATGCATACATTTCAATCCACCACATTTCACATTGGGTTAGTACATTAAATTATATATTACCTACGTATACATAAGTTTGTTCAACATATGTCCTCTAACATTTATTTTCTTCACCAGAGGTCCAGTGTGTGAATGAGACTCAGAAATATCTGCGTAAATTGATTCATGAGGTGGGACTAGAGCTGCGGACGTCTGCAGTCTGTTCTGGAGTGCGCCGTACACGAGACGGTCCTTTCAAAGTGGAGGATGCACTCACTCGACAACACTGGACTGCTGACAGCATTATACAAGCTATTGCTCACTTTAGCAAGACTACTCGCAAAATCAGGAAGTCAGGAATATACAGGCAGACTGCTGGTCAATTCAACTCAAGCACACAGGTCCAAGAGCAAACCAGAAGTCAAATAAATCAAGAGCACGTTGAACTCCCAAACTCTACTTCTGGTGCAGTGGACAGAGAGACACCAAGTTAAATGAATCGTCTGCCTCAATTAGGAGGATTGGATTTCTGACTTCTGCCATGTATTTATCTGTTCGCTATAATTTATGAATTTGTTATAAGATCATCTTTGTGCATCATTAAAACTGTATTTTAAGTCATGATTGATACGTGTGTGAACTTGTTTAAATATTCTTCTGAGGGCCACCTTACTAGTGCAATATTATCACGACTTTTACACATCCACACTGGTGAAGTCTTATAAATTCGTTGAATCTGTTTCTATTTAAATGTTCTGTTGAAACCTGTGTGATACCATATTTCCCGCTTTTAGGAAAGATAGTATTGACGTAAATGTCTGTACAGGTATTGAAAGCGTTTACTAACAATAATGAAACTTATTTTAAAAGCGGAACGCTTGTTGGCTTATCTAATCTTCTACGGACATTTGTAATGACGAACCCATTTACCTTAAAACAGAAATAGTGGGTAGAAGGGCTTTTAGCAGGAAATGAGTAGGGTTGGCAAAACGACGAGAATTTGTGGCCCAGTAATTCTCTAGTATAATGCAATTTCGACTAAATCAGAACGGCACAGAGTCACATGATACTAGTTGCTATTCTCAGCGCTGCACAGAGCGGACCAATCACAGCTGTTATTGTTTACTCCGGATGAGGCATTTTTGTAGCTAATTTAAGATGTTTATGTCAGAATTGTTACATTTTTTTTAAATTGTTTTACTTTTGTAAGATACTGTTTTAGGGTTTAAATACCCCCAGCTGCACAAAAAACATTTAAATGCAGTTCAATGTGGGATTAGGCTTTTTGAGCCGCCAGGCGCCCCCTGGAGGAAAACCACGTCTAGTAATCTAGAAACCATTCTGTTTACCGTCTGTTACCTTGTTTTGCAACCCTACGGTACCTTCTGTGTGCTATGTGTGTCATTGCTATTATCAGAGCATAAAACGTGTCGGTTTCCAGTCGTGTCGGTGATGCGAGGGCCAGTGCGCTGGGTGTTATGGGATGTGAAGGACACTTTGTTAAAGGTCCGCTGCTCGGTTGGAAAGCAGTACTGTAGCGAAGCAGAGCGAGCAGGGCTCAAGCTGCCAGCTGCACAGCTAGAAACTGCTTTCAGACAGGCTTACCGGCAGCAATCAATGTTGTTTCCAAACTATGGCAGAGCTCAGGGCATGAAGAGCCAGGGGTGGTGGACTGGACTAGTGAGGGAAACCTTTGCCCTGTGCGGGGTAGATGACTCTGCTTTACTAGATAGACTAGCCAACAACCTCTATCACAACTTTTGTGGACCAGAAAACTGGGAGGTAAGGGGTATTTGACTTCTCAAATATTTTATTTTAGCCAAATTTTGTATTTTGAACTCTTTTTTTGGTAGTACTGAATCTCCTGTAGGGGGCGTGCGTTCAATACACTTCCCAGTTATTTATTTTCCTCTAAATAAAATGGCAAATCGAAATCGATATCTTACACTGACTTTTAAATGAGAAAATACATTTTTATAATCTCAAACTGTGTCACCATCAGGTGTTTCCTGATTCTAATAGCACCCTGAAGTTCTGCACCGCTTTAGGACTCAAGCAAGGCGTGGTGTCCAACTTTGACAAGCGTTTGGAAGGGATCCTGAGGGGATGTGGACTTCTCACTCACTTCTCATTTCTCCTGACCTCAGAAGAAGCTGGGGTTGCTAAACCAGACCCTGCCATTTTTACCCAGGCACTATTACGGTGTGGTGTTCCAGCCTCCAGTGTAGTGCATGTTGGGGACCATTATGAGAACGACTACCTGACCTCACGCTCACTGGGTATTCGAGGTTACCTGCTTGATAGGCAAGACCGTCATGGGCACCTTGATGTTCCCCCACAGCATAGATTACAGACCCTAGATGAACTACCAGCTCGGTTAAAACAGGATGCAGAATGAGAGTGCACAGATTTTATCCAATGCAGCTGATGATTATATAATGTTGCTGCAGGGTTAAACTAATTTTTATATGGACCATTTTTCCCCAGATGCATATGAAACAAGATGTAAGCTAAAGCATCAGAGACTGGAAAACAAAACAAAAAAATCTATGTTCTTTTAGATTTACTGCCAGTAAATTATTTTTTATTGTTAATCTGCCAATAAATGATGTCACCTGTGAAAATTGTCTTACTGTTAACCACTTATTTGTAGGTATCTCCCTCTCATATATATGTGTGTGTGTGTGTGTGTGTGTGTGTGTAAGTTAATTTTATTTTTTATTTTACAAAAAATACAACTAAAATACAGACAATAAAAACATTACAGGTTTATTAAGTATTTGACAGTTGATCAGTAAATTGATTAGGATGTGTATATAGATTATAAATTCAATCTGTAGTTCAAGACAAACGCATAAACTCAGCAGATGGCGCTGTATTAAATGAGTTTAAATCAGTGTGACAGTTGAACTTTATGGAGTTTCATGGTCCGATAACATCAGCTGAAAAGCAAACAAAATGATCTATACAGTGTAACTGTTACATTGTTGGCCGAATGAATATTTATTCTTCAGTAAAATAGTTTAGACAATAAAAATGAAAGGCAATGGGGTAGTTTCTGCAGAGCACTGATATCATTGTTTCAGCGCCGAGGCTGTGGATGGATGGTGGAGAGGGAGATCACTTAACCCTAATACCCAAATACTCTTATTCCTCCCCATCTGCTCCAGCAGATACTAGCTATGTTTGGACATTTAAAGACCGACGCACAGGGATGGGAATGATCAAACACAAAAATTATTATGCTCTTCAATTATTGTGGAATTTGCATATGTTGAAGATTATACAATGAGGCCAAACACCAGCAGGACACAGACATATATATATGCAGAGTTTCTGCCCCTGAGTGCTTCCTCAGGCGATGTTCACATAATGGACAACAGGGATACTTCCTCTCTTTTCTGTCTCTCTGCTCCGTAACTGTGCTGTGTATGTTGCTGGAGTTCCCTCAGCAGAGCGCTTAAAACAAAGCTGGCTTTAGAGGCTCAGCCAGTCTGCTATGAGGGGCTGTGCTGCAATCCAATTGAAAACCTTAATGGGATTGGGAAACCCATCAACAGAGGATCGTGGTAGAACAAAGGAAGGAGATCGAGGTTAAGAGCAGCCAAGATGAAATATGCGAAATGCAGATGGAAGAAAGACAAAAATAAAAGTTTCACTGATGTTAAAGTCTCTTCAATTTAGTAAGAATTCTTTCTTGGGGCACTTGAGGGAAAAAACAACTTGCTTTGTAAATAAATAAAATAGAATAAAAAGTGTAGAGAGAATTGAAGCCAAAATAGGGTATGAGCACAAAAAGTAAATTACAAGGAAAATAATAAAAAAATAAAAAAATAAATAAATACTCACGCAATGTCCATTACGCAGGCACTTTACATCATGTGGGCGCTCATGCGCAAGCTTAACTGCTCTCGTCCATCATCTCTAGGGGTCATCTCACAAAAGGTTTAGCCGAACAAACAAATAAATAAATTTGCGAAGTAAATAAAGTAGCTTAGCTTTACCCGCAGCAAAAAGAGCACTCTGGCTCTTTGTTCGAGCCTTTTAAAATATTCAGATGATGGAGAAAACATACATGGACATAGCGGTTTATAACTTGGCCAGGAGGAAGAGAATACTTCATTAAAAGGTTGATAAAACAAGAAATTACGATGGGCAGGGAAAAAAAAAAAAATCAGGTCCAGTCCAAAATTTGCTGCACTTTGTGATATTTGGAAAAATATGCAAACTTAGATAAAGAGGTCAAAACCCTCAACAAATGTCATATAGCCAAGCCTGTGACAGTCTTACTGGAATCATCTAACTCTTACCTTCATGCTTGACTGATGGTCAAGAAAATACCTCATTTTCCATATACATTACAACCAAAATAATATTCCCACGTTATTTACAAAGCATTTTTCCCAACATGAAACAAGACAGTACTTTAAAGAGAACGACGGAAGGTGTTTACAGTTTGTCATACAAAAATGTCAGTCAGCAAGCAGTTAACCAGGTTTAAACAGGAATCAGTTGGAACAAAATCAAGAGATGCAACACCGAGCATCATCTCTAGTCTAAGGCCAATTCATTCGTTAGTCTATGAGTGTGACGACATCATCACGGATGACTGCAATTCCACATCTGGAAATTATGCAATGACTGTTACAAAACTGTTCAGTCCGAATCGTCCAAAGGTTACTTTACCTTTTTAACCCAAGTACTCATATAAAGAACAAAACAAAAGAACAGTACATTTGATAAATCCAGTCTCAATTACATACATTTTCTTTTCTCTCATTGCACTTTCATTCATTAATTTTTCATAAATGTTATTCTCAGTCCATATGCAATCACATTTGTTAGTTTATATAATACATTAAATGAAGTTACAGATCAGCATCAGCCACATAGATCAATAAATAAACATGGATCAAATATCCTGAATATGTTTTCAGGCTGATCAAAATCATTCACAGACAATAACTCAAGTGCTGCACATGCTAACAGCCTAAGTGTTTCATTTATCACTTGGATGACTCATTATACCAAATATTAACGCAGTCATCAGACTTCAATAAATGCTCATAACAGAATACGGCCAAATCTAAGCCCACTAAATCATTTCCTTCTCTTTTCTTGTTTTTGTTTTGTACTAGATCAGTCATTTGCAAAGGTTCAGAGAAAGGCTTTGATAGAGTAAAACCTACAATGTCATATTTTATATTTGTACCAGCAACCACCTTTTCCCACTCCAAAATCAAGACATATAAACCCTCTGACCTTAAGGGTCAATCCACATTTGTTTTCTAACATGAGATTGGCAAAAGCTTCTGGACATATAAGACAATGAGAACAAAAAGAACATATGGATTAAAATATTTCAGTGTAAAAGTTTCCATAAATCTTATAAGCATACGTTAATAAGGACAATGTGCATCAAATTTAATAATATCAGTATTGAGCCTCTGTATGCATATGTGTGCCCCAATAAACATGAGAAAGGTGTCCTTTAGGATACAGTGAAGTGTTTTAAGTGAGTTAATACACCAACATCCATCTGGCAAAACATAAGTGCAGATCTAAAGGAGACTGTATTCACAATGTGTTTGAAATGTACACCACAGCAGTGCACAGTGAAATGTGTGTAATTATGTGATCAGACACGCATGCGTCCAATCATTCCAAATGTGAACATGCAAATGTGATGCCAACAGTGAACATACCGAGGCTCCAATTACCCTACTGAACTTGACAAATCTTTGATAGCACATAAAATGAACGAGCAATTTTTGTGCATGAAAAAAATATTGTGTTGGATTTGGGAATCTCTGCATAACTTAGTTAAGCTACATGTCAAAATTGTGATTTTATTCACCATACATTCCAATATTTTTATTTAAAAAAAAAACATAAAACAATTCAAGTGTTATAATGTGTAAAATATATTAATTGTCCCTCAGAGTCAGCTAGTGCCTCATGTTCGCTTTTAATCTGTGAAAAGTTTATAATATTTTCTTTTTACAACATAAAAGCTAAAATTAATTGGCAAAAGGTTTTAAAGGTTTTAGTTTTAATATTACATGCTACCTAACTGACTTGTATGTTAAGTTATCTCCCATTCTTTATCCATTAATGTGATACAGAAAAAAATGTGATATTATATCCTTGTTAAAAAGTATGTATTAAACGACTTTTTAGTGAGTTTTACATCCCATTAATGGTATATTATTAGTGTTTGTCTTATAATAAAGAGTATTTTAAAAGAACAAACCTGGGAGAGCGTTGTCTTATACATCTATAACGATATATTATATAGCTTTAAGATAAGCTTTGTTAGTATGAACGATTTCTCTAAAACCTCTCTCCTACTTTCATATTAGTTTTTTCGCCTATCGATCTGTACCTTATTTGAAACGGCCCTTTCTTTACAACACTGGATCCTGCAGTTGAGTTCCACGTAGCTTGTCATGAGTTCTTCATTCAGAGTTTCTCAGTTTATGAGTTCCATCCTTAACTCTTGTCATTGCTTGTGTTGTTCCAAAAATATCCTTTTTGGAATGACACGGTCTGTCTGATTGTAAAGTTCCATGTTTTGGTGCGAGTTCTCCCACTGCCCACATCGAAATGCTCTCAATACGCACTGCGCTTACCAGCTGTGCCAGCCTGAGAAACGCAGTCAGGGCGAAGTCCTGAAGTAAGGTGGAAGATTTTGTGGTCTCATTTTTTAAGAGAGCACCTGCGTGAGCTTCAGAAAAAGCAGGTCAAACCACTGCATGAGAAAAACACAAATGAAAAAAGTCACTGCAAGCCATGTAGAAAGCTTTTCTTCACATTAAAATTTCTAGGAATAGGGAAAGAGTCTAGGTATAAGTTTGATCAAACTACTCCAAAACATTTGACAAATTAATACCTTGTGCATAAGGAATATTTTCTGATGAGATGAGAAGACAAGATGGAAGTAGAAGAGATAATTGATAAAACATACACATATGTAAGACAAACATGACACACAGTGACGCAAATGTATTGATATGTTACTGTGGAAACATATCCACGGTTCTACCTAACAATTAGAAATGCCTGACGATGCTGACAAAGTATGTGACAACGTCCTGTTGACAAATCTAATTTAAGGTTTGCAATACTCTGCCAGTCTGCTCACAGTGCTGCTTGTTGACAAAGATAACTGAGGGTATTTGTATGGACAAAATTGAAACAATTCCACTTCTAATTGCGTAATTATGTCTGGGGAAATTCAGTTCCTCCAGTGATTACACATAATCTTCCCACTAAGACCAGGAACATATATTTGCAACATAACATGAAATATGCTAACAGGCTAAAGTTTAGACAACTTAACTGAATCGTTTTTCAAAATCATTTAATTTAAGTTTTGAAGATAAAATTAAATGATTTAATTTTCTTAAGAAAACAGTTTATTTATTTACCGTTTAAATGTTTGGGATAAGCAATGAACACTTTTATTCTGCAAGGATGCAGTAGACTTTTAAATTGCTACAAAATACATAAATTTTCAATAAATGCTGTTCTTTTGAACTTTCAATTAATCAAAGTACAATGTTTTCCAAAAAACAAATCTATAAGAATATATATTGATGATAATAATATACATATATATAAATAATAATAGTAATAATAATAATATTAATAAAACATTACTTGAGCACCAAATCAGCATATTAGAATGATTTCTAAAGGATCATGTGACACTGAAGGTTAAGCAAAAAGGGTAGAACAGATTTCAATCTTTTCAACAGAGCCAATTAAAAGCACTGACACATTTTATGCCCTACAAATTTAAAATAAGTTTATTATGTTATTATATATGTTTCACTACAACTAACTATTAGTCTTATGATCATTGACAGTCTTAGGACAGAATGACAACAGATGGCTAAACTAACAGCTTAAACCCTTGAGCAAAGACAAATCATAGGCCATTAAAAGTTAAAGGCCTCACACATATGCTTGTCTCGGTATGAAAACACCCCCTATTGCTGATCATAATTAGACACCGCATGACATTTAACACATGACACTACAGCTCAGCAAAAAGTTGTGTAAAAATGGAAATGTAGCATCAGAATACCTGTTTCTGAGTTACAGCAGGATGTCCCACCCGTCAGAATACTCCTAGGCTTCTCCGACCAACACCAAATGGTGTTACCTCGCCCACAACCACCCCGTCTCCACCAACAACTAGAAAGACAATGTGTGAACTCCACAAATGACCTTCTCCTTCCACAAACAAAAAACATACATAATACATAACCATACACATAACCTAAACATTCTAAAATTCTATATTAAGCAGAACACGTTTTAGCACTGATAATAGTAATAAATGTTTCCTGAGCATTACATTAGCATATTAGAAAAATTTGTGAGGGATCATGTGACACTGAAGACTGGAGTAATGTCATCTTTGCTTTGACATTTTTACAATTACATTTTAAAATCCAATTAATTAGTTTAATTAGAATTAATTAGAAAACTGCATTACAGTTTTGCTTTTTTTAAATTCACAAATACAGATAAATACATTTAAATGTGTGCTAAATGAATATTACTCACTTTAGTAAAGTGCAGAGCAGCATGAGCAGAACACTGCCCACCACACACAACACCAGCATGGTGGCCACGGTCTGCTGCCTGTGGTTAGACGCCACCACAGCCAAGAGATCTGCATGTTCACATCTCATACCCATAAAGCCAGGATGACATCTATGCAAACGGGAGAGACATTATAATCGAGAAAAAAAAAAAGTAAATTTTTATAAAACTTAGGGAAAATATGCATGGCAAAACATGAGCATATTTAACTGATGTTAGTAAAAGTGTTTTATCACAAAATTTGCGCATATGCCACTATCATGTTCATAAAATCAATCAAATTAAAACTGACTATAATTCATTTGCCATTTTCTGGTGAACTATGACATATGGATGTGGCCACAGAAAACAAGAAAATCCCTGGAGACATCAGGACAACCAATTCAGACACAAGCACCAACACATATCTGAATACTGCTATTATTCTGCCACATTTATACATGGAAACGCAATTTAGGACACAACATGCCTTGACAATGACTGCTGTGAGTAAGAATTTAAAGTCAGCAATTAAAATGCATGTCTGTCTGGTTAACCATTTAATCTCGTCATTTTGTACGAAAAATATATGGGTTTTTTCTATCTGACCTTAACTACAATCAAAGTATTACAATTTCTGAAATCTTCAGACTTATTTACAGAATTTGATTTCATACAAGAACTGCCATAGCAATGCTGACAGCGACAGTGTTAAATAAAGCAGCACTAATACAGTCTCTATACTATATAGCGACTATATATGATAGATATAGATATATATGGTATGATATATGGTAGAAATGGGGGAAAAAAAGGAAGACCAAAAATTTTGAACTTACACACATGCAGGTGTTTCCTCCAATATGAGAAAGCGGCATGTGCCATGAAAGCAGAAGTGGCTGTGGGAGTCGGGACAGTCATCGAAGTGAGAGTGGACAGCGGCTGCTATAAATTCTTCAAGAACACAATCAACATAAGTTAGGTTTAATATGGATATAATTACTTAAAGTATTTGCAAATGTTGACAATAATAATCCCACTGCACATTATCTCAGCGCTATCACAACTCTCAGAATATTTGAACATGGTGATGGATATGATAACCTTACTTCTGCTGTTGTCGTAGATTATTGCTTCTGTCACTACAGACACTTGCTACTGCCAATACGGTGCTGTGAGTATTTAAGACATGCTGCTGCTGCACAAGTAGCATATATAATAACCAGAAGCGGATCTATAAAGGTGGAACTGGGGGAGGAACAGGGTTTCAGAGTAACTCTACCAGGACACAACAAGCCAACTGTTGTCGCCTTAAATGTCCATATCAGCAGCTATAAACAGTATGTGTTTGATATTCAAAAGGAGAAATCAAAACAAGGATATTTGAGATATACACAGATATACAAAATGTTAACAAAGCAGTCCTTGCTTACCAGCTGCAATATCAGTTCATTTTAAGTAGCTCATGGCCTTCTGTCTGTGCCGCCTTTATTTACTTACACGTTTTCATCACTTTCGCTTTATTGTCATTATTATCGTTAGTGACCCCACTTTATAACAACCAGAAATATCTACTTATAGTACATTTCCAGCCTCACCTATCATCAATGCTATAGCCAAATGTGTGATGTTTTGAGGTCTGGTGGAAACTGTAGAAGTGGAAGGAAAAACAGAAATTCCAAGTTCTCAGCTAATCAGAATTGAAGGATTTTACATTATCTGGAAGATCAGAGCCATTTAGATTTCATTTAGATTAGAGAAGACTCGCTGGTTTCTCAGACTCTATCCTCCCTGAGGCGCACTGATCTAAAGGAAGTACAAAAGCAGACATGGTGTAAGACAAGAAAAAGCAAGACTTAGCCAGGACCAAAGGAAAAATCTGAGGGACTTTCTTGAAATTGACAGATTCCTGTTTCGAATCATTGAGCTTTGTCTACAGAAGGCTTTTACATTGGATAAAAACTGTCTAGACAAAAACGGTCTAATATTAACGGCCAATGACTAAAATAGTCTGTCTTTGAGTTATAAGCCTACCACGTTTTGCACTTCCAGCATTTTTTAATGAATTGAGGTCAAAATAGAACACAAAGGCCTTTTCACACTGAACGCAATGCAAAAAAGTGAGGCGAATCACCAACAAACGGCACATTCACACAGAGCAGGAAACGAATGTTCACCTTATGCACACTAGGTGGCATTGACCAACAAAATAAAGCCGACAACCTCTAGATGTCAAACTAATAATTATATAAAATTAAATGTTAATTTTGTATAAATTAAACATTTTAAATATTTTATATACATATTTTGTTGAATTTCTACGAGGCTGCAGTCTACTATTTAATATATATCCCATACATATGGACTATATGAATTTCTTTTCAGATTTTTTTAGTCTGTGAAACCCAAAATGAGCTGAGCATAAAGGAAAAGGCAGACAGAGCATACTTTTGACACGTGTAGTAGTAGTGGTTGTCGTCGTGCTGGTGGTGGTTGTTGTTGTAGTGGTTGTAGTTGTTGTTGTGGTGGTTGCGATGGTCGTTGATGAGGTAGAATTCTCTTGCACCTGCCCATATGTAAAAAGCGAGCCTACAAATCAAACACACCAGCACATTTTAAAATTTTAAAAGTACTAGAATGAAACTTTAATATTGTTAAAAACAGCCAAGTAGATTAGGATGAGGTGTTCAAAACTATTCAAATACAAGACTCAGTGAAATCTATTATTGTGAACACCTTACCCAAATGTGAAAATGAGGATCCAACAAAGTCAAAAATTGCCAGACTAATGACCGTTACAGCAATGAGAAAACAGCGGAACAACAACATCACACACTAGAGAGAAAAAGGCTTGAGTGGCGTCCAGCGCAAATGAGAAATAGCTACTTAAAACCCACTTACTTTAGACTCAGAGATCAATTCAAATGCTCTGGAACATCAGTGGGAGTAACTGACTTCTAACCTTCATTCTATTTTAAGAGCTGCTAGGGAAACACTGGGTTAAGATAAAGTAAAGTGGATTTGTGATGCGGATCTCTCCGCATACACAGGTAAGACACTGCAGAAAGAATCTTTGTCATGGCCTGCTTAATTGACTCGTACATTTATAGAAAGTGTCAGAACCACCACTAATCCCAAAATGTATCAATCTGCTCCATCATATATGCACAGAATTGCACTGTGATGAGCTCAGTGAACAAAAAAACTTAGTATAAACGTTCTGATATGCTTATTAGAATATTGTGCCATTAGCTTAGCGACACACTAATGCCCAACTACTGAAAACACTTGGACAACCCTTGCAGAGAGCTATCAGTAGAGTTGCTGTCTACATTGTGTGTTCCAAATCATCAGGTTCTATGATGGTTAGGAGGCAGCTGCCTAGGCAGTAGATAGTGATCCAGCAAAATTACTACATTTTTGACACTGACATGTTGATTTAACGTTACTGTAGGATTAATTCTGTTAAAATATATTACTATAGATAAATAAACTTAATAAGGCCTCTCAATCGATTTTATGTTAAAGGCTATTCATATTAATGTCCCTAGTTTAAGATAATTGCACACTGAAATTGATTTAATGAATATGTAGGCCTATATATTTGATGTTCAGTTTACATGAAATCAATGTAAAGTTTTTGACATCAGTTTGATTTGCATGTTTGACCTATTTTATTGTCAATGTGATGTCTTTTCAACATAATCTGCCCACTGGGTTGGACCACAATTATCCCCGCTTGGAGCTATATATATATATATATATATATATATATTTATATATAAATTGTAGATGGATATAATTTCTTTCTCTCCAACATCTGTCTAATGTTCATTCTCGTGCCACTAAAATTCTAAGACATGAAAGAGAGTCTGGGACCTCAAGGCATGTTCTTCTTCTAAGTGCACAGGGCCTTTATGAAAATCCCTGTTAAATGAGAGGACACTGTGTTTCATTGCGAAGAGTTACAATAATGTTTTAGTGTCCACATCCCATGCAAAGATAACAATTAAATCAAAAACACATTGATAAATACAAAAAGATAAATAGCCTAGATTAAATTCTGGTCACAGCAGTGAAAAGTTGGACATACTTGCTGCATAAAGAGTTGTGGAGTATGAATCTGGTCATTTCCCAAACCTAAAATCCATTCGTCCTCTTTCACCCTTCAATCAATCAATATCTAACATACAATACAAGAATATCCAACATAAACATGAATTTCTGACAGCAAGCATTTCCTTCTTATCTGGAGCGCAAAAGGTGATTTTTTTTAAAGAATGCTGGAAACCAAAACATTTTGATAACCATTGACTTCCATTCAATTGTAAGGGCAATTTGAGACAATTCTCAAAATATATACATGTAATGAAAGCAAGACAACAGAATTGACCCCTTTGTTATCACTGCAACTGAGGGTTTTCTTACTAGCTGCCATTCCTTAACCATCATTGAAGCAAAATCATCTACTGAGATAATGAGACACTTGATATTGGGAACCTTGCCTATATCCTTAATGAATAAAACAGCTGCTTGCAATACAGATACAATCACTCATTTGTTAAAATGAGCTATTTATTGGACATTAAGTAAAACCAAATTAACTGTTTTCATCGTTTCAAACCAGCTTTACAGAAATTCGTGCTGTTATGTCCATAGTTTAGCATAGGTTTTAAAAATGCCCAGTCATGAGGCAACGCATTTTCTTGCATTGCAACATTTGCAAAATGTCCATAAGATTGAACAATTCCTTTTAATCTTTACAGACTTTCTCACTGAAAGTGTTTGCGGAGTTAAGAACTTCACTGTAGAAACAAAGCCATAAAAGATGGACACTAAAGAATGGCTCTATATTTAAACTAAGCTCTGTTAACCTTGTTAATGACAGGAGCAAGTCTACTGAGCCAAAGAAGCTGCTGGACAAAAAAAGTGCAGTGAAGAAACACTGACGGCACATTCTTCATACTATAAGATAAAAAGTTGTACAACAAAGCAGAATAATTATATCACATTAGTCTGTCAGTAGGTACGAGACTGTATCAGTGGGTGTCTGGGGAGAAGTGGTCTAATATTTTTTATACTAATAGTTTTAGCATCATCAACATATATATAACTACTGGCACATGCACAGCATAAAAGATTTATATCCAGTTCAAACTCTGAATACAAAGAATCTGATGAATAAATGATGATTTAACTTCAAGTTTCTACTTGAGACAAAGTGGATAATTTAGGCTAAACTTTTTTAGAGGTTTACCACTACATTTCGCATCATTAACTGACGTAATATTTACATTTCAGAGTTACTCAATAAAAAGTAACGCCAGTAAATTGAATGAATGCAACATAAAAATACTTTTACTCACCGGTGAGAAGGAATATTGTATCCCAAAAAGCACGATACATCATTATAAGGCGTTTATGTGACCTGCTGGTGAAGGATTCGCAGCGTCGTCTCTTATATTAAAACATTTATCTTTGCCAACATAGATGAAGGCACGCTCGTATTCTTTAGATTGGCCAATATTATTGATAGTCCGTTGCATAGGTAAGACACCTGACTTCCATAGTAAAACCGTGTACGTCTTTCTTCATAGTTTTATGCGTCCTGCTCGACAAAAGACGCCATGCGTCAACTCAGGTATTTTGAACTTGACGTCAAACTTGAGCAACGCGGTCTTACCACTGACGTCATATGAAGCCCTAACTATATATATTTATTTCTAATTAACTATCACGATAAAGATAAGTGGTAAAAGATTGTTAACTACAAAAACGCGTTATTAATAATCAATCCTAGTACAGACACCTCTCCACACCCTTGACATCCTTCTGTTGTTCTCTTGTGAGCTGAAGAGAGGCGTGCGTTGATGGAGATCTGATAATATATTATCAGACATGTAACACGTAAACACGTTTACCTTATTTTTTCTCTCGATGTAAGTGATGTAATATTTTTACTATGTAAAAATTGACATTGATTTGACAGAACTAACTATAAAAATATTGTTTAACGCTTACTAAAAAACGTTTCTTTTTAATCTACTCCCACAGGTAGGCTTATTTCCTTAACTTACCTGGTTAAAATGATTCCTCAAGATTCGCTCTTAGTGGTTTGCTATCACAACACATAAGGGGAAGAACCAAAAATGTCCATAGAGGCCTTGCACAGTTATGCATTTCTTTATGTTACCTAAACTGATCTCAAGAGCATTTTCTTAGCTGATCCAAAGTATGTGCTACATGTTAATTTATTCATAGGTCAACCAAAAACCAAGCTTTTACCTATTCTTTTAACTTTTTTTGTCCCAGTGCAAAATTCAAGAGTGCCAAAATATGATAATGTTATGCTGCCCCCTATTGGAATGAATGGATAGTCATGTTATATTTACTGCTTTTCTGTGCTGCAATACTGTAAAAAAAAATTAAGTAGCCTACATGTGACGATTGAATGTACAACAATCTTAATTGATTTATTTCTAAAAAATAAATAAATAGTAAAAAAAAACATGTAATTATTCTGTTTCACAGTACCTATAGTTACATTTATATTCCGATAGGTGGAGTTGAACTAAAGTTTAATTTGATCTCATTTTCTTTCAAATGGACTTGGACTTTCATGAGAACATACTTAGAGAAGAGCAGGATAGTTTAATTTAACAGGAGTACGAAAATCGTTTACAACATTGTTTGATCTAGTCAGGAGTATGGTTGGTTGAACTATTCTGAGGTTACTTATTATCGGCTGCAATGTATTCGTGGACGTGTGGCATAGTCTCGAACTCTCTTTTCTACGCACCTTTCTCAAGGCATTAGTGTCTCATTTAATGGGGAGCACAAACTGACAACTACCTTCTTTATTCTTGGATTTCATCTTCTGGATTCTTTTCTGAAAGCAATATTAATATAAAGAGGACAGCATGACCACAAAGGAGAAGAAGGTAGAATGTTTATTGCTTGTTTTAAGTAGTGAGTTTTAAGCCATGTGTAATATTATTTAAAAAAATACATTTAAAACTCATTTGTAGAGCAAAACATGGGAAAAAAAAACTTCCTCAGGTCTATAACCAAAACGTTGACATTTAGAAATTGAATAATAGTAAATCAAACAAATAATTAAATTGTAGTTATTTTTGTTGTGAGGTGGATTTTTGTTGTTTTGTTGCATTAAATGCCTGTTATTATTATAGTTTATTTGTGCACACAGGGTCATTCATACACTTTGGTATTAATGGTGACCTCTACAGCTATAGGGGGAACTCTGCAATATGGATACAACCTGGCCATAATGAATGCACCGACTGTTGTAAGTGATTCTTTGGCTTTGTGTTTGTGATAAAATACAACTTAATTTGTGACTGATTAGTTGTCTCTGTGTCTGTTAAAGCCAGTTACCAGCTTTCTGTTCTGTATTCTTTCCTGCAGTTCATTCAAAATTTTGTCAATGAGACATTTCTGGATCGATGGGGAATACAGTTGGGGGTTTATGAGGTCACACTGATATGGACCTTTATTGTTTCCATTTTCTCAATGGGCGGTTTTATCGGGGCCCTAATAGCAGGACCTATGTCAGTGCGTTTTGGGAGGTACGGTTAATCTTGTTGTTATACAGTATAATTTATCGTCCATGTGTCAGGCACATTCTTTTATTTATATTTATTTAGACTTGATGATTTAAAAAATAATAATCAGTAAACGTTAAATAAGTAATACATCTTTAAAGTGTGCCCGGTTATGTTCTTGTTCCCAAGGAAGAAGACTATGTTGCTGAACAATGTCTTTCTCTTGTCAAGTTCAGTTATTGCATTGTTAAGCCGAACAGCAAAGTCATTTGAGATGATTATCATCTCCAGATTTTTGGTTGGCATAAATGCAGGTACTGTGTATGTATTTTACCTGCAAATGCAGTTTTGTTTATCAACCATTTCGCCATATTGAGATTGCTAGTTTCTTCCTGGAATTACTATAAACAATCTTCTCTGTTTTGATTCAGGCATCAGTATGAATGTTCAGCCCATGTATTTTGGTGAGAGTGCACCGAAGCACTTACGGGGGGCTGTGTCTCTGTCCTCAGCTGTCTTCACATCTTTTGGTCTGGTGTTGGGACAGGTCATCAGTCTGAAGTATGTTATATATTAAATGCATCCTTAAAAAAAAAAATAAATAAATAATAAAAAAAATATATATATATATATATATATATATATACTGTATTAGGTGCATTGAAAATACATTGAAAATAATATTTTTGCTCATATTAAACACAAATGACTGTAGTGGCTGATTTACAATGCCTGTATTTTTTCAGAGAGTTGCTAGGTAGTGAGCCATGCTGGCAGTATTTATTGGCTAGTAATGCTATCCCAGGTTTCATCCAACTCCTCACCTTGCCATGGTTTCCAGAAAGTCCCCGCTACCTCCTCATTGACTGTGGAGACAAAGAGGCCTCCCTAATGGGTAAATGAGAGCTGTCCCTGAGCAGGAGATAGTTGCTTAGGACCAGCACATGAACAGCTTAAACCAACTCATAACCAGCTTATACCCAGCTCAGGACCAGCTTAAACCAGTTCAAACCAGCTACCATGCTATAAAACATACTCTTTGGGGAACCTTAATGTTTAAGAGTGTGTAGTAAATAAAACAATATTATATCTACTTTAATAACACTTTTAAAGAGATGATTCAAATTATTCCCCAGAATGGCAAAGCTGCATTTGGCCATACAGTGAGAGTAAACCAAAAAAGTACAATAGATAGCTCCTATTGTGTTTTATAAAGCATGTAATTCTCACACATTATTATGTACATTTATCATGTTTGTTCTGCAGCACTGCAGCGCCTGCGAGGCTGTGAAGTGCAGAGAGAAGAGCTGGATGAGATTCTGCAGGAACAGCATGAAACAAAGGGAGAACGTGCCAAACAGCCGTGGGAGCTCTTCACTGACCGCAGCGTCCGCTGGCAGCTCATCACTGTGGCGGTCCTGAGCAGTGCCATGCAACTGTGCGGTAATGACTCGGTGAGACCCTGCCTCTGTCCAGTTCTGTGTCATTATATCATTGGCTCTTGGTTGGAAATTCAAGTGTAACTGGATCACCGGTGCATTGCTTAATAAAGTGAATGTTAACCAAAAAAACCCACCCAGCTGATCTTGAGAATAAGTGCTTATGTTGCAGGCTTTATGTTAATATTTGAAGGAGTCTTCATGAATCTAAGGGGTAAAAATGCATGCATACAGACACACAAAGCACTTAGTTAAAACAAATTAGTTAATGTCTTCATATTAGATAAAATATCTAATATATAATTTTCAGTAAAGATACATTAAGTTGATACAAATTTATACAAAATTGTACATAATCCTGTTGCCAAAAAAATATTATAATTTTAAATTGTAATAATCTTTACTGTGTTATAATTTTTTACCTTGTTAAGAGATACAAGACCACAAACATGAAAAGTAATGTATATAATTTTTTACCTTTAAAAATGCTGATTATTAATATTATGTATTTGATTCTAATACTGTGATAAAAGAAACATTTATTTAGTAAATTCCCTTCAGTTATTTAACATTTGTAGTTAAGTCATACCTGTTAAAAACCTTAGGAACCTTTGGAAAAATCTCTCCTGTACCTAACACCTTTTTTTTTTATATATATAATTCAAAATGCTTCAAAAAGGATTTTTTGTGTTTGTGTGTGTATGTTTTGCACATTCAGAAATCCAAAAGATTAAGAACCATTTTTTCAATCCTCAGATTTACTTCTATGCATCTTATGTGTTCCAAGAAGCGGGTATATCTGCAGGACAGATCCAGTATGTGACCATTGGCACCGGGATGTGTGAATTCTCCGCTTGCATTCTATGTGTGAGTCTTTCATTCATCTATTATCAATTATTTAACTTTCCCAAAACTATACAGGCAATCCTTAATTCATCTTGAATGCTGGGCTGGACAAAAGTTTTAGTCCCTTTTGCCAATATATTATTTGTTTGCCTAGATCACCAATTTAATAGTCTAACTGAATACTGAATAATCTCTGTGTAGAAAAAAAAGTCCTCTCATTAATTTTAAATCTGTGTGTGTGCAGAACCTGTTGATAGAAAGGTTGGGTAGGAGGCTGATGTTGATGGGCGGCTATGCTCTCATGACAGGATGGGCTGTAGTCTTCACTGTGGCTCTTTCACTTGAGGTGTGTATTATTCAGTGTATCATTACCCCTCTTCCCCTTTACCTGCACACACATGCTGTCACATGAAAGGTTATGTACAAGCTAATGTCTAACTAAGTGAACACACAGGGCCGGTTTCCCGGATAGGGATTAGATTAAGCCAGGATTAGACCATTGCTAATTTAGGACATTTAAGAATTTTTAGAAACATGTCTTACAAAAATGCATTATCTGTGAACATTTTAAGACCAAACAATGGCAATGACATATTTTAAGATATCTCAGTGCAAGCTTTTTCCAGTTTAGACAGCTCTTAACATTTATTTTAATCTAGGACTAGTCTTAAACCCTGTTCGGGAAACTGCCAAATAATGTCCAATATAACTTTATTGTGATCTAAAGTGTTCACCGAAAACGTCATCATTTTTGGTTAAATTTCCCTTTGGTTTTACCTATAACCCAATAGAATATGGTTACTTGGATGCCTTACCTGAGCATGACTTGCATCTTCACCTACATTCTCAGCTTTGGCATGGGACCAGGTGAACTACAACACCCTGACATACAGTAGCATGTGTATATATAATGCAACCAGTGCTACAGTGTTATTTTATATTGTGCTTTGGCATTATGTGTCCTTTTCTTTATGTGGTAGCTGGTGTGACTGGAATCCTCCCAACTGAGATTTTTAACCAAACATCACGTCCTGCTGCCTACATGACTGCTGGTTCTCTAATGTGGCTTAACCTCTTCATTATCGGGATGATCTTCCCTTTCCTTGTGGTGAGAAGTTGAAAAAAAAGTCTTCATATCTGACATATTTGACAAAATAGCAATCTCTTCTAAATTTCTTTTCTCTGTTTGTTTGTTTTTTAGAGCAGTTTAGGACAGTATTGCTTTGTGCCGTTTGGGACAGTGTGTCTCTTGACTGCTTTATATATTCAGATGGTTCTACCTGAAACCAAGGGAAAGACCCTATCGACGATCAATAAAGAGTTTTACAGACTCAACTACCGTGGAGAGGTGGAGATGGATATAGAAGGAAAACAAGCTCAGTACCAACTTGGGGAAATCTTTCGCTCCACTGCCTTATAGAGTATTAAATATTCTTACCAACTAAATTTATATTTTCAGATAAATATCTTTAAAAGAATGCCTTAACTGTTCATCAACCTGCAGTAAGTTAACATATTTGTACATGCATTACTTGCTGATTAAATATTGTATTCTTCATCACTTGGCTGACTTGCTTACTTGATTTATTCACAAGTCACGCGTTACATTATTTAAGAATAAGATAACCATAGACTTGGAAATTAAATAAAAATACAATCCCTGTATCAGGAAAGAAAAATGACTTCTTTTTGTAGTTTTGTTAGCATACTTGATACAGGAGACAGTTTAAGATAACACTTAGATAGGGGTGTGCAGTTATAACAATTCTGCTGAATGTTTTTCCTAAAGGTCAGTGTGACTCAGCAACACTCTTACTGTGGTGAACCCCTGAAGCTATTCTATGGCAACAGAGAGCTTTAGTTCATATTAAACACGTGAATCTGGCTGGTGTTTAGAACAGATTAACAAGACTGTTATGCTAAATCTGCTGCTTATTTCTACAAGATTATCTGCACAAATGGCAACCGTACCAACGTTCTGCCAACTCTGAAAAGCACATACTGTTTTAGGTCACCAATTACCTAGCTGACTCATTTAATTGTAGTTTTGGATTGGACTGGGCTGTTAAAAAGCTATAGATCTTGATGTGTTATTCTCATACATGAAAGTTAATACTGTAAGTTATTCGTTTTGTAAAAAAGAATAAATACTAACACAACTGACTGTTTAGGTTTTTGCTATTGTGAAATAGGTTAGCTATTAGAAGTCAAATTGGTAAATTTTATGCTAAATGCGCACAATTTATTCTAAATATACTATTAATGTTATTAAAAAAAGTTTTTAACATGCTTTTTTCATGTAAAATGGGACAGATTTTCAGCTAGCTAGTGCTTACGATGGGACATTGCACATTTTTTCATTGACATTTTTCACTAAATTTAATTATTACTTTAGCCACTGATAGTGAATTTATACTTTATATCATCATATAAAACACTTCACCATGAGTGCAAATTGATGGAAAAACATCAGACAGAAATCAGACAGACAGTATTAAAGTATTACAAAAAACTTCAATAGAAGTGCAAACATGTAAATAATTGAAACACTTCAACAGAAGCGCAGAGTACTATGTGGTACACAATAACACTTTCACAATGTGCCTGCTTTTGTGTGTGCGCTCATGTTTTAATCCAACTGTAAGTGTCTAATACACTTTCATGTTTCTGTGCATGTAGTATTTGTGTGTGAACAGGTGTGTTTATGGCTTCAGGCTTTCTCATGCTTTTAAAAAGTGCTTCAGGTTTTGTTTGTTTTGGGTTTTTTTTAATGTTCAGCATGGGTTCTTTTTTAAAACGCAACCAGACTAATAGCCTTGTTTTTTGAAACCCCTTTAATCCCATTATCCTTTGCACATTCAAAAGCTTGGCTATTTTATCAATCACATTCAGGTAAATAACATTTAAAAAAAGTTAAAGTAGCATTAAATCATGAGCATATATAACACAAATCTGTATTGTCTAGCCTACTGAATTAAGCCTACTACTGTCTATATTCGATTTTTTTCTTTAAATAACTTTAACTATGTTTATATAACTTTTTTCAAAAACTGTAGAAAGAGACTTCCTTTTTTATAACTCGTGTCAAAATTGTAATTGTTATAATGCCGAATGGAAATAAACGTTCTGGTAAGCATGAAATATGTACAAACTGAAAACAATAAATGTAACGTACGGGATCTATCCAAAGTACTTTTGTGTTGGTTATTGTTTTGGCTTGACTGTAAAGTCGTCCTTATTTTCATTTAAGGTAATATTTACCTTAGTCCTGAGATGAACAGCCACCAAGTTGTATGGACTTTGGAGTGCGAAACACAAATTAGGTTTGCTGTACTGCATTACGTAACATTGCACATAAATTGAATAAGATTATGATGTAAAGTTAGTTAATTTTAGAGACATGTGGCCTTGCATGCAGCCTCAGGTTGGAAAAATATACGCATAAATAGATTCATCTGTTATCAACTGACATTCACTGATGCCTTAACCTTGGATCTGTGCTTCACAATTGTATTCATTCAAAAAAAGATTGGTGTCAAAATAACACTTTGGGGCAAATATGTTGTCTTCCTCCGGGGGGGCGAGCGGGAGTCGAGCCGGACATCGAGCTCAGCCCTGGTTAGGGTTCTACCCCCTAGGGCTCCATCTTCTAGGGCTCGCTCCCCGGACAGCACTCCAAATATGCTAAATTATAATCATAAGGAAGAGCGAACTCGTGAAGCAATCCTTATAAATTCAGCACTCCTGTCTATGCAAAGATTCTTGCTTGCATGTGAAGCCAAATCATAATTTTTGGTTTCCTGTAATTTTTTTGTCCTTACCAAATAATCATCGTTTAATAACCTTATGCATAATGCATGTGTTATGACTGGATGATTTTCACCAGAAATAATGAAAAACTGTGACACCATTGTTTTCACAGCAGGTTGCCAGTCACTGTTTTTACACACAATGACCTGGAATAAAACACACTATCAAGTGCTCTGAAGTGCTCACCACAAGAAAGAAAATTCTCAAATACAATTTTATTTTATACCCATCTCTGTACCAAATAGACAGAGACACAAAAACAGTGTACAAAAACAAACATCAATAGAAAAGTATGCTTATATCCAAATGTCCAAAAATTGATCAACGTTGTGACATAAATTGCAGAGAAACATTTTGTCAGAAAACAAAAAAGGTAGAATACCAAACGTACAAATGTACACCTTTCTATGTGCATGTCTTTATACAAAAGTGTCAATGCAACTCTGTTTGTATATGGTTTTATAGGTCCTTTAAAAGACAGATTTTTCCTACCCATCGCTGTTCACAATCAGTACTGGGAAGGCACTTTGCAACATACAAATACACCAATAGATAACCAAGAAAACAAACAAACAAACATTTCCAGTGATGTAAAAAGCCAGAACACCATACAAGACACAAGTAACAACAATAAAATATAACCAAAGAATTCCCTACAACATAACATTTTTAAATAAATAAGGGCTTCAAATATTCAGATCACACTTACTGGGCAGACAATGATTGTTACCATAAGAATTGTAAAATTGCAATGAATTAACAGATGTTATGATCTGATATTAGCAATGATTAGTCAAATAAGCAAGCTGAAGCTAAAAACCTGCAGGTTTTCCACTGCTCTGGTCAGTCTGCTTCAGATTTAACAGCTGCACATTAAAACAGCAAGAACGAACAAGACTAAATAAAGATTTTTTTGTGTGTGTGTGTGTGTGTGTGCATTAAGTCACCCTACATCATAAGTGACCGCTTGCAAAACCTCTGCAACCTTGTACAAACTGCTATTCCAGATCCTCCTAATACATTTATGGTACACTATACTAATAACCTGCAGGGTAAAATAAAAGGAAAGGTAACAAGCATTAACACTGCATATAGAGTAAGATGAACAGGGTAACACCGAACACACACACTCAAATACTTGCATAATAATAAAGACACAACAAAAAATTGGATTTGTCAGTAACAACTTAAAACAATTCTGTTAAAATGTACTCTTCATAAAGAAAGATCCATTCATTCGACAAGGCCAAGGAAAATATCTATATACAAGGACCCCGTTTACATAAACTCACATAATTGGCCATACATACATATTTGTTTTATATTTATATATATGAATGTTACATGTCATTTATAGTGACAAGACTTTAAATTAAGCAGGAATGTACTGAACCACTTAGAAAAACTCTGATATATTAAAAAAAGATTAAAAAGCCCTCTGTTTATATTACATTCTAGAGATAAAGGACATTGGAGAGACTGCAGCATACAAACTCATACATACATCTTATCACTCTCGTGCCATCCACCTGTCGGCTGCATGATTCAAGAAAATAGCACATCGCAACAAAACTCAATATATATACCTTTGCGTAAAGGAGACTTGGACACCGGTATCAATAAGTTAATAAAATATATTCTTTGCTTCTTGCTATATCTTACAGTGAAACCTGAAATTGGTCCCTGTTGGACATTAAAAACTGACACACTTTTTGTGACCCACAACAATCGATCTCAGAACTACCAATGATAAACAAAGAAACACCACAGAAATGACTGAGATACCAGCCATTACTTAGCCTGAAGTTTTAAAGGATTTAAAATGATTTAAATATCTGTTAAAGTAACTTGTACAGAAAAAGACTGAAACATTTGAGTTTTATAACTAGGTTAATGGTCATAGGACTACAACAGCTATGCAAATTACACAGTCTTAATGTTTTCTAATTGTAGAAGAACGTTTGTTTAGACTGTTAAAATTGCGAGGCTTGCTAATGTTATGCTTTTTCAGTGAGGTAAGTCTGGGCAAATAACCTAGAGGTACATTCTGAAGGTTTGGGGCATTTGTTTGTCTTTTAAAGCAAACATCATCCTCAATCCACAATCTGGAAGGTGAGAGACACACGTGATACACATACATGTCAAAAGCTATTTTTTTGTTTGTTTTTTTGTTTTCTTTTTTAGGATAGACCAATGAAATTGAGGATTTGTTGAAGGCGGAATAAACAGATTAGCTGCTTCACACCAAGATGGAATCAAAATGGCAACCATGATGGCAAAGTCAAAACATTAACAAACATTAGAATAGTAAGAAAAGCCAAAAACAAAATAAAAAGTAGTCTACAGATGGCGTCAAGAAGAATGACACAACAGACTAAACTCGCAGTTATGAAAAGTTTGGTTGTCCAATAAGGTTATAAGAAATGTCTGCATGTCAAACAGGTCACTTCTCCCCTAAACCCATTCCACTGCTGCCCATCTCAGAGTCCACTAGTGAGGAGGCAAAGGCTGACTGGACGATCTGAAAACCAAAGGATTCAAGAAGTGACATATTCTGTTGGGGGGAAAAGGGTGACCCGAGATCACTGAGGCTGGACCCAGCCGCAGCACGTTTCTTATGAACCCGGTGATGGTGCTTGTTGAGGTAAGACTTTGTGCGGAAGGTCTGGCCGCAGTCGCCGCAGGCAAACTTCTTTTCTTGGTCTGTTTTTTGGATGTTTTTGGATCCTCCCGGCAAGGTCACCGTGTCCTCAGGTTGGCCGTTGAAGATGAAAGATGTCACCTCCATTTCTTCTCCCTCTACTTTCTGTTCAGCCTTGAGGTCCGTTCCGTTGGAAAGGTCACCGAAAACTGCATCCGATCCATCAGAATCCTGATGGGGGCATTTCCCAGCATTCTCCTGCCCGTCTGAGGTAAACACAGAGTGGGGAAGGGGATATCAGGGAAGGAGGGGGACAGAGAGATATACAGGAAGAGAGAAGGAGCCTCACATTAAGCAACATATCTTAAAATATAAATATTTCCTTCATAATGAACTCTCATGACCACAGCAACTACTTGTGTATACTGGCTTCAGTATAAACACAGCTTGGTCCTCGCTGATCAATATATTGTGGCTTGTCTATTTTTGTGTCGATTTTTGTGACTGTGTAAGAAAAAGAAATAGAATATAATGTAAACTGCATCCTATTTTGTACAATATTCTATGGAGCATTATTACTTCAGATTTGTCTACTGAATACCAAGGCAATGGCACTTAAAGGAATAGATCACCCAAAAAAAGAAAGTTCTGCCATCATGTACTCATGATCAAGTAATTCAAAATCTGTATGAATTTCTTTGTTCTGCCGAACACAAAGATATTTTGAAAAAAATGTTTGCAACCAGAAGCACTATATTTGGAGAAAAATGAGACCTATTAAGTGTATTAAAATACTATTAAGATAACGTTATTCGCATCCACATCGGCGAGCGATATCGCCTGCTTATTCTCAGCACACACACATATCTTCCGCTTTAAATTTGAGCATGTCGCTGATCAGCTGGGAAAAAAAATAGTTCTGAAAATTATTCCAACGATATTGTTTTTCTGTCCTTTATCGTTGTGGTGTGGACTCTGCTATTGAATAATATTACAAGTGATTTTTAGAACTATATCTTTATAGTTATCTTTATCATGCTTGGTGAGAACTATTCCACTATTTTGAAAACAAAAATAATTTAAACTCTAGTTGGTTACAGGGGATTTTACAGAACCAGAAAACTAAGATTAAATACAGTCCAGTTCTTCCAAAGCATTAACTGTGAAAGACAAGAGGTAGGTGCTGTTAAGGCAAACTGATGAAAATCAAGCAGCACTGAGAACCAACAAAGCATGAGCAAAATACTGACGAGACAATTATCAGGCAAGACCTGAAATCAGGCCGCTGTTTACTTAAAAGTCTCGTAAATGTTAATGGTACTTAGCAAGTATTTGCACCCGACTTATCAGTTACAGAATCCTTCCAGACATCCTCAGTTCTTTGGCTCACCACATTGCCACCCTCCAAACAGCCTGTACTGACCTGTAAGAGGTCCATGAAGTGGAAACCCTGGTGCTCCGGAAGAGCGGCACTCCCAGAAATAGGGAGTTGGACCTGGCTTGCCCAGAAGCAGCTCAGGCTGCAGGCCCAGGGCCGGAGGGACGGGCTGGGGTAGAACATGCCCAGTTAGCCCCCGAAAAGACCCCTCTGTCTCGGGAAAGGTAACCACGAGCCGGCGACTGGTGCAAAGGTCTACACGCCAGTAACCACCCCAAGAGGTAATGGATATGGGTAGAGGAAAAGACAGAGGCCAAGTGGGACAATTCGCAGTCAATACAGTCAGATGACCACCAGCTTCACATCAGTTCAGAAACCATCATGTATTATAAATATTGCTTGTTCAAAGCTAAAATGACAAAGATAGGTTTTAATGAATGAATCTTTTTCTTTCATTACATGCCAAGCCAGCAGCTCAAAGATACTGTTGGAGTGATACTGTAATGACAATTCTGTACTGATGTAAAGTTAATGGCACCTTTCTGATCTATTTCTGCGTTACTTTTTGGATATTAACTGACAAAACCCTATAGCTTGCATTACAAGATCAAAAATAAAATTATCTTCCTGTCAATTCTAGTGAATCCACATAGCAGTTAACATTAATATCTCACTGGGAATACTTTAAGTTCTTTAGAAAAAATGCTGTCTTCATATTGTTTCCCATCATGTTTAGCAAGGTGATTTCCAATCACAAGCTGCTGGATTTTATGGCAATAATTGTTTGAAAAAGGTCCATTAAATCCACAGAAATAATGCACAAGCACGTACATGTGCACTTACGTGGACATGCATGAATGAAGGATCAAATACGCTTTCATTATGCCAGCACTTGATGGAGATGATAAGTAAGCGACACAGAATGGGACACATGGCCATGCTAAATTGGTCAGCAGCAATGTAAGTGGCTAGCAGACAAAGCTGATTGATAGAGCTGCAACTATTATTTAGTTCAGGTCTCAAATCAACTGTATTTATAAATGTACCTTATTTAAATAAAAACTAATAAAAAAAGCTTAAAGCAATAGTTCACCAAAAAAATGATTTGCTGAAAATGTTCTTACCCTCAGATCACCAGTAATGTAAACTAATTTTTTGTTTGATCATCAGAACAGATCTAGAAACACTAATTCACCAATGGATCCTATGCAGTGAATGGGTGCCATCAGAATTACAGCCCTAACAACTAATAAAAACATCACAAGTAATCCAGCGTAAGTGCTATTTTTTACACAAATCCAGCGGTTTGAAGTTAAAATGGCTCAATGATGGATTTGTTTCATTACAAACACACAGATTTTCATTTCACAAGATTGACCGGAGTCATGTAGATTACTTGTGAATTATTGAGATGCTTTTATTAGCTGTTTGGACTCATTCTGACGGCACCCATTCACTGCAAAAGATCCACTGGTGAGCAAGTGATGCAAAGCTAAAATTTCTCTAGATCTGTTCCAATGAAGAAACAAACTCATGAGGGTGAGAACATTTTCAGCAAACTTTCATTTAGGTGAACTATTCCTTTAAAAGTCAATCAGTCTCATTTTAGCATTTTGCCAGTTACTGTGCGTTCACACCGCCGCCGACGAGAGCTTCAAAATTCGCCCTGCCAACAATGCTGTACAGAGATTTTTTGAACGCTCTGACGTAGATTGAATGCTTGTCTTGTATTTAAAGGGGCCGCAAATCAAACAAACTTGTTAATCTTGTGCAGACTGACCACAAGGAGGGTATAAATTAACCTCAGGAAATATTGAATGTGAAAGTAAGAAATTGATCGACGGAAAGAACTTTTTTGTAGTTTCATGTTTTCTTTCAATTAAAAGCCATTTGTGTGATGTGGCATTTTTATGTTCATGGTTAATTGCTAGTCTAATTTTAATATTATAGGAGACATCTACTAGTCTTGGTTTTAAATTAACATTAATTTGTGTGAAACCTACCGGATAAAGTGTAACGTTAGCGTAATGCAATTGGTCAAATCAGTGTTGTTTTGAGCAAATCAATTGCACTCCCGCTGAAAAACCAAGAACTCTAGCAGGAAAATGTTGCCTTTAGATAGTATTGTGCACGTTCTTGTTAAATTCACATGGTGATGGAGGATCAAGTTGTTGCGATTGGGGTGCTAATAACTAATAGGGTCGGGAACCAAAGTTTACAGGACTTCGTTATCTGGAATCTGCTAAAGCAGTGGACTTCTACATTCTGATTGGTTGCAGCCGAACAGCGTCATAGCTCATTACCATAAAGTTGACCTGATTTCAACTCTCCTTGATGCTCTCGCTGTCCAAGACACGCCGCTGCTCGCCGCCGGCTCACATTGAAAATGAATGATTCCGGCCACTTTGACACTCTCGCCGCCGGCGGTGTGAACGCACAGTTAACCAAATAAAGAAGCAGCTTGAATATTTTGAATATACCATACTTTGAATTCGCATCTGGCAGCCGTCCATTAAGTCTGCAAAACTACAAGTTCATCACTGAAGTGATACTAAAAGTATCAATACAGCTGCACATTTAAATAACTCTACCAGCTAAGCTAAAGAAAACCATCCTTGCCATTCCTCTTAAAAAGTGAATGACAACCCACACTTTAAGCAACAAACTCATTCACTGAAAGAAAAGTCCTAAAGAATGATATAATTTAGACTGCCAAACATATCTCATTGCACATTATGCTGCAATAAATGATAGATGCGCAGCGCTACAATCTGTATTTGCGGTGAGTTTATATGCAAGCAGATGCGGCATCTGATAAGCAGCAGTGAAAAAGACAGCAAGTGAGCGAGCAACAATTTGACGCTGTGGGGAGAGGCTTGCTTGCCTTCCACTGCGCACTGGCGTCCTGAGTGGTAGGGGGCGCCGTTGTGCGTCTGTGGTCTGTTGGTGCGTGGTTCAGGGAACTGATGTGCTGCAGAGGAAGGGAGCATGGACGAGCTGTGGTGCATTTTTACATGCACCTTTAAGTAGGATGCAGTAGAAAAACCTGAGACCATCGGAAGAACAAGTAGGAAAAACAAATAAAAACAATAAAACCAAAAACAGAACAACACTCAGTCTTATTAATCAGACGATTACTCTACGGCTTTTAAAAAATATAAAGCATAAGCCACAAACCTTTTCAGTACTACTATTGATTTAAAACTACAGCCTTTTCCCCTGAGACAGTAAGCCAATCAGTTTCTGTGAGTCTAACTGACTTACTAAGGATGGTGTCAGTGGCATTTTTGTATTTTCTAAGCACAAGTCCTGTTGCGTTTATAAGCAATCCCTGGATAAAATTATTATTATCAATGTGCGTTTGACCAGTACCTTTGTTGCATATTCCACAGTAGTTATGAGGTCCTTCACTGTGTTTTTTCAAGTGGTCGGTCATGTAGGCAGCCCGGAGGAATTTCCCACACACTTGACATGGTATCTTATCTTCATGGCATGCCAGGTGCGACCTCAGGCGATCTCGTGTTGCGAAAGATGCATTGCAAATCTGAGACATTTCAAGATACGAAATCTCGTCACATGACTAATAAAAACCTGTATTACATATTTCAAATCTTTTAAATCCAAATTATATTTGCTTCGAGTAAGACTAAAAGAAATCACTTTTCTCAGTGGAATATTGCAGTGTCTATTATAAATTATACATCAGTGCATACCACTTTAATGCATGCGCCCTTGTAATATCTAAATCAACTTAATATCAATATTCAGTCCAGTCCCACCCTCCATTTGTTCTTGTTCGAGAAAGTGTTTTACTTATAAGCACTTCACAGTGCGGAAGAAAAAATGATTGCAAGTTCAGTTTCATGTCAACTTAATGTCATTACTTATTGATAATAATCTCCATCAGCAAATCTTAAAATACTATTTAGGATGGGAAGTATGCAAATTAGGACACAGAAAGTGAAACCAGAAGCTTCGTCTGGATCCAACTCTTACGAAGATCTCAGATGACTGATCACCTGATTTAAATAATTGAATTAAATTTACTGTACATTTCTGCCATATTGACATCAACTTGACATAGTCACAACTGATCAGCTACTACTAAATATAATGTAAAAACTTTAAAATACAAACTTGGTTAAATGCTAGTTAGTATAACTAGTTCTTTGAAGACAGACCATTGGTTATTTCTGTTTCTCACACAAAGCTCCCATACGTCTTCATAAGTTGTAGGGAGCATTTTTTGTACTTTATGGTGTTTTTATTGGGTTTGTTTTTTGGTCATTTTGGAGTATGACAGGCCCAGTCACTTTTGTAATATGGAAAAGAGCGGCAGGAATATGATTTAGAAATTCACTAACTGAAAAAGCGCCACATATGAATTTGAAACATGACAGAAATATTTCTCACCTGGCACTTGTGAGGTCTCTCTGTGGTGTGAACCTGTTTAATATGTCCGTTCAAATGGTCTGGCCTACAAAAAAAACATCATGTATGATGACACGAATGCATAAACGAACGCCGTGCATGTATAGAGGCATTAAAAATGTCTGCACTCACCTGGAGAACCCTTTCCCGCAGCTTTGACAGACATACGGTTTACCCACCGAGCCGTCGTGAGACCGCACATGGTAAGACATCCTGTCCTTGCGTTTAAAGCGCAGTCCGCACACCGGGCAGGCGTACGGTTTCTCGCCCGAATGAGACAGTTTGTGCCGATTGAGGTGGTAGACGTCTCGGAAGACCTTCCCGCACAGATCACACGCGACGTGTCGTCTCGTCCTCTCGCGTTTGCGGTTGTCCGCGGGCAGTCCGTTTTCCTGAAACCTCGCCTGGGGATGAGAGATCATCGTGGGGCCGTCCACAGCGACCAGCTCCGCTCCGGTGCTCACCCCGCCGGTGAACGTCCCGTGCTGCGTCTCGTGGTTTCTCAACTGAACGTCGTCGGGAAACATTTTACCACAAGCCCCGCACGAGAAAATCCCATTGTTTTCGTTTGGAGCAGTGCTATTGTCGTAAGTGATCGGCTCTGTAGCCGGCTCTTTTTTGGGTCTCCCTCTGCTTCGCTTGGAGCCGTCGCTATTGAGGTGGCTGCTGGGAAACTCCAGCGGGGAAACCGCTAAGTGCTCGGCCGCTTGTGCTCCGGAAGCAGCCTGCTGAGAGCCGTTACCCGGCTGCGTCGGATCGGCACCGTCGCTGTCGTTGTTGTCGGTAAACACCGCGCCGTTGGACACGCTCCCGTTTGACATGTCCACGGGTAGGGGGTATGACAGCTGCTCCGCGGCCCGGAACAGGCTGTGCTCACCTCCTCGGGAAGGAGGCACGAGGATCTGCACGTTGGATTGCTTGATGACCTCCTGACAGATCTCGATGACAGATCGCATGAGCAGAAACTTCGCCGCGGTCATAAGCTCCGGGAAGCACTCCAGACGCACCACGATCTTGGAGGTGTACGCGAAGTCCAGGATGTCTCGGAAAACTTTGGGGCTGATCGTGTGCATCTCCAGCTCCTTGCCCTGGCCGTCGTCCTCCGCCTGACAGCTGAACACCGACTCAAAATACTCGCTGCACGCCGCCAGCACCGCCTTGTGCGCGGGGAAGCTCTCCTCTCCGACGCGCAAGATAACATCGCAAAACCTGCCTCCATCTTTTCTCTGGCTGTTGAGGTTGTGTAGCATCTCGGCGCTGTGTTTGCTCACCTGGTACGTGTAGGAGGAATTCCACGGCTGCTCTGTCCTCTCCATGCCGCCTTCATTCAACAACCGAGTCTAACGCATACGACAGAAGAGGTAGACAAACGCAAACGAACGGCAAACACCCAATAAACACAAGTACTCAGCAGCGACCACCACTCCTCGCCTTTTTAGCATCTAACATGTTAGCAGGGGGAAAAATGGCAGCCCCCCAGCTTCCTGTGAACTTTGACCTTTGCTTAAAGGGAGGGGGGTGTCGTTCGCGTTTATTATTTTCTGTTTTAACACAGTTTATTACTCGGGTCCAAAGGTAAAGCACAGATACTAGTCACGCCGAAATTTAAGTTTCGCGTTCGTCTTCCTGGTTCGCAGCGTTATGAATTCATATCCTCGTTTTCCAGTGAGCCCCCTCCCCCAAATGTACGCCAGACACCGAATACATGACAGCAGACCGTCTCTTTCTTTCCTTTAGACATTGTAACCACTATACGGAAAACGAGAACGAAATTAAAGTGAAGTGTCAAAACTCTTGTACTGATACAGTACCCGAGACAGTCAGCTGCTCTCCTGAGGTGGTACTGTACATATTAAGCACAAAGACACAGACAATAGAGAGAGGCAATTGTTGTAGACTGTACACTTGTCTTGCAGTGTGCCTGCATTGTTTGTAGTTTTAAGATGTACAACTACTTCAGGGAGGCATTATGTTTTTGTTTTTAAAATTATAAATACAATTGCAGAAGACGCGATGGTTTTACACCACAATATTTAATTTTTAAGCTTAGATTGTCTTTTTTGCCTGGTTACATAAAATTGAACTGTGCTCTGACTCATAGTTGCAGTCAGGTTTTGTTCGTTGCAGTCATTGTTGCATTTATGTAGTTTGCCTGCTTTTGAGTTTCAGTCTATGCATTATCCAATGTCCTTGCTTTTGTGGAAAGCCCCATGTAATGAAAAGAAAACACACCTGGTTGGGTACAGAAGTATGTCTTGGACATGCATGGATAACACTAGATCAGACTCCAATTTATTTACCAAGGATATCTGATTTTTGCAACGCTAATAGTTTTGGCATTTTGAAAATATATTCAGCAAGCATGAAGTATAATGACTGTCTAGAACTGGTGTATTAAAAGCAAATAACACCACAATATACAAACAGCCAGCCAAAGCAACCCTCAAAACAACCCACAGAAAAGTTACCTTTTTTTCCATTTTGAAGACCTTGAAATCAATGAGTCACAAATACATCTTTGTGAATGATTTTTTTTATTCAATTTTTATTATTTATTAACTATCTGTGCTTCTTAAATTAATAGCACATTACTTAATTGCCAACCCCTGCCACCCTAAAACAAATGTGATTCAGAGCAGTGCTTCTTATATTGTGACTAAGAAGACTGGCTGGAGAAGGGACGGTAGGGCTTTTTGCTTTAAAAAAAAAACAAAACAAAAACAAAACTCAAAAAAGGAAACAAAGGCACAACTAGCATTCACTTCTTGGGGTGGAAGAGTGTCCCTCTTGCAGAACAAAGCAGGCTTCAATATTCCAGCAAATGTTTCAAGGGCATGTATCTCTGAATTACGGATGCATTAAATCGCTACACACATACATCTCCTTTCCAACAAACAGACAAATCAGCAGTGGCACCCTTTCCCGCCTAGATCCACACTAGATGGAAAACATGGAACATTGTGACTGGACAAAAACAACTTTCCAGTTTCTCAATAGCAGGATAACCTTCCCCAAATAAAGACAGGGAAAAAAGAAAAATTATATGTACAAGATGGAAGAAAAAAAAAAAGAGGGAAAAAAAAAAAAAAATCTATTCCCATAATCTGCATAATCTGTACAAATTCAGGCCTATACATTATTTACTTTACTGCAAAAACTGAAAATCCAAAACAAAAACTATTAGAAAGTACTTTGTGACAAAAGCGGTAGAAAAAAAAAAAAAAAAGAAGACGAAAACACACGCGTCTTTTCCCTTTTTCCTCTCAACTTCAGGCCTTTACAAAAATTAAAAAAAAAAAAAAAAGAAGAAAAAAAAAAAATGTAAACTGCAAGGGCTTCAGACAGAGCACAGAAAAATAGACAGGGCACTGACATCTGTACATTATGGTAGAAATCAAAGTTCATATCTCTCCAACTAGAGGGTAGTGGGGAAGGGAAGGGATGTCTTGCTTTGCTCCTGCTGACTGGTCACAGGTTGTCATCACTGGTGGAACTCGAGCTCGTCAACACTGATTACTTTAGTAGACGGCATGGAAGGGAGGGGCTGTTGCAGCACGTCAGAACCAAACCACTTGGCCAGACCCAGAGGAGGGCTACCACCTCTTCGCTGTGAGTGGTTTGTCCGATGGGGACCGTGGCTCTGTGACTGGGGGCCTCCTGATGGAGCCACTGGGAGATCTGTGGAGAAAAAGTAATTGGGAAGGAGAGGAAAAAAAAAAAAAAAAAAAGCTTAACTCTTAACATTAATTTGTAAAAATGTAATCTATTGTGTCTAATCTAATCTTACTGTCTGGAAGTAAAGCATCAGTATTTCATGAATTTTTTTTTATAATCATGATTAGAATGCTTTATCCCATGGTACACTTTGTTCCTAGATACATTTTCCATGAATGCTACAAGGTTAATAATCTGACTATCAGCCATGTTCTCTGACCACCCTGTTCTCAAGACAGAAACTGATTACATTTTAAAGATTAAGCAATGACACATTACATGATCGTAAACCGTGACGAGTTGTTTTTCTTTTACAAAAGACTTCAATTTCAAACCAATCAAAAATTCAAAAAGAATTGCGCACCAAGTCAGTGCATAACTTCTAAAAGATGAAAATCACACTGCACTAATAAATAATAATAAAATATATATAAATTCACGTCATGAGAGGGGCATCTGCCATGCAGCTCCAGTCATGAATTGGTGGAGGGGGAAACCGCAAAATTGTGTTATTGTGCCATCAAATGCAGTTATACATTTGTTCATGTATCCGCCAAGTGCAGCCTCACAGAGGCTAGTAATTCTGACACTTGCCGCTACCTCCTCATGTCTCTTTAGTGGTTAAACAGGAGGTAAAATTTGTTTTGGGTATAGGCCATTCATTTCCTTTTTATTCCCGTTTCTATGAAAATACGAAGATGTATCCTGCTATGTAGTAATCACGTCACTACTAGAGCAAGCTCCTGATTGGTTAGCGTGGCGCAAATTTTTGCCAAAAGTTCAGATTCTTCAACTTAAGTGATTTACGAGTTACGCACATCGAACACCCAAATCACATCATTCGCGCCCCTTAATTTGCATCTCAGGATGTCTAATTGAATCTTTGAATTGACAACATGTAAATCATTCATGCTTAATGCTTTGTTCGCATCTGTAAACTTACCATTAAAATGGCAGAAGTAATCGATTTTAGTTTTTAAATCTGTGACAATTTCATAACGTTAATGTTATGGTATTTAACCAAATAAATGCAGCCTTGTTTAGAATAAGACTTTTCTTTAAAACCATGTTAAAAATCTTCATCCAACTTTTGAACAGTGTTTAACAACACTAATGCTGTACTTACTTGGTCTCTGCTGCTGTTGAAGCTGTTGCTGCATGACTGCTAACTGCATGTGTGTTCCTGCAGCTCTAGGGGCCATGAGTGGATGCCCTGCAGGACCAAGGGGATACAGAGGCTGCCCTAAGAGGGTTGTAGGCAAAGCCTGAAGCTGAGTCAGGTCTACAGCCTGAGGGAACATGCCTGTTTGTGCAGAGAAGGAACTTCACCATTTACAATTTTCAGTAAACAACAGGAACAGGTTTGAATAAGGAGTATTTATATATAAAAAAAAATAAATAAATAAAAAAAACCCGACCTGTTTGTAATAATGTGGGTCTGAGCTGTTGAGGCTGGATGCCCTGAGCCAGCATACTCTGCATCACACTGGGATGAAGCTGGGGTGGATGTCTGACCAAAGGGACATGGGGAAGCAGAGGGACTGGATACATCTGGGGTCTAGGGAAGGGAGAAGAGGGCCCTGGTGACAGCATGGTGGGAGTGTGGGGGCCAGTTGTTGAAGGAGGCCTGGGTCGGTCTGGGTCTTTACTATGACGATTCTGAGTAGGAACCGGGGTGGAGCATGCCTTTACCCCACCAGTCTGAGGACCACTTGTGTCCACATCTTCCAGAAAGGAACTGGGCGATGGAGGCCCATCTATAAATGAAAAGAAAACTGCTTTAGGGAAAAAGAAAAAGAGCTATTCTGTTTATTCACCCTGATGTCTTGAATGTATGTGCATGTCCTCATACCCTCCTGAGAGTTATGGGAATTCACGGTCTCCTCTTTACTTCCTGGTCTACTCCCAGTGTCATCTCGACTTTTCTCTTTTGACTCATACATTTTTTTGATCACAGAAGTAGGAGTGAAGGATGGAGACAACTGTAGCAAGAGGGGGAATTTATTTTTTAAAGTTGTTTAAACAAAAGACCAAGTCATTGGTTCATTTGGTTGTTTTCATACTATAGACGGCCGTTAAATCAAAACATTAATATAGCTCTGTAACAAATGTTGGGAAAAATAAAAAAAATATATATCTGAATATCTGAAACTGATTCATTTCAGAGTCTTACCACACTTGTTACTGCATTTCCAGGTGATGTCCGTCCAGGCAGGTGAGGCCCAGGTGAACGGTTCATCCTGGGTTGTCTACAAAACAGAAGATAAATAAATGTGTCACTGTATACATCATCCTCAATCCTTTCCATTTGTGAGGCTACTCTTTTGGATATAGCAACTGTTCATATTATGAATAAATGCATAAAATGTTCAAATCTGGTTTAATTTCACCTTAAAAACGTACAAAAAAAAAAAAAAAAATCAAGACAGTCCAATACAAAAGGAGAAGTACTAAAAGATAAATAAGTGAAAGCAGGATTGCTTTAGGGCAACCTGCCTATTGTGTCTGATAAATCAATATTACCGGTTACGAAACGCCTTATCGTGAGCCTGTTTGTTGAAGCCTTGTTGGTACTGTTGGCGATTAAGAACTGCCAGTTCCTGCTGAAACAAAGCTTCCAGATTGGCCTGGTCCACTCCCATTGGCAGAGCTCTCATCTAACAATAAAGGAATTTATCTCAGATTAACAAAATGCCAAACCAAGTACATACATACAAATTCAATGTTAACAGCCTTTAGACAAAGGGAATATGCAGATTCTCAGAACCAATGATAAATATTAAAAGTCTTAATATCACAAAAGGTTGATATTTTAATATTGGTATTTAAATTGGAAGGCATATTTAAATTATATTATAAAAAAACAAAACACAGAATAAATCACACAGACATTGTGAAAATGAAACAAGGATTCTTTTATCAAACAAACATGTTTTACCTGTGGTGTATTCCTGGCCCGATGCAAGTCTGGAATTTGATCTAAAATGGTTTGTGGGCCGGCAGCAAACCCTAAGATAGAAAGAAAAAGAAAAAAAATTAAGGGTGAGGAATGTGGCATAAACAACTGACATTCATGTTTAATACTGAACATTAAACATTAGTTTAAAATCAGTTATATTTAATATGATTTTTTTTTTTTTTTTTTTAAAGCAAAGAAAGGTGGCGGAACGATTATTCTCACTGTAGTGTTGTTGCCAATGCCATGTTCTGGAGATGCTGTGTTTCATTGTAAAAAAGTAAAACTACTTTGTTTCCGTTTCCAAAAGAGGACACAACTAGAAATCAGTGGTTAAGTAGCATTTACAAGACCAGAACTGTTCAACCCAAACATTCAAATGCGTTTAGTGAATTTTTCTGTAGAACTGATTCTATGTTGGCTGTGCACAGAGGCTATAAAGGGAGTTAATTCCAGCTCTGCAAGGACAGTCTGGCGCTTCTGATTCACAGTCTGCAAGTTACATTCTCTTATTAAAAAGAATGCTTCCTATTTAAATGCAAATTGAGTAATGTACAGTAGTGCTTGTCATTTCTCTGAAATGATCAAAAGACAATTAGTGAAACGAAACCATTGAGCTTTGTAAAAATCGACACGTTTCAAGAAGGCGGGACTTTGAGTACAGTACAGAGAACCACCTCAAGATCATCATCTTTTATGCATTCCCGAGGATCTAAGGAAGTCAAAGTTAATTCTGGTTTTATGTACAGTATGTGGAAAATAATGTTTTTTGTTTTTTTTTAACCTTTAACCACATAAACATTACACCATATACACAAAATAATTCTTTTTAGCAACATCACAGACCCCTTTAACTCCTTTTACCTGTTGCAGGTGGCATTCCTGGGAAAAAGTCCTGTCTCTGTGGGAAGAGTGGGGGTGAAGCGCGATGGTGTACGAGGCCAGGAACAGAAACAGGGCCATGAGGGGCAACCAATAATTCCTAAAGCACAATTTTATAGCGTCAATTCATGCACCTTATAATTGCAACAGGAAAAAGATTTGAGCTTTAGATACAAGCTAAGCTACAACTAAAGCGTTGTCAATGCAGGATAGATGTCAGATACTAGTGACAGCAAGTCACTGGTGCCTCAGTTATTAAATAAAAAAAAAAAAAAAGTGTGCGCATGAATGTCTGTTTAGAAATTACAGAAAAAAAGTGGGCCATTTCTTACAGTAGTTTATAGATCAGTCAAATCACATTACTAAGTTTTACTAATTTATACTCGACAGGACATTAGTAAATAAAAATAGAATGTCTTCCGACTTTGACAGATCACCTGAAAGATGTTTTTCTGCTGAGAGGAAGGTACCTGTGCCTCCGTTAAGGGCACAATTGCAGGATCCACTGACTGCTGCTGTAACTGAACACAAGGACAGGGAAAAAAAGTGATAATGTTAAGATAATAGTACGAACCAGACAAAAACAGATTGCATACAACGCATGTCATTTGGTCTGCAAAGCTGAAAGACTGATAGCACCTACATCATAACAGTGACTGCTTGAGCAAAAATGGTTAAAAAAAAATAATAAATAAAAAAAAAGTACGTTACAAAAGATTCACTGGAGTCAACACAGGGTATGCCAAAGCAATGCATGCAAAAGTTCACTGACAAATCAGCCACAACTGCTAAATACAAATTTATGCCCATCACTAGTCAAAATAAAAACTCATTTACTAGCCCATACAAACAAGCAAGTAAACAGCGCTAGCTTGTGTTGCATGCAAAGGCGGGTAATATTTGAGCACAAGAAGTTGGGCAAGCACTGCATCAACCTCACACATGGGGCTTTACCTGAGGCTGGACAGCATGCAGCAAGCTCTAACAAAACCATGCATACATAACCGATGGCTGAATACTTACATTACTCCCACTGGCTTTGGGATGGGTGGGCAGGGTTCCACTTGCCTTCATGGAACTCACTAACTTATTGAACGCAGACATGTCAGGGTCTCGTGGTCTTAAAGCAGCCCCGGTTCCTTCCGTGAGAGCTTTTTCCAGATGTTCCACCATGAAGGGAGTTCCTCCACCTCCGCTGGGCTGCTTTTGGGGTAACGATGGAGCTGGTTCAGGTTGCACCTTCAGTGCCTTCAGACCCCCCTCCACTTCCTCCAAAGACAGCACCACCCCAGAGTTTGCTATAAGAGGGCAGACATAGTATTTTTTTTTGTATTATTATTATTAAAATAATGAGCAATTTGACATCTTCAGTGTCCTGCTGTCTACAGATTAAGTTAAAGAATAAAAAGAAAATAAAACAAATACAGACACTCAATATTCCAGTAACAATTCTAAATATACAGGTGGCTACTCACTGCTCTCCTTTAGACGAGCCTTGTTGACATTCAAGCTGGACAATAGCGGTTTCAGGTCAACGTTGGCTTTATGCAGCAGCTCAAGTATGTCCACCTTCTCTTTGCGTTCCACTGAAGAGATGGGGGTGAAGTACAAAGATGTACCCCGAGTTTCAGTATGAGGTTCCAGACCTGACACACAAAATTATATGCAGCTATACACATGCATACATATACACACAGCCATGTATGAAAGTATGCACCGATGCATCAGCCACTAAACATTTTTATTTTTACATATTACACATTTACATCAGAGGTAGGTACCATTTACTTTACCATTTAAAATGTATATAGAAAATGCAGGTTATATAGAAAACAGACAAGAATAAACGGAAGGATGCAAATCGTTCCATTTATTTAACCATCTGTGCGCTTGTTCAAATAATTGCTTTCACCCACAGGGATCGAAACCTTTCTTAATATTTATTAGGGATGCACAAACATCAGCGGATATTTAATGCTTATATTGTCTTTAAAGCCTGACTTCAAATAGAAAGGGTTACCTGCTAGTCTCTCCAACTCCTCATGCGGTGTGGAACGTAGACTGCTTGAGCGGCTGCCAGAGGGACTTCTGTTACTGGAGAACCAGCGGCTAAAACGACTGGCCATGACAGGACCCTCAGCAAGAACATCTTCAATCATCTGGAAGGAAACAGAGGAACCCTGGTTTAAACTGTTATAACATAGAAACAAGAAACAGCCATAGGGGAGCGGATGACACTTACGTGAAGAGTGCCTGCAGACAGCTTAGCACAATGGGGTGCAAAAATGGGCATTTTGGAGAAGTTTAATTTACAAGAGCCCACATATTTCTTACAACTACATAAAAAAAAAAAATTGGCACAACGTAGATGGGCATAACCCTCCACCCCATAAATCCTCACCCCCAGTTTTAACTGTATCAATAAAATCCTTACAAGTCAGATGGGCATAAATTTGCATTTCATTTAACTTTCTGTATAACAACTCAAAACCAACAAATAGCTTGACGCCACACAACAGCAAAACTCAATGTCCAGACACGAGCAGCAACATATGAACCTCAAATAGGCTTGCTGAATTATTCTGTAATCACAACTCGTAATAATTCTGTAATCACAACACGTAACTACCTCCAGCGTTACATTCACTTAGTAGGCACATGCATCCAGAGAAACATTTAAGAAACATATGAGGAGGCATTAGTAGTGCTGCAATACAAATCAGTCCAGAAAATGACAACTACTAAAGAGATACAAGCATAAAAAGCACAGTAAACGGTACAGAGCTCAGTTAAAAAAAAAAATAAAAATTAAAATTAAAATCGCCCAAAGGGCTCCTAATAACCACATGGAACAAACATTTCTAAAAGCCCTTTAAAAAAAACCTTAGGTGTGATTTACTTATTCCTTCTCCCTTTAAGACAAGCCAGATATTTTGTGATCATTACCATTACAAGCATGCAGTGCTCCCCATATCTTACCGAAGCCAGGCCAGGCATGGTCTTTTCAAGATTGAAGAACTCATTGAAGTCAAATTCTCCGGGGGTTTGCTCAGGAAGAACCTTGGGATGTGGAACCTCTTGGTCATCTCCTGACTCTTGAACTACTTCAAGGTCTTCGGTGAGCCCACCATTACATTCAACTGTAGATGTGGAAGATTGAAAAAGCATGCTGAAAAAAATGCACTTATCCAACAATAGAAGCATTTCTTAGGTGTTCGCATTTGTTCATTACATGCCTTCTCTAACAGACTCTGGTTTCTTCCTAGAACGCTTGGTCCTCCGCTTGTCTTCCTCCAAGATCTTGTCATCAAAGCCAATGAGCTCAATGGTCTCTGACTGACTAGTAGGCCCACCAGAGAACCACTCGGGCTCCTCTTCAGCATAGGAGTCATTTCTTCTTCTCTCACTGAACACTCTTTTGTCTCCAAAGTCTCTCTACAGTAGAATGCAGAAAACATTGTATTCAAATAATAAAACACGAACCGCAGAAAGGTCCTTTGTATCAAATTCTTATCGAAATACCCGAAATCTCTTGTCCTTAAATTCACGTTCTCTGTCTCGCTCCCTTTCCTTTTCAACTCGTGTGTCCCTCTCAAATACACGTGATGCAATGATTCGGCCACTCCCTATGCGACGTGCTCCCCCCAAACGGAGTGACTCGTTCTCTTTGTTCTCCAAAGGGCTGATGGGGCGGCGAGGAAGGGCAGTGGGTGCCACTTGACAACCACCACCAAAACTACGCCGCTGTGGACTAAGAACCACCTCAAGATCATCATCTTTTATGCGTTCCCGAGGATCTAAGGAAGTCAAAGTTAATTCTGGTTTTATTTCAGCAGCAAGATTGATAGACAAATAACATCACAAACTTCTTGACCAACTACCTGCAATTCTGCGTTTTAGTGGAACTCTATCCTCTGCATAATCTTTCTTGTATCCTTCTGCCGGACAGCTGTTTTCTGAAGAGGGATATAGTGAGGCATGCCATTTTTCAGGGTCCCAGACCCCATCGCTATGAAGAAAACAGTATTGTTAGCACAGTCAAGGCTTAAGTTTTCCATGAAAGCAAATTTATAATAACATCAGTCAGTAACATCACATTAAGTGTATTCAAACAAATGACTGCTGTAATTAAATTTGTCTAGTACTGGAAAGCAGATGTCTGTTAAATGCTAGAGAGCGAATACAAGGCGTCTTAAGGCACAATATGTACGATTTTTGTAACAAAATATCCACAAACCACTTGCACAGTGTTATATATGTGAAAACGACATCTCCTAATGTTTCACACTCAGTCATTGCATCATCGAACATCGCCTCTGTTATTGTTTAACAGAGTAAACAATTACAATTTGTGCCTTTCAAATAAGTGTATAATTATAACATGTATACAAAAGGATATGAAACCATCAACCAATCAGACTGATGTCCTTTTGTGATCTTCATGCAAGATAATATGGTGCCACATGCAGAAATATTCAAAGTGAACTAGCAAACAAACAAGTTCTCTCACCTGTCATATTTCTCTGATAGACACTCTGGCCTCTCATTGGAAACTGGCAATTCTTTGATTTCCATAAGCTCTTCCTGTAAAAAAAACAATTAACAGTATGATAAAACCGCACAGAGCAACTATACGTAGTTTAGCTTCATGTTCACAGCCATTGATTTAAGTTGAGAGAAATGTCCTGTAGATCCACTTTATTTAACATGTTCTGGACTGGTCCAGATCGGTGTTCATTCTGGTTCATTCTGGCCTGTTCGGATGTGATTGTGAACAAGCATTTCTTTCACTACTACCACCAAGTAGGGGTGGGCGATATAGAAAAAAACATCACAATTTTTTTTCAAAAATATCCCAATTTTATCATGATTGTCACAGATTTTACCATTTTGCAACTGGTCTGAGCAGTACAGACAAACTAATTTGCCCTTTTTATAAAAACAAAGCCTTTCAAGGTAACAAAAGTATAAAATAATGTATGTTTGTGATAGTATTGTCACAATCACATGTGATAAACATCCTAGTTCAGTAACTAGGTGCTATTTCACAGACTTCTAGTGCGAGCGCTTCAGGTCTACACGCTGGAAAAGCGCATTTGGACAGCACACATGAAATGTTTAATCAGCAAGCCTTTAAAGTGAATAAATGTACTTTTGTGATTGCGAAGTGCAGTTGTCAGGTGAGTAAATCTACCACTGAGTTAACGCTGATGTGAATGTATGACGCATTGTACAGCATATTGAGATGGAGATGATAAAATAGCACGATACTACAATATTCCTTAAAAAGCAGATCACAGAAATATTTATGGTCCACAATCAAAAAATCGTCATATAGCCCACACCTACTACCAAGGCGCTGTATTTTGATGCATTGAAAGTTCCCCTCCCATACTCCGTGGATAAAAGATGCCTTATTCTTTGTTAAACTGGAAAAAAATTAAACAGTCTTCAAGGTTCCATGTTTAAATGTTGAAGAATTATCCATTTTTGATCATGTTAGGTCTCTTTGGCAGAAGGTAACCTATTAATAGACTGCCCATTCTGCACCACACTACGGTAAGCACTATATAGGCACAATAACGGCTGCAAGTTTATATCACTTAAAATAATAAATAAAAAGTTAACTGCTATTGATGGTGTATGATTCTTAAAACCAGGACTGATGCACTGTAGAGAAAACATCCAAGTTCTGTTCACCTTTAACTCAAGTCCCCGTTTTCTTCAATAACTGTACAATCCCAATCACACAATGTTTTAATTCGGTCACATCACTACAATTTATAACCAGTGTTGCTTGATGTTTTTACTTGTATGTATTGACTAAAGTTAAGGGTTTTCCTGCTATTGATCTAATTAAAACATGTCAAGATTAATTCAGCCTTACTTTTCAATTCTGCTAAAAACCTAACTTAATATAATAAAAAAAAAAAACATTGTCACCTTCAGAGTTATGTAGCAACAAGCAGCTGCTGCTCTGATGACAAACAACAGTGTTTCCCACACATAGACAAATCTTTTAACACACAATCACAGATTAAAAAGTGCTATAAAATATTTTATATTCTGAATACAATAGTTTCAGTGTGTTGAGCAAACGCGATTGCGCCTTCTTTAGAAAGTTAACTAGTCGCAAAATGTAGGCAAGCCTAGTTGGGTTGTCGAGGTCAAAACACTATACGTAGCAGCTGTGGATCAAACAAACGTATTATGTCGTTTCTTTACTCTTACACTGAATGTTTGCGGTGTTGTATATGGTGTTAAATTAATTTAATAAAAGTTCTGTGTAACCAACTATTAAGTTGTTTTAATTATTAACCTTTAGGAATTAGGAAATCCCTTTAGGGGATCCAATCGTATCCCCCTCCCTATCCAATCGTTTTTTCATCTGTGACCCCACCACACATCGACTTCAAACCTGTGGGAAACACTGAACAAATTGCTCAAATTCTAAGCAATCAATTCACACAAAGTCTGATAGCAACTTTGAAATTGACATGAAATTAAAAATCCCTGTATCTGCTTTTGAAATGACTGTTATAGATCTTATTGTGAACCATTCGTTGGTGTACGCACTTTTTTTCTTGAGAGAAATCTGCTGATGCTTTCACTTAATCGTGATTTTAAGCCTAGTTTAAGGATTTAAACGTGGTCATTTACTTGAAATTTACAGCATGTGTTAAAAATACATCACACCATAATGTCAAAAGATCAAGGCAGATTCGCTAAATAAAAGACTGTGCTTGTTCTCACCTTGGTATATCTATAGGCAGAGGTCACTACGGAGTCCTTCACCGTTTCCACCATATTTTCACCATTTTCATCCTTCTCCATGACTCTGGTGGGTGGTCAAACTGAAGTGAAGCCTCAATATCAGACACTCTAGGCACCTGTGAACCAATTCTATAGCATTAATTTAACTACCATGCCAATTTAATTAACATATTTGGCTTATTAGTCTTAAAATACTACACAAACACACTTGAAGCAGTTTAACAAGGGATATATAAATCCTGTGAAGTCTAACGTTTAAGAGCAAAGTAAAAGCAACTTTCAAATATTTCAAACAGGATTAAAAGGTGTAGGGATTTAACAATCAGGTAAACGTCTGGCTCCTGAGTAGCTGTTGTATTAGCAAATGACGAGGCAGACAGCAAGCAAACTACAGAATACCAATCAGTCTGATGCAGAAACATTACGCTACAATCTCCCACATGAACAACGCGCCTGTCTCGAAACAAAAAACAAGCATCTTTCTCAACACATTAAGGAACCCACCTGATATTTGAAACGGTGTCACAGCACCTTCTCTCTCCTCGCCTGGATCCCTCAGTTAGCTTCTGGCTACCTGTCTTAGACCAAACTATAAGAGATGCTGCAGTCAGACCAGATTTCAGACAGGACGCAGATGAAGCTTTCTGCCTAAAAATGAAGTTTTTCTGTCGACAATCTTGACATGAGGCTTGGATATCCCTTGTCAGCGCAGATTTAATCGCTAATTGGCAGAGAGGAGCATTTCATTAGCAAACTGGCTAAACTCAACAAGCCGACGCCGAGGATTTACGTCGGCTCCTATGGACAAACGGCTAGATTTACACCGTTTCTTCTTTTTATTACACTTTTGGCTTGTTTTTCCTTTGGGTTTTTTCGTGAGAGCGAAAAACTTTTTTCAAAATCCGTGTTTGTTTGTTTATTTATAGGCTAGTGAGTCGGGTTAGCAAGCTAGGAAACTTACACCCGCTCATAAAGCTGCACAACGTACATAAAAAGCGCGTCAGTACACTAAAGCTCACATATATTAGGACAAATTCCAGCAGATAACTGGGTTCTATCATTTAATTAAAGCTTGTAGTCCGACTGCAACAATCAATGTACCTCGGGGTACTTTCTCTGAGCTCTCTCGTCACTGTTCAGTCGCAGAGCGGCGAATTTCTTCAGATCTCTGACTGGTTCTGAGAAAGGCCCCAATCAAGGATTATATAGTGTCTAATCACGCCTTCTTTAAAGTTTTGAGAAACAGACTGTCGCGTTTGATTGTAACTTCAAATCTAAAAACAACGAAAACTGGATTACCTGGTTACACATGGATATTTTGTTCAAGAGAGTTGACAAGAGTCATTGCGGAATTTTAGAGCAAGAATAAATTTCAGGCAATCAACGCGGCCACCCGTTGTAAATTGCAATCACGTGACAGGATTTAAAACGCTTGGAGTTGCTTGATTTTTTTATTTACATAATTCTGACTAAAGTTAAAAGTATTTACCTGCTCTTTATACGTTAAAAAGTATGAACAAGATGAACAAATTCATTGTGTGTTTTGCGAATAAAGCTAATTCTAATTGTGATGCTGTTTTAAATTTATTTGCGAATTTATTTAAGCCAACAGTATTTCTTAGAACAATATAAGTAATTAATAAATGAGGAAAATGTAATAAAAGAAGGATTTCGGTATTGTTGATAAGATTAATGAGATTTAAATACAATAGAATAAAACAGAAACATAGACTTGACTAGTGTGTGTGTATGCAGACGTATAAAGCAACTGAAAATGATTTTTAAAAAATAATAGTAATTACGAGCATAACTATTGAAGTGAAATGTAAAATTATCACTATGACTCTCATAGTAGAAGTGACTACGTCCCTGAATTAATTTCCAAGCTTACATGATGGAAACCTCATGAGTAAAACCGTAAAGTCCTACACCTCTTCTATTTGTGGGCCAAAATGAGTCATTATGTGCGAGTCTAAACATTTTTTTTCTATTCTGTGATGTCATCAAGAGATTAATATAGCCCAAATAAGAAGCTCCTGCTCAGCAGGGCGATCACTTTCCTAAGAAATCTCACAAACTGATAATGTTGGCCTTGGCCTTGTCAGGACTTATGCGTGACATTTTTAAATGAACTTAAAAATCACTACAGCTTAACATCTTATTCACAAAATCCTGTGTACAGTAAAGTTTAAAAAAAATCAGTTCTACAGTATACCTCAATACAACTAATTTAACAATAAATTTAATATAACTGCATTATTTAAAAATATATTTATTATTAGTAGTACTGTAACAAAATTGCATGATTATTAATAATTATAATATAAATGCATTATTAAAACGTTCAAGTTGCCATTTTAGGCAGGTCTTTTATTATGACATTCTACCGGAAAGAAGTTGACTCAACACAGAAGAGCGGCAGTTATGGTTTGTTGTTAGTTGTTGTTGTTGACAGCCCTTTTAATGAACTTCAGTAGCGTAAAAGCCTTAAGTTGACCCTATAAAACCCCAAAAGCTATTTTATTTACTCTATTTCAACCAATTATATTTCAAGCACCAGCTGCTAGACAATGCACTGATTTGCTATGTACACTAGAATGATTTAAGATGCAGACGACAAGACTAAAAGCTGGGAAACAGTGTTCTGGTGCTGTGGAAAAGAACCGCTCACGCAAAACACCAATACGGAAAAACACTTACCGTGTCGGATATACCTGGAACCGAGGTGGTAGACTTAAAGAACTGAGGATACGGTAGGATTTTTGAATATAATCACAATGACATCAACAATCGTTTATAAGTTATGAATATAACGTTCATTTTTGTGGATTTAGGCATTTGGCTCGGAAGTTCCTTAACTTGTGGATTCAGAAGACATTTGGACGAATAACAACATCACAAGCCAGGTCCAATAATAGTGGTCATGTGTTTAAATGTGCGAGATTTGATGTTTATTTAATGATTTTTTTCTCTCTATAGATCTCATTACTGTAAGGTGGTCTTAAGGAAAACCTTAGTGGCTTGGAAAGATGAGTGGTGGCATGCAAGAAAGGAGTGGACCCTAAATATAAGGGCAGATTGCCATTATACGTGAGCAAGGCAGAATTTATTTAATCAAAAATAGTCAGAACTGTAATATTTTTAAATATTTATATACAGTGTTAAAGGCACTGTTAAAGGCAGCCATCATTTATTTATTTTTATTTTTGGGGTATTTTAGGTATATGCTGTATGGCAAAACATTTCAAGCCTGGCAGGAGTACGTTGCTGTCCAGAGAGAAGAAAAGAAAAAACTGCAACTTGCAATCAGATTTGGTATGTATGCCCTTATTGTAAAAATATGTTAGCTTATAGAGTTGAACGAAGATGTGAATAACTTTTCAGCGTTTCACCTCACATTACTGGGGATGATTATGTTATAGTAGCTGTAACTGAATGTTTGTACTGCAGAGGAAAAGCACAAACTTCGTTCTGTGTGGAATGGTTGGGAAATGTACCTGGACATGTGCCGCATGAAACGCAGGATGCAGGAGACAGCAGTGCAGCACGAGAGACTCGCTGTACTAAAGTGAGCATTGCTTTTATGTGGTGTCAGAAAATATAGCAGAGTCACATTCGTAAGAGTAAAGAAAGCCAGATATGTAAACAATGTTGCAATTCTAGTGTCGGGTCAGAGCGTAGCATAAAATAATAGACTTGATAATGACACCAACATTTTACATGAAGAATTAATCAAGTAAATAAGCATAAATCATTCAATATGTTGATATAATTTTTTGTGTAATGATAAATATCTTATTTCTTATTTTCAATGATCAAAAAATGGTTTTTGATAACTTTGTAGAAGCCACAATACATTTTTTCATGAATCTTTGATTAATAGAAAGTTCAAATGAAACTGTTTCTATTTAAAAACATTCATTGCATTGATTTCTTTACTGACAATTTTTATTTAATTTTATGCATCCTTGCTAAATAACAGTATCCATTATTTAGAATGGTTTAATTAAAAAATACATTTATATAATATGAACACATATAAAAATGCATGTCACATTGAAGACCTATGATATATTTTTGTTTGTGCATATGTTGTTGATTATTAAAGGAGGGTTTGGACTGTGTGGAATATGACACTACAGCACAGGGACGTGGAATACCATCAAGAAGATATTGCTTTGCAACACTGGGCTCACGCTGTCCAGAGCAGAGTGAGTATGAACATGTGAGACTGTAACTGTACGATGAAACTGAGTGCTGTCTAAAGTGGCTATCCTTTACAGGCATGGCTGCACTGGAGAGACAGGATGAAACAAGCCTGTGTTCTGAAAGAGAAAGAGTCCAAAGCTCATCGTCACTATTGTCTTCAACTGTTAAGACATGCACTGCATGGATGGCTCAGACACACAGAGAATCGACAGGCTAAGAGCAAGAAAAATGGTGCCATTCACTTTTTATATTATTTATATGTACTGTTGGTCAAATTGGTCAAAAGTGACAAGTAAATGGTTTCAAGTAAATGCTGTTCTTTTGAACATTCTATTCATCAAAGAATAAAATAGAAAGTCACTTTAAATTAAAATAAATTATTATTATTTTGTTTTCAGTTTTTCTTTAACTGTATTTTTGGTCTCATAAATGCAGCCTTGGTGGGCAAACAAACATAAATGCTTATTTTTAGAAAAAGCTAAAAATAAATAAATAAAAACTGACCCCAAAATGTTAATATATAAGACATTTTAACTGCAATAACTTCAGATACAGTGGCGAACTGATCAGTCACAATTATGCATTTATATTTTATGCATTTTAGTTGTTCTTCTGTTGCAGCTGTTGCTCAGGATGTGTGGCGCGAAGCTGTACTGGAGAAGTTTTGGTGTCAGTGGAATAATGTGCTGCAATCCAGGCAGGCAGAGAAAGACAGAGGACAGATAGCAGACAAACTGGCCCAGCACGGCTCACAGCGGCTGGCATTCTCCAACTGGAGACACTGTATCTTTGCTTACAGTTAAGCAGACAATTCTCATATACTTTTATACTGCAAAAAAGAAGAAATATGTCAGTGAAAATGTGATGCTACCTGATACAGTTGTTTTCCTGAGCTGTCTGGTAGATGTCACTTTGTGCTCACAGAAGGCTAAGAGGGAAAAGGCTGCAATGCATCACAGACAACTCTATCTTCTGGTTAGTTTTGTTCTTGTCATTAGTAATGTATTGTCTTATTATATAGATTGTTTTTGTTCATTCAGTTATGTTGGTCTTGTATTTCTTAACAGCATTTGGGTTTAAGAGGCCTTGCTCTAAACGTCACTCAAACTAAAACTCATCTTCTCAACAAGAACATTAGTGTCCAGCATCAACATCACACTGTATGAACGACACAAATGCACATCATAAACACAACTCTTGAAAGATCTGTCCATGAATTTAAAGAAGTAGTTCATCCAAAAATAATAATTCTGTTAACAGTTATTCACTCAAGTTGTTCCAGATGTACTGGTGCCCAATGACTTCCATTGAATGGAAAAAGATACTATGGAAGTCAGTGAAGACCACGTGGTTACTCACATTCTTCAAAATATTTGTTTTTTTATTTAGCACAAGATTTAAACAGGCTTTGGAACAACTTGTGGTTGAGTGAATGACAACAAAACTTTTATTTTTGGGTAAACCATCTCTTTAACATTTAATTATTTTTTTAATAAAAGAGTACTATTAAAAAGTGTTAATGCCAGAAATGGATATTGACATTTTTCAGTTGCTGGCAAGGTTTTGGAAACTCTGGCATTTACGCTTGGATCAGGCTGAGGACAGAAGCCTGCAGCCCCGAATGAGTGTTGCACAAGCCCATCACAAGTTAGTCACATAAATTATTTAAATATGTGCACTGCTGGCAACATGCACATGTGCTTTTCATTTAAAGCATGTCACACATATTTAAACGTTTTAGGTTAATAATCATGAGTTCATCTGCGAGACTTTTTAAACGGTTGTTATTAATCAACAGATTTTCTGTGCTGAGATCTTGCCTTCATCACTGGAGGAAACGTCTCAGAGAGCACAGACAAATGCTGGTAGACACCACTCACTCATTATCTTATATCATAGCAGGCCATCTGTAGTGAGTAATGGACTGCACTTTTCTCCATTTTTGTGTATATACATATTTACAAAGGAGTTGGAACTGCGTGCTGATGCCTGCTTTGCCCGACGTATCTTTCCACAATGTGTAAACACTTGGATGGAGTTTACAGCAGAATGCACAGAGAAACGAGAGCAGAAAGAGAGAGCAGTACAACATTACAGGCAAGTTGTGTGTGCGCATGTAGATATGCATGTCTGTGTTGTATTGTACTAGAAATGTACATGTTTTTGTCCTCTATACAGGCAGCAGACTTGCGGTTGGGCATTTTACACCTGGTGGAGAAACCTGGAGGTACAGAGAGATCAGAGACTGGCTGAAAGAACGGTATGATGACATCCATGAATAGACATAAAAACTTGGGGTCAGTGAGATATATTTTTAAAGAACATTTTCAGCTGGGATGCATTAAATTGATGAAAAGTGACATTGAAGCTACCCAAAAATTCTATACCTGTTGATTGTTCTATTTATCTAAGAGTTTCGATCACAAAATGTTTCACAGTTTCTACAAAAATATTAAGCAGCTCACACATTTTCAACATCGATAATATTAAAAAAGCACCAAATCCACACATTACAAAGATTTCTGAAGGATCATGTGACACTGAAGCCTTTTACTGATGACACACAATTACATTGTGTGTTAAAATAGACAACAGTTCATTTAAATCTCTCAATATAACTCAGTTTACTGTTATTCATAGGCAGTTTTGCATTCTGAGCACGTGTCTTGTGCCCGTGCCTGGTGTAAGTGGCACTCCGGTGCTGTTCAGCGTAGAGACCAGAGATTCAAACAAGCAGCAGCCGACTCGCTTTACAAACACTCTCTGCTACGCAAGGCCCTGAACCAGTGGAGAAACCTTGTTGCAAGCATACAGACCAGGTGTGAATCAGATGCATGCTACAGGAAAAACATCTAAACAAACCACAGGGAATTTTGATGCATTTGAAACTTTTTTTTCGTTGCTTAGTCAGAGACATTTCGAGCAGGCAGAGGAACATTACGGACAGTGCAGTCTGAGAAGAACGATGTCAGACTGGCATCAGGTACGAGTGGCAAACTGGCTCTATTTTATTTATTTATTTTAGCATAGGATGTTTTTTTAATTGGATTTAAATTTTGTGAAGTAAATATGTGCTTGTTAAACAGTATGTAGATCACAAAAGACAGAAGAGAGAGAAACTTGCACAAATGGAGACACATTACAACAGCAGATTGCTCAGACACGCTTTAGAGGCTTGGAAAGTATGAATGTTTGTTCATGAATGCTTGTTTTGACTCATATTTGCTAATTTTTTAATAATTTTAATATTTTGCTGTATCATAATAGTGCATTTTAAATTAACTTTTTTTAAATTATTATTATTGTTTTTATATGTATGCGTGTAGTCATACCATTTGCAGACGCAAACGATCAACCAAAATGTTGAGTGCCGTTACCAGGAGCATCAGCAGCACCGTGTCAGGTATTATTATGATCTATTTGTTATCATTTACTGTATTGTGTATTTTAAGAGATTTGTGATGTATTTTGCCTCTTTTTATTTCTGTTTCTGCAGAAGATTGTTCTATTCGTGGAGGATAAACGTGGCACAGTTGATGGAAGACCGAGAGAAGGAAAACAGAGCAATATGTTTGTCTCAAAAGCACCTTCTATCTCAGGTACTTGTATCAAAATTGGTTGTATAACAAGTAAAAGGTAACACCTATTATTTATATGTGCAATTTTATAAACTAAGTAATACATATTTGAATTGATTGATAGGTGTTTCTGGCTTGGCGACAGAGAACAGTCTCTGCTTCTCTTCACCGTCACCAGCAGGAGGAAGCTCTGAAACAAGCTCAAACACACCTGGATAAATGTACTTTACATTTACATGAATCCCACTCTTGTTAGTCTGTGTAGTGATGTAATTATTCAGTGTTGTTTTTGTACTGCTAGTTCGCTTGCAGGTGGCTTTGAGAAGATGGAGAGAGCGAAGCACAGAGGTAAAAGATGAGAGGCTGGAGAATGAGAGGGCCAGGGGACACTACAGCAGAACCCTGGGGAAAAGAACCCTCAACACATGGACCACTAATATTCACCATCACAAAACTTATCAGGTGACTAAATATCCATATCTGTATATATTTCAGTCCAATCGTAATCATTTTTTTATCATGTGTATAAATGTTTGTGGTTTATAGGTAATGAAGAAAAGAAGCTTTGAGCTTCACTCGTTGAGGATTTGCCAGCGCTTTTTTATCTGTTGGAAAACACAGGTGAGTTGAACTTAACGTTTGTCTAGACAACATTTTTTATTTAGTTGTGATCTTAAAGCTTTATTGCATTTTATGCAGTAGGTGGAGCTTTGAGCTGCAGCTACTTATGATTGATTGTTACTGTCTCTTTGAAGTTTTGTCTGAGTTTGACTTTTTATGACATACAGCTGCAGAGCAGAAGATCAGAAGCAGAGAAAACTGAGACTGCCCTTTGGCATTGGTCCCTCAACCTACAGGCCAAGGTAATGCCAGATCATGGCCTGCTCATTAAAGATAATGCATGTTTCCTGCAACTGTATAATTTCATACAGTTCCGTATGTTTTCAGGTGTTTTGTGCGTGGCGGTTCTGGATTGCAGAGCGTCAGAGAAAACAGAAGCGTCTGACTGAGGCAGCTCAGTTTTACAGAGATGAACTGTTGAGAGAGGGTGTCACACACATCCTCACACACACAGCACACATGAGTGCTTTCTCTACTAACATTGCACAGCACAGCTATGAACAGGTGTTGTTATCATAGATACTGCATATGTACATCAGTCTATAGGCAATAGAGTACGTATTTGTTTATGTGTTATGTGCATAAATATTAAGTAATCTGCATCACATACAGAGCTGTCGACAGCTGCAGGAAGTGGTAAGGCGGTGTGCTGTGCGATGGAAGCAGCGGGCACTTTGCAAGCCTGTCAAGGGTAAAACAGACAGCCACTCCAAGAAGAGTGTGTCTTTTATTCTGCCAGAAGAACACACCCCCACCCCCACCCTTTGTCCAATCAGGAGCCAAGCAGCAGAGCACAGGCAGAAAGATTCCATCATCAGTCAGCTGTAAGTTATACAAATAGAATTTTTACTAATTGGATTCAGATTTTGAAAAGAAGGATACATAATCTGACTGACCATTCTTGAGTTAACGAAGTTGTTTTCTTCTGGTAACAGGTGGTCAGTTCGAACATCTAGATTGCAACCGAGAAGACCAGATCACCTTCTGCAGTCCCCACTCAAACCATGTGACTTTAATATCAGCAGGTGTAGTATGCGTCAAACCTAAAGTCGCAATCATTTTTATTAATAACTATGTTCACATACTTATAAACGTCTGCCTTGTGGTCCAGTAGTCAGAAGGTGCCTGTAAGAGGGACTTCTCCATTACCCTCAGTCCATTTGCCCCGCAGCCCACTGGAGACACCTGCAATGATACTACAACCAAAGGTCCTCCCCTTCAAACCTGGCCCTCCTGGATATATCACCACTACTAATCAGGACATACTGCTTCCTCCATCTTCATTTACTGTCTCTTTAGCCCATGGCAAGGTAAGCATTGATGCTGTTTGAACACTTGTTTAAATGACTAAATAGACTTTTAGCTTTGTATTTTTGGCTTAAATGTAAATTTGAATATGCCAATCATTCTGTAAAGACTTTTACATTGAGTGAATTATGCACTTTTTTTTTACAGCAAAAGAGCTTACACAATCAGGAACTCCCATTGCATTCAATGCATTTTACTTCCCACCCTCTCCAAACACATGGTAAAGACATAACAATATGAAAAAAAGTTTTATTTTTATTAGTCTGAGGTTCAGTAACATTTCGAAAGGCCATTTTTGCTTCTCTTATCTGGGCTGTAGGTATACCTGAGAGATTACCTGACCAGGATGAGGAGCCTGAGGAAGATGAGACTGTAGATGTGGAGCAAACAGAAAATCTCACAAAAGAACTACTAGACATTAGACTGGAAATGCAACGGTACCAGCAAGACCGAAAACAGCTACAGTAAGTAAATTTGACTTTGAATAAGGATGAATGTGCAGAATTTATCATTATTTATTATTAAAAATGACTCTAACTATTAATTATTTTTATGACAATCAAAGAGATGTGTAAACTAAATTAAATCCATTTATATACATAGCAATATAACAAGACTTTTTTTCAGCTTAAGTCATCCTGCAGTGAAAGTCCCAAATAAACATTACAAAAACATCTCCAGACTGTAGAAATGTGAATTGACCAACCAGCTGTGGTCTGACTGAATCAACATATTAAATCGGGTTTTTTATTCTAGCAAACACACAGGAAACTTGGCATTTGGTGTGAGTAGCTGTTTCTGCTGCGTTTGAGAGACTAATGAGGGGAAAATATTTGGATTCTGCACACAGAATGAATAAATATTTTGCTATTCAATTTTGTGATCTAGTAAAAGAGGTTTAGCTAATATCCTCATCTTCATATAAAAAGCGCTGCACCTAATGAGACGTTTTCACTAGCATAGTGAAACCAGTTTGTGTGTATGTGTGTGTTTAGGACATGGCGTAAGCTCCAAAATGTCTTGAGTAACTGGCTCGAAACAACAGGCACTGAGGGAGAAACTGAGGAACGAGAAAGCATTTTAAAGGAGTTGAGTGAGGTATATCCATATATCTTTTTTTTTTTTTCTCCTGCACTCATTAATACATGCTTTCATTTATTTAAATATGTGTAGAAAAATGGAACAAATAACAGTACGAGGTCTTGCTTCCTCAAGCTGCTCTATCGGAGGGCACTGGCGGTTTGCATTTAACGCACACATTTTTAGAGAATTTACGTAAACATAAATCTAAGATGCTCAAAACCAGCTGTGTGTATCACTAGATAAAGGTTAGGGATTGCATAAACACGTGCTTTTGCTTATACCATGGAAATATTATATACATTTTAATAAGCATGCTTAAGTATTTTAATTTAATTTGTGTACTTGTCAATACACACCTCGAGACCCTAGAGGTCTAATGGATTGTGTGTGCTGTTTATGTATGTAAGACTATTGTTTGAATATTCTACTTTACACAGTAGAGACAGTAGTTATTTGTATATCTCTGGTTTTAATTTTCAGAAAAATGTAAGTAACATTTTAATATCATGTTTCTTTGCAGCTTGAGAGTCGCATTTCTTCTCTGTCTTCGAGATTAAACAGACAGAAGCCCACCATGATTCGCCATGCAGCCAGAGTTAACACCATCCAGAGCCAGCTGCTACTGTCCAATGTCAATACAAGAACACCCACTAAATATGGAAAATAAGTATAAAAAGTGTGCAACCCATTATATGATGCCAACTTTATTCTTGCAAAACCTGTTGTTATTTCAGTTATTTATGCATTCAGAAGCACTGTTTGTAAATATGTACTTCATTTCTAATAAAGCATTAAATCACAATTTGAAATTGCTTATTTACCTTCAACCTACATCCTGAAAAACTGGGTACCTGGGTTAAAGTTTTGTTGACTGCACATGTAGTGGGAAAGTTGGAATCCTCATTTGGACCTTCACATGGACTCCTTTGCTGCTTCGGTAAAGTCCAGTAGCATTTAATACTAGCACAATTTCTTACAAAAGGCGCTTTCTGCACATGCCATACAACATCAGGCAAGGAAGGATGCCTGGACGAGAATAGTCCACGTGACATAAGAGTTCCAGTGTAATATTTTCCATATGCGCGCATTTATTATAAGAACTATTCACTTTGAAAACACCCGCTTGCATAGTACAGGTTTTTTCAGACTGACGCAAACCTAGGCAATGAGATCTACTGAAGACATGCCTGTTTCACTGAAACGCCTCTGCAGGACTCGATGTAGACAGTTAATGTGATTCATTTGCACAGGAAATATTTCTTGTAACTATGATGAAGCGAGTTATTGTCATCTTAATGCTGTGCTCCATCGGCAGCTGGGGTAAGTAATTTACGCGTTTGCTAAAATTAGCTCAAGCTGCGAATGATTAACGCGTGCTTTTTCTCTTTTTTCATCCTTTTTATAATCTTAGCCGTCTACGTTTTCAGAAATACGTTCCTAATTGTTAACGTATTTTAGAATTATTAGGGGATAGTTTGGTGAAGAAAAAAGTTGCCAGAATAATTACGTCGCTCCCACCTACATACTAATAAACTAATAACAAAAAATATCCCTACTAATTTTGTATTGTATACTGAGTATGTATAATTTTACTTTAATTGTATTTTATGGATTTTTTTTAGAACACAAAATTATAGGGACCATATTATATTATTTTGTATTATATATTATTTTAAAATTGTTGGTCCAACTAAATACTAAGTGGCCTTAGTTATCATAAAGTGTAGTGTATTCATTGTGTTCATGTTGTTTTGCAATACACTTTCTGCTCTTGAGGAGGGATAAGGTTTAGGTTAGAGATAAGTTTGGTTGTATGGGTAGGTTAAGGGATGGGTAAACAGTGTGATGATAAAAGTAATTACAGATAGGTATTTATTTTTACATGTAAAAACCTATATTAAGTGAATTACACCAAATTATTAATTTAAAATTTAAGGCCACTTAATTAGTGGGAGCCCTTAATAATTAAAGTTCTTTAAGTTTTGTGATATGTATGTGTCAGTAGTGATTTAATTTGACGAATAAATGGTTTATAGTCTATAAATTAAACTTTTGGGAAATTTTCTTGCAAAAAAAAGTGATTTATTAGTAAAAACCCATAATTTGTGACCGGTTATATCATTGTTCTGTAATATGCCTATCTGCGTTTAGGTAAGAAGATGCGCTGGTGTACAGTCTCAGAGTCGGAGCAGAAGAAGTGTGCTGAGCTGGCCAAAGCTCTGGTCGCTGTGCTTCCAGCCCCGGCTGTCACAGCATTCGGCCGCCTCTCATGTGTGAAAGCTTATGGCACTGCTGACTGCATTAGTAAGATACGGGTGGGTCGCATGTAATATTTTGAAAGCTGAAATCTGTTTAAAAGCAAATCAGTCAAGGGACATAACAGCAGCAGTTTTACATTCTTCTATCCTCTCCTGTAAGGATAATAAAGCTGACCTAGTGACTCTGGATGCTGGAGAGGTGTACACTGCAGTAAAACAGTTTGGACTCACAGTAGTTGCAAAGGAGATCTACAGAGATGGTATCATACAAAAACCTAATGTGGTTTCATTCTTGTTCTGTTTATGGTGTCTTGTAGCTCATGTGCTTCACGCTTTGCAAGCAGAAATGTGTAAATATGTTTCTTTTTACTTCTCCACCTTCACCTCACAGGTGGCTGTATTCTTGCAGTTGCTGTGGTGAGGAACAGCAGTACTTTAGATATGCGCTCTTTGCAGGGCAGTAGAAGTTGCCATAGTGGAGCTCGCTGGACTGCAGGTTGGAGTCTCCCTTTGGGACATCTGCTTTCTAAAAACCTCCTGCCCTGGACAGAGGATGAGCCCCTAAGTCAGGGTAAGACAAACAGGCACAAATGTTTTTATGACCAGTCTGTAGTGTCTAAAAATTAATAAATAAAAATTTTTAACAACAAAGGCACATAACATAATTACTAAAACATTTAGTGTCTTGTAAAATAAAAAGTGGGATGGACAATTTCCACAAGAAAATATATTATAATAAACATGTTTTTTGTCCAGTGATGTTTTAAAGTTAGAACATCTTAATGATATGTTTCTTATAAACATGCAGCTTTTTGCTTCACAAAGTCAACTTAAGGACTGGAGCATTGTGTGCATTACTTGTGGATTATTGCAATGGTAAACGTTAGACTACATTTTCAGCAAATAGCATTTTTGTAAAAGATAAGTTTCCTTCGAATAGAGATTTAGAGATTTGTGGTGTTATGTATTTCCAGTCACTTGGTAATGGGGATCATAACATAGGAAGTGTTCCGTCATGTTCTCCCAAACCAAACAAACAAAGTTTTCAAAAATATGTATGACTGTGTGCCGAGTTCCCAGTGCTCATGCTTTAACTATTTTGTCAGCGGTTAGTGCTTTCTTCAAGGCCAGCTGTGTGCCTGGAGCAACTACAATGGCACCCAGCCTTTGTTCATTGTGCCAGGGTCAAAGGTCATACATTCGTCAGAAAAATTTCCATTGTGAGACATCTCACAGTGAACCATTCTACCACAACCAAGGAGCACTCAGGTTAAAATAGTCCTATTTGAACCTGTATCAATAAGTCACTGACTGCCAAGTTCCCTTGAAGATCTGACAGCATCCAATCTTTTTCTTGTAGATGTTTACAGTCCCAAGCGGGAGATATTGCCTTTGTGGATCACACAGCTCTGGACAGCATAGATGGTTATTACAATAATTCATTCTAACACAAAAATGTATGCTTATATGGATGTACTAGTGATTAAATCCAATTTGAGATGAACAGCTTTTCCTTCGCTTTCTTGTTTGTTTTTTTGATCCCGGCTTATCTGTTTTTTCTTAACAGAAAGTGAGAAGGATGAGTTCCGACTGTTGTGTGCAGATGGAACTCATGCTCCCCTCAGCAGTTTTAGAAAATGTAACCTTGGACGAGGCCCTGGAGGAGGAGTGGTCACACGAATGAACACCCGTAAAATCGCTCGAAAGTTCTTGGTCGCTTCCCAGGTATGTTTTATGTTGGAGCCCATAAATTGCACAATTATAGTGTCTTATCCGACCAACCTGTGCTGTAAAATTCTAATACCAAACAAGAAATCTCTTTTTATTTATTTCCAGGGCTGCCAGCTCTCAGGCAATGAGTGTGAGACAAAAAATTCTGCCATCATTTACTCACCCTCATGTTGTTTACAGTTTTTTTACAGATGCTAGGACCCATTTCTCAATACTTAGTTCACTTTTGCAGAACTCTTCACACAGTGAGCACAACAGAAGTCCATGTGGGCTAAACTGAGGATCAATTATCATTGTTTTGGCATAAAATGCATTCAATGACTACATCTCTCAAATTTCATGAATTCTTTTCTCACTCAGACACAACAACTGCCAAAAATCTTTGTATGTATAGCACATTTTGCACACACTTACATACTGGTTTCAAAACTGTTAAACTTATGTTCAAAACAATAACATAATGCGAAACCGAGTAAGACAGCAAAATTCAACAGCACTATTTTATTGCTGTTGAATTTTTATAGATTAGCATTACTATTGTATCTGTGTCAGTGGATGATGTGTATACAAATTCTTGTATTTTGGAATTTCTTACCAAAAAAATAAATAAACAACATAAAATATTGACGAATTCTTCATCATGTCTGATTCATTCCAGTAACATATATGAATAAAGGGTTTTTAGGTAGTTGTAGTGCATTTTGAATGTGAAATGAACTGCTTTGCCAAGCTGAAACTTGGTTAGGAGAATTGTGTGAAGAGTTTTGCAAAAGTGAACTAAGTACTGAGAAATGGGTCAATACTTAGTATTGAGAAAAAACGGTAAAGCTTTTAAAGCAGATATTTTGATAAATGTCTCTGTGTTTTGTTGTCCATAAAGTGGAAGTCAATGATAAGCAAAAAAAAATAAACAAATCCTACAGTTTTTTTAAAACAATGTGAGGGTAAAAAAAGAATGAATGATGTTTCTTTAACAAACAGATTGATGGTCCTGTTGACCTCTGGTTGCTGCAGATGTTCCTAATAATGCTATTGGTATCTTGGCAGAAAGCCCTGATAGGATTTCAGGTTATTATGAGAGAAAAAAATAGGTGTTTTCTTTTAAAGATCTCCTTTGGTTGGAGGGGAAGGGAGCGTCAGCGCTTCCAGCTGTTTGAATCAGCATCCTACGGTGGAAGTGACCTTCTCTTTAAAGATGTGACTGACAAATTATCAGTTCTGATGGAAGACATGGATATGAGCCAGGTTCTGGGACTGGATTATGTGGCCTTGCTCAAGGGCCTTGGACATGAAGGTGAAAGATTGCTTCCCCTGTATCTGTATCTTGGGAATGATAAGCCTTTAGACTTTAATGTATGTGTGTTTGTGTGTGTGTGTGGGGGGGGTGTGATTAGGCAGCTCTTTGGAGGACAGCGTGGTGAGGTGGTGCTGTGTAAGTCATGCTGAACAGAAGAAATGCGAGCAATGGGCTCTTAGCATAAAATCAGACCCTCTGGTGTGTGTGAAAGCTTCATCTATGAGCGACTGCATTGAGAAGATCAAGGTCCAGTAAGACATATTTTCAGCACTTGTGATTTATAATTCATTAAACAAACATCAACAATATACTTATTTTATTATATTATTAAAAATATACAGTAGACAGTTTCAGCACAAAAATATTAATGTGCTAAATCTTTTCTTATTTGCAGTAGTGATGGTGATATTCTGTGTAATTTTAGTATTATTTAGTATTGTAATATTGATATTAATTTATATTTTATTGTCTTTTATATTTTATATATTCAGCATTAATTTAAATCTAAATTTTGTCATTTCATGTGCTCTTGCCACTATTATTTGTTTTCAGTTTTCTTTTTTTTAAATGTATTTTTTTGTGTTTTATTTCAGTTAGGTGCGAAGGCAACGTTTCTCATTTTTGTTTTACGTTTTTCGCCTAATATTTGTATTTTATTTCATTTAATCTTTTTAAAACAACGTAAACTATTTTTAGCTTTAGTTAATATTGACACTGCTAATTGTTCTTTGTATCAGTGCCTAGAAAAGAATGAATTGTTATTTTTCAGAGGGATGAGGTGGATGCTGTGTCTCTTGATGCCACTCATGCATTCATAGCTGGAAAATGTGGCCTTGTCCCTGTTGTGACTGAATACTATGGTATGTAAAACTATCATTGTGATGTACCATCTCATACACGCTCACGTTGTTCTCACCTCGATTTGTTTTTCTCTTTTTCTTTGAAATTTAGGAGAGAAATGTGAGAATCCGGAAAGAGTTGGAGGCCATTTTGAAAGTGATGGTAATAAAGACCTAATATGAACTCAGTGTAAATGCAATCTCTATTATAGCATCTTTACAAAATATATTTATCTCTGCAGAATTACCACCAGTGTATGGTGTGGCAGTTGTACGTCGGACAAGTAGGAGTTTATATTTTGGAAGCCTGGGCGGCAGACGCTCATGCCACGGTCACATGTACAGCCCCGCTGGGTGGGTTTTACCTGTGAGACACACACTCAGCACAGAGCACAACAGCAGCGCCCCATGTCAGCCGAATAATGGTACTACATGTTCTCTATTACTTGGTATCTTTATTAAATAGTTGAATATAATATTTTATTTATTTTTAATGCAGGGTTTTAGTATGTTATCTGTTTACTTGCTTGTCATGTGACAGTTAACCTGCATTAGTGTGACGTTAAATGAATAAAATACTCTCACAGGGTATTTTAACCCCTGATTTAAAGAGGAAAAAACCCGCAGGTCATCCAAGATGTAGAGGAGTTTGTTTATTCATCAGAACACTACATTACATCACTTTGCTCACCAATACATCCTTGCAGTAAGTGGGTGCCATCAGAATTAACTGTTAAAAGCAGCTGATAGACAGTGAACTCACATCTATAAGACATTTTTTGATGGACTGGAGTCATGTGGATTACTTGTGGTGTATTGTGATGTTTTTATCAGCTGTTTGGACTGTCATTCCGACGGCACCCATTCACTGCAAAGGGTCCATTGATGAGCAGGTATTGTAATGCTAAATTTCATTAAATTTAATCTCATTGACATCTCTGATGGCTTTTAGCTGAGTATTTTTTGAACACATTTTCATATAGGAATAACCTATTCCTTTAATGTAGCTCGTTCTTTTTTCAGTGTACAGTGAGGTGTTTTGGAAAGGTTGCTTGCCAGGAGGTCAAGGCAACCTTTGTAAGGTGTGTATGGGTGGCACTGAGGAAGCTGCCACCAAACGGTGTGCTGACAACCACAATGAGCGTTACTATGGCAATATGGGTGCCTTAAGGTGAGGAATTGCTATTTTGCACAATTAGTTAATAAAAATGTATTCAGAATAATACCTCCCATTGTTAGTTTCCATGCAGCTTTGCAGGCTTTAAAATGGCTTTTACTTCAGGTGCCTGGTTGGAGACCACAGTGGGAAGAGCTTCGGAGACGTGGCTTTTATGGAGCACCACAATCTGGAGAGCAACATCAAGCGTAAGCTGTAAACTGAGAAATGTCATCGAAATGAATCACATTTATAATATGTGTGACGTGTCTCTCCGACAGGTCTAAACACCAGTGGCTGGGCAGAGGGATGGCTCACTTGGGACTTTGAGTTGCTTTGTGGAGATGGCAGCCGGGCTTCTCTGACAGAGTGGAAGACCTGTAACTTAGGAGCAATCCCTCCAAATATTGTTATGACACGTCCTGTTCTTACAGCTCGCATTTATGACCTCTTAATGAAGTCACAGGTCTGCTCACTGAGTTAATAATCATTTTATTCATACAAAAGTCTTTTAGAATCAGAATACTGATGTGTTTTGCACTATAGGAAACCATAGCAGCTCGTCCAGATTCTGCCTTCCGCCTGTTTGAGTCACAGCAGTATGGAGAGAGTGACTTGCTCTTTAAAGATGCTACAAAGTGCCTCGTTCACACCAGTCATATGGCCTACCGCACCATACTGGGAGAAGAGTTCTATTCACAGGCTGAGAGCATCTTTAACTGCACACACTCACGTGAGAACCAAAAGAAACATTATTATATCCATACCAATTATTTGTTTGCTGGAGCGTGATTCATAATAGCACATTTGCTTGATTATTCATGCATAGTTTAATTGGGGCTATTGCATTTATTTATGAATAAATTAATTAATGTATTTGTATTTTTACAGATATCTTACAGTTCTGCAATCAAGATGTGTGCAGCATATTCTAAACAACCTTTATGAACTTTTTGACAATGTTAAAAAAAAAGCATGGGACTAAATGTATATGGTTTATTTTGTACCATTACTGATATACAATAAAATACTCTCTTAATATATATTATATATATATATATATGTGAGTGCAGTACTGGAGAGTTTATTCGTTTAATCACAGAACACTGCTGAAGATGTGTTAAGCGAACCAAAAAGCGAGGACCTTCACTAAACTACATTTACCATCATGCACCTGTGCAACAATACGGAAGTTCGTGTTTTGGTGACAGCTACGGCTACTGTACTAATGTTTACGCAATACAAAGGACTTTTGACGTCGAGGATTTTATAAATACAAGTAAGTTTTCAATGTCTGTAATTGGTAGTGCATAGAAAATATTAGTTTAAACTATATATTCGCACGAGTCATATCTGTCATGTCATGTTTATTAGTGTCCTAGCTTAACTTGCTTGACGTTTGAATCAAGTTCTACAATGAGTTGGTCACATTACTCCTACAGACGTCAAAACAGCTGCATTAACTGGCATGACTGTTTTATTGTCGTGTTTATAACGTTATAATGATTATTATACTCGAATACCATTACAAATACTGCACAAGGCTTGTTCAGTAAGTTCTCTCTCTCTCTCTCTCTATCTAAGTTTTATATATATATATATATATATATATATATATATAGTAATTTTATTCATTCACTTTTACTACTTTACCATGTTTTAGACCGTAACATGTAAATCCCATAGAGTAGTTGACCAGCTATTGTGCAGAACAATTGCTTGTTGTTGATAAACAGTTGTTTGTCAGTATCTGATTAGTGGCCTGTTCCATAAATCAAGATTAGAGTATAAGCCAGGCTTATTTCAGTTAGTCTGACTTATTGCCAGTTAATTTGTTTTCAGATAAGTCAGACTATCTACCATAAGCCTGGCTTATTTGGTAAACTTGTTTTATGGAACAGGCCCCTGGTTTGTAGATGCTGTTTTCTTGGAGATCCTTGCGTCCTCGTGTGGCTGTGGGAAGATGTGCGTCTACAGTACAAGCGAGTGTGCAACGATTCGTTCCTGCAAGTGGCTCAGTTGACTCCAATGCTATGCAACAAGTCCAGGCCTTTGTATCCCAGGCTTCTCATCTGTTTGTGATAAGCGGTGCCGGACTCTCCACTGAATCTGGGATTCCAGACTACAGATCAGAAGGTGTTGGACTGTACGCACGGACTGACAGGCGGCCTATGCAACACTCAGAGTTTGTGCGCAGTGCGAAATCGAGGCAGCGATACTGGGCACGGAACTATGTGGGGTGGCCGCAGTTCTCCTCACACCAGCCGAATCCAGCGCATTTAGCATTACGAGACTGGGAGGAAAAGGGAAAGCTGCACTGGCTCGTCACTCAGAATGTAGATGCATTGCACTCAAAGGCTGGACAACAGAGACTTACTGAACTTCATGGATCTACACATAGGTAGGAGCAGGGCTTGCATGAAGATCATATTTTAGTATGGAGTTAAAGGATCTGTGAAATGTAAAATGAAAGCTGTTTTGTGTTTGTTCTGCTCTTAGGGTTGTGTGTTTGGACTGCGGGCAGCTGACTCCACGTGCTGAGCTTCAGAAGCGTTTTGCAGCTCTTAACCCTGGCTGGGCAGCAAGGGCAGGCTCTGTGGCCCCAGATGGAGACGTGTTTCTGGAAGACGAGCAGGTGCTGAACTTTACAGTACCTGTATGTGATGCCTGTGGCGGTGTACTCAAACCTGAGGTGACGTTCTTTGGTGATGTAGTGAACCGGACTACTGTTAACTTTGTGCATAACAAGCTGGCTGAGTCTGATGCTGTGCTTGTGGCTGGATCTTCACTTCAGGTGAGTCAAGTTTCTTCAATATCACTTTAAGAAACATCTATGTATGTATATGTATGTATGTATGTATGTATATATATATATAAAAAAATGTTATTAGTTTGTAGTATTAGTATTGTTATTTATTATAATACCACAATAGTGTTTACTGCAATAGCAAGTCTTAGTAATACTAAAATAACACTGATCCCCCAAAATAGTTACAACCCTAGTCCAGTGCACCTTCTTCTGGTCTTCAAGTAAACCAAAGACCTTGAGTAGTTTGTTCAGGTGTGTTTAGCTAGAGTCTGAACTAGTTAATGAGTATCCCTTTCCTAGATAATGCAAAGAATTTTTCCTCTTTGACTCGATACTTTCTCAAGACATTTAAAAAAAGGTGAAGGAATTTGTTTTCCTTTTCAGGTTTTTTCGGGGTACCGGTTTCTCCTTGCTGCTAGTGAAAGAAAGCTTCCAATAGCCATCGTGAATATAGGACCCACTAGAGCCGATCATCTTACTGACATCAGGGTGAGTTCACGCTGTGGAGAAGTGCTGCCAGCCATCCAACTCTGAGAAATGAGAAACTCTGAGACTCTTTTCCTTGAAGCTCTTCTGAACCTCAGCACTCGACGACTCACAGGATCACTGGAACATAGATTTGGTTTGGTTGTTGCTCTCTACCTCAAGTTACGGAATTATTTTAACTTATACACATATCCATTAGCTAGAATTCTAAGTGCAATACAGAAAACAGCATTGGCACTGAATCATTTTAAACACTTTCAAATGATGAAGTAGGTTCATAAGGAGAACTGCATGTCCCATCTAGAATTCCCTCTCTGAAAAGTTAGAGCTTCTCAAGAGTCAGTGTGGTAAACAGTATGGATTATAGCTTTTTTTGTTTACTAATATATTAATGGTGAACAGCTATTGAAATAAATGTAAAATATATTTTTAATATGCTAAAGTACTAGGATGTTTTTAAAATGTACTGGACCACATTAAAAAATATACATGTTAATCATTTGTTCTGCCTGAAAATATGTTGAGTATTTAGTGCTATTTGCAATACACATCATTTCAATGCAGTTTTACTGAAAACCATGGTTTGTAATGATTCTAATGTCTTAATATATTTATGCTTTATAGGTAGCCAACAATACAGTTTACATTTTTCAGCAATTTTCTCAAGCAATTGAGATCTGTTATTCACTTTACATGAGTGCAATTTATATAAAATATTTCTTTATCTTTTTGGATGAAAGCAAAACCTTGGAGTGAAAAAGGTTGAGATTCACTGAATTTGTTATATGCACATTATGTCGCTTTAGTAAGAAATCTATGAAAAGCAGAAATTATACTGAATACAGGAGGTGCATATCAGAGAAAACATATTTAATAATAAACAAGTAACCTAAATCAGGTTTATTCAAAGGGTCACAGAGGGGAAAGTGACAGTATCTCTAGAAAAGCAGAGATCAGTCAGAACTGGCTGCTTGTGGAATCTGTCTCTCAGGTGCTCAGTCCACCGCTGAACATGACTCTGTACTTCTGACCAGAGCTCTTCAGGAACACTGAATGAATAAAGGCAACAGCGATGATTTATGTCATGTATCTGCCATTTGACCCAAACCGTGCTCACCACCAGTGGTGTCATACACAGACAATTCCCAAATCCTTCAGTTTGGTCAAACCAGTATGAGGCTGGATATCCTAACAGGATTCCGAAAAGAGTGCACAAGTTCCAGTCATTATAAAGCTCCTCTCCCAACACAATCACCGAGGAGCCTTTCTCCAGCTCACTCGTGATGAATTCTGAAAGAGTTTTGATCATATCCTCAGTTGTCTTTTCAAATCCAGCCAACACAGGCTGTTTCCTTGAGGAACATACGTCAATCAGAAGTAGACTTTTGCTTTGGAGAATATGATCCATGTGGGACTCCATCGTGGTAGGATTAAAAATGAATGCGTTTTCATCAATTGACAGAATTCGTAGTGGATTGGTTACAACTCCAGACTCCTGTAGAGATTTGAGGTACACCTGAAGCTGCTCTGGGGAAGCTGCATTACTGTCGTAAAGAAGCGCAGCTTTGACGCCCAGATCCACAGCTATTATTTGAGCCGTCACATCAAGACACGTGGACGGAGATAAACGTTTCTTACGAGGACACAATAACTTCTGTGCGGCAGAGATGAGCATTTCTGATGAAGCAACCATTGCACCCGTTCACTAATAACGTTACAAATATACAATATTCGTTGACAGCAGGACACACAATTTGATTAGAAAAGTTGTGGAACACTTAAATAAGGAAGTCTCACGGTTCAGTATTGGTCATCATAACTAGTAACTAGTGATATTTTCATTGACTCGGTATTTTTAAGGAAACGAATGAATGATTCATTGAATTGTTCATTACGCAAAAGAGATTCACATTCAAACGAAGCTGTAGCACGCAGAAAGGGTCACGGAAAGAACCGCGATTCAAAAGATTCGAGTCATTGGTGAATCAAAATTCTTCCAAACTTCCTGTTAAAAGTTGGAACAAGTTAAAAGTGCTACAATGCACAGAAATGAAAAGAAATTTAATAATACAGATTTTTGTTTCAGTGTAGAAAGATATGAACGTTTTGCATGATTATGTATTGACACGTGTCGACCAGGTTCCTCCAAAAAAAAAAAAACAAGTTTATAAACGCCACCGAGATACAAGGACTTTTAATTTGGAATTGTATCACGGAAGTATATTCTATTTGACAACTCATACAGTTGTTAAATACCAAATGGCAAATCCTTTAGGAGATCACTGTAGTACAGGGCAATAGTATAATATGTGTATAATGAAACGAAGGTAACGTTTATTTTCCACCGGCGAGTCTCGGTTATTTTGTTGCTAGTGAGTTTCAATAATCAGTAAAGTTCACAATGAGCTCAGAGGATGTGCTCAAGAGTGCTTCAACACTGGCCTCTTATAATGTTCTGCTTCAGGTACTGTCACACACACCCTGCTACCGTACACACAACAGATAAACCTTCATTAGAAACATATAATAACGCAGTATGTTGATATGTTTTATGCTGCAGGTGATGTTTCGAGTGTTGACGTTTCTCTTGAACGCATTTACTTTACGTTTTGTGTCTAAGGAGCTGATAGGTGTGGTAAATGTCAGGTGGGTTTATTTTAGCGTGATCTCGAACGTTTGTTTCAACGGGCCACTAACTGCATCGTTTACTTTTGTTATAGGTTGATGCTGCTCTATTCTACATTGGTGTTTCTGTCTAGGGAGGCGTTCCGGAGGGCGTGTCTAAGCGGGGAGGGGGAGGGGCGTAACTGGAGACAAGTTATCAACCTATTATGGCTCGCGTAAGTAGAAATGCCAGTAGGTTTATTAGCCAGAGTAATATAAAAGAGTAATGCATTAATGAATCCTGGGGACAAAAAGGATTTAATGATTGCAATCAGAGATTGACAGGTTATAAGTAAACCTATCATACCGGAAATTTCAATGAATCGTTCACCTAAAATGAAAATGTTTTTTTTACTTCTTCTCAAACTCTTAGGTTTCCTGTGGGTTGTGTGTGGGGTGTGGTGTTGGTGTGTGTGTGGTGGTGGCTGCTCCAGGCACCTGATCCAGAGTCTATCCCACATTATGTCCCAGCTGTTGGATTGTTCTGCTTGGCTGCGCTTACAGAGCTGCTGGCTGAACCTCTCTGGGTTCTTGCACATGCGCACATGTTCGTCCATTTGAAGGTGTCACATTCTGCCTTTCATACTTTTCTTAATAGAATCATTATAGATCAAATAAGGTGAAACTGACCAAATGACATATTCACAGGTGATTGCCGAAAGCTTGGCCATGATCGCTAAATGTCTTGTTACCGTAGTGATGGTGGTCTCAGCACCTCAATGGGGGCTCTATATCTTTTCTGCAGCCCAGGTATATATATATATATATATTTCATGATTACACACTGAACATATATAGAGTTTGATTGCCTTCTGGTTTGATTCTGTGTTTTTTTTGTTTTAGTGTGTCTACGCAGGGTTTTTGCTGCTTTGTTATGTCTTATACTTCATTCGTTTTCTTGGCTCAGAGGAAGCAGAGAATAAATTGTTCCCTGTGAGTCACATAACAGACCTTCTGCCATCTAGAGTGGATCATGAGGTGACTTATTTTACAATACAACACAAGCTCTGTTGTATACCCTTTTTATTTCAGTGAAACAACTACACTATATGTTTGGTTTTTTTTAGCCACTACTAAACTGGAAGTTGACCACACTAACCTGGAGCTTTTTCAAACAGTCATTTCTCAAACAAATACTTACAGAAGGTAAAAATCATGCTCAAATAAGCAGTATTTTTTCTTAATGTTGAAACATTTCCAATAAATATTGAATTTTTACTTTTATAGGCGAGCGTTACGTGATGACATTTTTGAATGTGCTTAACTTTGGAGATCAGGGTGAGTTTGTACATTCATATACACAAACACTTATCCACAAACAATGTAGTCATATCATACTTGTTTTTCTATTTATAGGAGTTTATGATATAATAAACAATCTGGGCTCAATGGTAGCAAGATTTCTTTTTTTGCCCATTGAGGAGAGTTTTTATGTGTTCTTTGCTAAAGTCCTAGAACGTGGACGAGATGTACAACATCAAAAACAAGTCAGTGTCAGTTTATTTGTCTAATTTTATCTAGTGCAGCCCACCAGATGTGGGGTTGGATAAGTGTAAAATGCTGATTGGTCCACAGGAGGAAGTTTCCATTGCAGCTGAAGTACTGGAATGTCTTTTGAAGCTGGTGCTTTTGGTTGGTCTCATCATCACAGTTTTTGGTTATGCATATTCTCATTTGGCACTTGACATCTATGGGGGGGAACTTCTGAGCAGCGGAGCCGGTAAAACACAAATATGCTTCTAGTGGATACATTTCTATTTGTGTATGTGTGTGTGCCATAAAGATTTAAATGGTTTGTTTGTGTTTTTTGCAGGCCCAGCTCTCCTACGGTGTTATAGTTGTTATGTTCTGCTGTTAGCCATTAATGGAGTAACAGAGTGTTTTGTTTTTGCTGCCATGAGCAAAGAGGAGGTTGACAGGTGAACAACACACAATTGCTGTGCTAACTGTGTATATATACACTATCATTCAAACATTTGGAGTTTTTGAAAAGACTTTGTTTTTGAAAGAATTGTTTATATATTTCAATATTTCATTTTTTCCGGTGATGACAAAGCTGATTTTTTTAGCATCATTACTTCAGTCTTTAGTGTCACGTAATCTTTCATAAATTATTCTAATATGCTGATTTGGTGTTCAAGTAATATTTCTTTTTATAAATCTTTTTTTTTATAAACGCATTTATTTGAAGATTTTGTTAAATAACTTTTTGTATTGTCTTAATTTAATGCATTCTTGCATAGTAAAAGTATTAATTTCATTATAAAATTTGCACTGACCCCAAACTATATATACATATATAAAATATTACACGCAGTACTGTACAAAAGTCTTGAGCCACTAGTATTTTCACCAACAAAAAATGGTTTTAAGTCAATCCAGACTCAATCCAGAAAAAAACCTACTTGGAAAGTCATCAGAAAAACTATGAGACAGTTTTCCTCGGAAGAGAAGCAGTTTTACCAAAAGCTGTAATACCAAATTTTTCTTGATCTTGGAGACATTGCCACAGATTGAGTCACAGAAAGATTGAGATTTGTTCTGTTACTTCATGTGACTCCAGACAGACTGGATGATGATCAGATCTCTGTGTGGAGCACTGGCTATTGTCAGACTCCTTGTGCAAACAGTAATCTCACTGCATTATTACAATTAATGACAAAAATAATGTTTGGAAATAAAATTATATTTCCAACTGACACACGCCAGCAAAAGATAGAAATAACCCACTTAAAACCATTTTTTGTTGGTGAAAATACTAGTGGCCTAAGACTTTTGCGCAGTACTGTATATAATGCGTGTGTGTGTGTGTAAGTCAGAAGTGTCTAAGCCTTTTTCATTTTTTTAGAAACTGAAATTTTTTCTTTCTTTCTTTTTAGATATAACCTAGTGATGCTGGGCCTGTCAGCCTCATTTCTTCTCCTTTCTTATTGGCTAACGTGGATGTTGGGGGGCGTTGGCTTCATTTTGGCTAACTGCTGTAACATGGCTTTACGAATCACTCACAGTATTGTTTACATACATCGCTATTTCTTGCAAAGTGAATACACACCTCTGTGGGGGCTCCGCCCACATTCTGCTGTCATCATTGCACTTGGCGTGAGCTCCATGCTCACAGCCTTCTCAGAGGTATCCTCCCAGTGCCTTATTGTTTACCTATATCAGAGTGTTGCAATGAACAAATTGAACATTACCTTGCTTTGTAATGTTTTGTCTTTCAGAGCATGTTCTGCTGTGAAGGTGGCTGGTTGCTAAGGCTGGTTCATGTTGCTGTGGGGGCAGTTTGTCTCCTGGGTGTGGTCATCACCGTATTTCTGACAGAAACAAGACTTGTGCAGTTTGTCAGGACTCAGCTGTTACCCAAATACAGCAAGAAACGCACATGAGTTTTACTCTGAATGCAGCTAATGCCTCAACCTCACTGAGGATCATGTCATGGACCAGATTTTAATACTGTGTGAATTTTTTATTTTTTTCCCCCCACAAACATATTTTGTTTTCTTTACATTATTTGTACAATTTTACTCCAGAAAATGCAGTACATCTGTGTTCAGGTTTTGCTTATGACACCTAAAAGCTGACGGTTGGAAGGTTAGTATTTAGTATTTTTATTCACTGATTACAAAACAAACACAGTATGTAATTACTGCTCCGGTGTGCCCGTCAATTTTTAAGATTGTTCATCTTTTGACCCTTTGCATAACGTTACTGCTAGATATACTGGTGCTGTGTTAATCAGTGGTGGAGTTTGTAAGAATGATTGATTGAATGTAAAGGTTATATATAATACATTTAAATGGTACTGGGTACTATTGTCTTTGAAAACGGGTAAGATGAGACTGAAAAATATTATCTGTTGTAATAATATCTGGGAATAAATAAAACTTTTTTTCCATGACTGTTCTGATTTCCAACTTTATATATATTACCGCTGAATCTAAAAATATGCATCACATTCACATGAAACTTTAGCTTTTTGATGACATAAATTACGCTTATACATATAAGTATAAAAATATAACTTATCATTGTTTTTGATGTATTTTTTATTTAAATTTTGGTTAAAAAAAATTTACTATTTAATGGGTAAATAAAATTTACCCATTAAATGTATGGGTAGTTTATATATGAACATGTCCTATTGTGTGGCAGAATAGCATAAAATAAAAACCATCCAAAATTTAAGATAAACCTCTTTCATGCTATTTCTAACTCTAAGAATGAAGATAGATTTTTCTCATGTTATTTCTGTGTTTTTCTTTTTCTTTTTCTTTTTTGATTGGTCCAAGTTGTATTTGCCGACTACCCTTATACAAACTGATTTTAGCATGGCGCTATCAGAAATGTTTCCTAACTTTGCAAACCAGTGAAAATGACTAAGAAAGTGAAAGTATTAGGACAGTAATTCTTAAGTAGCTCTATTTATAAAGTCTCATTCCAAGGAAAGAGAGAAAAATAAACATTCACAACAATCACTTAGCAACACACAACAAAGAACAAACACAACATTGTTCAAATAAACACTTGTCGTCATCTAAAAGCACACCAATATAAAGAATAAATCAGTTACAGCACACAAACCATAAACTCTTTTCATTTCTGAACTGCTGGACCTAATTAGAGTACGGAAGATGTCATCTTTAAATAAGCCTGAGTATATCCCTACAGAAACTGTGACTGAGATTAAATGGGAGGAGGAACAGTGTGACTCATGCTTTGGCCAAAGGAATTATGGCCCATTTGGGATTGGACTCTGCAAGGGAAGGGTGTGTGTGTGTTCATAAATGCACATGCGAACAGTATAAAACAGAAACTTCAGCAAGACCGTAGGACTTTATTGATTTTGAGAGTTGACCATGTCTCAAGTAAGAGAAGATAAAACAGAAGAACTGAAGATATGTTGTTTCTGTCATTCATGTTTCTGTTTCTCTTCAGCAGAGTGAAGAAGAGGAAGTTAAGAGGCCTGAGGTAAAAGCGGAGGATTTGATTGGAGCCAGGGATAAACTGGCATCTGGAACAGAGGTGAAGAGCAAGACCTTTGAAGTGATGCAGGAATGCGGTGAGCAGCAGCTGATCAGCAGAAACTGCAATAATTCCGTTAGAAGGTTATGTGTGATATTAAAATGTCACTGGATCCAAGTGTCCTTCATTTTGACTATAAGCCAAGAGGAAAAAGTAGAGCTGTGTGTTTGTGTGTCTGGTTTTTATAATGTTTCCACTCCTTATATAGAAGGATGTCAGAAAACACAAACACAAGGGAAGACACTCTTAACTCTTCTACTAATCACTTTTTATTATGTGATGTTTATTAAGTCTTACAAGTGTCTTAAGTGTTTATTTTAAATAATTTGTGTTCCAGCCCTTTTCAAGCCTTTAGGATTCCAGCTGAAACATTTTACTACATACTCATATATCACTATTTTATATACTATGAATATTCGCTTAAACTAAAAACAATATCACAAGTTATGAAAGACTACTGAAAGATAGTGTAAACCACTAAGAATATGAATTTTTTATTTGACAGTACTTGTTTTATTCACTTAGTTCATTACGGTTTAGTTCGTATTTTGACATTTCAAGCACATATAATTTTAATAAATGGAGCACTTTGTGTTGCGATAGCTGATATTCTGATGTGTTGGATGATGTAGCTTGTATTTTTGGGTCTTCTGATTCTTTTCTTTCTGTCTCTCCTGTTAGAACGAGCTGGGAAGGTCGCACCATCCATCTTCAGCAAAGCTCGCTCAGGATCTGAGACTGCCTTTAACAAACCCAGCAAGAAAAAGTAACACTATGGAAGCATAATTTCACTAAATCATACAGCTAAAACATGTATTAGAAATTAATCTAGAGTGTAAGTCTTGGTTTGAACACCGTTACCCTTTAATATTCACAGCTAAAACATATTAAAAGTTAGACTGATCTTGTGTACCTCAATGGACTTTTTAATATTTTTAAAAATCTTTTTTCCTG
>JAUMHI010000041.1:13456029-13493020 GCA_032359435.1 Enteromius unitaeniatus | reverse complement strand
TGTGCACATGTTTGTGGTATATTTGATACATTTTTATGTCTTGTTAAAGCAAGATGAAATTCTGCTATAATGTAAATGAATTATATTTTTATTACAGTAGGCTGTTTACGGATCCTACATTTCACTTCAGTAAATGTTAATATAGCACATATATTTGTTAATATGTCTCATAAATTTGTTAACATAATAGGTAGTTATTGGCATAATGCATTGGTATTTCCCTGTACTAAAAGCTCAGATGGCTTGTTTCCTTGCATGTCTCGTAGGTATCATTTTCACGGAGGGATTTATGAAGAAATAGATGATGAGAAACAATGTCTTGAGGGTTTTTGTTAACCTTCGGGACCAAACAAACCCTAAGAACTCTCAGTGTAGTGGGAATGTCTAGTGTAATTGCATTGATGGCATTGGTGTGTGTGTGTGCATTTATGGCACATGTGGTTGATTAAGGCGGAAAGGGGCTGTTTGGGGTTCCAGCTCGACTTCCTCTCTCCCCCCAGAGGGGATCTCTCAGGAAAGAGTGAGTGCCAGAGAGAGGGAGAGAAAAAAAGGGAAAGAAAAGGCAATAGCCCAGTCTCACTACTCTTATTCTCAATCTCTTTTTCTGTAAAACTGTCTAGCAGTGAGTGTGGGATATGTCATTTTTGATGTTGTATGTTTTGCTCTTATCTGTATACTTGCATTCAGGTGCTCAGATCATTGATCTGATGATGTTGGTGGTTGATGTTGTGAAAGGCATGCAGACGCAAACAGCAGAGTGCCTTTTGATTGGTCAGCTCACCTGCTCCCACATGATCGTCATCCTCAACAAAACAGACCTGTTGCCTGATGACAAGAGACAGGCAGCTATTGACAAAATGACTAAGAGGATGCACAAAACTCTTGAGAACACAAGGTAGACACTGTCAAGCACCTGTATATTATACATATTACACATCTGTTCTAGTGCTGTCAAACGATGAATCGCATTCAAAATAAAACTTTTGTTCACGTAATATATATGTGTGTGATGTGTATATTATGTATATATAAATACAAACACATGTATGTATGTAGTTAAATAAAAAGGTTTATATGTTAAATATATTTATATAATATGAATATAAATAAATACATGTAAATTAAAAAAATACATATATACTGTATGTGTGTGATTTTATATGTACATAAGGAATATACATAGTACACAAACATTTATTATGTAAACAAAAACTTTTATTTTGGATGTGATTAATTTAATTTAAAAAATAATAAATAAATAATTAAAATAAATGTAACAAATAATGTCATTTTAATAGTAAAAGATTACAAATTCTTCAGTAAAACCCGTTAACTGGGAGGTATATGGTGAAAAACTGCAATAAATCTAGTGCAACATCTCTAATGTTAAATGTACAGGCGTCTTAATTTAACGTAAAAAACATGTCAATTGCTGCCCTTTTAAAACTTAAGTTCTGGAAACATATACAAGATTTTTTTTTTTTTTACAGCGTGAGCATATATGACAAATCTAAATTACTTTTGTATAAACTGATTATTTATACTATTCCAAAATGTAACCTATGTCACATAAGATCTTATAGATTAGATATTATAAACATTAACCTAATAAGTTTCCATAAAAATGATTTGAAACAATGTGTATTGTGCTATACAAATGGAATTGACTTGACTTTTTGCTTGTCAGATTTAAAGGCTGTCCTATTATTGCTGTGGCAGCAAAGCCAGGTGGTCCTGAGGCCCCAGAAACGGATGAGCCACAAGGAATAACTGAACTCATAGATGTGAGTAAGTGGGTTTGCTGTCAGTCGCACAGATTCAAGATCCCAAAAAACATGGAAATGAGCATAACATTTGAGAACTTTGAAAATGCCTAAATAAAGAGCAGTTACGTTATGTCAAAGAAGTAATATTTATAGGACACTAAATCAAATTTAGGCAAATTTGTGACATTGACCATACAAAACATAAGTCCAAAAGATTTCCTTCCTTTTCTTTAATGCACACAATAGAGGACTGTTAAATCCAGGGTAATATAGATCAGGTTTTGTACATAAAGTTGTACCGTTTATACTAGCTTGAGTGAATGTTGTCATTAAAGCAAATGTTTAAACTTTTGGATCATGTTTTAAAGGTTTCTCTCACTCTTTGTGTTCAGTTATTGAAGGCCCAAGCCTTCTTTCCTCATAGAGATCCTTCAGGTTCTCTTCTAATGGCTGTAGATCACTGCTTCTCCATCCGTGGCCAGGGAACAGTCATTACCGGCACCATCCTACAAGGGTCACTCAGTGTCAATGATAGTGTGGAGATACCAGCATTAAAGGTACTTACAAATATTTACACATAGCACTACACTGTATACACTACTGTTCAAAAGCTAAGGATGAGATTTTTTTTTTATGGAAATGTATTTTGCATTGCATTGAATGCACTGAATTGATCAAAAGTGAAACTAAAAGTAAATGCGTTTATAATGTTCTTTTGAATTTACTGTACTGAATAACTGTTTTCAATATTGATGATAATTAAAATTGTTTTGAGCGCCAAATCAGCATATTAAAAATAATTTCAGAAGGGTCATGTGACACTGAAGACTGGAGTAATGACTGAAAATTCAGCTTTGCCATCCCAAGAATACATTTTAAAATATGGTATAATAGAAAGCAGTTATTTTACTCTGTAATAGTGTTTCGCAACATTACTGTTTTACTGTGTCTTAATTGAATAATTTCACCATCATTGAAATTTTGACCAAGACTGCACTAAATACGTTCAGAAAGACTGTTTTCAAATGATCAGTTTCACCATATTCACCAATAGTTGAACAAATATTCTGTGACATTGTGACGTGATCAGCACCTTAAATGATCTTTTTTGATTCCTCAGGTAACTCGCAAGGTCAAATCTGTGCAAATGTTTCGTAAGCCAGTACCTAGTGCTATGCAAGGGGATCGAGTTGGCGTGTGTGTGACACAGTTTGATCCAAAACTGTTGGAACGGGGTGTAGTGTGCACACCAGGCTCATTGCAGACTCTTTACGCTGCTGTTATATCCATCCAAAAGATTGAATACTACCGCGGAGCACTTACCAGTCGTGCAAAGTTTCACATCACTGTTGGACATGAAACTGTTATGGCACGCATTTCATTTTTCAGTCGAGTGCGTCTTGGCAATGAAAATGGAGACTGTAACCCCACGTCTCCAGAGCAAAACGCAAAATCTTTCTCGTTTGATTGGGAGTTTCACCACTTGGATGAGTATTGGACTTGTCAGGCCGAAGGTGGGAGAGGAGAACCACAGCAGTGGGCTTTACTTGAGTTTGAAAGACCGGTCGCATGTCCACCACTTTGCTTAGTGATTGGGTCACGGCTGGACTCAGATATCCATGGTAATGCATGCCGGCTTGCCTTTCATGGAAAGCTTCGGGAAGGATTTGAGGACAAAAACTACACAGAGACGACACTGCCTCGGCTCAAAATCAGCAAAGACAAGCAGAAAGAAGGAGCAGTGGAACGGGTGACTACAAATATTTACACTTCCATTAAAAGTTTGGGGTCAGGAAGATTTTTTTTATAAAGTTAAAATGAATTCTGCAAGAATTAAATTGATCAGAAGTCACAGTGGAGACATTTATAATGCTACAAAAGATTCCTATTACAAATAAATGGGTTTCTTTTTTAATTTTATTAATCAGAAAAAAATGTTTTATGAGTTGCACAAAAACTTTAAGCAGCACAGCTATTTTGAACATAAATCAGCATATTAGCTGATTCGGAAGGCTCATGTGACACTGGAGACTGGAGTAATTTAGCTTTGTTATCACAATAATAAATTACATTTTATAAACACATTTTAAGTAAATATAAATATAAGAAAAAATCTTACCAGTTTTTAATATGCATTATAATGTACATAAAATAAATTATTATATTTGTATATAATTTATTTCAGTATATCCCAATGTATCTTTTAAAAAAACCTCCGTGACACTAACTAATCGGTTTTGGCCAATTTTTTATCTTTGGTCAGGTGACAGATGACTACACTGTGATTGGCCGAAACCTATTTAAGAAGGAGACAAACCTTCAGCTTTTTGTGGGTTTAAAAATTACACTTTCAACAGGAGAAACAGGATCCATTGAAGGTGGCTTCGGCCAAAGTGGCAAAATCAAAATCAGAATACCAGGTAATCAAAGACAAATGCACTCTCTTTTACTCTCCCTTACTTTTTCTTGACCCCTTTTTACCCCCTTCCTCTAAGGTACTTGTCAGGTGACTTCCATATTTATACATCCGTACACTAATTCAAAGACGGCATATAAAAGTTACTCTCATATAAAATTACACACACCAAAAATGCACGCTGTATCTTAAATATATGTGCAAAAGAAAAAAACTCACATCCTTTTCCTGACCCTCAAGGCTCTCTTGTGTAGAAAGACCTCAGTCACACAAATACACACACATTACAGCACACCCCTCTATTCAGGCCCAATAAAATGGAGTAGAATGAATATAATCATAACCAAACAAGTAAAGAGGTGTAGCGATTTTTAATATACAATAATTCAAATTATTGTCTAGATGAGACAAAGACTATCAGTCTACATTTAAAATATTTTGCCATGAAATTGATTTATTCAAGTTGTTTAAAACACAAATGATCATATAGTAATTGTGTAGGTCAAGACATGAGAGATGCATTCTATCTAGTAACATTGTATGAGCATTGCATATAAATGCCTGTTCTTTCTCTTCTGTTAGAGGGGCTGAAAGAAGAAACCAAGCAGCTTCTATCCTCTTCCTCTAAGAAGAAGGGGAAGGGCGGGGTCAAAAATGAGTCCTCCAAATTGGAGGAAACTAAGCCCGACGCGCAGCCAGTCACCATACATCTGAACTTCAAACGCTATATATATGATCCCCAAAAAAAGATGGTACAGTCCTGATGCTGACAGGAAAGGGACAGAAATATCACGCACTAAGCATTTACTACTAAAGTCTGCAATATGGAACAGAAACATCTTGTATTTGTTTTCCATTCTGTTACTTTGCATTTGTATTATTCATTCAAATGTGGAATAATAAAAATGAACAAAATAGAAAGGATCATTCTTGTACTTAATAAATTCGATTAAATGAATGCTAGTAAAACAGCTCTATTAGCTCAACTGCTGTAGTTGCAGTGCACTGTATTTTGTGATTTACATTTTGTTTTTCAAGAGTGTATGGAAAGTGTATCTTTGCATTTGGCATATGAGACGTTGCTTTAAAGCAAAACAATTTGTTAGTATAGGCAAATATTTCTGTTGGCAAATCATGGGTGACATGTGTTTCCACACACACACACCTTCAGTTACTCTACATTTATAAATATCCTTTTTTCCATGTGTTTGTTCCACTGTTTATGTATGTTTCTCTGACTGTTTGTTTTTGTGCAGATGCAGATGACAGTGGTTAAAAAAAAAATTTAATAAGGGCCACAGTAAGTCTTGCTTCAAAGATTTGAATATGTATTCCGGTTACGTTGTAGGCAAATTATTTCTTAATATGCGAGTATACAAATAGCACCTGTACTAAAATATTAAATGACATCTGTGTTGTTGTACTTCCCTGTTTATACCTGACACCACAGGTAAAAACAAAGCCTTTATTTGTTTTTCATTATTATTGCCATTAACTGGACTTTTTTAAAGATGTGCACGTAGGTAACTGTCCATCAATCATTCCCTTACATACTCTTTCTTTGACTAGCAAATGTGCTGTCATGGGCTAATTTACAGCATAACATTACACTAAAAGGAAGATGTTTTGAGCTAACTGACATTTTCCAACTTTGCATAGAACCTTGACTACTCAGCTTTGACTTAACCTCATAAGGAATCACTAGTGTGGCACAGAAAATAATACAATAATATTTTTTTTTTTTTTTTTTTACTAACTACAAATTTCTGTACAGAGATATATAGACCTACAGTAAAAATTGCAGCGTGCAAACTGATTGACTGCTCATTGTACGGATCAGAAGTTCATTGTGTGTGTGCCTGTGTTTTACTGTGTATTAATATTAATGAAGCAATTTACCCTGATTAATTACAGCAGGAAAGAGACAGATCACTTGGTTAAATGCTGCAGGCATTAGAACTCTGTGTGAGTCAAACACAACATGGCTTTCATGCCATGTTCGGCCTGCTCAGTGTTTGTTAACTCTTAACTCAAAATCTTTAAACACAACACACACACACACTCTTTTACTGTCCTTTTCCCTTCAGTGACTAAGATAGAAATCTCCGTCTTTTATTTTGTGTGTGAGTGCATGCATGTACAAGCCTTTGATATGACAGCTTGAGTCTGTTAACCTCTCTAATCAGGGTCCTTCATCAGAAAGGTCTTTCAGAGTGCCTGTTTAAAATTCATAAATTGAAAGAGATGGGAGCAGAGGGACTGGAAAAGGGAACAGAGAAAAAGGAAATAAAAACATAAACTCTCCCATGAGGTAGAAGCTGCAGATTGTCTCCTTCCTGACCCTGGACCTGCACAGATCTTGAGATGAGCCCAAAGAAGGGTAAAGTCACGCTCGGTGTTTGACTTACCACTAACATTAACATTATCGGCTTTATCAGCACGGGTGGTTGGCATGTGTACGTTTTTAATTATTGTCTTTGATCTCATGGATTGTTTCCTTACAGAGTATTTTCTAAAGCCCGCTCTTTAGTGTTCATGTGGACACTGCAGTACCACTGCTGACATGTAGAGGGCATTAGGATCCCCAGAGTCAGCCCAGTCGTAGTCATTTATATTTATTACTTTTTCCTTAATAAAAAAACTAAACGAAACTACCTAAATTTTCCCGGTACTTTATGTATCCCGGATATGAAGTGTAACTGGATAAATTACCTAAAAATGGCGAAGCGTACTGAACAGAGGTGAGCTATTACTTTTCTACGTGACCACACTAACGTGGTTACTAGAGATGAACCATTAATATCTTTAAGCAGCTAGCACTGAAGATAGGCTACCCTAGAAACCCAAAACACCACAGCAACAGGACAGCAATGTTTTGTTCCGAAAGTAAACCATTAAGTGTTGTTTTCATATTGCCCTACTGTTAACTGGCGTGTCATTTTATTACATGTTATATTAAGTTATATTTAAAATATTATAAATGCATATAGTTTTGTGTTAGGATTAGGTTTGGGTTCCAATATAGTATTATTAGTTAAGTTAGGATAATTGAGACATTTCCCCCCCCGGTCATCTTTTGATGATGCAAGTGCATCATGGACATGCAAGCCATGAAAATCATCCTGTTTAGTCTTGATTTGTAATGGCACACAGTTGTCAAAATGCATCAGTCGTTTACTAGATAGAGGTTTTAAGCTCTCAATGAATCAATCACTTGAGCAAAAAACATCAATTCTTCTATAAATCAATGGGCTACTGCTAGAGAGCTCTGTACTACTAATCACATAATTTCCCTTAGCTGAGCTTTTAGCTGAATGTAGACCAGCATCCCTGCATTTATTACTTAAGTCTCCGGGTGAACATATGAACATTACATTTTTTAAATAAATTTTTGATTCTACATTGCAGGAATTCAATAATTTTATTTAGATCTGTTAAAGCCTACGAAGCCTAGTGGAAGTGATTAGAGGCTGAAATATTACAAACTTTATTGTATTGTATTAGATATTGTATTATTTACACATATATCACATTTCCCTGTGTGCTGAAGTAAGTTGTCTTCACAGAGTCATAGAGTAACACACTCTTATAGTATAAAGGTCCACATCCAGAAAAAAACACAGTCATGTAACACATTCATTCAAAAGAGTGCTTTGTTCCAGTCCATTATCCCACTTTCCATCCTTTCTTTAATGCACTTTATCTCTGTCTCCCCTTTGTTCTCTCTCACCTATTCTTTATGTTTGCTTTGTTTGGGCCTTTATGTCCATACAACCTTTATCCCACACCTCCCTTTCTCTTGTTTTCCTTTTCTTTGTTCTGCACTTTTCTTCCAGGTCAGTAGGACTGTCACTGAAGAATTTAACTTTGTCACACAGGTATTTTGTGTGCCGCTTGTGTGTTTGTCTAGGTCATTTGATGCATATATTTTTAAGAGTAGAACTCCATCTAATGTGGTAGATGCAAAAGTGATTGTTTTAGACGTGTGCCACCAATAAGTGTTAAAGGCACAAGATTGTGACCTTTGCCCTTTGAGGTTTGCATGCAATTGTGAGTGCATCAAACTGTCATTTTATGTTTTCTGATCAATTTGTCAACACAAGTGACAGATGCTTTAATATGAATTGCTAAACCTTAACAAAGAAAGTAACAGAGGTCATTCTATTTTGAACAGTTGAGGTTATGCTCATCCAATGTCCGACTCATTGGGCCAATTAGCAGGGCGGTAAAAGCCTCCCAAATCCCTTACTGAAGAGAATAATGAAATTAGCAGGCCCTCCATCTTATCTTTGAACGATAAACAGCCAGCTATTAGATTACAGCTATTAAATTAGAAGCAGTCTCTAAACAAACAATTACCTGAATGTAAGCGTGGGATGAGAAAAAGAGGAAAAAATATAGTGTGTGTGTGTGTTGAGAGCGATTATGGATGCATATATATATATATTTATATATATATAGTCCATTTTGACCAATGTCCACAGTAAAGTGTTATGTTTAATGGCTTGAATTTGAAAACATCAGTACATTACAATAATGGAGCAGAACATCTATCGACCTCTCCAATTAAACCCCTGTTCCATCCTTAGACATTATTCACTTGTATGCTAAAAACCTAAATATTATTCTGGCCCATATGCAACTTCTGGATTTGCACATTTATACTATATAATATATACCAAGGCTAGCATGTGTAGGGTGTATAGTGTGGGTTTCAATATGTTTATTAATTACAGTTGATGTTCTAATGACCTAGCTGTCACTCAATACATCTCTCAGGTTACTGTAGCAATGTGAGTCCTATTATACCCAGAAGCCTTTGGGTTTATTCAATCACAACAATAAAAGCACAATAGCAGCTCACTGAAAGAGTCGGCTTTGTGTTGTCCAAAAAGTGTGTCCAGATTTTGCTTGTGCGTGATTTAGTTTCTCAAAAATATCAGTAGATTCTATAAATTTGTATCATCTTTCTTTTTCGCTTTTTCTCTGCATATTTTACAAGTATTTGTCTGTCAGCCAACTTATCTTAAATCTTTAGTCGGCCTGCTCTTTTTTTCTTATTTTTGACATGGTTCCTTCTCTATGCAGCTCTATCCATGACTATTCGTCTACATGTTTCAACTTTTTTCATTGGCTTCATGTTTATTTTTTGTCCATCATGTTTATTTACCATTCTTTTTGATTATAGAGTTTCTCTTTGAGAAAATGAACTTGCTTTCTGTAATCGTCTGGCACAAACTTTTTTCTGTAGAGACTTGATTGTGAATTTGGTTATTGACTAAATTTTTCAGCCAAATAACATACAAAAAAAACATGATAGCTTAATATGTTTTATCTGTTTATGCAAATAAATGAATGTGATTTCTGTTAACAGCTTTATATAATTCCTTCATTTCTGTTTAAAATGTATTTCATTAGACATGTAAACATTGCAGTTTTAATTTAATTCACGGAGATAACATATTTTATGTGTGGCTTAATTTGGTCATAGCCTCTTGATTTAACAAGTATGTCTGTATTTACTGTTATTGAGCCAGAAAGCTTGTAACAGTGTATTAAGACTCCCCTCCTGCCTCCGGCCTACTTTCCTGGCTCTAAGGTTTCTCTTAGGACAAAAACACTAGGACAGGGAAAATAAAAGAGTGGAGAAAGAGAGGAGGGAAAGAGAAGTAAGCAGATCTGTTACCCTGTTCCAGGAGGATGAACACACTCACACCACACCACACAAACTGTCCCTGGGGAGGGGAACTGAGCACTCACAGTTGGTTTGTCATTTAAAATAAGCGATTGTTCTGAGACAGAGGATGAATTAATTTACCTGCGATACAGAAAGATTAGGAGAAGAAAAGAAAAGACAGACTGAAAGAGGTTGAATGCAGGTTGGCCTGTTATATGGGAGGGTTCTGTTGTGTCCCAGTTTTCAGACCGAATGTTTGCAAACAGCTCTGTTAGATCAGATTCTACATACAAACATAGTATGCATATGTTCTTAACAATATATATACAGTGAAAATATACACTGGCGTTCAAAAAATTAGGGCTGGCTTTTTTGTAAGAGGTTGAATTTATTTGACCAAAATATTGTAAACTTTTGAATAACTGTTTTCTATTTAAATATATTATTTATTCCTATGATGGCAATGCTGAAATGCTGCACGATGGTGTTCCAATGCAACTGAAGAATCAGATCATTATAATAAATTAATTTGATTTATCGGGTCAGATAATAAGTAAATAAAACAAATGTATTACATTTAATTTATATATTAGATATTTTATTTATTTATATGCATATTAATAAAATGCATAATCAATAAATTAGTGCAACTTTAAAAATATACATATGAATCCTACTCCATATTTATTGTTTTTTACTTGCAACATTGTTAAAAAATATTTTATGTGCTCAACTTAGTCTTGTTTTATATTACGGTATAGTTAGTGCAACTAATTATAGTTCATAAAATCAAGCCATGTAGCTTCTGGTCATGTCTTTGAGATGTGGATTTACATTTCTTTAAAAAATCCAATATGTACTGCAATTTCAGTTTAGGAAAGTGATTTCAAACAAGATGTCTTAGCTATCGGCAAGCTGCACTGTAACGCATTGATATTTAAGCACCACACACAATGTACAACTGATAAAGCAGCAGGGATAGTAATGACGGTTGGTCTTTTCCAGGTCTCCTAAAAACAAACCCTGAAGACTTTTTCTGCTCTTTTATCTTTATCTCATCTCTCCGTTTCCTCTTGTCTCTCTAGAGGCCTGCTCTTCACTCACTGTTTGAGTCCAGTCAGCACGCTGATAAGTGTTTGCAAGCACATAGGAGTGTAAGGCCACACTTGTCTTTTGGATTGTTTGTTGCATACAAAATGTATAATTGTTTTTTTACCGATAAGGCAAGAACTTGTATAAAAATGCTGTTTAAATCATTTATTAACAAAAACTTAATATAAGTACACAATAAAAAAAAGTGTTTTGAGTGTTACATGTATTAATGCATGTGTGTTTAGAAAATATGATGTTTATACTAGTTCATATATAAGGCTTGAAAATAACAAAGAAAAAATAAATTAAAGATGGTTTAGGGAAAGTCCTAAATATTTGGTTTATATTATGACTTTTAAAATGCAGGGCTTCTCCTTCGAACTTCACAGTTACATAAGATACAGTGCAATGTACTTCTGTACATTTTTGTACAAAATGTACAATGTACATTTTTGTACTTTTGGTTATATTTGAATAAATAGGGGATATTTATTATTAATAAAAAACTGGCAAATTAATTCAACTCTTGGGCCTGGTTTCACAGACAGAGCTTAGGCTAAACCAGGTTTAGGCCATAGTTCAATTAGGACATTTAAGTCATTTTAATAAAAAATGCCTTAGAACAAAACATTACTGGTGTGCATCTTAAGACAAAACAAAGGCACTGACATGTTTTAAGATCAGTCTGTTCAAGTTTCTTTTAGTTAAAACAGCACATTTTAGTCCAGGATTAGGCTAGCCTTGTCTGTGAAACCGGGGGTTGGTGTACTACAGTTGGATTCTGGGTTGGTTTAAATCACATTTCAGAAATCCACAAAATAAAGTGCAACTTTTAAATCAAGAATAAATTTGCATAATGAATATCTGAACCCAACTCTGAAACATTAATAAAATGACATGAATGTTAAAACTGAAAAATGCAGTTAATGTGTTGATTAAGTATGGTATCTTCTACAAGTGTCTCTCAGCCTATGGCAGTGACTAAGCTGCTGTGACCGAATGCAGAATGTAATTGTATTGGTTGGGTCATATTGAAGGGGTGGGGCATGTTGGCCATGTGGCTGAAGGTGGATGTTTTCTCATGCAGACAACTGTCAAACTGCTGAAAGTGTTCTCCTCTTCTCTTCTTAGGTTTGCCTGACATTTTTCTATTGCGTGTCTGGATCCCATCTTTCTTCATAGTAAGTGGACGGTTCACCTGAATTTGCAAACAGATATACACAGTATAAACCATACAATACAATAATTTTAGGTGTTTATTATTTAATGCAGACAATAGCCCCTTAAAGTGGAAATTCAACATATATAGTGATTCTCTTCTTCATTTTGGTGTGGGCTATATATGTGTTAGGGTTACGGTATAAGGCGTAAACATTTACTCACATTGTGTAGTTTGTAGTATAGACCACAAGCATTACAGACCGGTTCTCCATTGGCATTACGTCTCCAAAGTGTAGTGGTCCCGGTCTGACAGTTGGCACAACAGGTGCCTGCTCGTCTAGATGCTGACTGCAACATAAAAATAAATATGAAAACGCCTGGTTGATGGAAAGTAACTGAACAATAAGGGACAAATAAAGCTTGTGAATAAAAATATAGTTGAACAGGAAAGATTAAAAAAAAGAAATTCCCCAATGAGCAAAGCCTGAAGCTATGCAAAATTTGGTCACCCTGGCATTAAAGGTGAAATGGCAGTTCTGTTGCCGCAAATGTTTCTATTTAAATCTGTGTAGTAAATCAAATATAAATGTATGACTGTGAAAAATAACATTTTTACTAAGTCATTCATATATATGGTTATTAATTGATTTATTGAATAAATGTGTGATTTTCTCCTGTGCAGAGTATCTTATAAAACATTATAAACATACTGAAAGACTGATGAATGGAGCCACAGTGTGACCCTATAGCAATAATATGAAAATTGCTGCTCTAAATCCTGTGTGGAATGTCAGAAAATGAAGAGCATGGTGCTCTGTCCTTTTTTTTTGACTTAAGCTGGCCTACAGATATACACAGAAAATGTTCCTTTATAATTGTGACAATATTACCTTAATATTACTGACACTGACAAATCAATGCAATGGGAACTCAAGAATGGCATCTTTCCAATATTCTTTTCTCAACACTCTGAGCTCATTTAACAAACCGAATGGAGCTTTGTTCTAAAATATTATATAAATAAGCAAGAAAACTAAAAAAAAAAAAAAAAACTAAAATGATACAAAAAAATATTTAGCAAAACTTAAATAATGAAACTTAATTAAGAAATAAAAAAGGGAATAAAGAAACAGGATGGTGCTGACTTCAGAATCTTAACTTCAACTAGACTCTCAAACTTGACTGTCAAACATTAAATGCCATAAATTCACATGCCATACAGAAATTTTAGATTCTCAACATGCCAAAAGAAAATACAGCAAGAAAACAACCGCAAAAGGAAGCATTTTTGGGTCTCACAAAGTTATCGATACCGGGCAGACATCCTGCCAAGGAAACAAATGGACGGAGCTGTCTCTGCAGGCGCTCTTTAAATATATGACCTGTAGCTGATGCAGAAGCACTCGTCACACACCGACCAAAGAATAAGACCCGAAGCTAGTCAGCCTAATTTACAGCTAATACACCCTGAATGGAGGGTCACACAAAATACACAGACACAGTCACTTTCAAGCTGATTTATTACATTTCCCTTCAGTGATGGTAGTTCTGCAGCTGCTCTGTGCTTAACAATTACACTGTACTTAAATGTGTATTTTTTTCAGCTTATATTTAAAATCATGAAATTCTTCAGGATGCACATGTATTTGGTGGAGAGGAATTTACTACATTGCAACCATAGAACACACAAAATAAGGTCAAGTGATAGGCCTGCCAGGAAGCATCTAAATACTGGTCAAGTTTACACTTAGTCATGTTAATGAATTAGAGTCTATTAATAGAGCCTTAGAAACTCAAGGGTCCATTACACACACCCAGACTAATGCCTTTCACTCTTTTTCTCTCCTTTTTGCTTTGTCTGTACACATTCTCTGCATGAACACCAAAGTGAAACACTAGAACATATGACATTTCCTGAAGTGCTAACACTGTCTAGTGTTCCACACACATCAGCTGTTTTATTTTTTGTTAACATTTAGGCAATGACATAAAAAATAATTTCTTCAAATTATGTGTATTGTCAGAACGATTGCAAACTCAAACTTGAACTGTGTTTATGTGCTGGTGTTTTTATGTGTGGCACTTACAAGTCTGCGCTTGGGTCTGATGAGTGGCCGGTTCTGGCCGTTCATCTTGTGATAGAGTCCACATGCATTACACAGATAATGGCCTGTTCCATCTCTCCGCCACAGAGGAGTTGATGTAGCTCCACAGTTCACGCATTCACGACCTATAGGCACACATCATGCACAAAAAAGATGCACAACTTATTCTTGCTGACATCATTTATTATATGTATAGATAGATAATCAGTTTGCCATTTGTTTTACAGATATTCACACTTTTAGGATATCAGTGTATGGATAAGTGTCGTCATTTGTTGGGTATTTAATAAATAACACCCAACAAGAAGCAACAGCATTCAAACATCCTTAAATAATAATGCAGCACAGTACTATAACTAATATTATATATGCCATTCCTAAATAAAAAATTGCTATTAGTACAAATTGTATTTTTAGTCAAATTATTACTAATGTGGCAAAAAGCGGAATTAGCTAGGATAATTAAAACTGGTTCTGCAATGTTATAAATATATTTTTTATATTAATATTGTATATATTGTATTTAGCTATTATTCTAATAAAGTGCATTTTCCCTTTATTTCAGTATCAATGCACAACCTGTGCCTACTGCAACAAAGTTATAGCAACACATTACAGTGTCCATGTATTAATAATTTATATATATATATAAAAAAAAGTAGGTTATACCTGCTCCATAAAATTATATAAAATATAACATGTTCATTCGCTACTAAAATTATATGTTTGAATGATTATGTTAGTTTGAACTATGAACTCTTAACTTACCTGAGAAAGCGCGGGTTTTGCTTTTGCATTTTGATGTCATGTTGCTCGCGCTACTCCCGAGCAGACCTCTGGAATGAAACACACTGCTTGGATACTCGTGCACTCCAGAAAAAGCGTAATCGGGATATGAAGGTATAGTTGTGGTTTGGGCCAGATTGCTACGGATTGGACTGGAGCACTCCATCTTCATTCCGTCGACAAGATGGAGATGGTACTTCCCAGTGTCCCTCACAGAAGTACAAGCAGGGTCGGGGGACGCATCTTTGGGTGGAGTAGGGGGCAGGCAGTAGAGCTGGGGGCTGCAGTGTTGAGTCATTGACAGGCAGGGCATCGAAGCTGGGCCAGGCGCACCGGGGCTGTTGTACAGGGTGTTTGCGCTGTCGGCGCCTGCTGAGTGCAGAACCGCTTTGCCCAGGTGACTGACGGTCCATGTGCTGTGCTGCTGCGCCGCCGAAAAAGTCGATTTGCTGTTGTCCAGTATAGAGAGACCTTGAGTGTGGATAAGGTGAGGTCGACACATTGAGCCACCAGTAAGCCGTCCTGCCGAAAGGAGAGAACAAGTGCATAGTTTAAAAGTCGAGTCTAATTTTTCGCTGCGTTTAACTAACGTTACATTGTAAAAAAACAAATCACTTATTATATAAAGTATTACGCAATCTAAAGGAGGAAACTCGAAAAGGACTAATTTAAACTTGTTGGTGGAGGCCAGATTTTTTAAATTGGAACTAGAATTATTATCTTAAAACATTTGGAACCATTTGAATTATTTCCCTCGATTTCGGATGTTATTTTAATTTCCGCGCAACGAATTAAGCCTAGCTTCGAAACGCGTGTCATGGTTTTTGTTTCTTAAATAGGCCTACTGCTCAAATGTACACATTCGTTAAAAAAAAAGACGTGAATGTAATCTAATAGGCTACAGTCTATTAATATGATATATAATATAACACATTTAAATGTACAGTATTCAAATAATGAGCGTAATAAATATTTCATTTGCGATATGTGTAAACACACTGCTTAATATTCTTAATAGTCTACAGCCTAACACTCCAGTCAAGTTTATCAAGAGTCGTCAAACTTAATTCATTAAAATTGATATCACATAATTACACTACCGTAACATTATTTAATGTCTGTTGGAATGCAATCAGATTTTTTTAAGAGGAAAAAAAGTAATGCGGAAAAAAAAGCATATCATTCGATCTTAAATTGCGCCGTATAAGTTACACTGACAATAAAAAAAACTAATAACTGTAACTAAGAAAAAAGAGGCCTACTCACCATGCGTTTGACTGTAAGACATTCTTGCACGAGTATGAGAGTGGGTCCCGTGTGAGTGATAATAGGGGTTTCCTTGAGAGTCCAAATGACTGAGAAATACATCCACCTCGTCTGGTGGTAATAACGGGGTACCTGGCTCCATATATCCCGTATGATGTCCTAAACCGGCATGCGGAGACACAGAATCCGAGGAGCCCATTAAGGCTGTATGATGGGCATGCATCATCCACCGAGGCTCCGCAGGGAGCTCCATCATCTGCAGATGCTCTCCCGTATTACAGGGATGCAAGTTTTCGTGCGCGGTTAAAGAAAACTTAACCTTTTTATTATTTTTGAAAGTTATTCCAAATTCATCCAGCGAGTGTGTTTTTCCAAGATGTTGTTTTCGTGAATGTCTAAAATATAAGGATCAGTGATCAACTACACATATGAGTGCGAAAGCCTAAATGACTATATGCTGAAATATAAAGTCAGGGGTTCGCCCGTCTGCAGACTCTCAAAGATGGAGATCTCGCGCGTGCAAATATCACAAAAATGCCACCACGGCTGATTATCTCAGCTAGGCTGTATGTGTTGGTGCACACTGAGGTAGATCCTCAGATAACCAAATCCTGTGCGCTGGGAGAAAAGCTGAGGTTGAAAAAAAATAGTCCAAGAAGAGCAACCGACCTTCTTATCTCGACCTTCTTAAGGTTGTGCTTGTGAGGATAAGGATGATCGCCACAGGTAGTCACACTAGCGACTAGTCAAAACAGTGCAAAGTAGCTGTATATGAGGCAGAGGCCGAGGGCAGACTCCTCCCTTCAGCATAAATGATTTTCTTGCCAATTAGAGTAAGCTTTTTTTTTTTCCAGCTTGACACCTGAAGCTCCAATTTACAGCACGCGTCTCTTTATTGTACGTTTCACATAGCAGCGTCCTGTAGCTTCGCGAGGATGGATAAGAAGTCATCGATTTGTAACGCTTACAAGTTTACATTAAGTACATACAAATAATTTCTACACATTTATAATAATTTTATAGATTTATTGTAGATATTAACCGCGTCGTGTTGACATTGAAATTGGTTGTATTTCCTAAAAAAAGGAGTTTATGAAACTGCTGTAGCACCTGGAGAAACCTGCGCATGCTGCAGGTGAGTTGAGTATTCTTTTCTCCCCTCTACGATGCAATGCAACGTCCTCCGTCGACTTCTCCCGATCTTTAATAATTCAGGGAATAAGTTTCTGGCCAGCGCGCGCGTATTGTCTGTCTCGGCAGATACGTCTCGTGCGCGGTCAATGACAACACGAAACCGCTGACCACCTACCCTGACTCTCATGAGGTCTTTCCATCACTTTGATGAAAGAGAGAGAGAGAGAGAGAGAGAGTGGGAGGGAAAGTGAGTCAGGCAGGGTGAAGGAGAGAAAGTGAGATGACATTCCTTCAAAGCGACTTGCCATTCAAAACTGCAGTCTTTGGGCACGTTTGACATAAATCAGCAAAAAATAGATGTGCTATATGGCTATGTTGTGTATTTGATTACAAATTAAACCTAAAGAAGGGAAAAAAGTTTTGTTAGTTTTGTAGCATTCATCACACTTTTAAATGACAAACCAGACATTAAATTATATTTTCATTGGTATGTTCATTGTATCTTGATCAAAAAAGTGACTGAAAGAACTCAATCTATCATGAATATCACTTTCTCTCTCTGCTTGACAGTGAAAGCTAAACAATGTAGCCCATGATCCCTTAATTGCTTGTTCATTTCCTCCGCAAAAGAGTACCAGGAAGGCATTATTAACCAGCATACTGCCGTAACAATCTGTCAGTCCTCTTTTCCCTTTCTCTGGCAAAAGACCAGAAAGGAATATTAATCCCATATATATAATCAGATTACAGTTATTTAAGGACTTTATGAACTATACTATTTTGAACTTCTGAAACCATTTGGTCCTGATTTGGATAATGTGGACATCAAAAGGTCTCATCATAAGTGTGTGTACAATTTGTGCATCTGTTTGTGAATAATAGTGAATGTGTGTGAAGATGTAGCTTGAATAACCCTCTCCCCCTCCCATACCCAGAATGCCTTGCAGGCCTGGTTTTCACCACATCAGGATACAGGGCTGCTGGCTGAATTCCGGTGTGAAACGGAGCGCTGGTGCACCGCAATCTGTGTGTCATACCCATGCACATCCCTCTTCAGACAGATGGACAGGTGCTGTAACGGACACTTGCCTTTACTCACATGTAACATTCATTAAGTGCAAAGCAGCCAATTAATTTCATGTCACACACAAACAAACTTTATAGCCTCTAATTCAACTCACTCACTGGAAGAAGACTACCAGAGCAACATCACAGCCATATTAGAGCTGATGCTTCAAATTGAAGCCATGATACATTCACAATTAGCATACTTCGATCTTAAATTATTAATTGTGAATATGCTAAGAATGTATGCCTGGGTAAAATCTTTTAGAGATGGAGTCAGGTGTATTTTGTGATGCTGGCAAGTTAGTAGTTTGCCATAAGGGCCCACTTAAGGTGAATTAGCCAAAGGTAGATTCCTGTACATTTATTCGTCATTGGGAAGTTGGAACATGGAATTTCCTGTTCATATCATGTGCTTAAGTGCAAGAACATTACAGCCTTATTCTGACATTCAAATGAATGTTTATACCTTTACGTCAGTATGAAAACAAGCCTCTCTGGTTAAATTAGATCTTTTTGGTGAAATGAGATGTCTAAAAATGTAAAAGTGACAGTTCACAAGATCACAAGGAAAGTCACGGCAATGTATTAGTTTAGTGCCATAGGAAATCAATGTATTAGGGTGTTTTGTTGTGTAAGTGCATGGCAGTATGACAACTAGTGAAATTAAAGAGAAAGCTAAAATATGTTGAAGACAAGAACGACTCAACTCTTGGATCTCAGGCGATATTTTTATTCGTATTTGGATTGGGTGATAATTAGCAGTTTCTCCCATCCCCATTGTGTTAGGACTCTACTGAGATGCCTCTGAGCATCTTAAGCATGCTTCAATCAAATCAAAAGGGCGGGAGATTAGATTTCCAGTCATTTTTAACTCAAAGCCGCCATCTTCTGGCCATTTTCACATTTTCTGAAGGATAGAGCTTTAAACCGAACCAAGAGGACATTATCAACATGCAGCCTCCCGATTACTTCAGGCCCTGTTTTCCAATTAAACTGATTAGCATGAGTAGTGACAAATATAGATGTAACTCATCTTATTTAGATGATGGAAATACAACATATTAATAATTACATCACATTAAGTGGCTTTTCACTGAATGCTTGTGAATCGAATATCTAGATGTTGAAAGTTTCTTTGGGGACAAATACACGCAAGCTTTTCTCCCCTATGTGCAGTATGCAAAAATGTGTGGTAAGAGAGTAAGTGTATGCGTGCACAAGTGTTTTCAGCTTTAAGGGGATGTGCTGGGTAACTGTTGCCCGCTTTGGGTTTCCGGACTGGGTGCCTGCAGACTGTTAGTTCCCCCTCTCCCTCTCCCTTTATCTCTCTCCCCATCACTCCTTTTATCTCCTTATCATACCAGCCAGGCACTCAGCCAGGATACTGTGGTAACAACCAGGCTGGCTTCTTATTCACCATAGTGATCTCGATGGTGGAAACAAGAAGAGCAGAAAAGCCTTCACTGAGAGTTACTCTGTGTATTTGTTCTGATTTTGATCCACTTGATTCAATTGCCAGCCAAAGAAACCAGGTGAAATATGATGAAGTGAATGTCCACAATCAAGAGGCCTGTACCGATGCCATCCACATTTGTGGGTGAGTATCAAACCCTTATGGCACTCAATATAAAGCTACTTATAAGATACAGACATACTGTTGAGAGCAAAAATATCCCCAAACGCCAGCACAGAATATTTTTCTGATGTCCCATGTTTTCTGTTCTGTAGACACAGGCCTGACAAAACTCATCCAACTGTATGGATGAAAACAGTCTTTAAACTGCAGTGTGCTGCAGTATGATTGTGTGTTTGAATGTGTATGTTCGTGAGTGTATGTGAAATATCATATCTGGTTGGTAGTCAGCAGATCATAGGCAAAAGGGTATTAATAGATACTGAGAACGTGTTGAACAGACTGGCAGCTCTTTGTGAATACAGCTAAAAGGAGCAGATTCAACAGATTCACACTCCCACCGTTCGCCATCTGAAACACACACACACACTTTCGGTCTTGCAAGCATTACGGTTCAGAGGTCTGTCTTATTAATGCCATTTGTCTGTGAGTTTGTTTGTGTACATTTTGTAACCTATGATGCCATTGCCCTGAAATCTCAACACTGTGACTGCAGTGACTTGCAGAAACTCTGTTTTCACCCCAAACCCAATCCATCCACAGTTTACTGCTATCCTTTGTAGTCAAAGATGTAGTAAGGATTTATGGCTTAGAATGTGTCAGTGGCAGGATAGTTTTGGTAGGGCAGCCATTCATCTGGAGACTGAACAGAGAAAGCCTATGGGTAAAAAATGAGCTTAGCATAAAATAAGGCCTTCGATCAGCCATTTGATACCTGTTAATTTCATTTAATAAGTGAAAACGTTTCTATGCATAATTTTGGATTTTGCCAGCACAACCGCAAGGGCCGCCTTAGACCTGTTGAACTTTGACCTTTCTGCATTATGAATGATTTTAAATGTGAGGATAAAATGCAGACAGCCAGTCATTGTCGCCAAAGAAGCACTGATGATGGGTGAAGTATTCAATTCAACTCAATTAAAATTTATTTGTATAGCGCTTTTCATGATACATATCATTGCACAGCAGCTTTACACCAAGGTAATGTTTTACAGTATATGTAGTAGTAGCTTGTACATGTAGATATGGTATAGATGTGAGGTAAAGATCAATAATGACGTAATCGAACAGACAATCCAAGTATGAAGTGTATAAAATATTGCTCATTATATAGATTGTCAACAGAAACATTTGAGGGAAGCATTTTATCATTTTCAGAACAGAATTATGAGATCAAGAAAAGAATTAAGAAACATGCGCATATGAATTGATCTCAGCAAGATCAATAACATGCATATAAATAGATTTTTGACTATTTGCATCACAAAACGTATTTGATAGTTTATTTGTGTCTCAAAAAACAATCATATCAATCATATATACAGAGTAAAAGAGTCTCCTTAAAATAACATTTGACATTTGAAAAAAAAAAAAAAAGATTATAAATGTTGTATAAAAATCATACAATTATCAAAAAAAGTCAAGTTCAGTATAATGGCAGGTCTGGCATATATGATTACAAGCCATTATTTAAACGAAATAAGTAGTGCAAGAGTATGATTGCATATTAACGTTTTCTTTAGCTCCGCCTTGGTCTAGTTTTCATTTCAACATTCTTAAATGAGTATCTTTCCCCTGTGCGATAGTCAGTCAGGATATACCAGGTGCCCCAGTAAATACCATCTGTGATGCCGCTGTAACGCCTGTGATAGTAGCGTCCATTGAGGTTAGCAGCCAAACAGGAATCAAACCACCAGCCTGCACCATAATAACGGGCACAGTTACCAGCAGCGTAACGATCATGATCCCGGTCATAAGTACTGAAAGCTCTGCCATCGTGATTGTACTGTTTGCTGTAACTGAATGCATTGCCAGCATCGCCATGATAATCTCGAGCAGTTAGGCGGAACCTTATAAAAGAAGAACATACATGCGTCATGATAAGAAACTGAACTGTTTTATGGTTTGTTGAAACTCTGCTTTGACACTATAGTCTTACAATAGAAACTGGTGTGTCTATGTGTGCATATACCTCTGGTTTTCTCCTGCCACTTTAAAGTTGTTATAGTTAGCATGACGTGTCTGCTCGTGCCAGTCTTGGAGAGTGATGCGGAGCGTGTGATGCCCACTTGCAGTTAGAGCGTAAAGAACTGCATTCCCTAACCAGTGCTCTGTCTGAGGGGAGCCGAATCCATCACGGTATTCCTGCCAGGTTCGGTTGAAGTCAGTTTGTCCATCAAACCGGCGCTGAAACACAGTCCATCCCCCACCAGCTGAAACCATGTCACACACGGCCTGGAATGGACAAAAAAAACACATATATAGGCCTAGAGTTGCCTTCAAAGGTAAGTATTTAAGTATTTAAAAATACTGTCATCATTTATTCACTTTTTGGAACACAATATAGCTAAATAATGTTTCCGGGGGGGTTATTTTGTCCATCCAGTGAATGTAAATGGGTTCCAATCGGACACAGTGGTATTTTAGTATTATTTCTATACTATTATACTTTTTATTAGTACTTTGAATGGCTTTTTTTAGCTTTTATTTTCATACTTTCAGTATTCCTTGAACTTGAGTTAGTTTTAGTAATTTGTGCTTTTGTAATTACTTTCTTTTTTTTTTTACTATTTAGGTGTAATTAGTTTTTATTTCAGTTTTAGTCTTAGTTACTAGTTAATTAGTCATTTTAGTGCTTCAACTTAAACTAAACAGAAATTAGAACTGATAGTATAATTGTAGTAGATAGTATTTAATCGTTTTAGTTGATGTTAATCACCCTTTAAAAAAAGTTTGTAAATGATAACAAAAATTTTCAGTTTGAATTTACATTTAGTCAGCTATCCCTTTAAGTCACATTGGACGTGTATTGTAAAACATTTACATTTATGCATTTGGCAGACAGTTTATAGTATTTATCAGTTATTGCATTCCCAGGGATGATGATCTGCTGTTTTATCTCCAGCAGGGTTTGTTTGGTTCCAGTTTCTGTGGATTTAAACATGTACCTCAAGCGCTGGCCGCTTCGGATCTGGTTGTATGGTGTAGATTCCATTCTCTTTGATTCCTAATTGGTAGATCTCATGACAGTCTTGAGGGTAAAGCCCTGCAGTGGGAGGTGCTGCCGCATAGATCCAAACAAAACATCTGTGAACATTTGGGCAATCAATGTCCTAGTAGTCTGTTGAACTGCAAGGGGTGTTTGTTCTGTGTGTGTGTGTGTGTGTGTGTGTGGCTCACCTGTAGGAGTCCTTGGTTTAAGGCCATTGGGTTTAGAATCTGTGATACTCTTCATCAACAGCAGCAAGTCTTTCTCCCCATTTTTGCCCACCGCACTTTCTATGGCAGAAAGAGAAAGTCCCTTAGTCTGTTGGAGTTCCTACCATGATTTGGAACCAGTCCAAATGAATGAGAATGGAAATGTTCTTACAGAATTCTATCACAAAGCATCTTATAAAATCACATTTATAATATTGTGTAGAAACACTTAAGGAAATGATATTGCTTTCTTTTTGACAGAGTAAATAATTTCATGTTATGTCAAGCACAAAGCAACATCATTTCCTTAGGTGTTTCTACAGATAGACATAGCAAAGAGCATTGTTTTTAAGAATAAATTATTTGATTATTTACTAGTTGACTATTTAAGGATGGTTAGAGTTTGTTGTGAGGTTATACAAAGGTTAGAGCAAGGTAATGAGAGGGTCAGATTGGAGCTGTCAAGGGTCAGTTTTCTTGCATTCCTAAGAACACCACTATTTGCTGAGTGTAAATTAGGTGTTAACTTAATTGAGAGGACAGCAGGAATGAAAGAATCAATAAATTATGAAAGGCAAGCATAGTTAATGCTTTATTAACTGCACACATTTACATGCTTTATCTAGGCATGTAGTTTGATTTAAGGAAATGTAAGCGTTATATGTTGTGGAATGTAATGACCGAATCTGGTGGCCATGTCTCTGAGTCTCTGACTATGGCAGTGGAGGTCACATTCTGTCAGCACTGCTGCCATGAGAGACAAAAAAGCTATCAGTGAGTCAGACCCGTCTCGCTGATTCACAACCACTGATTCGTGTTGCAGCATACAGCGCTGAAGCTGGATGAGACGTTCAGATGTATCAGACACCTGCAGGACACATGAACATACATAGACAAAAACAAAAAGAATATGCGTCTTGCTTTTCAAACACCATACTTTACACCATACTCCTTTATTTTATTCTTGGTTTAAAAAAAAAGGGTCAATAAAAACCTGTAATAGTCCAGCACTTAGACACACAGGTATAACCATAACTTTAAATGTATGGTTCATTTTTAATTATTATGGTTAATTAATTTTCATTATTTAATTTAACAGACAAATTATGAAGAAAGGAACTGATAAAATATACAAATATATATCTTATACCACTACACCCACCCACCCATTATATATAATTTTTATAATACACTATATATTTTTTAGATATATTTTTATTAAACACACACATATATGCATGTATATATATATATATATATATTAATGATTAATAATCAAGTAAAAATAAATAATACTTAATAAACATACATACAGCATGTAATTATTTTTAATTACTTTTACTAATACATATTTAAAATGTTTTTAAAGTTGAATCTTTTAAAAAGTTACTTTAAAATAATTGTGCCAAGATCTGTCACCAAGGAACATGTTTAGGTAGCGCTTACCTGTGCGCTTTTGTGGTTCTCTGGAGTCTTTCTAATTCGTGAGTCCTGAGAATGATGTGTTTTAGGTGGTGATGCTGTTGCACTGCAGCTCCCCTCACATCTGCCGTTGGGTGGCCCGGCCACCAGGATGTCCCTCTGACACAGCACACAGACACACAGCATGTACGCTCCTAGCAAAAGCAACGGCACAACCCGCACACACATGTTTCTCAGGCAGTAACACAAGTCCAAAGAGATATTATACACCTGTTCTCTGTTTGTTCTCTCTCTACCTGTATCTAATTTATACTATTTATCTTCAATAGGGTTTTCTCTAGCCACACTCCTGTGTTCAGAGCAGTCTGTCAAGCCCTACACATTGTCTTTCCTTCTCACTATGTGCTCGTCAGAGTCTCCTGTTCTTCTCTTTTATTTGATCTTCTCTATCCCTCCCTCTCGCTCTCCTGCATGCTCTCTTCTGTTTGTGAGGCTCTTTTGGCTCAGATTCCTAGATAACTGCAACTCTTTGCTGTCTGACATGCACCAGTACACCCACCCCCTAACACACACAAATACACACACTTGTACCTATATGTCTACATGCACATGCAAACACTCACTGTGTGACTGGTTGCATGAAATTTCAGAACCTAACCCATTTGGAATCTACAAATAATCACACACTCTCATACAGTCACATTCAAATACATAAGATAAACATCCTCATCAGGTTTTTACCTAAATCTCTTCACTGTTTTTTGTGTCTTGTTTTGAAGTGTGTGTAAAGTTTATTGAGTTTTAAAGTCATACAAACTTGGAATTCCTCTGTTCACACTCTTATTAAAAGACAGACAGTCACACACCAATATATATATATATATATAAACACACATGGGCAGGAGAAACAAAACTTTTGAAAAGGATGACCTGTGCTACACTTTGACCTTTAACCTTTCTATGTCTCTAAAGGGAAGGTGCTAGACCTTTTTATTGAGAGGTGTTTGCTCCTTGTGTGCATGTGGGCAACAGGAAGTGGTTATAACAGCTGTGTAATTGTAAATGTGGTCAAGGTAAAAAATCAAGGTATGTAGGGGTATTTTCTCATAAAAGTTCAATTAATCTGGGTGCAGAAACACAAGACTGCTTTTGTGTACAATTTGTACTGATTTTAAGACTTATATGACCTTTTATTGTGTGTAACACTTACAAGGCTTGGAAGATGTGTATACAATCGCAACACAAACCATTATCAGTAAATAGACTGCCATCTAGTGCTAAATGTCTGGAATGAAGGCATTTAGAGGATAATGTAAATTATTTTGATTATTATTCTTTTTTTATTTGTTGTATTTCTAGAATAATTAACTAATTTTCACAACCTGATATGTTGACCAGACATGCATCCTTAAAAATATCAACTTAATTTATGGCATAGGTTTTTAGTTCATTTTCATCAGAACGAACTGTCATGTAATCTACTGCTATTTATGTGATAGGATGCGAGCACATAAATTATTCTCTCAATTTCTGACCTAAACTACAAAAAAACCGCTAAACAAAGCACACACACAAACGTATGCATATTTCAAACCTCTCTCTCTCAAATTTTTGGAAACTCATGAGTATCACGTTATGTTTATATGAACCAAATCTGGAAGGAATTTCTATACAAATGTACTCTGGTGACCCCTAAAGTTTTTAAACGGCACGTGCCACTAGAGGGGTGGGGTTTGCTTAAGGTTTTTGAAAAATAACCAATTGTTAGTTAAATCTAAGTTTAGTTTAAAAGAGAGTCTATTATCATATCTTGTTTTTAGCATAAATTAAAAGTTAGTTAGTTAATGCCCAAACATTCTCTTCTTACTCTACCCACTTATATTGTATGTTTATCATGGTCGAAATGAAATCCCAGGACGTTTTAGTTTATCTCTAAACGTTACAGTGCAGTAAAGAACTCTTTAGATGATAACTATGACCAGATGGCCGAGTTGTCAGACTCGGCGAATTCTAGAACTGGAACACATTAAAACAAACAAACAAAAAACATTTAACATATAAAAACTGTGTCCGCTTTAACATACCAAGAAACAGCATGTCAAATACTGAAAACGTCATGTCTTTATTTGTGCAAAACATTCACCTTCACAAATAGGCACGGAAGAATACAGTGTTAGTCACCAGGAACAATAGAGCAAAGCGAAGAAAAGGTTTTTCCAATGCACAGCCACGCGAGGGCGTTTACATGTGTTAGTTGAGTGAAATTAAACCGCTTACATCTCGAAGGCGTTGGTTAAAAACCGAATTAGTAGTATACGACTAGAATCTTTACTTTCTGAATTTTCCAATCAAGTTTAATGCACGAATTGCCTTAATATGCTTAAAAAGATTTTCGCTCGTAAAGTAAGTGCCCCTACCCAAAATCGCTAGGCATTACGTGGGCAAGATCTTTTCTTTGCTTTCTCGCGCCACACTTCTGCCTTTAATTCACCACTTCTGCACAATGTCAAAAAGAGCACCGTTTGCACTTTCCACGTGAATAATTTAACTTAGCAATATATGTAAAGCTAACAAAATAACAGCTCTCAAAGTCTCGGAAGAAAACACAACTCCACAAGCGCCTCTGCCGACGGTGTTGTTGTTCTCAATCACGTCCGCGCGGCGCCGTTAACTCTGAAGATTCAGCGCTCTGCGTTGATGCTCGCATCATCTTCGAGCTGCTATTCTCGGAAAACACACAAATACGCGTCAAGCTTGATCATGTCTGCTGAGGTCGAAGAGTCGACACCCACCCAAGCCCCTGCTGCAACCAAAACCAAGAAGGCACCGGTGAATAAGGCAAAGCCTGCCGTAGCTGCTTCTCCAGCTAAAAAGAAGAAAAAGAAGAGCAAGGGGCCCGGCAAGTACAGCCAGCTCGTCACTGATGCGATCCGCACCCTGGGCGAGAAAAACGGCTCGTCGCTTTTCAAGATCTACAACGAAGCGAAGAAAGTGAGCTGGTTTGATCAGCAGAACGGTCGCGTGTACCTGCGCTACTCCATCCGGGCACTGCTGCTGAACGACACGCTCGTGCAGGTCAAGGGACTGGGAGCCAACGGCTCGTTCAAGCTCAATAAAAAGAAACTTGAGAAGAAGCCAAAGAAGAAGAGTGCCACCAAGACAGAAACACCGGCTTCCAAAAAAGACGTGACCAAGAAAGCGACGGCAAAGAAGAGCGCCAAAAAGAGCCCCGTTAAAAAGAAAACCGTGAAGAAGGCGACACCCAAACCGAAGAAAGCAGCTGCCAAAAAGCCAAAAGTCGCGGCAAAGAAGCAGACCAAGGCGAAGAAATCAAAATAGACTTTGAAATTGAAGAATTATATTTTTGTATAGAGCTTATTGGATAGAGATCCGCTTTTATTTTTGATATATTTTGATATTTCTGTTGGCTTTATGTATGCAGTAATTTGGGGTTTGATGTGCTAAGAAACGGCTTCATACTAGAGACACACCCACTTTAGTTTCTGCTTTGCAAGACGTCATACTTTTCTGAAACGAAAGTAACAGATCGCTTTTGCTGCACTAAACAGGACCTGGTAGTAGCTAAAGTAAAGTAAAAGACGATGAATAATCGAGAACAGTGTTTTTAAAAACTGCAATGTACTATGAAATGCTACTGAACTGCAAACATGTCAAATAAACCTGTTTTTTAAGAATATGAATGACTGCACAACCTTCTTGACCCGTGTTTAATGATCACGATGCGTTCACACCTGCTATTTTAAACAAGATATATATATATTGTAAGATTATATTAATGCTTAAATCGTCTTTTATTGCTTGAGCACTTTGTGGTAGCAGTAAAGGTTGCATGTACACAAATCATAAATAATCATGGATAAAAATACATATTAAAAACTACAGATCTGGAATCTAATAATCTACAGATATCAACTTTTTGGACATCTATCTCCTAGTGAAGGACTGAGTTATGTATTTTTCCTTTTCTGCTGTTTTTTATTTGTCTTTAAAACGACCGTAATGCAAAATGCTTTTTTTTTAATATGATACAAAAATATTAGGTGGTAAAACAGTTAAGAGAAAATACAGTAAGTTACTATATATACAAAAAAAGAAGTTTAAGTTCTGCTACAAGAACTTCCTCTTCTTCAACTTTTTGTAGAGACGTCTGCATCAAGTAAAGTCTGCTGTAAGCAATATTGTCAGCGAATTAAGGACTTAATGCAGCCACCTTAGACTATATTACTATTAGGTTTGTGTGTTTTTTTGACTAGAAAAAGCATTAAGAGAAAACTCGAGACTAGATTTACTCAATCGTAGCCCCCTACTCGGTGAAAAGTTGGTATCTTCCGATGAATGGCGTTACTCGCGGAAGTCGCCCGGTGTTTGTAGCACTTCCGTCTTCTGCTCCAACGGGGACACAGAAATGGTATGATTGCCTTTCAGCACTCAAAAATGCGAATTGTGTTTAATTTATGTGATTATAGTTACGTAAATGATGATGCTGATGCGCGGTAAAAGTCTGATTCCAGGTGTTTGTTTCTGCGTTGGTGAGAAGTTGCTCAGTGCTAAATCACTAACATTAGCTAACCTCCCCACCCATATTTCACAGTGCCGAGTTTACTGATGTTTGACCATTCTTTGTGCGTTAACCTTGCCAGCCCTTTCAAATTAAGGGTTTGTGTATTATGGACAAGGCAACTTAAATTGACCTCGTTTCATGTTGTGCCTTCATTCACATAAAATGATTAACAGACACCCCTTATTTTGTTTTTTAACATAATTGCGTTGTGCTACAATTGTTTTTCCAGTAGAGTTACACCTTTGAATAAACTGGTGTATGAGTTCACATTCTGTCGAGCTGCTTCCTGCTGTGATATTTGCCTGTTTGGTTATGCACCACACAGATGAGTGTATTGCAACTATTTCTTAGGTGTTTTTAGCTTCTCTTACTTTTTACAGCCTAGTTCTATGCAGTGAGAGATTTCTGAATTCAGGCAGCTCACATAATGCTAAAGAAGGTCAACGTTTAAATAATGCATCATCTTTAATGCAGGTTTGCACTTCCTCCATGTCTTGAATTGAAGTTCAGGAAGTGTCGAGCTTGAGAATCTGTGAAGACATTCATGGTCTTTGCCGGTGGACTTAGCCACTTAATGTGCACAGGGTAGTTTTTTTTTTTTTCCTTTTGGAGGGCTTGTGTAGGACTATCCCAAAAATTCCCCTGCAGGTTCAGGCGTGTGTCGAACAAATAGAGTGGAGGTTGTGAGTCGCTTGCTGAGTGTAACATTGCAGAAACGGTTCATCGTGCTGAGTACTGATTTCGTTTGATTTGTTTCACCAGACAGCGACTCTGCGTCCGTACCTGAATGCGGTGCGTGCTACACTGCAGGCAGCACTCTGTCTGGAAAACTTCTCCTCACAGGTGGTTGAAAGACACAACAAACCTGAGGTTGAAGTCCGGTAAGTGTGTGTGACTCTGTTTGCATGTGTGTTTAATTTGTGTGTAAAAGTTACATGATAGGTTAGCAGCCTACATGCACACATCTGACTGGTTCAGACATAACATTAAAGGTTTCAAATGTTTGATTAGGCCAAGAGAATACTATCCTAAGCTGCAGTATACAGCCAAACTTGCCAATTCAGGATATTCTTCAGACTGTCACTTCAGATTTTAAAGAAATAGTGGACATTTGAGAATTTATTTTTACTCGTGAGCATCTGGGGTTAGTTTAATATTACGTTTTTGGTTTACACGTGGTGATTATTCCAAGGTTCTTACACTCGTGACATCATGAGACCGCTGTTAGTGTTGTAATCATTTTATCAAAACTTTTTTCTGTTGGATAAAGCATAAATTACATATAAATAATAAATGAAAAGCTTAAAAAAATTAAAAACAGAAATGTTGCATTGATTGTATAAAATTTGTATAAATATAGCTTATTTAGAATTACCAGTGTTTGTGCGTATAATTTAATGTTTTTGTCTAATTGTCTCAACAGGAGCAGTAAGGAGCTGTTGCTTCAGCCTGTCGTGATCAGTAGGAATGACAAAGAGAAGGTTCTAATAGAAGGTTCCATCAACTCTGTGCGAGTCAGCATTGCTGTCAAACAGGTAAGCACATCTGCCGTTTTATCCTAAACTCACTCTTGCTATCCTTTCTGAGATAGGTTTTGAAATGTTAAGTTCTGAATACAGAAAACGCTACTAATAATAAAAAAGAGAAGTATTGTGGTGGATACGAGACAAGTGAGGTTGGTTTCAATCTGAGTCAGTAATATCAACACATTCAGTCCACTGAAAACAGTAAGCCAGTGGTTTTCAACCAGGGGCCCACTTTTAAAGAGCCTCAGCAAAACTCTACTGGGGCTGCAGGATTACTATATTAACCCCACAAATAATCCAATTGGATTAGTTTAATTTATCAAAATTGGAAAACAAGCAATTATTTTATAATTGAAGCAGAAATACCAAAAATGTCTTAGCCTCCGAATACTTTGAATATTGTGATGGGGATGGAGGTCACCAAGGTCGAGGTCGGTTTATATTTCCATAAAACAAGCTAAGAATCCAGTCCATTTTTTGTTTCTGTCTTTAATGGTCTGTGATTGGATGATCCACCTCAACTTGTCCATCGAAGGCTGATGAGATTGAAAAGATCCTGTGTCACAAGTTCATGCGCTTCATGATGATGAGAGCTGAGAACTTCTTCATCCTCCGAAGAAAACCTGTGGAGGTGAGGGAGAGTGGAGAAACATGTTATTTATTTCTTGCTTGCAAAAAGTCTTCAGTTCTTGAGTGATGAATAACCCTAATTTCTTTTGTCAGGGATATGACATCAGTTTCCTCATTACTAACTTCCACACAGAACAAATGTACAAGCATAAGTTGGTGGATTTTGTCATCCATTTTATGGAGGAGATCGATAAGGAAATCAGTGAGATGAAACTGTCCGTCAACGCCAGGGCTCGCATAGTTGCCGAGGAGTTCCTCAAAAATGTGAGTATTTTTGTCGTATGATCTAATGGAACGACAATAGCCTTACTCTTACTTTTTTCTCGTTGTGCTTGACAGTTTTAGGAAATTTTCAGTACACCTGCTGGCTGCAATACCTGTGTCACCTTCGTCACCGGAAAAAAAAATGATGGAGAGCTGTGGGGCCAGTGAGGAAGTAGTTAAGTTGGGAGTTGATTCCTGGACCACCAGCGAAGGTGGGACAGCTGGATCCAGAGGGTGCCATCTGTCACCAGAATGAATTCAGAGTATTGCAGTTTTGTAACTTGAGAGCAAAGTAACAGTTTTCACAGACAGGCACGGTACTTCTTTTGTTCTTTTTTTTTTATTATTATTCTTTAAATTTTTTTGCCCCCTGTCTCTTTTTTTTACTTTTGCTAATGGTCTAATTTTAATTTTTTTGCTTGTTTGTTTCTTCACATTCGGCAATTCCATTTGTGTATTCTGCAGTAGTAAAGTGCTCACAATGTTGCAATATTCTGAATATGCCTCAGCTTTCTATCGTGCTGATGAATATTAATGAGTATGTACTGTACATATTAAAAAGGATAGACTCATTTTACCTCTGCCTTTGAAAAAACCTTAAAATCAGGGTGGGTCTATATAAATTAAACCTCATTAATACTCATGAGCACAAAGAAAAAATGTTCAGTGTCCAATAATTTAAACAGTTCGTTTTATTAGTGTTTTTATAAATATATATACTGTGTTCAGATGACCATTTTTCATGTTGCGTTTTGATATTACAAAAACCTCACGCAGGTCCACATGGATCTTACAAATCATATCAGTCATGGCAAAATAATGATGACAATGCTAAATAAATCCCTTTATTGCTTGTGCTGTGTTGTTTATTGTGGGAATGCCCAGTCTTGGGTTGGTTACGTTCTACAGTTAGTTTAGCTTCTGTACATTATGAATGTTACAGTATGTCCAGTGCAATGATGGCCCATATTTGAAGAGCTAGAGAATGGTCAGTAACAATTTGATATGCAGCACCTTTATGATAGTTGGTGGAAAAAGAGATTTCATATCATCACAAGATAAAGCATATACAGTCTAATCTATATAAACAGAATGGAGAATTCTGATTAAGGTTTTTAAAAAAGCATATATTATTTATTATTGTCTTTTCTTTGTTTAGATGAGTAAAATGAATTCATTAAAAAATTGAATGTTAAGGAGGGGAGGGGAAGGGGGGTTATGAAACCTTTATTAATGCATATAATACAGTACATCTTTTCGAACAATACGATTTATCTAGTTTCATCTGTTGTCTCTTTGTAGCATAGTAAAGGTTTTTTATAGCAATCTCAAAGTTGTTTCCACAACTTTTTCTTCTTTTTATAATTAAAATGAGATAATAAAAAATAAAGTACTCGCCCATCTGGTCTCCCTTCGGGCGGTTGTATATTTTGTTGTTTTTGAAGGGCAGCTGCTTGAGTGTATCTATATTTGTACTTAATCCTTATAAGATGATAATGTGAAATATCATGTATCCCTTTTTATTGAGGAGATGAGCTCACCGTTGTGGGTAAGCTCTTGGGAATTTTTTCAGCACTTTCCCCCTTTACAGAACCCCTATCTTGTTTCCTATCCCAAGGAAATGTAATTGGTATAAATCATCTGATCTTGTGTTGAAATGGCATGCAGTTCTTCGACAACCACAAGAGATGGGTTAGGGGGGGAAAAGCTGCCAGTGATAAAGTCACCCTTGTTTCATCATAAAAATACAAAACTTAAAAAAAAAACAGTCAGATCACAAAATTGTGACAACTATTGTGTTTAAACACTAGATGGAAAAATGCAAATGCTTGTTTTACATCAAATCTCACACCTCAAACCATATATGAGAAGCAGATGAAGACATGGCATCCATACATTAGCAGCTGACGTTCACTTTGGCATCCTGTCTGTGTGCCCATTAATCTCATTTAAAAATTGAAATTCCATGTCTTTTATCAAATGTATGTTTGGAAGGAATTTGCAACAGTATACATGTGACATTTGCAGGCTCCCCCTCAGCTAAAGTGAGATGTCCCACAGTGCCAAGGAACATTGTTAAGATTGAATTGATACAATTTACACCACTGCAGTGGAATATATTTTAACATGTACATACATTTTATTACAGAGCATTAAGGTTCTCACATGATTCTAATGTTATTGTTACATGAGTTTTCTATCATTTTTATGAAAACATTTTTTTTTATATGCATGTTTGCAATGTTTAAAGCTTCAATATATGTCTTTGATATGCAAATCTCCGGACTGTTTTGAAAATGTGTAAATATTGGAACCAAACTGCAAAGCTCTGTCTAAAATCACTTTAGATTTATCGTCAGATAAAAATAATATTCCAGAGAGAGATGCTTAGCTGAGGGCAGTCCAAGCACCAAATACAGAAAGTGAGTTTTGCTGACTGAACACTTTGTGCTCTATATAACAAGAAGTTGAGTGCGAAGCCATTTACCGGGGCTGGCTTCAAGTAGGTGAGTTCTAAATTCCAGTTAGTTTGCAAAAAGATTTATTTTATAGTTTATTTAATGTGTTATGTTTGCATACAAATAATTAGATGTACTTAATGAAGGAATGTGTTTTATATATAGATTTCTCACATCAGTTATCCAACTTCTACTGACTGAAGGCGAAAGGAGGTAAAAATCTACTATATGATCTCATTAAACAATATTCACCATTAGTGCAGTAATGTTTGAATGATCGCTTACTATTGAATGATCAATATCCTTAATGTTATTGATGTTTGGTCTATTTATCTAGTAAAGTGGCACCATGAGTGGGGACTCAGAAATGGAGTGTTTTGGCCCAGCTGCCGTTTACCTCCGGAAGCCAGAAAGAGAGAGAATTGAGGCTCAGAACACACCATTTGATGCCAAGACAGCATACTTTGTCACAGACCAAAAGGAGATGTACCTCAAAGGGGTGCTAGCCAGTAAAGAGGGTGGCAAAGCCACTGTCAAAACGCTGTGCGGCAAAGTAAGTTAAAAAGTTTACATCTAACAACCAAGTAACAATAAAAATAAATAAGGTACTGCGAGTTTCAAATATAATTATCTGAGCCTAGTGTTTTTAGTTTTCATATTAAACACTACTCTACTCTGTGATCATTTGCTATGTTTTTTTCTCAAAAAGACTATCACAGTGAAGGAAGATGAAATTTTTCCAATGAATCCCCCCAAGTTCGATAAGATAGAGGACATGGCCATGATGACCCACCTCAGTGAACCCACTGTGCTGTACAACCTCAAAGAGCGTTACGCAGCATGGATGATCTACGTATGTAATGAAATGAACAGTAGCCTACTTCATCCTTCAAATGCAATATACTGTTTTATTTAAAATAAAATCTTCATTTGCAGACCTATTCTGGGTTGTTCTGTGTCACTGTGAACCCCTATAAGTGGCTCCCAGTGTACGATTCTGCAGTTGTGACAGCCTACAGGGGCAAAAAAAGAATTGAAGCTCCACCTCACATCTTCTCCATCTCTGACAACGCCTATCAGTTCATGCTTACTGGTATGACCTTGTGGAAGAAAATAGTTTTTTTCGTTAATCTTTGTTGGGGTTTAGACTTTTTAGACATTTTAGACTTTGCTGGGTAAAATCAAATATCTCTCTGCTCTCCATAGATCGTGAGAATCAGTCGATCTTGATTACGTGAGTATTTTGGGGGATTTTTTAGAGTTTGGTTTACTTTAACTTTTAAGTTACAATAAGAAATACATTAAGAGAAACTGGGTCAATTTTATGTTGAATTATTGTGTTTTCAGTGGAGAATCTGGTGCAGGAAAGACTGTGAACACCAAACGTGTCATCCAGTACTTTGCGACAATCGCTGTAGCTGGAGGACAGAAGAAGGCAGAGCCCGTCCCTGGGAAAATGCAGGTATTTGCAATATTTATTTTGATGATATCTGGTATTTACATCCTTTTGATTAATCAGGGAATTAATCAAATGGATGTTCTTTAAGGCATTCAAGAGGCATTCATTCTTCATTTCAAAAGGATAGCAGAGTGCTTGCTTGACAGCATAATTAAAGTTATTCTGTACATCAGGGGTCTCTGGAGGATCAAATCATTGCAGCCAACCCCTTGCTGGAAGCCTATGGGAATGCCAAGACTGTGAGGAATGACAACTCTTCCCGCTTTGTAAGTATTGAGCCAACTGCCATACTCTACTAAGCGTTTTGATTCTGTAATGGAAAACTGTTGTCTAATCAGTCTTGCATCTGGTAAAATCATCAGGGTAAATTTATCCGAATTCATTTTGGCACCACTGGAAAACTGGCATCAGCTGATATTGAAACTTGTGAGTTCATTCTTCATTCTTTTAGACTGATATTGTGCACATTCCTTTTATCCCTTTGATAATCATGTTATCGATCCATAGATCTGCTGGAAAAGTCCAGAGTAACTTTCCAGTTGTCAGCTGAGAGGAGCTACCATATCTTCTACCAGCTCTGCACTGGCCATAAACCAGAACTTCTGGGTAAGAAACTCTAGATTATTGCATTAGGATCATATTTTGCAATGTATGATTTGGATTTAATAAAGATTGCAAGAACATATAATGTGAGCAGATAATGTTTGTGCAACAGTATTAAGTCTTTCTTTGCTGTCATATTTCTCTTGTAGAGGCTCTTTTGATCACCACTAACCCATACGACTATCCAATGGTCAGTCAGGGTGAGATCACAGTCAAGAGCATCAATGATGTGGAAGAGTTCATTGCAACTGATGTAAGTAGAATTCAAATATCTGAGCACTTAACATTTGCTGCATGATCTTATAATTTTATACTCTGGATATCTCTGATACACTATGTCTGATATGTTATATTAAAGGTACATACATTTGATTGTTTCTGACTTGCAGACAGCCATTGATATCCTGGGCTTTAACGCTGATGAGAAAATAGGCATCTACAAGCTGACAGGAGCTGTGATGCATCATGGGAACATGAAGTTCAAGCAGAAGCAGAGGGAGGAGCAGGCTGAGCCTGATGGAACTGAGGGTATGACTTCAAATTTAGCTATAAAAACAAGCATATATGGTTGTAAGATGGATAAAAAAAAATTGTACATTTTTCTTTTAGTGGCTGATAAAATCGCTTACCTCTTGGGACTGAACTCTGCTGACATGCTCAAAGCCTTGTGTTATCCCAGAGTGAAGGTCGGGAATGAATATGTGACCAAAGGTCAAACTGTTCCTCAGGTGTGTGCATTTAAAA
>JAUMHI010000041.1:13443121-13455311 GCA_032359435.1 Enteromius unitaeniatus | reverse complement strand
AGCCCAAACCTGCCAAAGGCAAGGCTGAGGCCCACTTCTCCTTGGTGCACTATGCTGGAACTGTGGATTACAACATCGCAGGCTGGCTGGATAAGAACAAGGACCCTCTGAATGACTCAGTTGTTCAGCTGTACCAGAAGTCTTCAGTGAAACTTTTATCTCACCTCTATGCTACTCATGCTGGTTCTGAAGGTCAGCAAAACATCACTTCATATATCTGAGAGTATTACTATTCTTCAGTATTTATTTTTTAAATAAATGTATTACAATATTTACTTATTATATTTGTATTATTTATTATACTGTGCAGAGGCAGGAGGTAAAAAGGGAGGCAAGAAAAAGGGTGGCTCTTTCCAGACAGTATCTGCTCTGTTTAGGGTAAGTTTACCATGTACAATATGTGTTCATGTTATATGTGTTCGAAAATTAAAATATGCACTTGTACACTGGTTAAGCATTTCAACATATTTTGGATAAAATTCTACAGGAGAACTTGGGTAAGCTGATGACCAACTTGAGGAGCACACATCCCCATTTTGTGCGCTGCCTGATTCCAAATGAATCAAAAACCCCTGGTTGGTATTTTTCAATAATAAATAGTATTTAGTATAAAAATATCACATTTGTTTAGCTGTAATAAAAATACTTAGACACCTATTTAAGAATTCTTAAGATTAAGATCCCTCTATCTATTTTTCCAGGTCTTATGGAGAACTTTCTGGTCATCCACCAGTTGCGCTGTAACGGTGTACTTGAAGGAATCAGAATTTGCAGAAAAGGTTTCCCAAGCAGAATCCTCTATGGTGACTTTAAGCAGAGGTATCTCATATACATGCCATATGTAAATATCATGCACATATTATTTTTTATTTTAGGGTAATTCAGATGAAAAGTGAACTGAAATGTAATGAAATCACTTCTGTTTCAGGTACAAAGTATTGAATGCAAGTGTCATCCCTGAGGGTCAGTTCATTGACAATAAAAAGGCTTCAGAGAAGCTTCTTGGCTCTATTAATGTAGACCATTCCCAGTACAAGTTTGGACACACCAAGGTACACACTATCAAAAATATTTTGTAATGTATTTTGTAGATATTAGATAGTAGTGCATAAATTCTTTATCACTTCTTTGTGCTAGGTGTTTTTCAAAGCTGGTCTGCTGGGTACCCTTGAGGAGATGCGAGATGAAAAACTAGCTGAGCTGGTTACCATGACTCAGGCTCTTTGTCGGGGATACGTTATGAGGAAAGAGTTTGTCAAAATGATGGAGAGGAGGTATGGTTTTGCATAAGATATTATATGGTATGGGGTAACATAGTACTTACATACAGTATCTGGCCATTTTTTCTGATTCTGTGATCCAGAGAGTCCATCTTCTCCATCCAGTACAACATCCGCTCATTCATGAATGTGAAACACTGGCCATGGATGAAGCTGTATTTTAAGATCAAGCCTCTGCTAAAGAGTGCAGAAACTGAGAAGGAAATGGCAGCCATGAAGGAGAATTTTGAGAAAATGAAGGAAGATCTAGCAAAGGCACTCGCCAAGAAGAAGGAGCTGGAGGAGAAGATGGTTTCATTGCTGCAGGAAAAAAATGACCTGCAGTTACAAGTGGCATCTGTGAGTTTTTTAGCACCAGATGACAAATGATCAATTTTATCTTTAGAATTGGTCTATATATAAAAATGCACCACTTCAAATCCAAATTAAATGATTCTCTAATCAATAGGAATCAGAAAACCTTTCCGATGCTGAGGAGAGATGTGAAGGGCTAATCAAAAGCAAGATCCACATGGAGGCAAAACTTAAAGAGACAAATGAAAGATTAGAGGATGAGGAAGAAATCAATGCTGAACTGACAGCCAAGAAGAGAAAACTAGAGGATGAGTGCTCTGAGCTGAAGAAAGACATTGATGATTTAGAGCTTACCTTGGCCAAAGTGGAGAAGGAGAAACATGCCACTGAGAACAAGGTTTACTATCTTTATTCATATTACACATGAAATATCTGACCTGTGTGACTTACAATTTCATAAAATGTATTTATTAGGTGAAAAATCTTACAGAGGAGATGACCTCACTGGATGAAAGCATTGCAAAGTTAACCAAAGAGAAGAAAGCCCTCCAAGAGGCACATCAGCAAACTTTGGATGATCTGCAGGCAGAGGAAGACAAAGTCAATACTCTGACAAAAGCCAAATCCAAACTTGAACAACAAGTGGATGATGTAAGTTACAATAGTTGCTGCAATATATTTGTTGATTTGTTTAACTTTAGATGTATACGCCTTTCAGACTTACCAATTATGAAATTTTGCTTAATAGCTGGAAGGTTCTCTGGAGCAAGAAAGGAAAATCCGTATGGACCTTGAGAGAGCCAAGAGAAAGCTTGAGGGTGACCTGAAACTATCCCAAGAGTCCATAATGGACCTGGAGAATGACAAGCAACAATCAGACGAGAAGATAAAGAAGTAAGATCTTTTTATTTGAAATGTTTTGGAGAGAATAATATTTCTGATGGTACATAAATCATCTGTTACAACTTTCTTCCACAGGAAGGACTTTGAGATAAGCCAACTTCTAAGTAAGATTGAGGATGAACAGTCTATTAGTATTCAGCATCAAAAGAAGATCAAGGAACTCCAGGTCACCTCTCAATGAATAACACTAGCATCACTGATTGTGTAATCTGGTTCAAGTAAGTCTGATCTTCATCATAACCACTATTTATTTCAGGCTCGTATTGAGGAGCTGGAGGAAGAAATTGAGGCAGAACGTGCTGCTCGCGCAAAGGTCGAGAAGCAGAGGTCTGATCTGTCCAGGGAACTTGAGGAGATCAGCGAGAGGCTTGAAGAAGCAGGCGGTGCTACTTCTGCCCAGATTGAGATGAACAAAAAACGTGAGGCTGAGTTCCAGAAACTACGCCGTGATCTGGAGGAGTCCACCTTGCAGCATGAAGCGACCGCTGCATCTCTCCGCAAGAAGCAGGCTGACACTGTGGCAGAGCTGGGAGAGCAGATTGACAACCTCCAGCGTGTGAAACAAAAGCTGGAAAAAGAAAAGAGTGAATACAAAATGGAGATTGATGACCTGTCAAGCAGTATGGAGGCTGTTGCCAAATCAAAGGCACGAGAATTACTTTTCCTGAATATTGCATTTTTAATATAACAGTCATATTCATAGCAGTTTTTCCTTTCAGGGTAACTTGGAGAAGATGTGCCGTACCCTTGAAGATCAACTGAGTGAAATTAAAACCAAAAACGATGAAACGATCCGTCAACTAAATGAAATAAGTGCACAAAAAGCAAGACTGGCTACTGAGAATGGTAGGTTTGAGTACAAAAGCCACACTTTTCACACAAAATTCCAAATTTTAGGTTTTGCCTTTATTTTCACAGTTTCATGGAATTCTTTTTTCTTTTAAAAGGTGAATTCAGTCGCCAGCTAGAGGAAAAAGAAGCACTTGTTTCTCAGTTGACTCGAGGCAAGCAAGCTTTTACTCAGCAGATTGAGGAGCTTAAGAGACAAATTGAGGAAGAATCCAAGGTAAGTGTTTACTATTTTGGTAGCACGTGTCTCATAGCTGATATTAGCAACATTAGCAAATAATGCTTTCGTTATTGCTTTTGCAGGCCAAAAACGCCCTGGCTCATTCTGTTCAGTCAGCACGACATGACTGTGATCTGCTTAGAGAGCAGTACGAGGAGGAACAGGAGGCTAAATCTGAGCTCCAGCGTGGCATGTCAAAGGCCAACAGTGAAGTAGCTCAGTGGAGATCAAAATATGAGACTGATGCCATTCAGCGCACCGAAGAGCTCGAGGAAGCAAAGTAAATGAAATCACCTGTTTCAACAGGAAATAAAGTAGAAGCAATGACTTAAATTTCATTGTTGCTCCTAGGAAAAAGCTTGCTCAGCGTTTGCAGGATGCTGAAGAGTCCATTGAGGCTGTGAACTCAAAGTGTGCCTCTCTGGAAAAAACCAAGCAGCGACTGCAGGGTGAAGTTGAGGATCTCATGATCGATGTGGAGAGAGCTAATGCTCTTGCCGCCAATCTTGACAAAAAGCAGAGGAACTTTGACAAGGTACAAAGGTGCATAAATTGTTGCAAATTGTACCACAAGGTAGGTAAGGTCTTTGCTCACAAATTTAATTTACTTTTTCCAAGGTACTGGCAGAGTGGAAGCAAAAGTATGAAGAAAGCCAAGCAGAACTAGAAGGAGCTCAAAAAGAGGCCCGTTCTCTTAGTACAGAGCTTTTTAAGATGAAGAACTCCTATGAAGAAGCACTGGATCAGCTGGAGACCCTCAAGAGGGAGAACAAAAACCTTCAGCGTAAGATTTTTTTACAAATACAAAGTGCAGATGATAGACCATTTCCATGCTTCCAAGTGAATTCTTTGGTTTTTATGTTATTTAGAGGAAATCTCTGACTTGACTGAACAAATTGGAGAGACTGGGAAGACCATTCATGAGCTGGAGAAATCCAAGAAGATAGTTGAAACAGAGAAAATGGAAATCCAGGCTGCTCTTGAGGAAGCTGAGGTAAGCTGAGGTGTTTCAAAATAACTACTATAATATTAAACAAAACAGTTTTTTTGTGTGATGTTAATTGATTATTGTTCTTTTACTGATTAACAGGGAACTCTGGAACATGAGGAATCTAAGATTCTTCGTATCCAGCTTGAGCTAAGCCAAGTCAAAGGGGAGATCGATCGTAAATTGGCTGAAAAAGATGAGGAAATTGAACAGATTAAAAGGAATAGCCAAAGAGTGATTGATTCCATGCAGAGCACTCTAGACTCTGAGATCAGGAGCAGAAATGAAGCTCTAAGAGTCAAGAAGAAGATGGAAGGAGACCTCAATGAGATGGAGATTCAGTTGAGCCACGCAAATCGCCAGGCTGCTGAAGCTCAGAAACAGCTCAGGAACGTCCAAGGACAGCTCAAGGTAAAACCGTGGAGCTTTTGTAAAAGTTCCCCTTGTCCGTACTTATTCTATTAAAACAAGTTATATATCTTTTAATAGGATGCCCAACTCCATCTTGATGAGGCTTTACGAGCACAAGAGGACATGAAAGAGCAGGTTGCTATGGTTGACCGCAGGAACAACCTGATGCAGGCTGAGATTGAGGAGCTGAGATCTGCTCTGGAGCAGACAGAGAGAGCTCGGAAAGTGGCTGAGCAGGAACTTGTGGATGCCAGTGAGCGTGTAGGACTTCTACACTCCCAGGTTTGCTTTCAAGTGCTTCCATTTAATTCAGCTGGGCTCTTAGAGAAAATCATCAATAGTAAACCATATTACTCTGCAATATACAGAACACAAGTCTCATCAACACCAAAAAGAAGCTTGAGACTGATTTAGTTCAAATTCAAGGTGAAGTGGATGATGCTGTTCAGGAGGCACGAAATGCAGAGGAGAAGGCTAAGAAAGCTATTACTGATGTAAGTGCCTATTTATATGATACTAATGATATGTTCTGCATGACCACATTTATATCCAGTCAAATGCAATTAAGTACATTTAGTGAACAATGAAAAAGACCTGTGGTCATGTCACTACGACTGCAGGCTGCCATGATGGCAGAAGAGCTGAAGAAAGAACAGGACACAAGCGCTCATCTTGAGAGGATGAAGAAGAACCTGGAGGTTACAGTCAAAGACCTGCAGCACCGTCTGGATGAGGCTGAGAGTCTGGCCTTGAAGGGAGGAAAGAAGCAGCTCCAGAAACTGGAAGCTAGGGTACTTTATGTGCAATTTATAAGATGGTTATGACATCCAAAGGGTAGACTAGTATTTTTGTAATCTTATTTTTCTATATATTTTTCAGGTTCGTGAACTGGAGAATGAGGTTGAGACTGAGCAAAGAAAAGGTGCCGAAGCTATTAAAGGAGTTCGGAAATATGAGAGAAGAGTGAAGGAACTCACTTACCAGGTAGATGGTTTTACTTAACAACTAAGAAGAAATGGTTCAATCACAGAGCAACATTAGTTACAATGCAATGTCAATATTACAATGTCTTTTTAACAGACTGAAGAGGATAAGAAGAATGTAACCAGACTGCAGGATCTGGTGGACAAACTGCAGCTGAAAGTGAAGTCCTATAAGAGACAAGCGGAAGAATCTGTAAGTAGGATTATATGGTCATATTTCATCATAATCATTATTATTTTGCTTGACAATTTCTTAAACTAATGATTCATGGGTAATCTCATCACAGGAGGAACAGGCCAGCACTCACCTGGCAAGGTATAGGAAGGTGCAGCATGAGATGGAAGAAGCCCAGGAGAGAGCTGACATCGCCGAGTCCCAGGTCAACAAGCTCAGGGCAAAGAGTCGTGACCTCGGAAAGGTATTTTTAAGTTATTCAAAATTAAACTTAAAAGTCCAGAACGTTTGACTGCTATTCATTTTTTTATTTATTCATCTGCAGGGAAAAGATGTTGCAGAGTAAACATCACCTTTCAAGAAGAGTCAGCAATAAACAATCATATAATATGAATTTGTGCTATGTCTGAGTCATGTGGTCAATAAAGTTGTTCACCAACCAACAATCACTGAAGTGTTTTCTTCTGATGCCACAAAAACTATTAAATCTTCAATAAAAATGAAAGCTTCTTACCAGGATTAAAGTATCCATATTAACGAGAAACTATAGTTACTTGATTCGCTCTATAAACATAATGTGGCCTTTGTTTTTACAGAACTGTAGTCAACAAGACCATAGTAGAAGTGTCTTAATTCACAAGTACCTTTTTGGTGCATATTGGATTAAAACCAAATAAATGACTTAATCAGCCTACATTGTGTTCTGTCACTCAAAATCTACACTTCTGTGAACTAACGCCACATTGGATAGCAGTCTCGTATGAAATCCAAAGGATGTCCAAGTCATATCAGTTAACAAGCTCTTGTCATTTTAAGACTTATCGTCTAGAAGATGATTCACAATAATCATAACCTTTCACTGAAACCTCTACAGAAAGACTGGTTGAAAACACACTTTATCCATGTGCATTTATCTAAACCATAACCAATAACACAAAACACTTTTGGGAAAGTTATAAATTCTAAATATAAATATATATTACCCCACATACCACCTTATCGCTTACCGGTTACCTCAGCATCTATCTAAAGTATCTTAAAATGTATTATAATGAACCTTTAGTTTCACCATACATTTCAAATCAGCTGTAGACTAAGAACCTTTACAAACTTATAATTTTGTTATGAATAATATGCAAATTTTTATGCAGCTCATCATGTTTTGTGCTGGTGGTGGCTCGGACTAATGTACCACTAAATGAAATTGATATTTATTCCACTTATGCGCCTCCCTTTACAAATAAATGGAAGGTTAATTCCTTATTTTATGTTAGGAAGTTTGTTTACTTACAATTGTGTTTGTTCAGCTCACTAAATATGATTAGTATCAGGTTCACTATGTTACTACTTTCCTCACGTTACATTTCAAAGATTTTCCCAAAGCATGAAAAGAGCACCAGGATCTAATCTTTTTATCTGTCATTCTGCCATGGTTTGAACCAATATTTTTGTGAATCGCGCCCTGTGAGTTAACACAAACCTGGAAGCAAAATCACAAAACTGCATTAAAAATTTAAAATAAATAAAAATATAATGAAAATGTATACTTATCTGTGGTGGTACACAAAAAGGACCCCAACTGCACCCACCAAGAGATAGAGAGAGACTTAAGCAGCAGATCTTTGCACGGTTAATAGTGTAAATGCGGCATCATACTCACACACTGAACAATAAAGCAAAGCCAGGACAGACTCATTTGTCTTTTACCATGAGAAGCAAAGATGCTGTATTATATTTCAAAGTCCTAAAATAAGAAGCCGCAATGATTTGAAACTATGATACGACTGTCTCATCCAAGAACCGTTGCACCAACCCACAATCTTTAATGGTGCACACTTGCAGGCTCTTGACAGACACTAAAACACTTGGATTTTGTTTTGTAATGTAATGCAGGAAGTTCAAGACACAATAAATCCCCTGAGCCTTCTGCCATTTGGTGGGTCAAGACTGCACTGGTGGCTATATTTGTATTTTGTCCAAATAAGAATGTTGTGTTATGTGTGGGTGATCAAGTTTCACATTTTTATTCAATGAAGCCCATTATATCTCAAGAGTAACTCCTCCACAATTTTTTAAGCTTTCTGCTCTTTGCCAGTATAGGCTCACCTTTCCAGTGGAAAGACTGACCTTAAGGCTCACAAAGCCCACTTTAAATCAAATCTCATGTTACACCAAGCCAAACAGAGGAGGACTATCAGACAAAACAGGGCCTGATCCACAGGTCATCTTAATGAAGCGGCATCCAGTTTGATGTATTCATTAGATACATTAGAATCATTAGTTACATGTTCTAAATCAGATATACATACATGTACACTGATTATGCATAACACATGTCTATTTAAATCTTAAAAGTGCATAAAAGGCCATGCACACATTATTTCAGCACTCTCAATGTGGAAAGGCACAGCTATTAGCACACAATGACTCAAGTTGGCCTGTTGACATCAAGGATTTTGTCACCACCTTGGACTTTGTTTCATCCCCAAGAGAGGGCTGGAGAGCCTCAGCTGTTCTTAGCAAGGAAAGGCATGATCTTTTGGCCTCCCTGCTTGTTTCTTGAAGAGACAGAAGTATACCAATTTGATTTCTTTGTAACATGTCAAAATTGTAAGGCTCCTGTAACTTTACACAAGTGACATTTCAAGTCTTCTCCAAAACGAGGTGGATGATTTATTATTTACAGACATTGTGAGGTTTAGATGCACTGACTTGGACATTGTGGTTATTAATTTGCTCTCCCTATTTATGTCCACTGAATTCTTTAAGTTAAAAAGAAACAATTTACTATCCTTGTAGGGTCATGATGGAGCACTACAGTTTTGTCAATTTGTCATGTGATCCATTTTTGTGCATACTGTAAAGATGCAGATTCTGACCAATAGTGACAAGTAATTCATAACAGCTCAGGATTGCATTTAAACACTTAAAATGTGGACAAAAAAAACTCTCCACATTTCTGTACTAGATAATAACATTTTGAAAAGATATAACCATCGTGGAATGACTACTCATTTCAAGAGATAAAAATAATACAGTGATGTTGCGGAAGGGGACAAATGTTAGAGGGTAAACAGGACTCATGACCAAAAATGAGATGCTGAACTGCGCTGAGAGGACCCTTACACTCTAGTATAAAAGAGGGCTTTCCTGACTCCTCCCAGGGCTCACAAGTACACAGCAAAGGTAAGTGAACGCTAAGCTACAAAGCAAACACTTTCTCTAAACACAATTCCGCTTTTTATTTTTGTTACATTTAACATATAAATATTTTAGGCTTTTTATTACTAATTACAAAATTGTGCTCTTCAATGAACACTTACTGTATGCTAAATACAGAAATTTATTTTGCCTTGATGACTCATTTTATAATTTGTGCAAGTTTCAACTGAAAAAAAGTTCCCTGTTTTAGTTTATAGTACACAGAGGTGGTGAATTACAACATCAAGATTAAGTCCTAAGAGTTGGTGCAATACAAAGGTAAACATTATCTTTTTAATTAACTCTAAATTATGCAAGATTTTCTGTTTTAGCAATGTTATGTCATTCTTAACCACGAAAAATTAATTTGTTTATATGATTGTATATATCAGGATTGTTTTGGTGGAAATGTTAATGAACCAAGTACTGGGTTATTTTACACTTTATTTAATACATGAATAAACACAAATGTTTCTTTGAATGTAACTTCTATAACAAACAGTATCGATTGTTCTTCTGTCAGAGTTCCACCATGAGTACGGATGCGGAAATGGAGTGTTTTGGCCCTGCGGCCGTCTACCTCCGCAAGCCAGAGAAAGAACGAATAGAATCTCAAAATAAGCCATTTGATGCCAAAACTGCCTATTTTGTGGCTGAACCCAAGGAGATGTACCTCAAAGGGGTCCTCAAGAGTCGGGAAGGTGGTAAAGCCACAGTGCAAACTCTGTGTGGCAAAGTGGGTATAAGAGCTCCTTAGATAAAATTAGCCAAATAAATGTTACAGCCATCTGCATTGCTTCTTTGATAACTGTAAAACGACACTCCCTCCAGACCATCACAGTAAAGGAGGATGACATCTTTCCAATGAATCCCCCCAAGTTCGATAAGATAGAGGACATGGCCATGATGACCCACCTCAACGAACCCACAGTGCTGTACAACCTCAAAGAGCGTTATGCAGCATGGATGATCTATGTATGTGACCAAAAATGCTTGTGCTTGTGTTAATCTGTTTGAAAAGCATTGTACTATTTAATTTATAAATCAATGCAATGTCTATATTTACCATGTAAAATAACATTACTCTTTTGCAGACCTATTCTGGGTTGTTCTGTGTCACTGTGAACCCCTATAAGTGGCTCCCAGTGTACGATGCTGCAGTTGTGACAGGCTACAGGGGCAAAAAAAGAATTGAAGCTCCCCCTCACATCTTCTCCATCTCTGACAACGCCTATCAGTTCATGCTTACTGGTATGAAAAAATAATCTTTATGACTGAAGTTGATGGCTAAGATTGTTAATACTAATATTCTCATTTTAAATGTAATAAATGACTTTCTACTCTTTTGAAGATCGTGAGAATCAGTCTATCCTGATTACGTACGTATTACGTATTGAGTATTTTCACCATAATTTAATTGTGATAAGCAGAAACTGTGCAGTCTGACGCATAATATAATATACTCTATAATATTTTCAGTGGAGAATCCGGTGCAGGAAAGACTGTGAACACCAAACGTGTCATCCAGTACTTTGCGACAATCGCTGTAGCTGGAGGACAGAAGAAGGCAGAGCCTGTCCCTGGGAAAATGCAGGTATATATGTTATTTGTTTGACAATACGGTAAAAAGGATGGATTTAAATTGTATGGTCACCAATGAAAAAGATCAAATCTAAAAGTAGAGCAGTACAACACTTATTTGACTGGCGTATCTAACACATTATGTGCACGTCAGGGGTCTCTGGAGGATCAAATCATTGCAGCCAACCCCTTGCTGGAAGCATATGGAAATGCCAAGACTGTGAGGAATGACAACTCTTCGCGCTTTGTAAGTATTGAGGCAACTGCAATGATCCACTAATTGTTTTAATTCTGTAATGGATATTTTATTTACATGCATTTTCCTGATAAAATTTGTTCCCAGGGCAAATTTATCCGAATTCATTTTGGCACCACTGGAAAACTGGCGTCAGCTGATATTGAAACTTGTGAGTTCATTATTCAATTTAGATTTCATCTGACTAATATTGTGAACATTTCTTTTATCCCTTTGATAATCATGTTATCGATCCATAGATCTGCTGGAAAAGTCCAGAGTAACTTTCCAGTTGTCAGCTGAGAGGAGCTACCATATCTTCTACCAGCTCTGCACTGGCCATAAACCAGAACTGCTGGGTAAGAAACTCCAGATTATTGCATGAGATCATATTTTGCCATATTTAATTTGACTTTAATACATTTATACTAAAAATGCAAGTAATATGAGCATTCAATTTTTTTTAAACTTGTATAAAGTCTTTTTTCCTCATCATATTTCTCTGGTAGAGGCTCTTTTGATCACCACTAACCCATACGACTATCCAATGGTTAGTCATGGTGAGATCACAGTCAAGAGCATCAATGATGTGGAAGAGTTCATTGCAACTGATGTAAGCAGAACTTACAACTTAAGTCATTTACATAAAAAACCTATTTAGTATTTGCAATGTATTATCAGCAACATGACAAGAGACACATGATTGTTCCTGACTTTCAGACAGCCATTGATATCCTGGGCTTTACTGCCGAGGAGAAAATGGGCATCTACAAGCTGACAGGAGCTGCGATGCATCATGGGAACATGAAGTTCAAGCAAAAGCAGAGGGAGGAGCAGGCTGAGCCTGATGGAACTGAGGGTATGACTTTCAAAATTTAGCTGCAGAAGCTAAAAAAAATATGGTAAAAATATGGAAGGAAACATATTTTTAAACAATACATTAATAATTTACTTGAAATATTTTTCCAGTGGCTGATAAAATCGCTTACCTTATGGGACTGAACTCTGCTGACATGCTCAAAGCCTTGTGTTATCCCAGAGTGAAGGTCGGGAATGAATATGTGACCAAA
>JAUMHI010000041.1:13365828-13442373 GCA_032359435.1 Enteromius unitaeniatus | reverse complement strand
AGCCCAAACCTGCCAAAGGCAAGGCTGAGGCCCACTTCTCCTTGGTGCACTATGCTGGAACTGTGGATTACAACATCACAGGCTGGCTGGATAAGAACAAGGACCCTCTGAATGACTCAGTTGTTCAGCTGTACCAGAAGTCTTCAATGAAACTGCTTGGTCACCTGTATGCTAGTCATGCTGGTGCTGAAGGTCTGCAAAACAAATGTACACATTTGTGATTGAAATTTGCATTAGGATGCAAATATAAAAACTTTGTTACCAAAAAAAAAGAGATTTCTGTACATTGCATTGTTTACCAGAGAATAATTTACTGTACTGCTTAATCAACAGCTGAATCTGGTGGCAAAAAGGGTGGGAAAAAGAAAGGTGGCTCCTTCCAAACTGTGTCTGCTCTGTTCCGGGTAATGATGTGGCTTCATTTTACTCCTTAATATTTTGTTATATTTTTATTAAGGTGTCCTGAGTGATAGATTATTTGTTTATTCTTCAACCAACAGGAGAACTTGGGCAAACTGATGACCAATCTGAGAAGCACTCATCCTCATTTTGTGCGTTGCTTGATTCCAAATGAGTCAAAGACTCCAGGTCAATATTTTTTTTAATTCACGTTAGAATACAGAAAAGCATGCAATATGTTTAAAGCTGCAGAATCAATATTTGACCAATTACATAACCAGGCAGTGTTCAAAACTCTCACCTTAGTTTAGTCCAATTCACAATGGTTAGCTTATAATAATGTTTTCTCTAATTTGAGTGGTACAGGTAGGTTTTTGAGGGAAATTTAAGCATGGCACTGCATCATTACATCACGTCTGTAAACATAAGTTGTCCCAGCTACTTGGCTATAGCATGTGAGAATACCAGTTTGAAGGGAAGATCTTGGGTTAAAAGAATTTCTTTAGACTGTACATAAATTGAAATCTACATGCTAATACAGACTATACTCATAGTCACGATGATGTTAACATGTCAGGTGCGGTGCCTGACAGCCACACATTCACCTCAAAACATCAGCTCTGGAGCCATGACAGACTATAACCCCACTCAATAAAAATAATTCCCAAAAGAAATGGCAATTCCAGGTTTTCAAAGCTTTTAAAATGAACATAAGCGACTTTTATAAAAAACAATAATCAGGTTTGTTTAACTCTTTATTTTAGGTCTTATGGAGAACTTTCTGGTTATCCACCAGTTGCGCTGTAACGGTGTACTTGAAGGAATCAGAATTTGCAGAAAAGGTTTCCCAAGCAGAATCCTCTATGGTGACTTTAAGCAGAGGTAATAAATATACATTATGCATAAATATGTTTAACTTTTTTCTCAGCCTTTTTGTAATGTTGATGAATCTGGATTTTTCTAAATGAATGCAATGTACCCACAGCTAGTAATTTGCATAAATTCTCTTAACATACATATCTCTTGCATGGGTAACAATATCTTATAGATTACAGTATTTAATTAATTAAAGGCAAATGTGGTCATACTTTGAATGTATACTTTTATTTCTCTTTAGATACAAAGTATTGAATGCCAGTGTCATCCCTGAGGGTCAGTTCATTGACAATAAGAAGGCTTCAGAGAAGCTTCTTGGCTCCATTGATGTGGACCATACCCAGTACAAGTTTGGACACACCAAGGTAAGAAGGTTTACAAGACTCTGCAATCACTGTTTATGATGTAGTTATCACTAACAATGTAAAAACCAAACTACATTTCAGGTGTTCTTCAAAGCTGGGCTTCTTGGTCTTCTTGAGGAGATGCGAGATGAAAAACTTGTTATTCTTGTGACCATGACTCAAGCACTTTGCAGAGGCTACGTTATGAGGAAAGAGTTTGTCAAAATGATGGAGAGAAGGTAGTTTTGTCTTGAAAACAAATATACTTCAGGGGATAACACTTCATATTCACAAACAGGATCTGATCATTTCTTCTGATTCTGTGATCCAGAGAGTCCATCTTCTCCATCCAGTACAACATCCGCTCATTCATGAATGTGAAACACTGGCCATGGATGAAGCTGTATTTTAAGATCAAGCCTCTGCTAAAGAGTGCAGAAACTGAGAAGGAAATGGCAGCCATGAAGGAGAATTTTGAGAAAATGAAGGAAGATCTAGCAAAGGCACTCGCCAAGAAGAAGGAGCTGGAGGAGAAGATGGTTTCCCTGCTGCAGGAAAAAAATGACCTGCAGTTACAAGTGGCATCTGTGAGTTTTTCAGCACCAGATGACAAATGATCAATTTTATCTTTATAATTGGTCTATATATAAAAATGCACCACTTCAAATTAAATGATTCTCTAATCAACAGGAATCAGAAAACCTTTCCGATGCTGAGGAGAGATGTGAAGGGCTAATCAAAAGCAAGATCCAGATGGAGGCAAAACTTAAAGAGACAAATGAAAGATTAGAGGATGAGGAAGAAATCAATGCTGAACTGACAGCCAAGAAGAGAAAACTAGAGGATGAGTGCTCTGAGCTGAAGAAAGACATTGATGATTTAGAGCTTACCTTGGCCAAAGTGGAGAAGGAGAAACATGCCACTGAGAACAAGGTTAATATACTGAGAAACAGGTTTTGGCAAACTTGATTTTTCATTCAGATTGCAGTCAGCAAAATTTCCACTGTATCCCTTAGGTTAAAAACCTTACTGAAGAACTGACATCTCAAGATGAGGTTATTGCTAAGCTGACTAAGGAGAAGAAAGCCCTCCAAGAGGCACATCAGCAGACTCTTGATGATCTCCAGGCAGAGGAGGACAAAGTCAATACTCTGACGAAAGCCAAAGCGAAGCTTGAGCAGCAAGTCGATGATGTGAGTTTGACATTTAACAAATTGTGTAAACTAGCACTCAACAGTCTGGTTAGTGTTACAACAAGCAGCAGATATAAAGCATAAAAATTATATTTTGGAGGAAAAATATGCTTACTAATCTTTCACATTTGTGAAACAGCTGGAAGGCTCTCTGGAGCAGGAGAAGAAACTCCGTATGGACCTTGAGAGGGCCAAGAGAAAGCTTGAGGGTGATTTGAAACTTGCCCAAGAATCCATCATGGACCTGGAGAATGACAAGCAACAACTAGAAGAAAAGCTGAAAAAGTGAGAATTAATAAAATGTTGTTATCCTATCCCACTTTCAGAACAATTGTAACATTTGTTTGTTTGTTTGTTTTGTAACAGGAAGGACTTTGAATCAAGTCAATTTCTGAGCAGAATTGAAGACGAGCAGTCTCTCGGTATTCAACTCCAGAAGAAGATTAAAGAACTTCAGGTCATTTAAAGTGCTACTATGATTTTTATGCTGATTCCTAGTAATTAGCTGTAACTCAAAGTTATGCTACCACAGGCTCGTATTGAGGAGCTGGAGGAAGAAATTGAGGCAGAACGTGCTGCTCGCGCAAAGGTCGAGAAGCAGAGGTCTGATCTGTCCAGGGAACTTGAGGAGATCAGCGAGAGGCTTGAAGAAGCAGGTGGTGCTACTTCTGCCCAGATTGAGATGAACAAAAAACGTGAGGCTGAGTTCCAGAAACTACGGCGGGATCTGGAGGAGTCCACCTTGCAGCATGAAGCAACGGCTGCAACTCTTCGCAAGAAGCAAGCCGACAGTGTGGCAGAACTGGGAGAGCAGATTGACAACCTTCAGCGTGTGAAACAAAAGCTGGAAAAAGAGAAAAGTGAGTTTAAAATGGAGATTGATGACCTGTCAAGCAGTATGGAGGCTGTTGCCAAATCAAAGGCAAGTATTAATATGAAAAATTGGACGCAAAACAGCATTGCATTGTGTAAAAATATCAATTAAAATAATTTTGTTTTGTAGACAAATCTTGAAAAGATGTGCCGTACACTTGAAGATCAGTTGAGTGAGTATAAGACAAAACATGACGAACATGTACGTCATATCAATGATATAGGTACTCAAAAGGCAAGACTTCAGACTGAAAATGGTAAGTAGTATTTTTTCATAGAAGGATTAATAAAATACATTCTCTATACACACCTACTGACCATCATTAAATTCATGAAAGGTGAAATGGGACGTCAATTAGAAGAAAAAGAGGCTTTAGTTTCTCAGCTGACTCGAAGCAAACAGGCTTTCACTCAGCAGATTGAAGAGCTGAAGAGGCAAATTGAGGAAGAAGTCAAGGTAAGGAATTACCATTTTCTTAATAAATTACTTTATGAACTAAATTACTGTAACTGAATTATTGTTACATATTTCATTTTTTATAGGCCAAAAATGCCCTGGCTCATTCTGTACAGTCAGCACGACATGACTGTGATCTGCTTAGAGAGCAGTACGAGGAGGAACAGGAGGCTAAATCTGAGCTCCAGCGTGGCATGTCAAAGGCCAACAGTGAAGTAGCTCAGTGGAGATCAAAATATGAGACTGATGCCATTCAGCGCACCGAAGAGCTCGAGGAAGCAAAGTAAATGAAATCTTCTGCTTAAACGTCCTCACACCTGTAAATAAAATAGAAGCCATGTCTAACTTTTCAACTTTTGCTCTTAGGAAAAAGCTTGCTCAGCGTTTGCAGGATGCTGAAGAGTCCATTGAAGCTGTAAATTCCAAATGTGCTTCCTTGGAAAAGACCAAGCAGCGACTGCAAAATGAAGTTGAGGATCTCATGATTGACGTAGAGAGAGCAAATGCTTTGGCCGCCAACCTTGACAAGAAGCAAAGAAACTTTGATAAGGTAGAGCAACCATGTCTTTTGCACATTATTTCAGTTACATTTAATACTGTTGCGATGCACCTCACCATAGGTATAATGTTCAATGTCATAAAGGTCTTGGCAGAATGGAAGCAGAAGTATGAGGAGAGCCAGGCAGAGCTGGAAGGAGCCCAGAAGGAGGCTCGTTCTCTTAGCACAGAGCTTTTCAAAATAAAAAATTCTTATGAGGAGACTTTAGACCACCTGGAGACACTGAAGAGGGAAAACAAGAATCTTCAACGTATGTACAATAATTTACTGAAAAATATACCTTTTGATTTTGAAGATCTTCTACAGAATAATATGTTTCAACCCACTATTCATTATGTGCCCTTTCACATATACAGAGGAGATCTCAGATTTGACTGAGCAGCTTGGTGAAACTGGAAAGACTATTCATGAGCTGGAAAAAGCAAAGAAAACTGCTGAAATAGAAAAATCTGAAATCCAAGCTGCACTTGAAGAAGCTGAGGTAACGTGGTGCTTTAAAAAAAACAAACAAACAAACAAACAAAAATATATATATATATACATATATATCACTTCCCCTGTTCTATGAAACAATTACCTACAAACTATTCTAATTTTCAGGCCACTCTAGAGCATGAGGAATCTAAGATACTTCGTATCCAGCTTGAGCTGAACCAAGTGAAAGGGGAGATTGATCGGAAATTGGCTGAGAAGGATGAGGAGATTGAACAGATCAAGCGAAACAGCCAGAGAATCATTGATTCCATGCAGACCACCCTGGATGCTGAAGTAAGGAGCAGAAATGATGCTCTGAGAATTAAGAAGAAGATGGAAGGAGACCTCAATGAGATGGAGATTCAGTTGAGCCATGCAAATCGTCAGGCGGCTGAAGCTCAGAAACAGCTCAGGAACGTCCAAGGACAGCTCAAGGTTTGTTCTGTTACAGAAGTGTAGCACTATGTCTTGATCTGACTAATGAGATCAAAAGACCTAACTATCTCCTGATTGCTTCAGGATGCTCAACTCCATCTTGATGAGGCTTTACGAGCACAAGAGGACATGAAAGAGCAGGTCGCTATGGTTGAACGCAGGAACAACCTGATGCAGGCTGAGATCGAGGAGCTGAGATCTGCTCTAGAGCAGACAGAGAGAGCTCGCAAAGTGGCTGAGCAGGAACTGGTAGATGCCAGTGAGCGAGTGACTCTCTTACACTCCCAGGTAAGAAAAATTAATTTAAGCAATTTTTAAGGAATAACACATAATAAACATAATTTTTAACTTTCTCTCATTTTCTTCAGAATACCAGTCTTATTAACACCAAGAAGAAACTGGAAGCAGATCTTGTTCAGATTCAAGGTGAGATGGAAGATGTAGTCCAGGAAGCACGTAATGCTGAAGAGAAGGCAAAGAAAGCAATAACTGATGTGAGTAGAAACTGTCTACCACTGATTTACACATTTTCATTAACCAAAGAAAGTGAATTCTGAGTAAAACATTTTATTCAGGCTGCCATGATGGCAGAGGAGCTGAAGAAAGAACAGGATACAAGCGCTCATCTTGAGAGGATGAAGAAGAACCTGGAGGTTACAGTCAAAGACCTGCAGCACCGTCTGGATGAGGCTGAGAGTCTGGCCTTGAAGGGTGGAAAGAAGCAGCTCCAGAAACTGGAAGCTAGGGTATGTGTCTATACACATAGTACATTTATACAGAGTAACACAGACATAACACTGGCTAATTTAGCAGATGAACATCATAATTAATGTTTTAAAAAATTTGCTGGATTGAATTTTGGACATGGACATGCTTTTTAGGTTCGTGAGCTAGAGGGTGAAGTTGAAGCAGAACAGAGACGCAGTGCTGAAGCGGTGAAAGGTGTCCGCAAATATGAAAGAAGAGTGAAGGAACTGACTTATCAGGTACTCCATCAAACAAAAATAGGTATGTAGACATGATAAATGTTCAGATTAAGGCATTACGTTTTTCTGATGCAGACTGAAGAGGATAGGAAGAATATTATTAGACTGCAAGACCTTGTGGACAAACTTCAACTGAAAGTCAAGGCCTATAAGAGACAGAGTGAAGATTCTGTGAGTCATTTCAAAGTTTGATGAGTGGTATGCGAAAATATTATAACAAAATATTCTGCATGTGGTGACACTAAACAAGTGTTGATTCATTGACAGGAGGAACAGGCCAACAGTCACCTGACTAGGTTCAGAAAGGTGCAGCATGAGCTGGAGGAAGCCCAGGAGAGAGCTGACATCGCTGAGTCCCAGGTCAACAAGCTGAGAGCTAAAAGCCGTGAATTCGGGAGGGTAAATATCACACTTTTATTTAGTTACTGGCTCAAGCATTTTGTTATCCATTCAAAATCTGTGCATATGTCTAAACCTTGTAACCAAAACTTGAACGTTATTTTAAAGCACAGCATTGTGCTCATTTCGATGATGCTTGACTTTATTATTTGATTATTTTTTTATTTGTTTACAGGGTAAAGAGGCTGAGGAATGAACTTCCTGAGGAAAAGAGTGGGCAGAGAAACGAGAACAAATATTATATTTGATTCTTGTTACATGTCCACAAAAACCTGTAACTAATAAAAAAGCACTTCATTTGAGATGTCTGCGTTTTGTTTTTGTTGGCTACATTTTTATAGTCTATATGGTATTTAAAACATAATTGCTTACATCCATATCTTTTTTTTAAATGCTAGCCCTACAGAATTTAAAAAAAAAAAAAAATCAAAATACAATTGAATACAAGTACCTTGTTCACATCCCAACCCACTGAAGGATGTTTAATCCTTCTGTACAAAAATTTAGCAAGAAAAACTGTTAAAACTTTTAAAGCTATGCCATTACTTACCTTAAAACCACATTGTCTAGCGATTGACTCACATAATCCAAGCCACATAGACACAGAATTATCTCATAAAGACTTTAAAAGCCTGCAACAGATATTAGAAAAGAAACCCAATTAAGCTAGTAGAGAAGCCCTCGCAATAAACGTATTATATAAACTTACAATAAATGTACTTATTTTATTCAATCTCTGTTCTTTACACAATATTTAAAACCACTAGGGGTTGCTGTGCGCTACTTCTCGCTCTGAGCTGCAGTACAACCGCGTCTCTAGACTCGGTTCCTTCGAGCAGTTCATTTCAAAGAACAGGTTCAAAAAGCCGATTCGCGATGGACGCCACGTAGTTCCGTGACGTAAACGCTGAACATATTATTGCTACTAAATTATTAATTGCCATCACTTGGTTTAAAATTTACGCGTTGAACCAAGTTTCATGCGTTAATAAAACTGCCACACTATCGGTTTGTAAATCCAGTATGCTGTAACATTGCTATTCGACTCATTTTCCTTTCACCTTATCAGTCAAGACCACCATTCACTTCAAATTGCTAGCTTATTCATTACAAATCATTCATTCCGGTTAAGGAACCCCGTACGATTAATCAACGGATCGTTCTAGGCCGCGTTCCCCAAAAGCATCAAAAGGACGATCAAGGTTTTGGGAAACGCAGCCCAGTTGTGTTCCGTGCATCTTTTCAACCGACTCCCTAAAAGATTCGATTCTAAAGAACGGCTCATTAGCGAATCGGACGTCGCCGGTGGGAGATGAGCAGTGCGTTGGAGATGCGGCAGTTGTCAGGGGAATGGCGTCCTTGGAAAGTCCAGTCAGCTGGACGCTCACTTCTCGATGTACAACTAAGGAAGCTAGCAGATAAATTCTGATGATTACATGCACTACAAGACACTCATTACAGGAATTTTGAAGACAATGAATTTCAAAATGGAGCGATGGCAGGATACCAGAAGCTGCGCAGTTGCTATATTCACGCGTCTCGATGTAAACATTAGAGGGGATGTTGACAACTGGAGGTGCTGAGTAACATTAACCAAGAGTGTCATGCTACCACAAGCAGGAGGTACGCTACTGACTAAATATATGTCTTTAAATGCGCGTCTGTTATAGAGCATATTTTGCTTTCTGTTCGTGTAGTTAAAGCTTGTTACAAAAGTAGCCTTTTCTTAGCAGGTTATCCAGTCAGATCTTCTGGGTGACGTCTGTTTTAATGCGGGATTTTGTCAAATACCAGCTATGGCCGGTGTCATAATATTCTTTTGAAAACAGATTTAAACGGTGTATTTTAAACAGATCGATAAAAGCCTCGTCTGTCAAAATGATGGAGCCCCAGGACAATATTGAGGAGGATGACACCGCAGCATCAGCACCATCATCTCCGCCACCGCGAGCTCTGCCCCGTCAGCGAGTCTCTCTGCAGAAGAGCAGCGTGTGTTCTCGCTCCTACTTCATGGTGGTGATGGTTTTTTTCCACGTGTATATAATCAATGTAATTGCACTTCTGCTCTATGTTCATTATAACAACGGCTCTAACCCGATAACGGCAAACCGGGACTTTACAAGGAGAGACAACAATCATAAAGTTACCGGAGCGTCTAATCCGCAGCCCCCTGCTGACTCGGGCTTCCCTCGAAATATGTATCTTCCTCGCATTGAAGGAATACGGGTAAAGAGTATAAGATGGTTTGGAGCTTACTGTTATATGCTTTGGTCTTCAAAAACTACTAAGTCTTTTTAATTTTTAGGTGGGCCATGTCCAAAAAGTGTCCCTGGTGCCAGGGAAAGTCCATGAGATGAAGACACTCAGTCTAAAACCCCTTCTGTTTGGTAAAGACATGTCGCTAGAAAGGAATATTTCACCCAAAAAATAAAAAACGTCATTCATGTTATTAATAACCATATGATTGTCTTTTAATGAAATGCACAATGGGTGATATTTAGCAGATGGTCTATAGTTTTCTTTTTTTATTTAGTTATAATAGTTTATTTAATAGTTATAGTCAGTAGTTATATTTATCCATAGCTAAACTAGAAAATTGTGAAGTTTTAACAATAATTTTTATTCTAAGAAAAAAAGTAGTGTCCACACCGCTATTATAACAATAGGAAGAGAATTTATCTTTGGAAAGGAATCTTTTTTCCGAATGATTTTTCTAGCTGATCATGAACTATATAAACAATGACAGCCAATCAGAATAGAAAAGAACTCGAGCTTTTAAAACAGCAGCCGGCTTAACTGCGTGCTTATAATAAACTAAATGTACATCATCTCATTGGTGTGGATGCTTATATTGTTATTGTTCTTGGTGTGAAGAACCTTAATAAAGCTAATAATGTTCTGTCTTCAATTGCCCACAATTTACATCCACGAAAAATGCACTAGTTTCATTAATAAATATGCTTTATTAATGATTCCCAGTATGCTCAAACATGAATGAAAAAAGATGAATGAGTAGTATCTTTGAGGTCATTTCTATTTTTGGGTGATCTGTTGAAATGAAAGTTACCTGACTGAGGTGTTCGTTGTAAGTGTTTTAGTGTTTGTTGTGTCCTTCATCAACATGAAACATAATTGTGCCTGTGTTTGTGTGTGTGTTTGCTGCAGAGATCCCTGGGTTTCTGTCAGAGGAGGAGTGTGGTGTAGTTGTACGTCTGGCTCAGCTGAAGGGTTTGATGGAGAGTCAGGTTATGGTCCCTGAAGGTCAAGAGGAACTTAATCAGCAGCTCAACCTCAGTCCCGAGGAAATCTTTAATTTCCTTGACCTCAACCAAGATGGCCAGCTGCAACCACATGAGGTCTGTTGGCAGTTTTCAATGTCTGTTGGCACATGGTTTTGGTGAGAAAATGTAATGTTTTGTTTTTATCTCTGTTTGTGGATGTTCATTTGCTTTATATGTGTAATCTGTAACTTGATTGCCGTATTTTCTGGTGTAGATATTGACACACTCTCGAGTGAGAGATGGAATCTGGTTAACTTCTGAAAACCTTAAGGAAATCTATGATGGCCTAAAGGTTGATCAGGATGGAAATGGTAAAGACCGAATCTGGAGATTTTATTGCAGCTTAACTGCAGATATCCGATAGGAGGACACTCAAAAGATACAAAGATCACAGATTGCCAAATACTTACTCAATTTGAGTGCTCATATGTATGTTTTTAGCGCATATATATATATATTCTTCTTTTGACACAGGTCTCTTAAATTTAGAGGAGTTTAGGCATCTGAAAAGTGATGCCTTTCAGCGTTTTCTGCTTCAGCGTGGAGTGGAGAGGAGCCAGCTGGTGAGGAACAGCAGGCACACCTGGCTCTACCAAGGTCAGGGAGCACATCAGGTTCTTCAAGACCTCCGCAAAAGGTGTCCACCAGTTTCCTTATTTGCTCTCCTATTGTTCACGCATCAAGTGTGCTGACATACAGGTTTTCAAAATCTGCTTATGTGCTTCCTTTATGTGTCTCCTCCTGTCCATCGTCTGTTTTGTTTTAATCCCATATCTCTTTTTGTCATTCAAGAGTCACTCGTTTAACACGACTACCATCCTCACTGGTGGAGTTAAGTGAACCTCTACAAGTGGTGCGTTATGAGCAGGGTGGACATTACCACGCTCATCATGACAGTGGGCCAGTGTACCCTGAAACAGCTTGCACACACACTCGCCTTGCTGCCAATACCACCTCCCCATTCCAGACGTCCTGCAGGTGAGACAAAGGTTCAGATTAAGATTTTATATGTAATAATATAGTATGATTAATTATTATATATAAGCATTATCACACAATCAAAAATGTATACAGAGCAACAGCATGATTCTGAATGTGATTGTTTATATCATGTATTGTTAATATCAATTTAAGTTTTCTCCCATTGTGTTTTTTTGTTTTTGCAGGTACATCACTGTTCTGTTTTACCTTAATAATGTAGAAGAAGGGGGCGAGACCACCTTTCCAGTGGCAGATAATAGGACTTACGAAGAAGCGGTGTGTCTTATTGAATAAAGCATCTTTACATGTATTTGTGACTCAAATGCAAGAATTTTGCACAATTTTAAGGACATGTGACAGATGATAATTGAGTGCATCTATCCATGTGTTTTCCAGTCACTGATACAGAATGATGTGGATCTGTTGGACACCAGGAAACATTGTGATAAAGGCAACCTGAGAGTCAAGCCCATAAAGGGGACAGCCGTTTTCTGGTACAACTATCTTTCGGATGGTAGAGGTAATGAATTTAACTTGTCAGCTATTTTGCAATGCATCGTTTTATTGTTACTAAAATGATTACAAATAATTTTCAGTAATTGAAATAAAGCTGAAATAAAATATTGATATTAAGCAAGAGAATTCAAAATTAGATGAAGTACTAAAACTATAAAAACAAAACATATACAAACATTGAATCATTTGTTAATAAAAATGACAGAAACACATGTAATGTTAAATTACAAAAATGAAAGCTAGTTAAAAATGTTAACATAAATTATACATAATGCAAATATATATAATTAAGTAAATAAATGGTAGTGTGTTATATTAGTGTATCTATCTATCTATCTATCTATCTTTCTATCATTTTTGATACAAAACATCATGCTATGGTCTAAAAATGTTTCTAAAAGGTGTTACACAGTTTAAGTGAATGATGAATTTGTGATAAACAACAAACCTGTAGCACTGTAGTTATAATAGAGTTCAGAAGTATGACTTTCCAATTATTATTTTTTCCATTACAAATTGTATTATTACCACGATTTATCATTACCGTGCTTTTTGAGTGAAAAATGTATCTGAAATATTTATTTCAATTTCAGAATGTCTTTGTTCCCATTTTTCTTATGATAACAATATTCAAGCTGGTATGAACTTCACCAATGCGGACTTTAAATGTGATTTTAATGTAGTTTCACACTTTTTGATTGAGCCCACTGTGAGAGGTCACTGTATCTGGCAAATGTTGTTCATAATTGTGCTGTGCTGCCCTCTGTAGGTTGGGTTGGTGAACAGGACGAGTATTCCCTACATGGTGGCTGTGTGGTGACACGAGGGACTAAGTGGGTTGCCAATAATTGGATCAATGTCGATCCAGACTACCAGCGGCAGGCACGCTACCAACAGTTTGTTTCTCAACAACAAGAGACACAAGAGCAAGAAGAACTTTTGTCAGAACTGAAGTCAGACCAGCACATAGAAAGACACCAAGACCTATAAACACACATTAATCCAGGTACAACAATGCACATATTTACACATTCACTTCTGTGTTAAAATCTATATATAGTCATTCACTTCCTCTTTCACACACGCATCCAGACACAGTTAATTGCCTCTGCATCGCTCATAACCCCGAAGCACTGACCTCATACCAACAAACACAAAAACACACTCGTCCTTTGTACATTTCCTCATTTTCAGAATTGAATGAGCTTTACTCAACCTCAGCGGTCCCAGTGTTAGAGCTGGAACTTTTGTTGGGTTGGATTCAGGGAGCATGAGATTTATGCAATTGTGAAAGACAATGCTACTGTTCCTAATGTAGATATTTGAAGGCATTACTATTTATTTTTTCATGGGAATGCAGCCATATTCAACAACTTTGTTTACATACAGAATGACACTCTACTGTACCTTCCAAAGGTTGTACACATCACAGGTAATTGTTAATGCAGTGATAGTAAATAGAAGTGCATACAAAATGTGTAGCTCTTCCCCGTTTGTGTTTTGGTAACTTGCAGTAAATTAACTGCTGTCAGTGTTCAAGCAAACTTTACAGTTGCTGGAGGATGTAGTGTGCACTGAAAAATGTATGCTATTGCTTTCTACTGAAGTGACATTTTCACTGACATCTAAATAAAAAAACACTTAAGGAACGTTATCTGCAGGGAAACAGTCAGTATTGACTAGTTCTGTCAATGGACTACAGGTTAGTTTAATTATAACTATTAACAAAAATTATTTAGATGTAACATCTAGTCAGCCTCCATCTCTGCCAGGATGTTTCTTACACTTATTTCCTCTCAGATGTTCCTGAAAAGAAGCATGTAAAACTTGCACAATCTTGTATGATTTGTTTGGATTTCATTTATTTTGTAATGTTTTTTCTTTGTTAATTGCAGTGCATCCAAAGATTGACTAAAGTTAACTTATTTTATTTATTTGTTGGATTGTTGTTGTTAAAATGCACAGAATCACTTTTTGTCAAATAAATTAAACCAACCAATCAGAGACTAGGTTGTAACCTTCCATTTTTTTATTTTAACATTTGACATTTACAAAGTCTCATAAAATGGTGTCTGCATAATTCTTTAAAGTAGTTATCTGTATAATTCACAAAAATCCTTTACTAGTAAAAAAAAATTAAACACAAACATATTAAATACATTTAAAGGCCTGTTTTATAATCAAATGAGAAAAAAATAAGTAACAGAACTTCAAGAAGAGTTCTAGTTTTTATATAGTTTTAATAAAATTGAAAGAGCTTGTAGAAGAAGAAGAAATCAGATGACTTCTGTTATAGTCGGGTCCCACTTATATCCTAAAATGAAAAGGTTAATATATATATATATATATATATATATATATATATATAACATTATATGTTATATATTATATGTATATACAGTATACGTATAAATTATGTATACTGTATATTCCACAATAATTTCATGTACTGTATACTGTATTAGAATGTAATATTAGTGAATAAATATATTTTTTTAACCTACCAGAACATTCTCATAGCTGTGCACAATCTCAGCTCCCCGATGCTTGAGACAATACAGAACTGCATCATGCACAGTAGCAAAGACACGTCCCTCTGTGATGACGTCAGAGAAGAAGCCACCGCGTTCAAGCTGTTCCACCACCAGTGCTTGAGTGAAAACAAAGCATACCTGAGATTTTCTGTTCCTAATTAATCACTAAATGAAATGTTCTACAACAGTTCATTTTGGTACTCTTACCTTGACAGCCTGCCAAGTAGATATCCACACCAATCTCACCAAAATCGTGTAATATCTACAGTAAGAGATGGTGATGAAAGCTCGGTTGAACAATGAACTGTCACTTTTCTCTGTGTGGACACTACTTACATTTCTTAACATCTTAATGGAAACTGTATCAATGAAGTTAGCAGTAGAGAAATCCAAGATGATGGAATGGATGTCCCAGGTCCACTTCCCCAGGGATCCCAGAGAAACCCTCTCCAGGTCCCGGCTTAAAGTGTCCTCGCTGCTAGAGTCCAGAGTGGTGGTGTCCCCATCATGTAGATCTGACACTGACCCCAAGGTGGCAGTGTCAGGGTCAGTGCCCTTAAGGTACATCCAGGTGTGATGGCCATCAGATGTCCTCACTGTCTCAGGTATTACAAACACTGTACTGTTTTTCCGCTCTCTCCAACCAAGCTCTACCTCTCTGTGTATGTCTCCATTTGTTTCCATCAACTTCCCTGCTCCCTCTTCCACTGAAAATATAACTTTTTTGGATCGCTGAGAGGCTTCCCTAAAAGCTCTTTTCTGTAAACAATGAAAGTGACAGTTCCCAGAGCAATTATCTATCCTGCAAATATTTGACCACAGATATGTTGCTTTGCAGGGTGTCTAAATAGCAACCATATCATTACAGAATTATTATTTCATAAGTGGCTGTTTTGGAATGCTTATGGTTAGAACACACTAACAATTAAAGTTTGAGTTATCATGTTGTCAAGTTGGTGTAATGCTAATGATCACACATATTCACAGCACACATACAATAGATTTCACTTGTTTGCATGCATTATGTGACTGTCTTTTCCAAAAAGGTAAAGCTGCCTTATAATTTGGACAAAGCAGCTCACTGGGTTTTTGGAACAACGCATAATAGTCCAGAATTAGGCCTAGCTCATGCTAATGGAGCAGTAATATCATGAATATTTTATAGCAATATTATATAATAACCGTGAAAACTATTAGCAGATATCATCTACCTGTCTTCTAGCCTCTCTTTTTGCTCTTCGCTCTGCACGCCTCTCTCTGCGTCTCTGCTTGGCCTCCTGCCTGCGTTTATAAGTTAGCATTTTCCCAATGTCCAGGCCACTCTATGCATAAACAATGGCAACTGATATGCATTAGCAAAATAATAGAGATAGACAGTGATTTTTCAACCTTCAAGTGTAGAAAACAAACCATTTTTAGAAGTAATTTAAAATAATAATAAATAAGAATCATTATTATTTGAAATTGTTATAGTTTAATGCTTGTTTTGGTTTAATATCAGTAACTTTTAGTCATACAAAAAATACTTTATTGTTACCAAGTCCAAATAAAATTATTACCTTTTTCTTAAGTGCCTCAAGATAGAGTTCAGCATTAGCAAAATACACGGTGGCAGAAGAACGAAATATGGTGATACCTGGTACCTCCCTTACCTGCAAAACAACAAAGCCCATTTGTAATAGATCTGCGTAGGTATAAACACTGATTACAAAAGGTCACATAGGGGTAATGAAGGCTAATTTGCTTTTAAAACTGTCCTGAAATTTGGTAATTGAGTTTAAATAAACATAACTAATTATGCAATAAATGCACAAATCATTACAAATTTACAGTTTAACGTTTTAGTGCAGTTCTGTCTGCTAAATGGATCCATATCCATGTAAATCTAACCTCCCTGTGTGTTTCCACATCGAGATACAGCTCAGTGCCAGGGAGGTGTCCTAGCAGTGAGTAACTGGGCCTGAGAGAGAAAGTCATGCGATAAGGTCAGACGTGATGCAGTAAGAGAACAGAGCAGATGACAGTAGTGAGAAACACAGCCGAAAGATTAGATGTATGGAAAGACTCCAACCGTTGAGTTCTGAAGATAACCGTGAGCAGAGCAAAACCCATGGAGGCACCCAGTCCCATATCCAAATTAAAGAGCACAGTGGACAAATATGTCACCAACCATATCAACTACAAACACAAAAACAGAGCATAGAACTGGATAAGCACGCTAACAAACTAGCAGTCAAGGAAATGATCAAAATAATAAAATATTAGTTATGTTCAGATGAATCTCAGTAAGCATCACTAAATACTTGAAGCTGAAAAAACACCTTTTATGACTTTAGCATAACTTACCAGATCAATTTTACTACTACGCCACAGTGTGACTATGTCGTAGTACTGTTTGAACATTCCCTTCAGATTCACAAATACAATGGCGGCAAGAACTGCCTAGACAGACACACACACACACAAAGAAATGTCGATTGTAGTCACGCTTTATTTAAAGCTCATACCAAAATAATGAATCTAAATAAAGCACAAATTGATTGGAAACAGAGGTTTGTTGGCACATACCTTGGGCAGCTCCTGAAAAAGTGAGCCTAACTTCAGTATCGTCACCAGCACTATTACACCAGACACTACTCCTGCAATCTAAAACAATACGATGTGATGAACAAACATGTACAAATGCATGTATTCATAGAATTGCATTTAGAAAGTGCAATTGTCTTGCCTGTGTCTTGCCTCCCGTGGTTTCCTGAATGAGACTCCGAGACATTGAAGAACAAACTGTAAAACACTGGAAAAAACCTCCAACTGCATTACTAAGACCCAAAGCCACCAGCTCCTAAAACACAGTGAGAGAAAGACAGAGATCAGCAGTGCAGTGACATTATCTGTTTATCTATACGTTTTATTCTGATTTACCCACCTGGTTGCTCTCTACTTTGTAGCCATGTTTGAGAGCGAAGGTTTTGCCCAAAGAAATAGAAATTGCATAACCAACAATGGCCATAGCAAAAGCGTCCAACACCACCTCAGAAAAGACACTGGTGTTTGGAATGCTGGGCGGTTGAAGTCTGAGAAAATACATCGGAATAACTACAATAATGCATGTGTTATAATAAAATGTATAAATTAATAAAACTAGTGGTGCTTGTCATGACATTGCCTTCCAAAGCACCATTAAAAGATATACTTTATATTAAAAAGCAAAACAAAAACAAAAAACTCACCCACTTGGGATCTCACCAACGACTGATATCTTATAGGTTTCATTCAGTCGAGTGTAGAATGATATTATTGTCGCCACTACAATCTAGAATAAAAATGTAAAACATTTTATGAGCTAAGAGTAAAAAGATGTTAATGATTCCTGTGTAGTGAATGAGAAGCCAGACTAGTTGCAATTAGTTATTGCTAGGAGATGAAGAGAGTTAAAACGCTGACTACTCATTTTAATAACAGAGAGGGCATTGAGAACAAGCACTACTGATAGATACGCTGAGTCACTGAATAGTAAAGATTAAATGAATCCTATAAAACACAAATAGCACAATAATGGATAGGATTGAATCAAGTAATGAAGAAGGAAAGCAGACGGTATTCTTGTTGACTACGTACAGTGCAGAGCTCCACCGGAATAGGCACCAGTAGCTTTTGCCTGAGAGCAGCGTTAAGCTCTTTGGCAGTGATGAGAACCACAATGGACACAACACTGGCCAGCAGAGTTGGGAGATGAGTCTCTGGCAACAGCATAAACAAGTCTGCTAAAGTCTGCAGAGAAATTACAGAGAATTATAGTTTATGTCTGTATGCATATCCAATTTGCATGAATTTGATTGTACTCACATAGACAATAGACAGCGGTCCACTGAAGCGCTTAGGTGAGACTCCAAGGATGTTCTTTAACTGGGCTACTACAGCATGAGTAGAGGCAGCTGTGGTATAACCTCTGACCAAGGGCTCTGAGAGATACGTACCAACAAACCCAAACTGCACCAAGCCTAATACAACCTATGAGTGAGAATACAAGATTGTAACTGAGAAAACAGACATTGTAATTCATGTGATCTAATGGACCTCTTTATACAGTATAATGTTGTGGGTTATCGTATATACATTTTTGTGTTTAAGCAACGGCCCGTGTTTATATGTGTGTGCATGTGTGTGTGATTATCACCTGAATAATTCCTCCCAGCACAGTGGCAGCAGCAGCAACCTGCACTCTGTAGTAGTCTCTAGATATGATATCCACCTCCTCGGTCACATTAGTGCCATTGTAAATAAGGAAATCTGAATCGGGGGCCAGTCTCTCTGTCACACTGCCAATCATAATACTGAGGATGGTAAATGTGCCTATGTGAACACATGAACACAAGTCAAAGCTTTATGAGCAACAGACAGAAAACTTAACAGTTCAAGCTAAATTTGTACAAAAAACAATGCATTTTACATTTAAATCAACTGAGGTTAATACGTTTCAGCAGAGTTCAAAGATAAATAATCTCACCTATAGATATGTGTCTGGAGGTCCCAAAAATAAAATAAGTTAATGGAGGATAGAGGGATGTATAGAGTCCAAATACTGGAGGCAACGATGCGAGCAAAGCATATGCCATTCCTAAAACAAACAAACACCGCCACAAATGGTTTAAACAGCCACAAATAGATTACATTATAGGTCATTAAAAGCATGCTTTCACCTTGTGGAAGGTGCATGATGCCCACACTGATGCCAGAGATAAGGTCTGGCATGCCATAATCCCAGATGGAGTAACGGGGCAACCAGGACAGAACAGGCAAGAAACCAAGAATACTTCGTTTCAGTCTTGGTGCAGAACAGCTGGTATGGAAATATAGGAATATAGGAAAAATAAACATAGATTGGTGGCAGTGCTGCCTAACTTCTTTCAAACAAACATTTTCTTTAATGGCTGTACCTGAGTGATTTCTTCAACCGATGAGAGATGGGAAGGTTGATCTGGGAAGGGTCCATTCTCTGAGATCGCTCTTTCAGCTTCTGTTCATCTATAATCTCTCTCTGTACGTTATACTCTGTATGTCCTGAGTCCATTTTCTCTATTTTGTACTATATAATTTTTGTCAAGACTTGTCAAAACAACAAAATTATACTGACCTTAGTCTCAATAAAACCTCATAAGACTTTCTGAATGTTATCTGTAATTTACCTCTAAACCTCTGAGGGTTATATAAAGGGAACATAATGGGGTTAGTTTGTATTAAAAAGAGGCTGTGCTTTCTAACAATAAGTAACCTGAGAACAAGTAATAGCATATATTAATTTAAATAGATATGTACAATTTTTAGAAGAGTTAATAAGGCAAAATACGGAAACAGAAATATTGCCAATGTGCATGTCATTATATTAAAAAAAAACTATTTTCAGCTCATTATACTGTCTTATTTTAGTGCAAATGCTGACTCAGACTTTTCTCTCTTGTTCATTAGTCGCTAGTTTTTGAACTGATGAACTTCAATGGAAACTTTTCTGTTCTGGTAAACAATTTTCCATTGTGTTGTGCAACATATTATGAATTGATGACTTAAAAAAAGAGGACAGGAAGAGATGTTGTGAAGCCATTAATCCTGTAACACTGAAACACATGAAATGGTCCTTAAAAGGGCTTAAAATAAATGGGATGAGTTTGTACCGGGGGGGTTAAAGGTTTAACGTCTCTCCTCTGTGGTTAATATATTAATTAACAATTGAGTAGACTAGAGTTTAGGGCTCTGTACAGATATGTTCCTACATTTATGTTCACAAATAAACATTGGGAATCTACAACAAAAAATCAGTTATCATAGTTTGATTTCAGAAAAATTGTACGAAAAAAGTCTTTACATCACTATGTCACATGTTGGTTTAAACATGGCACATTGTAGAGTTCAAGCACATTTGTGTGTTTATTATTGTGCAATATTAAAAAGTAATACTTAAATTTCATAGTTCTGCTTCATTAATAATAAGATAATTCTTTCATTCAGAAATAGCTATAATTGCATCAAAAGGAATGGTTAAGAACCTGCGTTAAGGAACAAATGCTTATAGACATAGATCATAGATTGTGTAGTCACTTTAAGAGCATGATGGGGTGAAATTTGACCTCAGCTCTCATGTACTGAGGGCCTTTGCCAGATTTCATTTCAGAAATACAAAAACATAAGCAATGCAAAGACACTAAGCAAAATTACAATATATATACATGTACATTTATATATAAAAAATCCTTCTAAACACACTGTAATATCAAGTAATGTTCAGTGTTCAACAATACTTGTTGAATGTTTTTCCTGTTCCCCCCTTTCGGTAGTTTGACAAATCATGGTCTATAATTAGAACTGTTGCTTAGCTGGAATGGGCATGGAAGGTTGAGCATGCTCCCTCTTCCAGTGTTTACTGTCAGGCACAAGGCAGCCAGCGTGTTTGTGTCGGGTGTGGGTAATGGACGAATTGTTGCCTTCAGGCAGACACCACGGGAAGCCAGAGATCTGGTACGATTCACTGTTGCATGTGCTAATATAATGGAATAGACTTTTAGAGCTTGTTGCCAATAATGTGACTGATACTGCCTTCTTTTGACATGTCAGAGCATTGACCTGTTTAGCACTGACCCTTAGAGCAAGATAAAATTATTGGTGCATCAAAATGAACTCGATATAATTCCGGGGACTTTCTGTTAAAGGGTGCACTGTTATGTCATCATTTAGCTGCATTGGCTAATAATTTGTTTTTATCTCTTCAGATACTACTTTTGAAGGACCTCCAGGATGTATTTAGGCTAATAGTGAGACTAGTTTTAAGCTGTCAAGAGACAAAAGAAAAGAAAACAAAATGGATTTGAGAGCCAAGCATGGTCTGACACTGTTGGAACAGCTAAATCGAATGCGGGATGCTGAGCAGTTAACAGATGTGGTTCTAGTCGCTGAAGGTGTTAGCTTCCCATGCCACCGCGCAGTGCTTTCCGCCTTCAGCCCCTATTTTCGCGTAATGTTCACCTGTGGCCTGCGAGAGTGCACCAACCGTCAGGTGGTGTTAAGAGACATGCCGGCCCCAAGCCTGGCCCTTCTGCTGGAATACATGTACAGCTCCAACCTTCCACTCACTGCAGCCAATGTGCAGGGAATCTCTGTTGCCGCTTTTCTTCTACAGATGGATGATGTTTTCAGTCGTTGTCATATCTACATGATCGACAACATGGATTCCTCCAATTGCCTGGGCATCTATTATTATGCCCGTGATCTAGGGGCAGAAGAGCTGGCCGACCAGGCTCAGCGCTATCTGCGACAGCACTTCACCGAAGTGTGCCTTGGGGAGGAAGTGTTGGAGTTGGAGGCACACCAGTTAGGGGCATTATTGGGCTCAGATGATCTCAATATTTCACGGGAAGAGAGCATTTTGGATGTGGTGATGCGCTGGGTGAAGTACCGTCCAGGGGATATAAGCTCAGAGGAAGAGAACCGGGCCAGGCACCTTCCAGAGCTCTTAAAGAAGGTACGTCTTCCACTGGTGGATGCAAATTACTTGAAGGGGACCTTGAAACGGAACACGGCTCTTCTAGCTGATGCCAAATGTCTTCAGATAATGGAGGAAGCAGTTGAAGCAGCGAGGTTGGATTCAGATGCTCCACCTCGTCGACTGAAGCTGCGATATGGCATGGAGACCACAGATCTCCTGCTCTGTATTGGTAATGATGGAGGAGGCATTCGCTCACGTTATGGAAGCTATACAGAACGTAGCTTCTGTTATGCTCCCAAAACAGGACGGACTCTTTTCATCACCTCTCCAAGATACGGTGATGCACTTGGATATGTCTTTGCTGGTGTGGTGACTGAAAGGAATGACATTATTGTCGCAGGAGAGCTGGGCGCAAGAAGGATGTCAAGACAGAAAGAAAGAAATGTTGAGATTTTCATGTGAGGCTTTAGCAGGAGAAAATTACAATAATACAACATGTGCTTTCAACATCAAATATATGCAGGAAAATCTGTTCATTAGAGTAACTAAAATTAAGATTAGAAATTGATCTAAAATCTATCACATTATTACGGACAGTAAAAGAATTAAAGACAAGAGTCTTACATTTTATATGTCCCTTTCAGGTACAATAAGGAAGCCCAAGGATCCTGGAAAAACTTGAGCTCAGCAGAGTATCGTGATTCTTACGCTTTGGGCTCTTTGGGAGAAAACCTCTATCTGATTGGGGGTCAAATGAAGCTGAAGAACCAGTTTCTCATCACAAACAGTGTCGAGCGTTGGTGTCTGCAGGGTGGACCATGGCGTAGCGCTGCCCCTCTGCCCATGCCACTGGCCTATCACAGTGTAGTTCGGATGAAGGGCCGCCTGTATGTTCTCGGGGGACGGACGCCACAGGTAATAAACCAAAAAAGTGCAACTTTGTCATCTTTATGGTACAATCTGAAAAAATATTACACAAGGGAATGTAACATTGATTGTGAAAATGAGATAAATCACTATAATTTGTCAAATAAAAACAAGTGGGGATAATAGTAACTGTCTTTTTATTGCCTTCTCTCTTTCCCTCTAATGCACCTGTCCTGCCATGTCTCATGAATGACAGTCATACCGCACAGATGACGAGCCTGACCGCATGAGTAATCGCCTGCTTGAATATGACCCAGAAACCAACAAGTGGAGTGAACTTGGCCCTATGAAATATTCAAAATACCGTAGCAGTGCAGTCACACTCAATGGGGAAATCTATGTTCTGGGTAAGAATGTTAACAAGATGAGTACAATGTGATAACTTAGTTTATACGATTGTGATTTGTGGGTTAATATTTCCATACAGTGAGACCAGTGGATTACCTTAATACTACTCAACACAAGAAGCTTATGACAGTAGTCCATCATTACAATGGTTCACTTGCTTTTATGAAACCATAATTTCAACTGTATGAGACGCTGATGTCATTCTTACACAGTATTGCTTGTTTTAATTTTATATTTGTTGATTCACCTTAAGGGGCATAGCCCATGAATGAATTTCAGTCTCCTCCTGCAGGTGGTATTGGGTGTGAAGGTGTGGATCGTGGCCAATCACGTCACTGCCTTAATGTAGTGGAGATCTACAACCCTGATGGGGATTTCTGGAGGGATGGTCCTCCTTTACCATGGCCTCTCCTATCACTTCGCAGCAATGCATCTAATGCTGGTGCTGTTGATGGAAAACTTTATGTCTGTGGATACTACAAAGGAGCTGGTAAAATATGTATTGTAATATCAGCATCAGTTCATTTACTGTAGCCTTTATCCTGATGTTAAATTCATGCAATCAAAAAAATCCATTCAAAACCCTTTACAATATTTAATTAAACATGTTCTCTGCTCTTTTCCAAGATCGCCATGATACCATCACTAAAGACATCCTGCAGTTGGATCCCTGGGAAAATGTATGGACTGTGGTAGCAAAGCAGGCTCTGATGCATGACAGTTATGATGTGTGCTTGGTGGCAAATCTGAATCCTCGTGGACTCATGCCCCCTCCTGCTGACTTGGTAGAGGAATGACAACAGTGATTTATCACTAAAAATTCACAAGAAAAATGAAAACTGTAGATATAGGGAGAGAAAGGCTTTTATAAATAGTTATGAAATTATATTAATTTACAATGTCGGAAGTGCATTTTTAATTATTATGTTTTACATTTTTGGATTTCATATATAGCTGAGGTATATAGAATGGGTTAAGATATGTGTTGAAGGTTTTGAAATACTCTCACATCATTTACAGCTCATATTAAGTAACACTCCAAGAAACAGTGCTAAAATATGATGTCACTTTATTAGCAAAGTAAATAAGTATTGCTGAATTGCTCAATATGGTACATGTGCTGTACCTTTAAGCAGCCAATGCAAATTATTAAACATGTTAGTTTGTGAAACTTAAAATATATAAATATAAAATATATCATATTTATATATTGTATATTTTAAAACAATTTTATTCCTATTGATGTTACACTAAATATTTGTCCAAAATGTTTGCAAGACAAATTATGCTCAAATTTCTTGACTATGACATGCCTATGTTACAGAATGTGCTGGAAAGTTTAGAGTCATACAGAATGAAAAAAACAGAACAAAATTCTTTCAGATGTAAAAAATTTGTCTTTATGTTTTTATAATTCATACTTAAAAAAGAATCAATAAGGTAAAGCAACAGAAGAGGAACATGTCTATAGCAAGGAAAGTGGTTAGAGAACAAGGTCTGCATGTTCTAACTTTAAAAAAAATGAACATAGGAGATATTCCAAATAATTTCTCAAATTATATTAAGTGTAATCAAAATACAGTATAGAAGTATTCTGCATCTTATTCTTAGTCATTAGTGAAGTCAAAAAGCTGCGAGAGGAAGTCTTCTCCTTCTATGACACTAGCTTTTGGTTCAGGCACCACATTTTCCCATTCAGACATCTTGTATTCCACCATTAATTGGGAGCTGTCTGTGTCTTCAGACCACAAACTGAAAGGGTTTAGTGGTTGTTCAGCCACACACGTACTGGCTGGTGCTATGGTGGCTTGCTGCTGTAGTTTTAAGCAATTCTCTGCAACAGACTTGTTGGTCCTGTTCCAGTTGTCACAAAGAGAAGCCAAAGGTACTCTGTCTTTTTGTTCACACTGAAGATCTTCATTCTGCTGGCTGTGCTCTGAGAAATTTGCTTCTTTTTTTCTCACCTGCTGTCTTTGTGGGAAAACCAGGGCTCTCTTTCCCCCCCTATAATTCAGTGGTTTTTGGCGCTTCTTAGGTACTTTCAGTGGTGGAATCGCATCAGTGACAAATCGGTTCTCTCTCAAATGCAGTGGTTTTTCAGTCTTCAGGTCTACATACTGTCCTCCATGGTCCTCTATGGTCTCAACTAATTGTGTGCCCCACAAACTCTGCGAAGCACCAGGAGAAACCTGCTCTGTGACTACTGTCTGCTGTCTTTCTTCAGGCAGAACTTGTGCTTTTCTGTTTTGTGTCTTCTGTGTTGTAAATGGACACTGGTTCTGCTCTGCTGCTTTTCCTGAATAAATGACAGGCCTGTTGCATATCATCTTGCTCTCATGTCCTTTTTTTTCAGCTGAAATGACACAGAACCCCTGTAATAAACCGGGTGATGTCTGGACCTCACTGTCAATCATTCTAGCACAGCCAGGTCCTGTCATTGGCTTGTGGATAGAAGTCAATGTGCTAAGCTGAGACAGAATTTTTCCCAGCATGCCCTGCTCCTTGCTTTGCTCTGCTTTCAGATGTTCCAGATCCTGTTTGAGGTTCAGTATGCCTGAGCTCAACTCGTTTACAGCCACACTGCTCTATTCAATAGAAAATAAATGTGGCTTTATTACCAGTGCCATTATAAAATACATTATTGAAAACTTTGCATCGATCGTCTTTGTTATACAGTATGTGCAGTCCTTACCTTGGCATCCCTGTCTCCCATTTCTATTTGTGTTTGGCTCTGCAGAGTCTCAAACTGACATGTTATACCTTCTTTCACACTGTTTAAATAACCTTCAACTGCAATAAACAACGTAATGTCATAGGTTATATATAAATAACAATTACAAGTTTGAATTTTTTTTTTTAAATGTGCATCTGATCAAAAAGTATCTTTAATAATATAACATCTGTGTAATTTAGGGTACCAGTATGGGCTTAACTGGTAAGAACCATCTGCATATAAATAAAAGAATAAAGAAAACATAGCGAAAAAAACATACTTGTTTTTGAAAAAGTATCCAATTTTTCCATTACAATTTTGGTTATGTCATTACTTCCATCAATGCGATTTAACAAAGTCTCTCTGGTCTAAAAGGAAAGAGGTAAATCAATTATAGTTAATTATATAACCATGACTTTGCGCAATATAAACATTCTAAATGTGTTAAGCACGTACAATGCACACACATGTACAAAGCTTACATTTTTCAGAGATTCCTGCAGTTGGAGAATTCCATGAGTGAGAATTTCCCTAAAAAGGTAAAAGTTTATATTAAACAAAGTGTTGGGATGAACCAAAATTACGCAAATAATCGCAATAGGAAACTAGAATAGAATAGTTTTTCAGTGCACCAGGATTAAGAACAGACTGATTACCTTTCATATTTTTCTTTGGCTTTTCTCTTCTCCTCCTCAAATTTGTCCAAATTGCCAACAAATTTGCTACTAGTGAAGTTTGAGATTTTCCCATCACCACCAAACAAAAACGGCTTAGAACTATAACTGCTGGACATCATAATTTCCTTCATCTGTAGAGGAATTACACAATTTGGAATTAATATGAAATTTTAAATATCATAATAGGGCTGCACGATTTGGGAAAAATGTCACATTGCGATTATTAAGGTCAAAATTGTGATTTGCGATTGTGATACGATAAATAAGTGGTTTGACTCAACTTGCTTGTTATCAAGGAAAATGCACACAGATTACTAATAATGCTGAAATCTGTATTTCTCAACTGAGATACAGTATACAGTGCAATCTAGCAACAACAAATTAAAACTAAATTGTACAAAATTAAACAACAGTAACATCTTTACATTACTGAATTAAATTACATTAAATTAACATTAAAATAAAATTAAAATGTCAAAAGTACAGATAAATAAAACAAATACCCATTTTTATATTTTTACATGATTAATTGTGCAGCACTATATCATAACATATCATAGCCTGAAATATTTACCTCCTGTGAGGTATGCTGTGAACCTCTGCTCTGTCCACTCATCTCCTGAGTAAACCCTTGTGAATTGTCAGGCCATATTTGAGATCCCTGAAGAAATTGGGAGTCACTCAGGCTGGAGTAGTCACTGGTTCCCGGACCCTTACCAGTTTTTATCCCACTATTTAACAAACAGAATACACATAAACACCACATTATTAGGTCCCATTTGAAGGTAATTGATTGAGTAAGTGTAAATAATAGTAACAAATTAGCTGACAAATTCTCTAGTAAGACATTACCCAGAAGTTGCAGGGATAGTCAACATCTCCTTTATATTCCAGACATTGGGCTTCATATCCAGGCTTTCAGTGTCAACACATTCATTACCACTGAGAATAATAATCATGAAATCAAAACTACTGAAAAGGACTTGTGTTTTTATCTAAACACTTGTTTTCAATAATATTCTACAATTTATATGAGCGAACGTCAAAAACGAGGTCGACGTCTTCCGTGATTAAAGCTCAGCTAGTTTTCATGACTGACTAACCAGAGAAAACAACCACTAGTTAATTTCAAACAAGTGACACTTACCAGAAATATAATTGTTTGATATGCAGTAATGATTCTGAGGCGACGTAAATCAATTCTGGCGCGAGTTGACGCTTTCCGTTACAGTAACACGTGACACCTGACAGAACGCGCCGCGGTGGTTTTCCCGGGCTGCAGAATTTAAATTTAAATTAATGTTGTTTTTAAATCGTTAATTCATTTTAGTTTGCCGTTTTTGCATACATCTAATTTAGTTCCTTATGAAATCACAACTTGCAGTTTATTAAATTGCGTGTTTATAATGACATTGTGACGGCATTGTACTGTGTCTCTCAAAGACTGCAGCTAAAACTGCTAGTTATAGGCTTGCTGCATTAAATAGCTCAGTGTGGTGGTAGTCTAGGGTTACTGACTAGTCTTTTTTTTATCGCACTAGTGCAACAACATCCTTCAGCGGGTGTTGTGGTTCACCATAAACCGAGTCGTTGTTGGGCGCTAATAAACTGTATCCTAGCAACCAAAACCACGAAAGCCTATTACTTCAAAATAAAAGTCACAGAGTTTAGAAAACGTACAACAGCTCATTCTGATACTGTCTCTCACATTAGTCCATTGATTTTTTTCATGAAAATACACCGACAGGCTTTTGAGTACAAACCACAACGAGACATAAAATATGTATACGTACAACGATATTAACTTCTAAGATCGGTTTCTTACATTATTTAATAAATAGAACCTGAGTTTTAATTAATAATAAAAAAAACACAATAAAAGCTGTCTAATAAAATACAACAATGAAAGACTTGTATTTTGGCAGTGCGGTTTATTGATCAGGAAGTAAAGTCCTGTTGTCAACAGACTGTGACACATTAAAACTTGCGCTTCACAGGTAAGTTCGCGTGTTTATTATCATCAAATCAATATTATGTCGTCGGTGAACGAAACAGGAACGGTTTCAGTATTATTTTATAGACTGTTTTGTATCATGGTATCCTAGGTATCTATACAGCAAGCTAAAGTAATTAGCCAGCTGCTCAGTTAATATACTGTTGAAGAACTTGTTTGGTGGGGTAGCTTGTTTGTCGTACAGCATGCTTTTATAACTGCTGGTAAAAAGCCATTTAGGGAATATACACCCACTAACCGAGAAAATAAATCTGCATTAATGGTGTAGAATTAATGGTGGTAACAGTCGTGAGATGAAGAGTTGGCAGGGCTCTTAGCCTCTACACCACCCCTACAGTATTTACATTTATAAAATGACATGTTGAATTTAACAGAAAACAGCTTACCTCCAACTGTGGCATTTTAGAACATAAGCATAATGGGTTTCAATCCATACTGACTCCATCTAACCCACAGGAGTAATCTCATCATGAGTAGAGTCTACTACGTCCTCAGTGCTGCTCTGTTTGTGTTAGAAATTCCAGAGACCAAGGTATCTCTTGCTTTTCTCTTCAGGAGATTTTTCACACAACATTGAGTATGTGAGAGCCATAATTATTGTGAATGAATTGGTTACTGTAATTCCGTTCTCTAAAACAATTTATGATCTCTTCCAATCTTGATGTATTTTGGGTTTTTCATGTGTTTCAGGCACTGCTGGAAAACTCCAATGTTCCAAACTCCAACTGTTGTGAAAGAGTAAAGAGAATGAATGAAACCTGTGTGAATATTACACTATGTGAGCCTGGTATGTTTCTAAAGTAATTTCATTAATAGAATGCATGCTTGGGGTATAAATAATTTATTTTGTAACCGTGACTCCTCCTCTAGGTCTCCTTCAAGTTCCAGATAATAGTACAACATTTTGTGTATACTGTGACTCAACGGAGCAGGAAAATTCAACTTTACTTAACAATAGTAAGTGTTGTGACATTGGGGAATTTACTCACCTTCAGACCATTCAAGATGTAGATTCATTTGTGTCTTCATCCGAACAAACTTGGATGAAATTTAGCATTACGTCACTTGCTATACCAGTGGACCCTCTGCAGTGAATGGGTGCCATCAGAATGAGAATCCAAAGAGCTGATAAAAACAACACAATAATCTTACTCCACATAACTCCAGCCCATCAATTAACATTTTGTGAAGTCAAAGCATTCTTGTAACAAACACATTTAAGATGTTTTTGATTTACTTTCTATTGTATGTATATATATATATATATATATATATGTGTTATCTTTTTATTTATTTGTTTTTGATCTTCCTCTAGCAAGGACTAGTCACACAGTGATTGGTAAGTTACTAACATTGTTTAATGATATGGACATTCCACACAAAAAAAAATCTTATATATATTGATTTGCACTCAGGAATCTCATCTTCTGTGCAATGTATCTGTAATGGCAGGTGGTCCAGGTATAGCAGCTTCTGTCCTTCTAGGAACTCTACTGATCAGCCTGGGTCTCATCCTCTCGGTTGCATCTTTCTTTTACCTTAAGCGTTCCAACCGCCTCCCTGGTGTCTTCTACAGGCGCAATAAGGGTAAAAAAAAAGGTCATAAAACCATAAATATGTAAATCAGTTAAAGCTTTGGTTGACTTTGTTACAAAATTGTCTTATTTTATATTCCAGCTTTTATATTCCAACCAAGTGAAACGGTAAGACATCTAAACATTTTTTTTTTTTTTTAAATATGTTTGATGTTATGTAAACACTATTGTGTGGATTGCAAGGTACTAACTTGTTAATTTTTCTAAAAAGGCTGTCATGATTCCTGCAGCTACATCTTCAGGTAGGAGACACTACTGTATAATGTGTCGTAAATTTAATGAAAGTTCCAAAGTGGTGGTGTATTCTAAATTTGAACTGTGCTAAATTTCAAAACATCGGTTAGGGTTATCTTTGTTATTAAAAAGAGAATTACTTGTTCTGTTTAATATATGGTGTAGGTTAAATGTGGACCTTCAGTTCTTACTCGTATCTTTTAAATCAACAGTTCGCAAGCCAAGATATGTCAGGAGGGAAAGGCCGTCGGCAACATCAGCATCCAGCAGTGCTACTGTGGCAACAGGGGCAGTAACCAAGGTATATAATGTGTGAACAGCCTCCAAGGGCTAGCTATGGGCCCCCCTTTTAAAACACGAGTTTGTCCTATAGCACTGTTTTCTTTTATAGGATTTACTTGTGAATTTCTTTGTCGGCTACATGAAGAAGTGATATGTCTTGATGTAGGCTTTATCTTGGTAACCTTTTCTTTTCACTGAAGCCAGTTATTTATTTCTATTTATATATTTTTCATATAATACGTTGTTCCTTTTTTTTTTTTTAAGAGACCAGGTGTTGCACTACTAGAGTATTTTTGATTGTTAAGCTATAATTCAGTCTAAGTTGTTTTTCAATGAATTTTTGTAATGTTTATATTTATTACCAGTATTTTTGTGTAATATTGTACTTTTGAATTTTGTGACACTGAAACTAGGATCCCAAAAAAACCACTTCCGCAGTTAGTCACATTTGCACACAACCTACTCCTCAAACCTTGTCAAAGTACAAAAAATAAATATATAAATAAATTCACATATTTACCATTCAGCTAAAATTATTGTTTATACCTGTGTACACAAATAATATTTTTTCTATTAATTCTATTCCATTTGCACTTATTAATGCCATATACATATGCTGCAAAATACCCTGTATGAGCACTGAAAATACTCCTGGCTTGGGTTGCAATGCTAATAGCATATTCATGTTCTACTAACAAGTGTGCATGAAACATCCTCCCGCTAACAATGCCACATTCCTTAATATTTTCAACATAAAGGATTCCGGCTTGCACCAAAGGTTAATGATCATGATAAATTAAATTTGTTAAGCCTTAAAGTTGCAATTACATGCTGTTAAAACAAAATATATATACAAAGTTGTGAAAAACTGTTGCCAAACATAGTTACCTACTGTATTTATCCCATCTTTCCATTGTGTAAGACCAAGTGCCATTAAGTGAATGAAGACCTATAATCACATTTTTGTTTTTGTACATTTTATACTAAATTTGAATGTAAAATTATAAAATTGATCTTGTTTATTGGCTTGAAAACAAACATACAAAAAGCTTGATATCATTGTAGTGTTATAAACAGAGTGATAAACTGGTATTTCTATAAAATGAGTCAAAGTCAGTTACTTTTTTTACTTTATTTTGTAGTTGTTTATTGCAAATAGTGGCCTTTAAAAAGCCATATTATCTCCTATGCCTATATATATTTATGTTTTTGTGTATTTTTAGGTTTTCTCATTTGTAATAATGGTTATGTTTGGATTTTTTTTTTTCCTACACATTTTTACTTTATTTTAGCAAGGGTATTTGAACATTGTTTTGTGAAGTTTAAAACCCTTAGTATGCTGGATTAAGCAAAAGTTAGCAATGTTTACTTAAGGTTGAAGGTAAATTATGTGGTTCATGGGGATACATCTAAAATATACATATACATAACACTGAAATTCAACTTATTTCTCATGACATTTTATTGGCTGTCGTGCAGCAACTAGAAAACATGTCAATCGATTTTGCATACAGTATGAATTATGTTTAGATGGATGTTGACGAACTTCTTTCGTATGTTGATGTCCTAACAGATTGAGTATTGATCACATATTGAATCATATTTGATGAAAATGTCAGTGTTTACAGAAATAAAAGATATTTTGATTTATGAGACACAATTTGCTTGTATTAATTGTAAAAACTTTATATCATTGCAAAATATAATTTAAAAGTGATGCATAGTGCACAAAATAAACAGTCCATATGGTGACTGAGGTTGATCATTATCAATAAAGACTCATTTGCAATAGAGAGCTTACAGGAAGTGGTAGAGAAAGGTTGGGCATGGGGGTTAAAACTCTTGCATTGTAATTGCTGGCAAGTATTTTTATTGTGTTATCTGTAGAATAATTATTAAAAGGGTAAAATATTAGGTTGGACTTGTGTCAAAAACAGTTTCAGGAAACAACTCCTGTGAATGTGACCAATCACCAGTTTACATCTGTCTTTGGTAAACAGATGGAGGGACTTTGACCCCATTTACCTATAATATTATTATCACTTCCTTATATACCTACAGTAGTAGATCAGAAAAGCAAGTGCCATGTGACTTGTCTTTCCATTAGCGCAATCCTCTGTGAGATTTTTGTCATGCCTCACTAGTTAATACAATTGCAAATATACACAAGTGAAGTTACAACAACGGTTGGCACACTGTAACATAAAAACACAAGTTACTGCAACACACTCTAAGCGGGGGAATAAAAACGTGACTCTTATTGCACATGTAAACATATCCCACCCATTTTCCTGATACCTGGCTGTTTATCTCCAAATGAGACGGGGAGTGGCAATGTATTGAATCAACAGTCATATGACTTATGAAAATGGTTTGAATTTATGGCTGATTTCTCTGGTATTATGGTTTTGTTATGCACGTGCAATGTCTTATCAGTTTCCGTAATTATTGTTTTTGTGAAACCAGATGAATAACAATAAACATGGAGACTGTTGCAGTCTGTCAGCAATGTTTCGTAGAGAATTCCATTTATGTTAAAGAGACAGTCCACCAAAAATAAAACTAGTTACATTTACTCACACAAGTTGTTCCAAACCTGTATAAGTTTCTTAGTTTTAGTGAATACAAAGTAAAATATTTAAAAGAATGTTGATAACCAATTTTTTTCCCCACTCTATAGAAGTCAACTTTGAGGGAAAAATACTAAAATATATTTATTTCATGCTAAGTACAAATGCATTTACATATTTATGTGCTTAATAAAAATACCCTGCACTTGTACTTCTAGTATACAAAAGCGATAAATTGGAACAACAAATTTTGTACTTGATGCACTTTAATTGTGTCCAGCTTATATATACTTAAGTATATTTGACTGCTGAAGTGGAACTAAGTATACTTCAGATACCATTCAAAAATCTTGCACACAATTAGTACTCCAAATAAAGTTTAATTGTAATTTTTATATGAGTCAATCTTGAGTGTAAGAAAATATATTAGTAGATTTGAACTATATTAGACAAAAATTTATTTTTAAATATACACGCCTGTACTACGGAATGACTACCGTCAACTGTATGGTTACCATCATTCTTAAAAATATCTTCTTTTGTGCTCAACAGGAGAAAGAAACTCGTACCAGTGAGTTGAGCAACTTGAGGAGGCGTTAACAATGACATGGGTTTTTTTGGTGAACCATTAGGCTACTTAAAAATATATATAAATAAATTTTTATGTGCGATACAAAAAAATTCTGTTACAGCACCTGCCTATAGTAACTTGATTAAACCATTATAATCTGAACAATTCACAATGCTGTGAATGAATGTGCTTTACAAGTTGTTTAAAACATTATTTGCTATGCTTTGTCATTCTTACGTTAACCAGGGTGACAAAGCGTAACTTAATCCTTTCGGAAAACCAGTTCCTACTTCCCTCTCTTTGTCATCCCTCCTGCTTTTCCTTAATTTGCCCTTTTACGTGTGTCAGATGGCATATGTGTGAAGGAGGGGTTGAGGATCAGAGAGGGATAGACGGTGAACAAGGTAATGATTTATGATTTAACAGCTCAGAAGTATAATTCAAACTTGTGAAGAGCAGGTGAAGGTAGTTACACTTCACCAGAAGATCAAGACAGACAGGTCTGGGGAAAGACAGCCATTCAATTACCTGTTTTGGGAACTTTTAAAACTTTCCAGGCTTTATTTGAACCCATCTACACGGGAAAAAAAAAAAAGCATCAACAAATTAAAGGAAGGACACTGTATTCCTCATCTAAGGTAATACTTTTTTTTCTTTTCTGTTCACACTGCCCAACCGACAAACAAAACATTTAGATTTTTGTTGGATCAGCAGTTTAACCATGTTTTTGATGAGCTAATGGGAAAACAACAGCAAATTTAGCAACTGTTAATATTAGCATTTGTTGGGGCAATTTAAGTCAGCTTTAAATCCTTTGATCCAAACTGGATATGTGTATGGTCTACTTGTCAAGTCACAGTACAATCAATGTAAAAACTTTTTGATGCTGATTAAAATGTAAAAGCATCATCACAGTCCTTGACTAAAAAAAAAATACTTTAATTACTTTTTTTTAGATATTTTGTCTCAGCATCACCTTTATATGTACATATGGCATTAATGATGCCCATAGCAACCACATTTACATGGTTATTACAGATACAGCTAGTTTTCAACATAAATTTGGGATTATAAAATTCAAAAAGGATTTTGCTCTTTTCTCATTCATTCAGTTACACAACACAGTATGTATTCTATTGATAAAATACTGAAATTACCTTTAATCATATCAGAAGTTTTTTTTAGAACAGTTCAACATTAAGATTCAATTCTGTTTATTTAAACTATATATATATATAGATGTAGATATATATTAAGCAGAGCATCAGAAATATATTTTGAGTTTCGCAATTTTTAAAAGTTACTGTAATATGTTTAAAAATTAAATCCAAATTAAGTTTTTTATCATTTTTTTTATTTGACATTGCTATTTCTTAGTAGTTTTTTGGGTGAAATTGATTGTTTCTACACTTATTTTGACAACAGCATATATCTTTTAAGTTGTGCCAATAAATATCTTGAAGGATTCATTTTGCATTTCAGGTTTTCTTCTGACCAGACAAACAGGATGGAGGAGCCAGAAGTATCTACAGCATCACGTACCAATTCAATTCGGCACCAACACAGGACACTGGGCTCCGGTGACGACCAGGACAATGCCTGGGAAGCCGGCCCGGAGTGTTCAATCTGCTTTTGTGCATACGACAACACCTTCAAGACACCAAAGCTACTCGAATGTACCCATACCTTCTGTCTGGAATGTCTGTCTCGCTTTGTGACTATTTCACCAGAGCAGGACGGCACCCTGATCACCTGCCCTCTTTGTCGGCAGCCAACATCCGTACCTGAACACGGTCCTCCAGAGTTAGCCACCAGCCAGGAAGTTTTGGAGCAACTTCCAAGCGATCAGCAACAAGTGGAGAATGTTTTTCTAGATGGAAAGAGGCTGTGCTACTCAAACCCTATGATACCCAACTGCATCTGCATTGACATCGGGGGGCATAAACAAGAGGAGCCGCCGAGAACAGAGGAGAGCAGAGAGGGCTGTGGACTCAAGTTGCTGCAATTCTTGGGTTTTAATGGGAACTGGAAGAGGCTTGTGATCTTCATCATTGTGCTTATTGTGGTCTTATTTGTTATAATGTGGCCTCTCCAGTGCTTTATCATCTCAAACTCCATGTCACAATGCTTCGGAGAACCATCAGCTATGCCCAGTTCTTCCAATTCCAATTCTTCCAGTCCTGCACCTGGTACCTAAAACACACAGGTGGACTCAAGAAGTTTTCATTCAAACCTGGAAACAGTTTCAATTTCATGAATTGCAAATGACATTCAGGTTATATGGGCTTCAGTCGAAAAGAAGGACTGATAAGCTGAAACCACAGCCATAACTTTTATAGCTTCATACAACAGGAAACCTGTATCGGTTAAAGTTGTACATTCTCATTTCATTGTCATATCACATATTTCCTAAATACCACTGTAAATATTTAAAATTCACTTCTGTGTTTAAAACAGATGAGCAAAATAAACACTAGGGTACAACTTTTTAAACACTTTTAAGCAGGACCTGCTTGCCGATTTGATTGCTTTGGCTGGAACACTCTAAAAGATCTTTGCACATTTTGTAATATATTAAGCCAGCAATTTATTGTATGTTTATTTGCAAAAGTATTCATTTTAATTAATTAAGCATGTATATTAACTGATTTTTCAAAATGGTTGTATTATCAGGAAAAAAAAATATTTTAAACAAATGTATCAAATCTTTTTTTTACTAAATATTTCTCACTGTATCTGTATATGTTTATTTTAGCTAAATCAGCTTATTTTTATTGCAAATTAATTATTGCCTATAACTATGCCAGAATTTATTTTTAAATATACTGTATACAAAATAGTATACTTCACATCCATGAAAATGGATCCATTCAAATTATTATTAAACTTTATTAAGAGTATTTCTTTATTGCAAAATGCACATTTCTCAATCTTATGCCTAAAATGTTACTATTAATAAGGATTTTATCATTTTCGTTTCAAATACATTTTTTTTTCCAATAGGAAATCTTTGCTGTTTTCTGTAAATATAATTTACAAAAATATACTTTTAATACATTTACAGTAATACTTCATAACACTACTGTATATAAAACTGTCATACTTTATTACCATAGATAAGTAGCAATACATCCTAACTTGTTTTCAGAGTGTTACTTCCTGAAAACCATAAAAGCAAAGGATTTTCCGCCCAGCATGTGTTCAAGGATTTAACCCTTTCTGAATAGCAGCTTAGCTGATCAGTGACAGATTCGTAGCATCTTCCCTGAGAAACCCTATTTATACACATGAAATGGAATGCCCCTCTGAGAATGCAGGACACACGCACACTTCCATGTGACCAGACACACAGCTCTATTTATAACAGACCTGGACGCAGCGCCCCTCTCTCCTACATGCAAGGGCACTGGGGTTTCTGAAGGTGTACCATACCAGTGTCGGATCAACACTGAAGTGTTTTGAAAGCATAGCTAAGGACAAAAGGTAGGACAAACATAAAAGAAATGTTAAAAAATTAAACATTTTTTTTAGATCTTAATGGATGCTGATTAGATTCAGAGTTTGTGGAGCTAGAACTCTGTGGAAATATTTTCCGTTGGCCTGTACTAGTGCTACTATTCCACACAAACTTAACCATGTGTGCAATGGAAATGGACATCATACACAGGGTATCATTAATATTCATAAGCTAATATAGAACTAATGACTTGTGTATTAAGACAAGATAACTGCATAATTGGATAACTGCTATGATGTTCCTGGGAGAGAAAAACAGTAAATGAGCCTATAGCTGAATGGCCCTATGCTCCATCGTGGAGAAAATGGAATAATAATAGCTCAATGCATTATCCTAATACTAAATGCATCTCCACATGTTTTTATAAGAAAACGCCCCACAAGCTAGATAAGATAAGACTGTTTCCCAGTAAAGAGTTGTAAATCATGATTGTCAATTTTGGCATGAAGAGACACATCTAGGCCATTTCTAAGCAATTGGACCATGCAAAATAGGCAAGTCACCCAAACAACACATCACACCGCTGAGTTTTATGTTTGGCTATTTCCTCTCACTGACATCTTTCAATACACAAATCATCTTGCAGTGTGTTGTTGTACTCTGGGTACAGTCTGCTTTGGAGTCAGCTTACAGTCAGACCAAGATCACCCTCACAGGAGTTATGGAGACAGTTTGAGTGGTGTTTTGTAAGAAATGTTTCAAAATGAGTTGCTTTGAAGCATATTTCTGGTTTAATTTGTTGAAAAGGAGTTTGGACTCTCACATACTGCTGTTGTTTTAGAATAGTACAAATATAAAGGGAGTAACTGCTTTTTTATTTTTGTGTGTAATGGCCACTGTCACCTTTGTGTGGTGATATTAGTGATTCATCTGTCATTCATATTAATTTTGAACCAACAGCCTACAGGTTTACATTCAAATGTATGAAAAAATGTATACTACCTTTTAAATATAGCCTGACTGAAATCAAACGCCTTTTCTTGTTTTCGTGTCATGCAATATTTTAAGATCCTTAAATTATTTTGAGGTCAAATGTTTTTGTTGTTGCTGTTTTCATCTCATCTGCAACAATTTTGTCTCTTGTTGGTCACATTTTTGCACAAATGATCTTTTTTAATTTAAATAAACATGAAAATTGTACAACTGAACTGAAAAATGCAGTTGATACTGATACTGAAAAAAATTAATTGTTGTTTAATGCTTTTCTAGCTTAGATTTTTTGTCTTGTTTCCAGCCAAAATATCTGTATTTCTTTTTTGCTTACCTCCTTGGCAGATTATTTAGCTTGTTTCAAGCAAAAAAACAAAACAAAGATTTTACTGTTTATAAATTTGTCTTGATTTAAGATTTTATTGATATTTTCGTCTCAAAACAAGACAAAAATTCTGTGTTATTTGTTTTTAGCAAGGATGCATTAAATTACATTTTGACCACCAAACTTTTGAATGGTAGAGTATATATTTTGGTAAAAAATATTATTATTATTATTATATAATTGTCTGATAATTTTCTTTCTTTTTTTTCAGATGTCAAAACAAACCTTTTGAGCTCAACTGCAATGGATGACTTAGACCACAGTGTGCTGATAGCAGAGCAGGACTGGGACTGTTTCTGTACAGAGAGCGAGGAATGTTCTGTTCAGCAGGCTAAGCTTGCAGATTTGGATGAGTCTGGCTTCAGTGACACTGATGATGACAAAACCTTTGTCCACGTGTCATCTGCTCCCACCCAGACCAGCCCTGACCAACTCTGTGAAGAAAATAGCATAGAAGAACAAAAGCAGCATCAAATAGGAGAATGTTTATCAGAACATACATCTGAGAATTCAGAGTTTACTGAAAACCCTAGTCCTAATACAGAGCCACAGAATACCAGGTCTGCTGAGCAGATGTCTGATGCTGGAGCAAATGAACCGGGGGCTATATATGAAGACAGCAACCCAACTGAGAGGTTTAACTTAGGAGAAAATCGTGGTGAGAATGGTGAGAATAAATCAAGCCAGGCCACAAACACGCCAGTCTCTGAAATGTCTCCAGAAGAAATAAAGCATGAAAAGAGTATAGATGGTATAGAAATGTTGACTGAAGTCAAAGACTGTTTAACAGTAGCCAAAGAAAAGGAACGTTGGTTTGTGACTGTAAATGATAGCCCAGTCCGTCTGAGGGTAAAGGATCCCACCTCAGTCCAAAAAAAAAGAAGAAAAAAAAAACCTTCAAAAAAATTCAGACAGAATAGCGAAGACAGAAAATCAAAAGTGATGGAGAAGTGCTCTTCCTTAAATAACAATACAGAACCAGATAAAGAAACTACGGAGAGGCAAATAACGCAGGAGAAATTTGAACAAGAAAATATTTCTTTTTACTCACCCGATACTCAAGATATTAAATGTATTTCGCTCACTGAGTGTGAAGAGAAAAAAACAAGCTGTCCTATTAGCCTAAAAAAGGAAAGCATGCCGGAAGCAAAATTAGAAAGAAATTCCGCCGACTCTTTAAATTCACTTTTAACCCCCAAACAGTTGCCACAGACCATATTTAAAGATCTCACTGGCTCTTTGCCACAGTACTCTGATCATAAAAGCGCAGTGTGTGGTAAATGTGACAAATCTATATTAGAAATTAACTGCGTATGTCAACATACAACTGATCATTTAAGCCAAATTAATAATGATACAGAGGTGAAAAATCTTAGATTATATCAATCAGATGCTAAAGAAGAAAAAACAGAACAGCAAGAGACACAATCCACCAGTAACCGTGCCAAGACTTCAGGTCCAACTCCACCCATATTTGCCATTTCCTCCTTTTGGGATGAAATGGAAAAACTGACAATAAATGATATTTTGCAACTTAGAACAGCCAATAACAGGACAGAAATCATCATTCCAGAAGAATGCAACCCTGCTGTCAACGCTCATCTTCTAGATAGAGGTGAGGTGGAATCTAAAGATGATAGTTTGGAAGATTGCCAGGTAGACGACGCAGCAGATTCAGACTATTTCACACATTTGGATGACTCTAAACCAGACCGATCAAGCTGTGAATTCTCAACTTGCTCTGATTTTGATGACGAGTTTCTACAACTTCTTCATGCAAGTGCAAACCCTAGCCCTGAACCCCTCAAAGGCAAAGAGCAAACCCAAAGGTTCCTTGAGTCTGGCTTGGATTCAGAAGAAACTTGGCAGAGTGAATCAAAAGAGATGGTGAAGCTGTGTCCTGAGAAAGCTCCCTCACTATATTTGTATTCACTTGAGTCAGAAGCAGAGATGCAGGATATATTTCTAATAGCTAATGAAGACAAGAACATGAATTCCTTTCTACTGGACCACTGTAGCACAAGGAGATCAACGCCTTCACCAGTTTTATCGATTTCTGATGTTCTAGACCATCAGTGTCTGCAGACTTTCTTTGAAGTCTTGAGAAGTGACACTGAAGCAGACCAACACCAGACTTGGATCCCAGATAGAAGCACGTCACTTTGTTTTTCACAGGACTTATCTGTGGCTGAGACTTATGATGACTTCTTCTCAGACTTTGAAGTTGGGAATTGTCTCTTTCCTTCAATTCAAGTTTCGACAAAGAGTGAGAAAACATTGGTTCCTATATATTCCTCTTCTCACTCAGTGGTAAAAGACCTAGAATATCCAGAGGTTGAAGAGGTGATACCATCGGACAGTGAGGATGAGAGCGCCCCAATCCAAATTATGAGGTGCGCAAGGCCCTCTGAAACATCAAACGTGTGCTTTATCACTAGTACCTGGAGAAATCTTTCTTTGAGACGCACCAAACTTTTAATGGGAAGGACCTGGTGTAGTATGGCCAACTCTTGGGGTTTTCCCAAGACAGCTGATACAGTCTATGGTTATAGAACAAGAACAACAAGTTCTTCTACAGCTCAGGCAAAGCCTCCAGAGCTTTTTCTGGAGAACCACGCAGTTGGACAGATGACAGAACATCAGATACATGTTGGGGCAACGGTTCCAGGTGCAGGTACATTCTTAAGAGCATGTTTTTTTAGATTAAGATATGAAAATGTCAAGTCTAACACTGCAAAATTCTGCTTGCAGATAGAGATTGCTTCCTTTTTTCATTAAAGCAAACAGACATGTGTCTTGTTTGTATTGCTTTTGCATCATGGGTACTAAAGTCAAGCAACCCACAATCTACAGACATGTGGAAAGCAGGTAAAACCAGCATGCTGGTGATGCATTTGTGCAATGAGACACAATGATCAGGCTGTTACATATTAAATTAGGGAATTTATTCAGATAATATGAGCACACAAAATTAACATGATCCTTTTTCCCTCTATTATTTCTCAGCTCTTCTGGCAAACGTGAGCGCGATATCTGCCATCCAGTACTTGCGGCAATACGTAAAAGAAGGATGAACCATAAAAATCTAGTATTAGAGCTTTTTGAGGATTTCTCACAAGGGGCCAGTGTACAGGAAAGGGTTAATTTTGCACAAATTCACAACAAACACTTTAGTAAATGCACATATTAGATTGTATTCCATATTTACTAACAGTCTAATATTTTCAGGTTTAATATATCCATGTTACAAAATAGGTGTTCAATCAATAAATAACTTATCAAAGGACAATTTTGTTAAAGAATAGCATACAAAGCAAAGAAGGAAACATTAGTTTTTTTTCCCCGTACAAACACTTGTTCAGTTAGAAGACATATATTGCTTTAGATATTATGTTGATATGGACCAGAGATGACAACTGGTAAGTTTTGCGTCAGTTATATTCAGGACTCAAGCTGTGCTATACATATTCATGTAATTCACAAGTAAACTATTTTGCAGTGTACATATAAAAAAAACATCTTCAACGATAATCACTCTTGATGTATCTATTAAATGCAAAAACATCATGCGGCCAAAGCTTAAAAAAAAAAAAAAAAAAAAAAAGTTATCGTTTTTCCAGAAGAAACCGATCTGAGCACATTTCATGAAGAATATAAATTTGCACGTAAAATACAGTTGGAAGTATCAGAAAGTGATCAGACTGCTGTTGAATATCGAATATTTCTATCGCACATAAGCAAAGACTGATATCAGTGTGATACATGTATATAAAACAGCCTCAAAAATTATGCTTACAAAAAAACTAATTAATACTTTATTAAAATAAAATAAAAATAAAAAAGTAAAGTTCATGAGTTCATGTGTTAATGAATGAGTAAAAATGATTCGAGCCGTTTGTAATAATCAATCATGCATTTATCATTGAAATGAAAGTTTTGAAAGAAAATTCCAACTATAAGGTAATTGCAACCAGACAATACTGTGCATGTGAAGACAAGTATGCATAAATGGATACTAAAAATGAGAACATATTTCCCATTAGAAATATCCATATACTTTGTAAAATGCTAGTACAAATGTTTAGTGTTAACTCAAGGGAAATAATGACTTTTTGGCAGTTTTGGAAAAAAGTTGACCGTTCAAAAGTTCCACAATAACAGCATTAACAGATAACACTCTTCAACCATCTGCTTCAACAAATACAAAACAATGGCACTCCATTTCATGTTTTCTATTGTTATTTAAACAATTAATAGTAGTGCACAACAATACACGTGTATTGCATTAAACCATCACAGAATCACTCTCTCTCTCTCTCTCTATTGTGTTTATAATGAAATCCATCTTATTTTGAGAATGCTGTCCTCTTTCCCAACCGGTACGACTATGAAAATGTAATTTACTCAGCAGTAGCCCGGTGTATAATTGGCCGAGTACATATGCTTGGACTGAAGCTGGTAGTGAGGATACCATTAAATATACTATATGCATTTTATTGCTAAGTGCCTGTTTAGAAATGAAACTTCCTCAACTTCTATGCCAAGTAGAGCTGACCCAGGAACTGACCTGCTCTATCAAATTGTGTCCTCAAGCATGGTAGTGAACACTGCAAGCAGGTGACTTCTCGGCCTGACCAGTCTTCCACAGCATCATATGACCATGGCAGTGAGGCAACTGTTCTGCAGAGCTAGACAACACTAGTCATCTTACTAATACTCAGCCTGCATTTGGTCTACATTAGTAAATTAAAAAAAAGCTCAATTTCTGAAAGAATAAGGTACTGTGAAGTTTACTACATGTGAGTTTTACTTTATATTGATGAGCACTCTGAGGTATAGATGAAGATGCAGTCAGAGAAAGGGAAGGACAGAGTATGTAAAGCATGCACTTCTTGCACACAGGTCATCCGAAGTTTTTGTATCCAAATCTATCATTGCAACTTTTAAATTTGAACAGTTAATATATTATTTTAAACATATAATATTTACAATCTGAAAACAAGTGTTTCAATATACTTTGAAACTAAATTGTGATAAACTCTGGATATTGGACAGCACTTTTCAAATACTTAGTAAATCTACAATATTGTGCTTTTAGCACAATAAGTGACGTTACATGGGAATTTCATTTCTTACAGAAATTTCTAAATAGTGTTCATGCAAGGAAAGAAAATTCAGTGTGCTCCAAAAGGCTAGTTATTTCATACAGCACAAAGGAGTCGGTCAAATGTTTATAAGTGCCAAAACAGGGATAAACCAACGCTGGGTTTTCTGAAATATAAGGTCTGATACCCTGAACACAGAATCACTCTGTAATCCACAGTGGAGGATTTGTTCATTTCAGGACTGCTTGTCTCCCTCTTTCTTCAGACGGCTGTCAAAGAGACAACAGAACAACATGTTGTCATTTAAAGGAGTTAAGTAAATAGGTAAAAAAACAAAGGTTACAGTGGTGTGATATGAATTTTATAGTAATAAACTTTACTACACAACCAATCTTCTGTACATGCTACTTTAAAGAACAGATATTTTGGCAGTCTTGCTAAGTGCTTATTTACACACGCACTCTCGAACAGGTCTCTGTGATGTTACCTGTAGTAGTCTTCTTGGCTGGGGAGAGGTGCACTATGTAAGTGTGCATGTCCATGTAGCCACTGCTGCTCCAGTGCCAGCCTCTGCAGCTCTGCTGACTGTGCCTGCATCGCCTGCAACTGATGCGCAGCCGACATAGGTGCCAGGGGTCCTGGTAACTCTCTCGGGAATGGTGCTCCTATTAAAGAAAATAAGAAAAAAAAAAAAAATCTTACTTCACTTACTCTTCCCTCAAATAGCCAAGAACTATTTCCTACCGTGGGATTGTTACGTGTATGTAGAGGCTGGATGGAGACAACAAATCAACCAACAGCGAGTTTTTTTATTAAGCCAGGGCTGCTTTATGTTGATTAAAAGTGACGGTAAAACATTTGAAGTTACAAAAGATTTAAATTTCAAATAATGCTTTTCTTTTAATTTTCAATTCATTATAGAATCCCGGTAAAATAAAGTCACAGAATCCACAGGAATATTAAGATGCAAAGTTGATAATGATAGGAAATATTTCTTGAGCAACAAATTAGTATATTGAATGATTTCTGAATGATCATAAGACTGGAGTGATGGCTGCTGAAAAGCCAGCTTTGCCATCACACAAATAAATTACATTTCCAAATATATTACAATTAAAACCAGTATTTTCAAAACAAATAAAGCTTTGATCAAGTAAATGTAGCCTTGATCTTGAGTCACTACTTTTAAGATTTAAAACAAAAAAAAAACTCACTGACTAAAATATAAATAATATTAAACCTTAATCATACATATTAATGATGATAAGCTGATTTAAACATGTTTAAATGTGTAAAAAGTATCTGAAAGTACTACATTCTTATTGGCTGCTGAAAGAGTAATATTTTATTTTAATTTACTTTAAGAAAGTGACTTCATGCAAGTAATAAAGATATGGCTAATCAAAGGGCAGGATGTTACACCCAGCATTTAGTACTTTTATCGTTTAGGCTTGGTTATATGGGTTGGAATTGTTAATTATTCAGAATTTACTTTAAAGTGTCTTTTAATGCTACATGTGTAATGGGGAGTCTATTTGGCGACTCACCAAACAGAGGGTGGCGGAGCATTTCATGCTCATGGGGTAACTCACTGAGTAGAGGGTTGGAGATAGCACCAGGTGGGTAGGGGAATCGTGCCAGAGGTGGGCCAGCAGCCAATGGGTCCACCAGAGGATGAGGCCCTTGCCCTGAAAAACAAAAATCATTCAAATTTCCTTTCTTGAAAAACATTTGATCTAAAAAACCTGTATCTCTGAAGCTCTCACCTTGATTTAGAGGGTCCTGTTGGTGCAGATGAAGATGGGAGTGTATATGTGAGTGCTGGTGGTGGTGTGGTGTAACATTGAGCATCTGTAGCCGTGCAACAGGGTCACCAGCAGCAACAGAGGCCATCCTTTCAGCATGGAGCCGTTCAGCTGTCAAACGCTCAGCATAGGTGATTTCCGGCCGAGGGGGTGCTGCTATGCTGCGCTCCATGGCTGGGTGGAACTGGGCGAAGTGGTGTGGCCCAGCCACATGAGGCAGAGGCAGGGCTCCATGACGGGCGAAATGCTCCATAGGATTTGCCGATGGATGAAGTGGGTTCTCCAGCTCCGGTGGTTTCACCTCAAATCCGGGCTTCATTCTTTCTCGGATCTCTCTCTCTCGAAGTTCACGGAGCTCTCGCTCTCGAAGGGCTGGGTCTGCTGCGTACAGCCCCGGCATGTGGTAAGCTAGCAGGTGCTCACCCGGCCCAAGTGGCATGAAAAAAGGATGGTTGCGGTTGGTGGGTGACATGACGTGGGGGCGGGCGTACTCGCTGAGTGTGCGGAGGGCTGGGGTGTCAGGTCCGAGATATGGTGGAACTGCAGCCACGGTGGTTGGGGGAGGAGGTTCAAATGATGGACGGCCTGGCTGCACATGGGCAGCAAGCAGGTGCTCACCTATTCTACCATCGTGGGATGAGCTTGAGGCACGCTATGTGAAGAAAAAAAAAAAAAAAAAGGTCTTATATTACAAACATATTTAAAAGAAAGATCTTTCTCAAAATTTGTTAAAATATTTTTTTAAAGAGAAACCAGATCTGTAAATGGTAAACTATATGAAATTAATTTTAAACAGTGTAGGATTTTTTAAAAAACGCTTTTTTTTGCATTACAGTACTTGTTCTTGGTATGAAATGTTTCACATTGCAATAAGAAGGATTTGTAAAATAAACAAAAGTTAAAAATGTTTCTTTTTTCTGAAATGTCAAATACTAAACGGCACATAAACTTACAGAAGCTTTATCGGAGTCTCTCTCTCTTTCTCGCTCCCGCTCTCTTTCTCTCTCCCTCTCACGCTCTCGTTCTCTCTCTCGTCCCTGTCGGGCGCTCAGCTCTGCTTCTCTTCTGGATCTTTCAGCAGCTTCCTCTCGTTTTTTGGCCAGTTTTGAAGAGGCCAATGGAGTGAAGTACATGTCAGTGCGAGAGCAGGAGTTGTAACCTCGGTTGAGGTGTTTGATGAATCTGCAATTGACGAAAACATAATTCAGTATGCATACTTTATTTGTCTGGAATATAAAACATTTTAGACAATCTTTTTTATCTTTAATTTTATAGATATTTAAAAAGATCACGTATTAACAAATGTGATCTCCGTACCTTGCTGACTGACTTGCATGACTGGGTATGTCAACCACTGTCGGTACTGGAGAGGGACTTCTGCGAGGGGGAGGCGGGCTATCGCACTCTTCCTCTTCATCAATTGGCTCCTCCTTGATATGAGCCTGTCCAACAGGCGTGCTTGCTGAGGAGGATGTGGAAGGCTGATGGGCAGGGATAGGAGAAGTGTACAGAGGGATTGAAGCAGTGGATTCAGTAGCAGGACGATTTTGGGGAAGCAACGGGTGGGAACTAGCTGCAGCTGGAGGGGCACCGCTAGCATGACCTTTGACCTGCTGGCTCTGAGTCAGAACGGAAGGTTGAGCAGGGTGATTTTGTGGAATTATATGCAATGGAGGAGGCTGGGAACAAGGCAAATGTTGGGAGGGCAGGGAAGCAAGTGGTTTTAGAGCAGGAGGAGGAGGCAGATTTGGGTGGATTTGCAGGAAATGGGGTGGAGGTGCAGAAAGGTGAGGCGGCTGCTTGTGGGAAGGTGGAATTGGAGTGGTCGGAGGGGGCTTGATTTGGGATACTGCTGTAGGGGGAAGAGGAGGAAGAGGGCTCTCTCTTTGAAGGTGCAGCGGTCTGGAAGAAAACCCTGGTGGCTGATTCACCCCAGATGAAGGATTCTGCAGCTGACCTGGATTGTGCTGATAATGGGGCGGCACGGGGAATGACTGCCCCTGCCCTGGACACTGCACCTGCTGAGACAATGAGTTTGAATAAGAGGCAGGGGTTTCGGGTCCCCGGGGACCGCTTCTGAAAGCTGTTGGTGATGGCACCTCCTGGAAAACCTCTACGGATGGTGCCTTTGAGGTGGTGGACAGAGATCCAGGTGAAGGTGCAGATGAGGATACAGGCAGAGAGGGCTGAGGAGATGGTGGTTTTTCAGAGGGGACATGTGTTGTTGGGGTTGCAGCAGGCTGCTGGGGCTGGGTTTGAGGGGTTGGGCCTGGTGCAGGGGGTGGCGCTGGGGAGTCTGAGTCGCTTTCATTGGCCTGCAGGGGACTGGCCAGGCTGGGGGAGGAACTGCGGTTGTCCTGATCAATGTCTTTAGTGTCACTGCTGCCATCGTCATTGGCGCTGCGGCTATCGGAGCTCTCGCCTTCACCTTCACCCTCTGATGGAGAATCAGGACCCTCCTGGATTAGAGACACACTGTTTAAAAACCTGACGTCATGGCATATATTATATATATATATATAAACAGTGTGCATCTATGGATTTGTTTTCTACCAGTTTTATCATCTGCCATGTCAAAATCACAAGTATTAGTATTAAAAGTATTTCATGTATAAAAGTAGGAAGGCTTAAGACATTTTATGAAGTTTCCCTTACCTGATTCTTGGGTCGTTTCATGTTTTTCCTTTCAGGCTCATCAGCATCTGGAGCTGCTGACTCTCTTGGTCTTTTCACGCCCTTTACTATAGATGCCTCTACTTTTATCTTCTAAAGTTTAATAATAAAAAAAAAAAAATTGTATTTGTAAATGAAAATGTAAAACACCACAAAAAAAAGACAAGTGCACATCTGTAATCACTACCTTGTTGGTCTTCCCAGCCACTCCATTCTTAAGATCAGAGCTGGAGGCCCTGGTTGCCATAGCAGTGGAACTGGCTCTGGGGGACTGTCCATTAGCTCGCACATCCTCGAGGGTTGGAGACATGCCCCTGTCGGGACTTCCGGTTGGTCTATTGCGACCACTTCGAAGTGATGACATCTACATGTAAAGAGACAAGAAATTAAGCAAACTTTCTTTACATCACCATGAGCACAACCAAGTCCAAAGGATAGGCCTACATGTGGTGGCACCCGGCTCCGACGGGTCTTCATCCCATGTCTGACTCCTTCTTCCTCTTCTTTGACAGGTTTGAAGAGGTAGGGCGGATCTGCTGGTTTGGGAACAGGTGGCAGTCGCCGATGCTTGCTGAAGTGAGAGTGGCAACTAGAGCACAGCAAGACATTGTCTCGCCCTCCATGATGCCAGTCTTTGGAGTCTGAAAGAAACATTTGTGCAAGTCATATTGAAAAATAAGACAAATACAAAGTATATACATTAGTTCAAATAGTTAAAAGGCTGATGATTAAAAGGTCATTCCATACTATTTTTTAACATTTATTTGAAATAGAAAAGGGTGAAAAACTTACTATTTGTCAGACAGTGACTGCAGGCTTGACCTTTGCCACCCTGCTCACTATCCTCACTGTCCAGATCATCTTCACTTGCTGAACTAAGTTCCACTACAGACAGCGAGACAATACATAAATAATAATACATTAATTACATTACTTCTTGTGGAGTTACTTCCTTTAAATTATAACTACATCAGATTTGCAATCATGCTTTGACAGTCTGCATGAAATGAAGACACATATGGTGGATAGTACCACTCTTACTGGAAGAAGTGCGAGATGTTGCATTGGCTGCAGCTGTCGCGTTACGAGTTTTCACTTTGCGAGACACAGGCTGCCTTCTCTGCTGCCGATGAGGTCGTGACGCCACGGCTTCGGGAGTTTTCTTCCAGTAGTAGTAGAATGTGATTAGCTCACCCTGAGATGACAAATATGTTTATAAATACATAAATAAAAGACTGAGGTTAACACGTGTATAGTTAGATTTAAAATGGCAGGTTTCCATACCGTTTTCTTACTAGGAAGTAGTTCCTTGCGGATTTTAAAGAAGTTTTTGCCATACTGTCTGAGACCTTTGATAAACCGTTTCTGTAATTGAACATAATAACAGATTGAGAAATCTTAACTTGACAAGTATTTAGTATCATTCCTCTATATAATTACCAGGCTATATCAATGACAAATATCAAGTCAATTAATAAATCAATTAATCTTTTTTTATTTATATAGCGCTTTTAACAATACAGATTTTAGCAAAGCACTGAACATCATCAAGTAGGAGAACAGAGTGATGGTAATGTATAATGACAAGATTAAACTGTTTATTTATCAAATGCAGAGATGGTCTCTGTAATCAAAACGCAGATAATCACTAGAAATCAGGTGCCCTCAACTAAGCAAGCCAGAAGCAACAGCGGCAAGGAACCAAACCCCCATCCATGAGAGAATGGAGAAAAAAAACCTTGGGAGAACCAGGCTCAGTTGGGGCCAGTTCTCCACTGGCCGGACTCCCAGCACCTAATTTCCAGTTCAATAAGTGGATAGTAGATAGTAGTGAAAAACACAGATTCTTACCACTTCATCTTCTGACCAGCACTTCTCAATGAGTTTTGGAACTGGTTTCTTCACCAGACACTGCAGGGCTTTGGCAGCATCGTACTGGCTTTCGTGAAGCTGTGCACACAACATTAAAATCTTATACGTTATTTGCACAACCTAATAAAATAGTTTTTATTTTATTTTAGGGAAACATTGTTACTGCCTTCAGTTCAAATACATAAAATGTCTTTTATGCACTGACCGTATTTAAAGCATTTAATGTGGTATCATCCCGTGAAGCTGCAAGGCAACCATCCTCCGTTGATCCTCCATCACACATCCCTGCAAAAGCTGCCATGCTCCTGTTTATTCACAGAACAAAAACACAGAAGGTGATGTTGAATCATACACCAGCCACAGACAGCTCAGATCCCTTTTTGGACATACCCTCAACCGATTATGAAGATAAATGTAAAATGGTGAATAGGATCTGGCATCCAGCCAAGCAGCCATTACCTGGCAGCCCTTAGGTACATGAGAAGGTCACAGTCATTGACCCCAGGTGCCCACACCAGCTCCTCATTTTCTGTGACGGACTCTGTTCCATGAGCCGATTGCGGCTGTAATTCAGGTAGCTTGGCCTGCAAATGATAATATAATAGAGAGAAATATAAGATAACAGAGTTTAATGCAGTAAATACACTCATTAAATTGTTAACATTTTGATTTGTCCCATTACTACCAGTGAGTTTTGAACTTTCAGCATGGCTTTTGCCACTTCCAGACTGGAGACATACTGACATATAGCATTCCTTATTTATAGCATTAAACATTTTTTAATTATCAAAATTACTGACTGCAAATTTAATACGCTGCGTATCTGCAAATACTTTTGGAAACTATTTGTAACAATTTTACCTGATGGCTTGGTCCCACTCGAATCTCTCCTTGTGTGCTGTTCAGCTGCCTGCAAGACAAAATATTATTTCATAATAATTCTGTGCAAGCCAACATTTTAAGGCTGAAGCAATACTCAAAGCCAATATTCCACAGGTAAATACTAATAAAATACGTCTGTAATAAACAATCCGTGAATCCAAACACTCTTTTAACAGGCACATGCTTAGTTAAAAACTTAAGTCCTTGTCATGTGAGCGGTTTCATGTCGCTGTTTTCCACCCTTTTAAATCGCCTCCTTTCAGTGTTAATCATAAAATGTGATTTGCCTATCAGCAGTCGCGAGGATCGATCCAAATCCCGCCTACATAGCACAACCATCCAATCAGCGTCCGACTTCTCCGTTCCCTCCAAAGGTTATATAAACGGAGGCTTGGACGTCCAGTTCATATATTTACACATAAATCATTACATTGCTTGCGTGCACAATCAAAATCAGTACGCTGAACTTGCAGTGTGGTATGCACAAACACCGTTCGCTTGTGCAATCATTTTGGGCGAAAGAATATATTACGCAAAAACAATTTCCTGGACCATTATTTACGGAACAGACGAACAAAACTAATTTGCAAGAGCAGCACCGCGTTCAACATGCATTATGTACTTAGCAGCCAGTAACAGTATCTCCACAACATCTGCCCCATTTTATCTCGTCAGGCTCCTCGCTGGCCTTTGCGTGTGTGTGGCCGAGCGAGACGAGCTGTCAAGTTCAAAATCATCTCGGTTTGCACGAGAATGCAAAAGTATTCACGGTGTCGCAAAAAGCGCTGGCGCACGCAAAGCCGTATATCGGTAATAAAAAGAAGCAACAAACCTTCGCGGACTGAACAGGTCGTCCATGGCAGAGGCCGTTTCGCTAGCGTTTACAGTTTGTTTGCTGCGGCGGCTCAAAACTATGCTTTCCTCTATTTCATACTACTCAAAATGGAGGCTGCGCTGAGTATTTTTTCCTCAGCGCAGGCGATGACCTCAGTGTTCACGCGCAGCCTACTGAGATCCCCTTCAACAAGCATAACTGAGCATGTGCCGCTGCAGCCAGCGCTAATGGGATCATCTCCGTGTCCGCTGTCTGTGGAGATCAGCTTCAGGGAGATGTGTTTGGCCATCCTCCCGTGTCAATATTCACACACCAATATGGACGTCTCGATAAATTTGAACCATCCTAGTCTTGAAGGCGTTTGATAATAGGCACCATGCACGAACAGTGAAGAATAACAATCTCGTCTCGTTATAGTCGGCGTGTGGGTTGTAGGATATAAATACAGTGCGTATAGATTTAAAGGACTGCCACTGTGGATTTACTTCGGCTCAGTGGAATTAGGCGAGACGCTTTAAATGCAGCCCTGTCTGCTTTGATGGCTTCATACATCACTGCAGCTTTACTGTTAACAAAAAGGCCAGTGATTTATTATTAAATAATACTGATAACAATAAAATTGGATTATTATATTAGTATTGTGTGGATCATTATTAACTCTTTTTTTTATTAGTAAATCAAAATTATATATGATATTATACATAGGTCTTTCATTAGTTGAGGTAATGTTTTTATTTTAACAGTGCCACTATCACAAGCACAGACCTCAGGAGTCTGCTATGCAGCATTTACAGAAAAATACTGTTGGCTCTTTTAGTGCAATACAATCATCATGACACAAGTACATGTAACACTCCTCCAGATGGACACCATCACAAAGTTTATGATGCTTGTTTCTGTATCCTTGATGATACGGTCCTTGTAATCACCCAGTCTTCAGTTAAAACACATACTGATATCTGTTGTATTGCCACATCTGAACTATTAGTATGTTTACTGTGGTGTAAGTAGTTCTAATTGTACTACAGTGGACTTAGTTCAGTGGATTTCTGAAGTTCTTCCCAGCAAACTGAGCTTTATCCCCCAGTTCCTCTTCAATTCTGTGTATTAAGAAAACAAGCAGGTATGCAAAAAAAAAAAGTGAAACGCATGCTTACATATTCAAAAATAAATTTAATTCTAATAGAATTATTTGTATGCTTACCTGAGGATCTGGTTGTATTTGGCCAGACGCTCTGAACGGCACGGGGCTCCTGTTTTAATCTGAATAAGAAGAGAAAAATAATAAAGAGTTAATTACCTGAACATGAACAGGTAACATTAAAACCAATTTTCTAAATATTAGGCTTAATTCATGCATATGCAGTACCTGTCCAGTGCAAAGTCCCACAACCAGGTCAGCAATGAACGTGTCCTCTGTTTCCCCAGAGCGATGACTCACCATCACACCCCAGCCATTGGACTGAGCCATCTTACACCTGTTACAAATAGTTCACAAACAATTTTTATTATTATTAAACTATATAGGATTTTTACTGGGATTTTTGGAAGGATATTCCACACAATTGTCAAAAAGATCTGCATGTGGATGCATAAATTGTGACATAATCCAAATGCAACTGTAAATCTTGCTTTGCCAAATTTCAAATGAATAAGCAAATTCCATTCTAATGCTAGAGGAATTGCAATTGCATTTGGGTTTTGGCAGATTACATGAGCAATGCTGAAAAAGTTATAAATCAGATGTGGTAATTCATATTAATTTTAAGATTAATTCCATAAGGGTTAGAAAGTCCACACTGAAATTAAGGGAAAAATGGATATGTTGTATCAGCATATCAGGGTTTTGAACTCACGCCTGCATGGATTCGGTTACACTTCCGATCTGGTTGACTTTGAGCAACAGGCAGTTGCAAGCCTTCTTCTCCACTGCATCAGCAATGCGTTTGGGGTTGGTGACAGTAAGATCATCTCCCACCACCTGTATATCTGTGCTGTTGGTAAAATTGGTCCAGGCCTCCCAATCATCTTGATCAAAAGGGTCCTCAATGGTGACCACTAGAGTAATGATAAAAAAGTCACATCTCTGCATCTCCACTAAAAGAACAAAATAGGTCATGTAATAAAATAAGAAAGCAAATGACTGATGAATACCTGGATAATCCTGAATGAAACTTTTGTAAAGGTCAGAAAGCTCATCTGGGCTGATGTATCGATCCGGGTCATCAGGAGACTTGAAGTCCAAGTCATACTTTTTATCACGATAGAATTCGGATGCTGCCACATCCATGCCAATCACAATCTTATCTGTGTATCCAGCTTTACTGATGGCACTCGTTAGCAGCTCTAGGGCTATTATAAGCATAGAGGAAAAAAACAATAAAAAGATGTAAATTCAGCTGTGAAAGATTTCAAGCAGTGTGATTTGTTTTTCAAATACCTTCTTGGTTCTCCAGGATGTTTGGTGCGAATCCTCCCTCATCCCCAACATTGGTAGCATCCTGGCCATATTTCCCCTTAATAACATTCTTCAAATTGTGGTATACCTCTGCACCAATGCGCATGGCTTCCTTAAAGCTACTGGCCCCGACAGGCAGAATCATGAATTCCTGCATGGCCAACTTATTGCCAGCATGTGAGCCACCATTGATCACATTAAAGGCCTTTGGGAAAACAATAAGCAAAATAATATTTTATAACATAATTTGCTTTCCTATTATTATTAAGATTTAAATAAATAAAAGAAAAAATAAGAAAATTCTCTGTATCTTAGGCTAAATCTGAAATTATGAAATAATTTATGAAATGGTCTGCACTTAAATACCCTCTTAAAATAAAACAACAATCTAATTAATTTAACACTTAACAGTCGCATGACACTTTCTAATACAAGACTTTTATATTTCTTACCGGCACAGGCAGGATGACCTCAGGGTTTCCAGCAAGGTCAGCAATGTGACGATACAGAGGAACACCTTTCTCCGCAGCTCCTGCCTTACACACAGCCAGGGACACACCCAGGATGGCATTGGCACCAAATTTAGCTGATATTCGAAACAGACACAGGAATTAAAGGACTATAACTAGACACAAAACCAAATATTTGCAATACTTTTACAATTTACCTTTTTTGTGATAATGTTTTCAAATCAAATAATTTTTTTTAATGCTTTCGAAAGACATTTTATATGCTTACCAAGGCTGCATTTGTTTGATTAAAAATACAGTAAAAGCAGCAATCTTGTGAAATATATTTTAAAAAGTGAAAAATATGTCACTTCTCACTAGTTTAATGCATCCTTGTTGATTAAATGTATTGATTTCTTTAAACACATCTTACTGGACATATATAGTGTAATTTAACTGGGTAATTGGATGTATGAAAGGGATAATGGGAACTATTTTCATGAAAAGGACAACCAACTTCCTATTGATAAATGCATAAACATGTAAATATTATGATTTACACTTGTTATCAGTTCCGTCCAGTTCCAGCATGAACTGGTCAATCATTTCTTGCTCAACTACAGGAATTCCCTATGTGAGAGAGAAAGAGAGCAAGAAAAATATAACTAACAACCCAACAAACTTATAGTTAATATTTCCCTTTGTTTCAGAATAAAATGATAAAATCCTCACCTGGCTGATCAGGGCAGGTCCAATAGTTTGGTTCACATGCTCAACCGCCTTTGATACACCTACATTACACAGAAAAAGATTTAAGATATGAGCAACATACTACAAGTATAAGCACACAAGTTACTGTGGATTGAATGGTGCTGCAATTAGACACATGCACATCTCTACATTCCCTTGTTTTGTTTATGCCACAAAGCTACAGATTGTCAGATTTTTCTAATTAGTGATTTCAGTCAAGCGAGAGCAATAAACAATATGATTTATTTCATGCAAACATTATGCACAGATTCGTGCATTACTCACTGATCACATGCACTAGCACGTAAGATTTTAAAATTGTTTTTTTCATAACACACAATTCACACCAAATAATTCGACGCTGGGTTGAATGTTGTGCAAATTCAAAGCCATCAAACCAACAACAAAAAAAAGGGTTTCTCACTAGTTTACTAGGGTACCTGTTAACACAAGGCTGAACCCAGATATTAATCAGTACATTAATAAGTCCTCCTTTCCAATCTAACAGAAAAAACAGAGCGGGGAAGAAAAAAACAGTCCTTTGTGTTCAGTAAACAAATCTAGCTCAGCAAGTCTTGGTTATTTCCAAAACAATTAACAATAAATTCTGTAAAACCAGATGAAATGTGATTTCTTGTTTCATCCAGTTCATCAGAAACATGAAAAAAGGAAATTCACCTTTGCCCAGGTAACGTGACTTGTCATTGTCCCTCAGCTCCAATGCTTCATAGATTCCAGTAGAAGCTCCACTAGGGACAGCAGCACGAAACAGACCTGTTTCAGAACCAGTAGATGAGTTCTCATTTTGCTTGTAATATCAGTACTCTAAAACCATCTAGGTTTCATTTTCAGGTTGGAAAGAAACGTCAAGGGGAATCACCTTTCTCTGTGTAGAGGTCCACCTCTACAGTGGGGTTGCCCCTAGAATCAAAAATCTCACGGGCGTGTATCTTTAGGATAGACATGTTCCTTAAAAAATAGCAATAAAAGAGATCAGATTATAAGGTAAAAGGACCTGCTTCTGCTGTAATGTGTATCACTACAAATCTAGCCACACATCTAAAGCAGATTTCAAGGAAACCTGAGAACACCATCTGTCTTACAGTAATGCTACTGACCCACAGGGTCACTTTGTCAAATCCTCTTTCCTGTTATTAGGCCTAATCATTATTGAAGGGAAACATCTGCATGAATAAATGCACATCTCTTTCAAGCAAATATATGATTAATAGCTTTCAAATATACACACATTATTTTGAAGATTGTGCTATTCCTTGGGGCATTATGAGAAGCTCAGGTCTAATTGGATTAGCAGCTGTCACACTCTGCTCATTAAGCTGTTTATAGAAAACTAAAAGCTTACTGAACTGGTCTAGAAGTTGTTGCCTACACATAATACAAACATCAAAACGATTTGTTCAACTGTACAACTTTACAGTTTCAAACTCGTTTCCTTACTGGCATCGGATAACTTTCTAGTATAGTTTGTTCTGCAAATATTTAATCTCATTACAGTGAGTGAATATGAGTGGGCGTGATGGAAAGCACGACTCATCACTCATCATGTCACGTGCTTATTCATGGTGACTCGCATCCAGCATTTTATTTATTTAATCACTCGAGATTGAGAACTTTCTGACGCTTTCTGTCTAATTATCAGAATAACAGCGTATTGAGATTTCCCAAGATTAACCAAAAAAAAGCCTGATTACAATATAACTAGATAAAATGTAACGTTAATGCTGGCTAGAAGATCACAATTAAGCGGGTATTTGAAAGTCCATAATGCAATGCTTCTTACCTCAGCGATAGCGTATAATTTAAGGACAAGATGAAGAAATCAAGCTTTCACTCAAGTTCACACTCACTGCTAGCGGCTCTGGTTAGAAGAGCTCAGCGTGTGCTTGCTCTCGGAGAAAAAACTCACCCATAGGGGGAGATCGCAGAAAAGACTAGTTAAGGTGAAAGGCAGTTGTCTTACAACATGTGGTGAGGAAATGGGCGGAGCTTCGTTGTCGGATAAAAATGTTTATTGTAACTCTTGGTTTTTTAACACTTCACTGTATATTTACAACTTATGGGTAAAACGATTTTGTTCAGGAATAACTACATGTTTAGACCACTACGATGTTTTCATGTGTTACTAGTTACTTTTCTCAACGCTGCTAGAGCTTGACCAATCACAGTCGTTGACGATCACGGGATTCACATATTATAAAGTGTAATTTAATAGCCTTAAATTAATTTTTTTATTTATATGACAGGTAAAATCTTTAGAATGAATAGATTTACTTTCGCACAATCAATTATCCTGAGATGTGGACATGTCTACAATAAGATAACAATCAGAAATTTGAATGCAGCTCAAAGGAGATTTGACTTTCCGAGCAGCCAGGCGCTGCCTTGAGGAAGAAACATTTGTCTTGTAGAAAAACAGATATTATCTAGCAATATTTTCCACACAGTGAGGGGACATATTATGTAGTTGTAGTGCGTTATCCAGCAATGCAATGAAATGCATTTTTCAGAGTAAATTTGATTAGGCTATATGCCATGGTTTGATCATCTGTTTTATATTATTAGAATTTTACGAATGTAGAATATTCAGTGTTTTCTGAATCTAGCTGAGACTTGAAGCTCTAAGGATTTTAAGAAACAATTTAGAAGTAATATATTTTACCACTGCAGCCTAGAAAAGAGGATGATGCACAGTCTTCTGCTGAAAGCAATGCAAATAATATTGCAAATTCAAAATCTCAGATTGTCAAATGATTAACCTTCCACTGTATTCTTGTCTGTGGGGAGAAAGTGATGCAACTACAAGAGGCACAATAGAGTGTTTGTGTGGTGGAGAATCCTGGCAACTCATTCCCTTGGGCCAGTAATCCCACAGGTCATTGCCCTCACCCTCCCTCATCCATTCCCTCTTTTTATCACGCTCTCTTTCCACCTTCCCTCTCACACACATTTCATAAACTTCCTCTGATCCATTTTTCTTTATTAATTTTCCTAGAATGCTCAAGCCATGTTAGCTTAGATCAATTTCACATAAAGGTGCATATTTTCCTTGCGTATTGTGCACGGTTTGTTTTGTGGAAACGGTTGATGTTATGTTGCTTTTTCAGGTACAGGTTTCTCAGGAGGCCTCCTGACAGCCAGCTGATCCCCGTGTTCCTCCTTATGCCTCACAAATAAGACCTCAGGGATCTCATTAGCAATCCACACACAGGTTTGTGGATATAGTGAGGCATTGACCTGTTGCCTGGGTTACAATGCAGTCCCTGTGTCCCAGCATAAACTCCTGCTAAGTTAGAATTCTCAGATCCTTTGTTTGGTGCCCATAGATGCATGTTCGAAAACTTGATTATTGACTGCAACCAAAAAACCACAAAGCCGCATATAAACAGTAAATTTTTATTGTTTAAAGAATTATGTGCATCAAATAGGCAATATATATATATATATATATATGTATACATTATAATAAATTATACAAAATTCTAAAATTATATAAGTTATTTAAAAATGCATATTCATGGCGAGAAAAGAAGTAAACTGACCTTTTTTACTTGCTTTTTTGAAGTAGCCCATGCAAGTGATGCTAGCGGTCCCTGAAACCTCTTTAGTAGGCCTGTCCTTAACAGACCTTTAGCACAAGCACTTCATTGTCCAATGAAACCTTAAATATAGCTCTAAACGCTAAAAGAACAATTAAATAGTACTTTTATGACAGCAAAGGGAGTGGATCTTTGTTTTTATAGTCAACAATCTGCTGACGAAGTACCTTTTCACACACACACACACACACACACACACACACATATATATAAAGTTTAAACATTACAGGTGTGCAGACTTATTACTTTCTCTTCATTTTTTTAAGTTATAAAAATTAACACTAGCTCTCACAGCAATTTGAACAAATAAGCCTAAATCTTAATTTAATAATCAAATTGTCTCTATCTATATACTCAAGTCTTTTCAAAGATGTTAAACATTTTTTGACATTGATAATCTTGCATAATCATTAAAAAAACAACAGTTTATCTGTTATCACAGTTATCACTTTTTCTGGTTATGTGTTTGAATTAGAGAATGTTTGATATAATTATAATTTTTTTTAAAGGCAATTCAATAAATAGTGCATAAATACAGTAAAAAGCTTATTTAGCAGTTGGGCCTTTAGTTTCATTTCTGCTGTTTTCATGTTGTCTTTCCAGTGCCACATTGGGTTTATTATCAGTGTAAACAATGTAAATGATCATAGGGGCACACAGAGGACACATTTACTGATTGCTGAATGTCTTTTTAACAACTCTAATCTAAGGATGAGTGCTGGAAAGCAGAGTAACACTGACAAAACAGTAGAGGAGGCTTATTCTTGTCTGTTGCCCTGCAGTCTGACCCAGAACAAGAGAGACGAAGGATGGGGCGTGGTCTTTTTGAAGGTTAAAAGCTTGTCTCATTTGTGTACTCAGAAACCCAGAGGCACTTCCACACTAAACTAACCAATCACAGAACACAAGACACACCTGCTCTTAGAAGAAGGCCAGGGATTGGTCCCAGCGTAAAAATGACACCTGGGCAGGGCTCCAAGGTGTACCTGAAAACCTAGATGTTTTGTAGGAACAGTTTCTTCGCTTCAGGAGCTGTAGGAGATTGTGTTTCTTCTCATGCTTGAGACTCCATTACTATTGTCTATGCGTCTTCATCAGGTACATCCAGACCGGTTCGAGCAGTTTGGCCTTACACGGAATGAGCAATCATACCTTTAACAAGTGGAAGGAGCAGGAAGTGATCTTCCTTAGCTAAAGCGACGCTGCGACACAATGGCATCTCTTGTCCGGGACTCCATACTGAATGACGGCAACAGGAATTCATAGGGTAACTTATATATACATATATATATATTATTTTTTTAAATTATTATTATTTGAATGTGTTCAACAATTTGACTAAATAATTAATAAATTGCAAAAAAAAAACAAAAAATGTTGTGTATCTCAGATAATATATATAATAGTAAAGTTTACTATTAGTATTAAAAAGAATGAAAATATATCAATTATATTTTAGATAAGCTAAATCTTCCTTTAATTTATTGCAAAAATCAAATATGAATTTTACTCTGAAATATGGATTATTAAGATCTGTGAAACATAAAGGACTATGAGTGCCCAGCATGTTAACTTTCACTTCCGTAATGTGTCAAACCTGTTTGATCAGTTTAAAACAAAGAGGGTATGAAGTAGAAAACGTAAAGCATTCAAATACATTATGTTCAGTAATGCAACAGACGTTTCTTAATGTTATAAAATAAAGTGATTAGTACCAATTATACATAAATTAGGCTTGCTGCATTTTAGAAACTATTTATAATCTTTAGAAATTGGTTGGTACATGAACACACGCTCATAAAATCTGAATGCTGGTATAATCACATACATACAATTTTTCCTCTCTTCGCTTTTTTCTAATAAAAAGGTACTAGGAAGAGGAAATGTAACCTTAATTAATCTAAAAATTTGATTTTACAGTTAACTTTGACTTTAAACAACAGTAATGGAGCCAAAATGTAAGAACCTACTTAGCTTGGTTTCAGTAGTAAGTGAGTTATCTAATCTTATCTAATCTATTGTATAGATGAGGGGTCAGTCAGGTGCACGCTCGGGTATAGGTGACAAAGATCAGCCATTTTGATTAGCATGACTAAGCGCTTTGCTTACCACCTTTGTTGTGTGGCTGTAATGGGATTTGGAGGATGTAGACGCAATTTTGTTTTGATGAAGGTACGACCAATTAGTCAAACTCTCCATGGTCATGGAGACGTCTCAAAGGTCATGGTTTCCAGGGATGCAGGCCAGGGCGTACACCTAAGAAATAAACTTCTGTTGTTACAATGTAACAAGTAAGTACATCATGAAACTGGAAGTGGGCCAGTCTAAATGAACATGCACGGTAATATGCTTACATCAAAAGCCTTTGGGGTTTGTTGTAAGATAAGCGGCGTTTAAAGGAAATACATAAAGCTATAATAAAGATGGGGCAGTCAGGAAAATAGATAATCATTAACAAACACCTTACGATGTCTTGCTAAAGTACAGTAATTCTGATTTTATGGTGATAGACAGCATAGAGTCCTTAGCTCCCTGTTTCATGTCGAACTGAAAACAATTAGATGGAATGAAAAAAAATTGATGTGGCAAACACTGGATGCCCATCTTCATCTTACAAGGCAGTTTTGGATGTACAGTAATATCTTCTCTAATACTGCCTGGTAATGATGCAGATGGTCCTCCTCAAGCATCGTTGCAAGTGCTTTGCATCTGGGTGTGGATGTGCAGACTATGCAAATAAACGCACGCACAAATACACAAAGGAAAATATGCTATGAAAAGATGTGCATTCTTTGGCTGGATCATTTGAATACTATGATGCAGAAGATGTGCATTCATTGTCTCTAGGGTGCATCTTACCTGGCAGTGCTTGATTGATCACTGATGTTCTAACACTGTTTGGTAACGATGCACTCTGGGGGCTCCTTGAGCATGACTTTAATACAAAATGAAGAGAAAATGCTGTGTGGAAGGTAGCATATTTTAACTTTAGAAAGGGCTTAAATGTTCTTTAATAAATTAAGTTAATGATTTAAAACAGAAAGACTGGATGAGAATGCTTGATAAAAAATAAAGGTAGTGTAATTAAAAGAAGAGGTGTGAATATAGATCAGTGAAGTTATGAACCCCACCCTGTTACATCCAAATGCCTTCATGAATGTCACAAAAGTAATTCCTCCATACTCACACACCCTCTAATGTGTAATGTGCCACTAAGCGATCAGTTCATCCTCCTTTTCTTGTTTCTTATTGTGTGCATGACACCTGAGATCTGTGTGACAAACACTAATTGAACTGCATCTACGCAATTCACCTTTCCTGTTCGCTGTGTTGAAGAGGAAGTTATGCCAGTCAGGAAAATATTAAAAATTATTAAGTTTTTGTGTGTGTGTGTGTGTGTGGTACTGATCTGAAACAAATGTTACTTTTTTTGCAGGTCATTATGTATTCTATGATGGAATGTGCAAAAAAAGAAAAGTCAATGTTTTTATGATCTGATAAATGAGAGATATAAATAGCACATAGATTGATGGGACAACTTATATGAAAAATTAGTTTCTATGAAAAATGTATATGTAGATATGACTCATATATACCTGAATGTGAATGAGGAAATAAGGTAATTTTCTGCCCATTTTCTGCCATTTTAGGGGCTTGTTGTTTACGAAGAAATGAAAATTCTGTCATCTTTTACTCAGATTCATGACAAACGGCACAAAAAAAACATAGTTTAAATAAGATTTTAGCTGTTTTTGTCCATTAAAACGTTTGTCCATACTTTCCAAGTTGAATCCCTGCTTGCACTTTATCCTTTACTAACAGATCCTTTAAACAGTTTCCTTCAAGATCTTTCTCCTGAAAAAATAACCTTAATTCTGTCATCTTCTTTGTCTGCTTTTATCTCTTCTACAGTCACATGACATCAGACCCTTTCTTCTGGCTCTCCGCTGCAGTAAAATCCTCTGATTTGTGTCTTACCAGGCAAGTTTAGATGTTAATACTCTGTCTAATACTGCCTGGTAATGCCATCAATCACAAGGAATTTGATCACCATTTTTCCTTTTTCTTCCTTCCCTACACTGCCGCAATGGAACAGATTTATTTATTTATTTATTAAACAGTGAGTTATCTTTACAATTTTTTTTTATGCTGTACCTGATACAGTATTTAATTGTCTTCATCCTGTATTAAAGAGTATGGCTCTAATTCTTCATATTGTTTAATTGTATGTCTGCTTATTTTGCTTAAATGCACATTAAATGTACATTATTGTGTATTTTGGTCAATAAACACAATAAAAGTGAATTACAGTCAAATTAGTATTTGATTTTGTGTGTCAATTTTTATATGAAACACAGACAAAGACAAAGTTATCACACTATACCATTTAAATTTACTTTCCACAGGAATGTGCAGATCAATATTTTAGAGTGGATCAAAATCAATTAAATACTTTAGAACAGAGCAAAATATACATATCATATAATATATTGCTAATATTATTGGTACACTTCCTTTTAATGAATGGAATCTTAGTGTTTAAAGTCCTAATATTTACGCATATAATGATATTCAAGGGAATTGTGTGCTTGTAATTTTATAGCAACAGTTTGGACGCCAATGACTTGTACACATAGATTTTTAAATACATGAATTGTTTCCGTCACAGTTTTGGAAGTGACTTTTTCCGTTCAAATGAAGAGGGTGTGCAAATACTTTTTTCACAGTATAGTGTATGTACAAGTCATTGGTGGTTGGTGATGAGTTTTGCATTTAAAGTCACACCAGAGGTGTTCAGATGGGATTATGACTTGGCTTTATGCAGACCAGTCACGTTCTTCCACAGTGAATCAATCATTTCATATTTTAACCTTTCCTACAGAGGCACTACAGAGGAAAAATTCCCTAGAATATCATTATATGCTTAAACATCAAGATTTGCACTCATGAAAAAGTAGATAAGCCTGTTCATTAGAAGGGGGTGTCCCAATACATTACCAACATAAACGTTTGGACTATTTTGATTTAGTCATTCCTGAGACATGGGACAAAACATGTAGAAAAATACAAATATTTTCAATTGTAAATATTACAATTTTAAATCCTAATGTTAATATTTCCTGTGTCAAAAAAAACCATATGTCAACACCATCTTCCAATTTCTGAGGAAATAGTTAGTTTACATGATCTTATTCTCCTGAAGCAGGTGACTAAAATCAACATCAACAGAAAAACAAAAACACCGTCAGATCTGTCACCTGGATCACAATATTTTTATAATATTGATATATTGAAATGATATTTCATATTTGTTGTGGAATTGTTGGTCACATGTGAATGTGTAATCCGTCTGCTAACATCACAGTGTGTTGTGACATGTTAAAAACATGGTGAACGCTGTTAAAGATAAAGTTGAAACTTATATATTGCACAGTTCAAGGTAAAAAGCACATTTAATAAAAAAAAGAGTGAGAGAAATTGGGAGGTTGAATCATGAGCTCAGTATCTTAGTACATATAAAATTCATAAATGTAGTTTCATTTGTCTAAGTTCAAGGTTTTATTGTTGTTTTTTTGCACCTTTCTCAAGAATGAGCGTTTGAGGATGCAACTCAGACAACATGACTTTATCATCCAGTACACTAGATGGCAGCGCTTACATCCTGGTCTTGGCGGTTTGCAATAACGAACAAACCAAAGTGGGCTACTATTTCCGTAACACGCTTTGCGACATAATTCAAAAACAAAATTAATATTTTAGAACAAACCGTGTTTGTTAATCATCAGACATGTCTGGAATTCCGCCGGACTCTTGGCAACCCCCCACAGTATCTCTGGACACAACGTGAGTCGCAGGATAGACTTGTGAATGAATGAGTCACGTTTTGAGAACACAGAAGTAATGCTGTGACCCTTGCTTTAATTGTTTCATCGTTTATATATGTAGGAAAACGCAAAGCTTAGCAGCATGTTTGTATTAAACAACTCAAAAATCTATGCACGCGGTAAATATTTACAATGTAATACCTCTATTCTACATCTCTAAATATTAAGGAAAGCTTAAGACTTTCTTTCTTTTCAGAATGGTAATATTTTAAAGGAATCTTGTCTTTTATTCTTTTATCAACCATCTGTTGTAATAAAAAATAACTTTATTTTATGACCAACCCTCTTTCCAGGATGGGAACTATCGTTCTAGAACTGTACTGGAATCATGCGCCAAAAACCTGCAAGAATTTTGCGGAGCTGGGCAGAAGAGGATATTACAACAACAACAAGTTCCACCGCATCATCAAAGACTTCATGGTTCAAGGAGGCGATCCAACGGGGACAGGTGAGGATAAAATGACTAATCATGCAACACTCCTTTTAGATGTTTCCTTTGACAAGTCCATAAGATGAATCACAGAACGCTGATTGAAACGGCATAAAGGTGGTGAATATATGCTTTCATTTTAATTTACTGTCATTTTGTAAAATGTATTCATATCAAATGTATGTCTGCAGGTCGTGGTGGTGCATCTATATATGGAAAGCAGTTTGAAGATGAATTGCATCCAGAATTGAAATTTACAGGTAATATAGCAATTACTGCATTTAATAGTATTTTTAAAACCATTGCAATTTATTAAACTATCAAAGTTCTGCTCAGTAGATCCCATATTTAGAATCTACTTCATACTTTGTTATATTTAAAAAAAAAAACACACACAAACATTTGTGACCCTGGACAACAAAACCAGTCGTAAGTGTTAATTTTCCGAAATTAAGATTTATACATGATCTGAAAGTTGAATAAATAAGCTTCTCACTGATGTATGATTTGGAAGGATAGGGCGACATTTGACCGAGATACAACTATATAAAAATCTGGAATCTGAAGGTACAATAAATCGAAATGCTGAGAAAATCACCTTTAAAGTTGTCAAAATAAGTATCTTATCAATGCATATAACTAATTAGAAATGAAGTTTTAATATGTTTTTGGTAAGAAAACCTTCATGGAACATGGTCTTTACTTACAATCCTAAGGATTTTTGGCAAAAAAGAAAAAGTAATAATTCATACAATGTATTTTTGGCTATTGCTACAAATATACCCCAGCGACTTAAGACTGGTTTCGTGGTCCAGGGTCATATATATGTATATGTGTGTGTGTATATGTCCAAGATAAGAAGTAGTTTTTGTATTATATATCAGCCAGTGCTTGATTCATTTATATATTTTGTAGGTGCTGGAATTCTCGCAATGGCCAATGCAGGGCCAGATACAAACGGAAGCCAGTTCTTCCTAACGTTGGCTCCCACACAGTGGCTGGATGGCAAACACACTATATTTGGACGGGTCTGCCAGGGCATTGGAGTTCTTAATCGTATTGGCATGGTTGAAACCAACAGTCAGGACCGCCCTATGGATGACATTAAAATTCTCAGAGCCAATCTACCTAACTAAGACGTCTGCTTGCATAATGTTTTAGGCTTTATTTTTGTACAGTCTTTTTATTACATTAAACTTTCAGCGTTTCCATGAAATATACTCTCTGCTCTCTTGATTCCCCCAGTACAAACGCATGGCCACATGGTGGTGTCTTAACTATATGAGTTTGTGTTTGTTACAGAAACATGCCTATTTAATGTGTACATTCCTTTTCATCACACCAAAGCACTCAGAAAGATTAAGAAATTTTTGATGATTTAATTGGTGATGACAATCATGATTTCAGTACAGTCACACTGCATTAGTTGCTCATAAATTTGAAATGCTTTCTTTGAAACAGAACAAGAGAAAACTTGATACGATTTCTCATATCAAATATAGAAATAAAGCAAACTCATGGCACAGCACAGGGTCACTAACAGAATATGCAGTCATAAACCATTGTTTCTAACTTGTGGCAATGATGCTAATTATACAATATTTAAAACTGTATATTGAGTAAAGGTTAGGCAAAAAGGGTTAAAGAAATGGCATACACAGCATGACCTAGCTTTTTTTTGGCAGAACATCAGTTGGACACAATATCACCATAATCCCGGTTTTCTGGACAGATGTTGTATGATCCTTGACTTCAAAGGATTTTTATGACCCACATTTGAGAATGCAGTTATCCTGAATTAAGCTTAATCTGTGTCTATGGAAAAAAGTAAACAAAGCCATAGAGGTTATGACCCACAAAATCCTGTTATTGTTGGAGCCTAAACAATGGGTGATTATTGCCTATAAGTAGTATGAATTACTTGAATTGCTTTTTTATCATATGGGAGACTGAGAAAATAACCAGACTGAAAGAAAAATAATTTCTATCTTCAGTCTGTAAACTCAATAAATCTCTCTAAAATGCATGAAACACATGTCTATATAAATAAAGATATGCATGATTTATAGACTAATCTGAAAGATGTTAAAAAGCTTTCTCCACTACATATTCTGATATATTTACTTTTTTTTTGTTTTACACATTTAAACATTTTTTGTTTTATTTGTATAATAAATCTAAAAAAAGATACTAGAATATGAGTTTAAAAAAATACTATAAAGACAACACTACAAACCATACAACTATGAAAATACATAAATCTCCCTGTCCATGACTTGAATTTTCCAAAAACCTTTGTGCTGATTAAGCACATTTTACATAATGCCCACAAGGTATGTGAAGCACTGAATATCAAAGAAACTAAAAGAAATATCAATAAAGCTCTTACCATGGATCACATAAAACAATGCCTGAAGGATAAATTTATCTCATAGCAGGTTAACATGCATGAGAAAATCATAAAGAAAATCTCGAATAAGCTGCCCCCATGAGAATACCCAACTGTCAAAACACATGACTGCTTTGCCCATCATGGCATTCTGAAACACATGACTGCTTTGCTCGTCGTTTTTATAACAAACCGCGTTTCATACTCGGCAGACATGTCTGGAATTCCGCCGGACTCATGGCACTCTTAGTGTAAAGCAGTACACGCTTACATACAGTTTGTGTTTGTATAGTAAAAATATCTGCATCTGTTAAGGAGAGATTCTGTGTTTGCTGTGAAACTAATAATCATTGCTTTAAAAAAAAAAAAAATGGACTCACAATCAGCAATAATTGATTACAGTCCATAAATAAATGTTTTACGTAAAGCAAGGCACTATTACCTTTATGAAAATTAAAGTATACATGCAGTTGTAACAGCTGTTGTCTTATTTTTGTGTTTTTAATCTATCAGTAACTATTGTAACTAATTTTTACTTCAAAATGAAAAACCTTCTAATTGGATTAACTGACTGAACTGCTATTTCATTTCTAGGTACAAATGACGTAATGGCAGTTGAACATTATAGGTTGTCTGAGGTCTTTTCTCTGTCTGAACAGGATGACAGAGAGTAATGATGTGCCGAGGGTCTCTGAGACTGAGGTAGATCCTCTGCTGGAGTGCAAGCCAACTGGAGACGCTGAGGGCAACACACACAAAACTTCTTCACTTATCCGTATTACATTTCAGTCCATAGGAAATGAAAGAAATGTATTTATTATTGTGAAACAACTGTTGCCTGCTGGTTCTGTTAAAGGTTTCAGAAACATTTGCAGACATAAACATTTTCGATATAAAGGCAAAACACCTACCTCCCAGAAAGTACCGTTTCCCTTGTAGAGTTTGTAAATCATGTTAATGGGGATGAGAGAGAGAGAGGATACCGCTAAGAACCAGCCAATAGCGTATGCCCACCACGGATACATATATGTGTTATTAAACTTCAGGGGACTGTATTTGACCAGAGAGAAGATAAAGGTGCCCTACAGGACACAATGGACAAAAATATAGTTTGATTCTTTTGTTTGTTCTTTTGTATGACTTCAAAACCAGTCATAGGGATTAACCTGAAAGCTAAATATATAAGTAATAAATAATTTCAACTGATGTATGGTTTGTGAGAATATAGGGCAATATTTGGCAGAGATACATCTAGTGAATGTTTTGCTAATAACATAATTTATCTAATCAAATCTCTTTTCCCTCACTATAAATAATCCTGTTTCCCTTCCCCACGTATCTCGCTTTCGTGCACCCCACCCCAACCCCCTCTCCACCTTTTCCACGTCTCACGCATTCCTATGGGGGGCAGACGGTGATCGAGCCGAACGCCGAACCCTTGTCCACGCTAGGGCTTCGCAAATTCGCTTTTATTTCATTAGTACGGTGACCGGGAGGGGACGTCTTCGGTTCACTTAGTTTTGTCCTTTGGCCACGACTTATTAACTCGTGGGAACGTGATATTATATGTAGTGGCCACGAGATTTTTTCGAGGTATAACATCCTTATGTCGTGGCCACGAGAAAAAGATGTCGTTCTCTCAACATAAGAAGTCTATTGCGTAAACAAACCTGCATGACCATAGCAACCCGGGATTATCAGAGATGTTTAAAACATTTTTATTACATTAAACATTTAATTTACTATTTGTATATTCTATACTGTTTGTATAATCTTCTATTATATTAACTTTTTAGGGCTATATTTTATTTTCGGAGTATAGGTGTATACCTAAATAACATTTTGTTTAGTTTTTGCTAGTATATTTAATGATTGTAGACTGTTTATGCCCGAGCATGTTGTGTTTTTATTTGCAAATAAAAATGCATGAATGATTCTTTCCTCAAAGAAAAAGATGATCCAACGGCTGCACTAGCCATTAGACTCTATTAATAATTATTAATTTGCAGAAATAAAATTAAATCTATTTAATTCAAAGCTTTAAACGGCATTTTAAATTATGTGAATTTAATAATAATAATGATGTTGTTGTTGTTGATGATGCTGATAATTATTACGAAGACGATGCATAAATGGACATTTAATATTAATGTAATATTTATTTATCATAAACTTAATATAAATGGTGTTTAGCATCAAAGATGTATTTGGTATTATTCTATTTTGAATTAATATTAATTATTATAAAAAATATTTTATATTTTTTATGTTTTGTGAAAAGCGCTATATAAATTAAATAATGTATTGTTTTATTATATCAATTATTATATTGCATGCAATGTAGGCTAAACACCACTTATATTAAGTTTATCATAAATAAATATTACATTAATATTAAATGTCCATTTACGCATCGCCTTCGTAACAATTATCAGCATCATCATCAACATCAACAACATTATTATTAGCCCATTATATTTATAGCCTATAATTTTGATCTTTTTACATAACTTTTACATTTACATGATTTTGTTTGCTATGGGTTGCTATGGTCATGCAGGTTTGTTTATGCAATAAACTCATTAAAAAAATATGTCGTTCTCTCAACATAAGAAGTTGTGGCCACGAGAAATGGATTTTGTTACCTCGAAAAAACGGTCTCGTGGCCATGACATAATATTACGTTCCCACGAGTTAATAAGTCGTGGCCACAACAAAACTAAGCGAACCGAAGACGTCCCCTCCCGGTCACCGTAGATTAGAGAGGAAAGTGTGAACTCTTGAATTACAAAATCTGGAATCTGAAGGGGGCTGAAAAATCTAAATACTGAGAAAATCGTCTTTAAACTTGTCCAAATGAAGCTCTTGCATATTACTAATCAAAAATGTAATTTTAATATATTTACAGTAAGAAATGTACAAAATATTTTCACGGAATTAAAATGTTTGACATAAAAGAAAAATCTATCATTTTGACCAGTACAATGTATTTTTGCAGTACAATGTATTAAATATACCTGTGCTATTTTAGATTGGTTTTGTGCTCTAGGGTCACATAAGGTGCATTTCAAGTAGTCTGTTTCACTCAAATGTGTTCCCATTTTACCCTGTGATAAAAACAGACTTACTACACAGACAAAGGGGGTGACATAGCGCCAGCAGTACTTCATCATGGGCCAGGGTTTGTAGCCAATCATGTCTTCTATGTTTTCATAGAATCGGTCAGCACCTTGATGTGATTTAAGCGCATAAAGTCCCATGAATAAGCAGTAAGTACAATTTCAAAGCACATTTAAGTGGAGGCTACTCACCATATACCCAGCCAATGGCTACAGACTGACAAGTAGCCAAGAACAGGAGAGTGGCTCCACTACACACGTAATGATCAAACAACTGAATGATGTACAGACCACCCTGAGAATCAAAAAGTGGGATACTTACAAAAACATGATATTCTCAAGAACAGTATGCAAAGCCATATGCTGCACATGCATTATGTTTGATTTCAGTGTAACAGTGAATTGCAAATCTGAGCTGACTGTAAGGATGCCCATTTTTTTATATATTAGCTAAAATGTCTGTGACATTGCCCACCTCTGAGATCATGAAGAGGCCCATCAGGTAGCAGACAAGGCAAATCCCTAAAAGCAGCAGCTCTCTTCTAAAGCCGCGTCTCAACACCGTAGGAAAGATGTCTATTACTGATGTCATTATGCTCTCCAGTCCAACAAACTGAGTGCACAAAAAAGGACATTGGATGAGGAGGCAGGAACAGAGGAAAGAGCAAAGCGACAGATGTTAGGCTAAGAAGGAGAAAGAAATCTAACCTGGCTGTCAAAGCCCAAGAGGATGATCATGATAAAGAAACACACAGCCCAGAACTGAGACCATGGCAACAGCGTCACCGCCTGAGGATACACTATAAACACCAGTCCTGGACCTGATGACAGCCAAGGGAGGAGGTACAAATCACCTAAACCACTTAAAGTATCTTACAGTATCCATGCATTACCGCTTTCATTACATAGCAATCAAGTAATGGGATGTGAACTGAAATCCAGTCCAGGATGACAAATAATGGAGTCTCCCTTAATCTGATTGATTATTAACAGCCACTGGCACAGGCAGTGACAACTGCGTATTAAAAACAAACAAATGTTATTCCATTCAATTTTAATTTGATACACTGAAAAAAACAACTTGTAAAATTTATTTAAAATCCTCGTAACAATTCGCACTCACTATTTTTAAGTAAAATTTACTGCTGTAATTTTAGGTAAAACTCATTTACCAGAAGCAAGCAAAAGCTACATATTAATTGATTTAACATTTATTATATTATTAAGTAAATATTACTTTTTAATTAAATAGTAATTTAAAAAGTAAATATTATTCTATTTGATTTAGGAATTACATTTACTTTAAGCATTTAGATAAAGTCTATATATTTTTTTTTTAAATAATACACAGTTGTCCTTAAAATATTAAGTACATTTTACCTATTGTTATAAAGTAGGTTTATTTAATACATTTATTAAATATACTTAAATATTACTAAAAATGTAGTAATTTTGTCTGCATTTAAATAAACCACACAGGTTAGATACAATTGCAATTAACGTTTATTTTTTTCACAAGTTAAACAATGACTCTACTGTATCATTTTGTAACAAATAATGGATACATCTACTGGATCCTTTCCATCAGCTCCATGGACAAACAGAGTCTTGAGGGTGTCTTGCGTTGTGTCATTATGGTTGTCCTCCTGCACATAGTAAAAAAAAAAAAAGATGAAATAAATGACTTGAAATGTACTGCTAAAATCAAAGCTTAGATTAAACAGTACAGACTATGCTAAACTGACTCAAGCCTGTTTAACAGCGAGTTAGGTTTAGTAAAACATTAGTCAAACATAACATAAGAGCCATTACAGCCAAATAATGTTACACTTAGCCATAAATTTAAGCTAAACCTGTACATAAGGGGCGGGGAACTCCGTTTTAAACCCGTAAGACCTTCGTTCATCTTCAGAACACAAATTAAGATATTTTTGATGAGATTAGAGAGCAATCAGATTCTCCATAGACAGCAATGCAACTGAAAAGATCCCAGGCTTACATTGTGATGCTCTCTAAAATGGTGGTAGACGCAAGTCACGGGAGAAGAATGGTTGGCTTACATAATATTATTTTAGTTTTTATTGTGACACAAAAGTATTCTCAGCATGGCAAAACAGAAGTTGATCCGCTGATGTCACATGGACTGTTTTACTGATGTTTTTATTATGTTTCTGGACCTGGGATCATTTCAGTTGTGTTACTGTCCATGGAGGACCAGATATAGGGTTGGGCATCGAGAACTGGTTCCAACTTGGAACCGTTAAAAAATAACGATGCCATTGGAATTTTTTTTCCAATGGAAATTTTTTTTTCGATCATCGGTTCCAAACACGCAAGTTTTGGTTTCCCTTGTGGAGCATGGTAAGCGGCGCTCAAAAGTGTGGCTTTATTTCACACTAAAAAAGCCTGGGTCGGCACAGTGCAACACATGTGACAAAATTATATCTTGCACGGGAAGATGCACTACGAATATGACGAAACACCTACGCCTTTATGATGTACATCAACCCTGCGCTAATCAACGTTAGTAACGTTACCTCGTCACAACAATCAGGAAAGTGAAATCAAATGAGCCTGTGACATGTTTTGACTCCAGCCCACAAAGAATCGGAATCAAAAGGAAGAATCGGAATCAGAATTGTTCAAATCAAAACGATGCCCAACCCTAATCAGATAGCTCTCTGATGTCATCAAAAATTATATCTTAATTTGTGTTCTGAAGATGAACAAAGGTCTTATGGGTTTGAAACTACATGAGGGCGAGTAATTAATGACAGTATTTTCATTTTTGGGTGAACTAACCTCAAGACACAGGCCCTCCAGGAGCATCCCCACCCCTGCTGTACGATATGGTAATACAATTTTAAAATGTCATTGAACAAAATAGGCTTCACCTTCTAACAGTTCTTACTCTTACTAGCCAAGGTACTGCTTCACATCTCCTCTCAATGTTTTGGTTCTGTGAACAGATTAGCATTGTCAATATTTACCCAATATCCATGGAAAAACTGCCAAGTGATGATACAATGGCATACTCATGCAAGGAGCAATGATTTGAGCGAAGATTGCAAGAGAAACGTTTGGAAAGATGGAATCTGTCTGGTGGTGGCTTTTGTATTGTGTAAGGGAGCTTGTTCATGAAGCTCTGTTCTAAGGAAATCAATGTTAGTCTCCTAAATTTCTATTTTATCTGAAATGGCAAGAGACCAACATTTAAATGATACTTTTAAATTATTGTTTCTGGACATATAAGAAGGCTTAATACATTTACACACCTCAGTACTGTTTATCCTTGATGACCGGTGTGGAAAACCATGAGTCTGCGAGATTTCCTCAGTGCAGTCAACTTGAGCAAACACAATAAATTACATTAAAACAACAGAATTAATAAAAAATACATTAGATTACAGGTAGAACATTACATGAGGACTAATTAATAAACAGAAGCTGAAATACAAGCATGAATTGTAGTCTGATGTGATGCTTGTTAACAATCATGATGTCTAGATAACAATGAAATAAGTTCGTCAATGTCAGAGCACGCAGCAGAGTTTATTTCATGTAACTTTTGAAAGTCGTGGTAAATGTAACCTGTTCTCACTTGCACTAGTGCGTTTTTTTTTATGTTTAACACGGTCGTCAAGGACAAGCAGAGAGGATGTGGGTCTCAAAAACGTCATCGAAAACTGATAAGGTAGGATAAATCGTTAGAACACCTGCTTAGTGTAAACTTTACTGACCAACACAAGTTTGTTTGGTTTTTCCTGGACGGCAGTGGGGAATGCAGGACTATAACTACTATAACTTGACGTTAGATTAATGTAACCTCGAGTTAGCATCATACAACAAAGTCAATCAAACTTTTATAATTCTCATGAACCTATACGTTGTCACAAATTACTACAAAAAAGATAAAAACTTACCGTACATCCACGTGTGACAATTGCAACGTCAGTCTCTCGGATCCAAAGCGTGGGCATGTGACTCTTATCCAATGGAGGTGGAGCATGCGCCGATTTATATGATTTTAAAAGATTTTAGATTAAAATTTACTCAGTATTTTTAGGTTTATGTGCAATGACTTTAAAGCAGTTAAATAATATGAGAAAATTATAATAAATCTTACTATTCCCACACAGTTCATTTTGTACGTGAATTGATTGTGTAAATATGTACAATATTACTTAGAAATTCTAGTTCTCAGGTAATTTTAATATTACAATGTAAAATGTATGATAGTAAATCTAGTATATTTTACTACACCTCAAAGTTATTTTTTTCAGTGTACTTAATTTGGTGTGTTGGTCATTGTTCATGTTGGAATGTATTGTTAAACAAAAATTAAAATTTGTTGGTTTTTTTTACTCTTACCAGACTCAGCCACAAGGGATATATCCACCCCCTGCTCCTGTGCCATGTGTCCCAGAACAGAGAAAATGGCAAAACCACCTAAAAAACTGGTTCCACTGTTCAGCAAGCAGAGGTAGAAAGAGTCCCTAGGAATATATTTTATGTAAAAATTGTCAATTTAAGAATTACAAATTAAATCAATCTCTTTTACCAGTTCATATAAAATATTATGCTTCATGTTGTGCACATTTACCTATAACAGTTATTGTTATATTGATTATAGCTTCCAAGAGAACTGAGATATCCAAGACATATGGCGTAAGAGTAAAAGACTTGTGTCCCAGCGTCCATCCACACCTTACAAAAACCAAACGAGCGATATAATTCAGAAACCATTGAAAGTAATTTATTAATCCAGATTTTCAGTAAACCATTCTAGGCTTTCGAATGTCTTTACCTGTGGGTCAGCTAGCCGTGTTAGATCTGGATACATGTAGTAGTGGATGCCATTGATGGCACCAGGTAAAGTGACCCCTCGTAGGAGCAGTATCAGGAGCATAACGTAAGGGAACGTTGCTGTGAAATAGACTGCCTATAAATATGGAAATTATTATTAGTTAGACTTTTAATTGAACGTAATATACAATATTTGCATGCTAAACATTTTTCCTAATACTGGTAATAAAAAGATTGAAGTCACTGGCAGGACATTTTGTCATTATAGCTTTCATAACAGGTCATTGAAATGTGCCTAACCTTTCCAGTCGATTTCACGCCTTTCCAGATGCAGAAGTAGATCAGGATCCAAACAAGTAAGAGAATAAGAGCCAAGTCCCACCTTACTGTGCCCAAATGCTGTATTCCACTGGATAGTCGTAAAACTCTGTGACTGATTGTGAAGAAAGCATATAAACGTCTTAAAGGAATAGTTTACCTAAAAATAAAAAAAGTTCTGTCATCATTTACTGACCCTTGAGTAGTTCCAAACCTGTATGAGTTTCTGTGTTCTGCCGAGACAAAGATATTTTGACGAAAGTTTGTACCAGGCTGTTTTGGGTCACCATTGACTTCCATAGTAGGGGAAAAAATACCATGGGAGTCAATGGTGACCCAAAACAGCCTGGTTACAGCAGAACAAAGAAATTCATACAGGTTTGGAACTACTCAGTGGTGAGTAAATGATGACAGAATTTTCATTTTTTGGTAAACTATTCCTTTAATAAAACAGTGAGTTGGCATACTTATATAGATTAACTGCTATGTATGTAAAGTGATAGACACAAGCAAAACATTTTCATACACCGTGTGTAACGCCGTAGGCGTTTTCTGTTCTATGTTTTATGGTCTGTCCTGGTCTCCCCCGTCCTTTGTGAGTTTTTGGT
>JAUMHI010000041.1:13325957-13365728 GCA_032359435.1 Enteromius unitaeniatus | reverse complement strand
GAGTTATCGCGTCCTCCGCTCCTTTGCTCCGTTGAGAGTGCGCTCTCACACACACTGCAGCGAGCCGAACTGTTACACCGTGTATGAATATGTTATTTTATTTTTAGTGTATTTTTATTGCATTTTTATTTAACTCACCGCCAGAATTCCATCACAGAGGAAGAAGAATTAAGAGGAGACGTCCACCCTGAACTAGAGTTCTTCCCACTAAGCAAAGTACAAGCATCTAACACCAAAGAGATACAAACGGATGAAAGTATATAACTGATAATAATCATTAAGAAACCAGAACCTAGTGAAATTTATCGGGTTCATAGGTAGCTAAACAAGATTCTATATTTCCTACTCTATTCTTGGCATAATCATCAATGTTTAGTAAAAAAGGGCAGAGAGTAAAATACATTATCTAATAACAGTAGTCGAAGTGCACATTTTACTTGCACATTTAATATAAACACAATATATACAACATATAAACCACAATCAAAAAATTCACAAACTTGTGTGAAAATGCTAGTATGACAACTTGAATAAATTCCTCCAGAACCTAATGTCCTACTTTTACACAAGATTAAAAAAAAAAAAAAAGATTAATGTCTCAGCCTATGAAAAAATATTAATTGCAATTCAAGGAATACATACATTCATACATCTGACCTGTAACTAAATGTACCTGTGTTCCACAGATTGTTGCAACTGGCCCAGGGCAGTTCCACACTGAAGGCTGAGAAAAGGTACAGGAAGGCCCAGACTATAATGACGATGTAGGTAATTGAGCCGTAGACAATAATAATTTGACTGGCATAACCCATTCCTGAAAAAAAGAGTATAGTATGCAGTACAAATATGAAAAAGTGCATGCTAGAGATTAGGTGTTGTGGATCACTAAATTAGTATAATTGGTGCAAACTAGTCTCTGCAATGAAATGTTACTGATACAAATATATTTATTTTTAATAGCCTATAAACTTAAAGTGCCCCATTATGGATTTTTGAAAATGACCTTTCACTCATGTAACACAGCTTTAAGTGAATGAAAACATCCTGCAGTTTTAAATCTGAAAGTGCACCGTGTATAAAGTTAGTCATTTTTAAAACGAGTCCAAAGCCGTTTCATGTTGACCTCAAAATCAAATATAAGCACGTCTGTTGATTTCGCGTTGGTCTGAATAAAAATGCAAATTCATTCTTTGACACTAGGTGCTGCGTTAAAAGCTCACAAACATTGCTTTAAATGCATATTATTAAAAAAATTGTTGTTTTTTTTTACTTGCATGCATGTCAACCTGTTGTTTGGGAGTCCCTAAACCACTTTACATTTTAAGACATCATTAACATTATTTAAATGAATTAAATTAAAGACCACAGAAACACTGTTAGCACATGCATTACAATTTATACAACAGCAGAATCAAGTCTGCAATTACAAGCCACAAAATATATTTTTTAAATATGCTACAAACCTTCATTTATTTCAAAGAGACATTAAAAAATAAGTGTCCCATAATGCATACAACCCACCTTCAAAAAGAGGACAGATCTTTCTCCAACATGTGATTCCTCCCTGACTGGTGTACTGACCCAAGGAAGTCTCAAGCACAAAAAGCGGGATGCCACAAGTGACCAGGTAAAGGACATATGGAATGAAAAAAGCCCCTAAGGATTTAAAAGAGTAGCTATTATATTATATTATTAATAGAATTATAAATGAATTATAAAAGTCTTAAAATATAACATAAGAAAAACTTAAAATATTACATAGAATATTGTTTAGGGAAAAAGTTCCTGTTTTATGATTAATGTTACACACGTGGAATATAAATGCAGTTCACATACAGGTGTAACTTTTTTAGCACGTGTACTGCCGAAGCAAGCACTCACAGGGATTTATTATGTAAAAACAGACAAACAGGTTTATAAATAAATGCTTCTTAATAAGTATCATAACCTTAAAGTGATAGACAGGCATATAACACAAAATTCTGATTATGTAGTCCCTTAGTCACACATAAAATTAAAACCATAACAAACCCTTCCATAAACTATCTACAGTATTGTCCAAAACTACTTACCTCCTCCATTTTTATAGCAAAGATATGGGAACCTCCAAACATTTCCAAGCCCAATGATAGCTCCGGCCACAGTCAGCAGAAATTCAATCTTGTTTGCCCATTGGCCTCTCTCTTCGGGACTAAGATCAGCCTGTTGGTTCCCTGTCCGCCTGGTGGAGGAGCCTGCCATGCTCACAGTGTGTATGCCTGTCCGCTCTTACGTAGGTGTGCGTATACGATTTGAAGAAGCGAGTCTAGAAACAGTGACTAAAGTGAGTGTGATTCTTTACCACAGCTTTTAAGCATTAGCAGGGGGTGGGCAGCGGGGGATCAGGCTGCCAGGTGTTTTAATCCTGGGGGCGAGAGTAGAGATGTGCTAACTTGTTCTTCCACTTTATCAGTTCTGTGACTACAGGCATTTTTTAAAAAGGCAATGTAGCTAGGATGCTGTCAATCATGCTGTGACCTGTGCAGTTCATCCAGTGCCCTTTACTCAGCTTCTGGTTATGTAGGTTATGAGGAATTGATCTGACTCTAGTAACCCAACAGCTGCAAGCCATTATCTCTGTACTTTCATCTGTGTTCAGTGATTTCTGAGATATGGGGGGAAATCAGTACCTACCACTAGCAAATGTTCCGCTTGGATTATAACTAGAATGTTAAAATGCACTATTTGATTTTTTCTTTTTTTAAAAAGTATAACATTCATTCCTCCTAAAATAATTTTAGACCAGCAGAACTTTATACTTCCTATTCTATTGGCTTAAATGGAGGTTAAATAAACTTATTTAAAGTAGAAATATAAATATCACGACTGTGTCCTGATAAAAGGAATTTCAAAATAGAATATTCTGTGTTTAATAAAACATTTTTAAATTGATTTTTTCCCATTTAATTTTACAAAGTAATTGTTTATAATCTATTTTAACTATGATAAATCAGTTTTGATACATAATAGTAAATTATTTTTGTTATCCAACAAATAAGGGTCCATTTATCTCTTTGAATTAAATATTAAGGTGCTGTTTTTTCTTATATTTTGCCATTTAAGAAGTCTGATATGAGAAATGTCACTAGTAGTTTGGATTTAGACTGTGTTTATGGTATCTGTTCATTGCTTTCATGGGAGATGCTCATATCTGAGAAGTGTTTGGTTATGGCTATAAGATGCATTAGCAAGGTCAAGATGGCCTTGTGTTAAGGATAAACTGCTCAAAAATATGATTTGATGCATAATTTAATAATACTAAGGATAAAGCATTGTTCTCATACTATCTTGGATGAACTTTGTGATTTTTTAACTTTTTAACCTCTTTGTCTCTAGTGTCTTGACTCCGCCCTCGTTACAAAATTCATGCTTATATCATCTCAATAAATGACTAATGGGAACATTACACAACAGCTTTTATAACACAGAATTTGATATAACTCAGGACTGAACTTTTTTTTAATCTGTTATTTAAGAGTTAAATAATCTGAGTGATTACAGATTGTTTGGAATGCATCTTCCCATCTTTCCTGCTGGATTATGTGAAGGATGAGAAGACACTGTAGAATACATGAATGGCATTTATTAACTAATATATGCATGAGCCAGTGCAAAACGCTTCTTAAATATTTTCTATGGGTAAAAATGTCCACAATCAGGTTACATTAAATTCAAGGTATTTCAGGTATTTAGTATTAAAATAGTTTTCCATTAATATACAACACAACTGCTATCTATATATCAGTGAAATCATAATAATCATTCTATAGTTTGTGGTAGTTGGTGGTTTGTTACCAGCAACTTGTTTTAAACACACAATAATGTAGTCCTAGCTTTACAATCTGTCAGATAGATCAACGCTAATAAGGCAAGGCAGATTGAAGAAAATTATTAATATATTGACAATTTAATTACACTTAATTACATCAAGTGTATGAAATCATTTTTAACACCTCTTCAACACCTTTGACGAATTCTTTTAGAACTACATCAGTCGTGCCTGTCCATTTTTATGAGGATATTTTGCACAACTTCTGTGCAGTTATAAACCTAGACCAACTTCTGTATTTTCTATTTTAACGATAGATAAAAAATGTAAATAGTTATTTGTTGCAATATATTATAGTTTGTACAATTAACAAAGTATTAATAAACAAAAATTTGGTCAAACAAAATTATTGCAAAATTATAAATATGTTAATAACAGGAACACCCACAAATAACATGAACACCCACATTTTAAAAAGAAAATTGCTCTAACCAAACATTTATTGAACTTTGCTATGTATACACTCGTTGTTAAAATCCATGTAAACATTCACATTTTTATTTTGCATGAATACCATAATAATCTGAAGTGCATCTTGACATTTTAGTCCATGTTTTGTTTTCCTTCATTCTCTGCAGATACAAGATATAACAGGAAAAATAATAATTAACCCATTTAGTTTGTATAACCAAAGGATTTAAAAAATCATGGGTCTTGTTTTGATGGCTTGCTATATAAATATGAAACCATTAAATATGATAAGAGTTAAATAATTGGTACTTTGTTTAAACATATTTAACTGTTGAAGGTGCGTTTTCAGGTGCAGTTAAATGTGAAAACCTGTGAGAAAATATCCATTTTGTCTGGTCAGCAAATTGTCCAATACCCTAAACTCATCATCACCAGAAAGTTTTGCCTGAATCTCAAATCAGTGTGGCAATGATAAAAAAGGAGCAGAATTTTAGAATAATCACTATGTTTCAGTGCTTAGACTTCTGATCAGTAAAAAGCCATAACAATGGAAAATCACTACTTCACACAACTGTGACTACATTTAAAAACCTTGAAAAAAAAGTCATGCGCTTACTCATGAAGACAAATAGTCCTTGAAACCTCACATCGTAAGACTAAACAACAATGGAAAATAATATGATTAAAAGTATAATATAAATTAATAATCAATGCTTATAATGATTATTATAATTATATTATGGAATAATAAAATGATTAAATGATAAATAATTATAAATTAATAAATTACTATAAAAATAAAGAAAGTAAAACTGAAATGTATGATTGTTTTCTTGAAGCAAGTTTGCATTTGAAGATCCTTAGATCGGTCATTACCAAACTGACAGTTTTGTGCGTGAGAAAGAGAAAGAGAGAGAGAGAGTGAGAGAGAGCAGAACACAACGGAACATTCCAGCCTGATCTTGTTTATGAGAAAGGAACATTGGGCATCCAAGGGTTTAGTCATTTAAGAAAGCTAATGTTTTTGTTCTATATAAATGATATTACAAATGTCTTAGCTGATAAAAAACTTGTCCAAAAACAATAATTCTGTATTTACAATGTTTACCAATCCGATTCAAACCAGACTTGTGGATGGTCTGAAAAGCCAATATCTTATCTCGGATATGAGTTTCAATCCCATACCTCAAACTAGAATTTTAATTCCATTTCCACCACTGTGACCTTACAGTGCATCATGTGGCCTGTAAGCAACTTTCTGCCAGCTTCTACTGTAACTTTAATAATAAAGTAAATAAATAGGTGGATAATGTACAAAATTTGTGTCAGCACAAAATTAACCTGTATCAGTTTGTAGACTATTTTGAGATATTGACCAATTCCCATTAGCCTACTCACCACGTTCACTTGAATTAAAATTATTGTATACGACCTTACCTGTTATATAGAGATTCCGCTGAGAAAACAGCACCTTGAGGACTCATTTAAAGTTGGTGCTATTTGCGTTTGTTTTTAAACAAGACGGTCCACGACTGTTACATGGTTTGCGGCGAATGTTAATGATAATGATGACGATATTAATAATAAGCTATTAACATGTGATATCAAATAATTTTTAATAAGCTGTATTTTACTATTTTCTAAGATTATGAGTGATGCTTACCTGTGTTCTTGCATCCAAAATACCATGATGTCAATTATTAATTAGACTACAACGTTATTAGTAGGCTATATATATACCTATATATATATATTTTTTTGGCTACCAAAATACAGATGTTAAAACTAAACTGCACCTGAACAGTCTCTAAAAGTGATTAATGTACAAAATGTAGCCTGAATGTGATTGAGTGTAATATGTTGATTTTATTTGGCTTTACTATTCGGTAGCTACTGAGCTGGAAGTCTCTCGACACGTCTCTCAACGTTAAAAAGTCACTTTTCTTACTCTAAACATTTTCTTCAAATAAAACCATAACCATACCTAAACTATACCTTCTAAACCAGAACCTAAGAATCATAAATTCTTCTTTTATATGCTCTTGTAGCCTTTGCTGCCATCTAGTGTACCAAGTAGACAGCTCTACTGCTTTTTTTTTTCGAGAGCTATCTTATCTTTTTCTCAGACGTTCAAACATGTATCAGAGCAAACACTTAATGACATTTCCAGTTTTAATGTTGACATTACATTTAATCACATTCATTTTTATTATACAAGCCTTTCTCTTCAAAAGTTTATATGACTGAAAATAACATTCAACATGGGGCATGCCTGCTTTGCATTGTAAGAATGGAGAAGGGTTGCGACTGCAACATCAACAGACTATAGGAGATCTCCGATCTGTTTATAGAGACTGCAATGTCCATCTAACGGAATGACTGTCAAGGCGTTGCTCTTTCTACAAATGGCTGTGGCAAAAGTAGTGTCTGCTGCGCCAACACAAACGAACACAGGAGAAGCTGACTGCAACTGCATACCCATATATGTTATGTACATACACAGAATTACATACTTACAAGAAGATGTAAATACTGTATATAAAGAAACATAATCAAAAAATTGAATCGAAATCGAAATTCTTGAGACGAAACATTAACATTAACACATCTTTTCATCAGGGAGGATAGAAACATTGAGTGTAAATCACCTCATCTGAGCATTTTACAAGTCCATCTCTGTGTGGTACATTCATACAGAGAGTAAGACGGTTTGAGAGCGAGACAGTTTGAGGACCTTCAGAAATGCAGTCTCCGGGAAAGAGTCCATGCATGGGCAGCTCTCGTTCTCCCTCTTTAACTCTGACACATTTGAGACACATTCACATTAATGTACAGTACATCACAGTCATTGAGCTTCGCCTAAGCTTTATTATGACAATGTAAATCTACCGCCAATAGGACAGGTCATTCGATAAAGTCACTGCAAAACCCTCTTCGAGTGGAATACCATATTCCAGGTTTAGATGAGGAACTCAATTAAAATCACTCGATGAGAGGTTCAATGTTGGTTTCATGGAAACAAAACAAAACAAAACTGAAAGGTTTATACTATTTCCCGTTTAGGGCAATAAGCACATTCAGTCATTATACATCTTAACGAAATCATGATCTCACATAGGGACTTACAGTACTTTCAGATGATTGCTCACCTCATTACAATTTCAGTGCATTTAACCTGGGTCTAACACGTAACTCAAGGGCTGATTCTCCTTGATAGTGAATGAAATGAATGAGGTGTATGGAAGGTATAAAAGCATAAAACAAATAAACCAACCAACAAAACAAGCATTTACACTCCAAAGCGGCCCCACGCAATCAACGTCAACACAGGATTCTAGTTAGTATGTGCTACTGTACCTTTAAATTTCCACTATAGCTACACGTTATTTTAAAAGAGTGGACAAAAATCACTTATGGCACAATCGAGTTCTCTATGATCCCACACCTACAGACAAGATGACTAGTGTTTTTTGTTTTTTTTTCTCCTCAAGCCTGGTTTAAATACACATATAGCGCATGTTTATCAAGATGAGGCCTGAGAAAGACAGTAAAACCACTGCTCATCCAGTCCTTTCTGAATGCACACACAACTGTGACTTGTATCACAGAACACGTTTGTGAACAACTCAAACAAATTCTGATATGACTCCATTAGCTGTTATTGCAAAATGTTTATCATACCACAATACCAAAATATAGATGTTAAAAACTAGATCGATCCTCTGAAAAGTGTCTAAAAGTGTCCAAATAGTTCATCATCGCATTCTTAAAGTACAATATGTATGTAATTGTGATTGTGAGTGTAATATGTTGATTTCATTTGGATTTACTATTTGGCAGCAATATTGTGTTGAACTGCAAGGCTCTCAAAATGAAAACGTCCCAACGATGTAGCATATATTCTTTGAGTCGTTTATTTTCACTTTTACTTTTAAATTTGACAATTTTGGTGGTAAAAAAATAAATCTGCACAATTTCCTTAAAAAATAAGATACTGGTACCTGACCCTTAAAATATTTTCTCTCAATTATGGCTTTTGGCAAAACAATCTAAATCTACTGGGATGCCGTAAGTTTCCAATGGAGTTGAAATAGTAAGTACACCATTAGATATTTCTAATTCGCTAAAAAATGTGTACAATAAGTAAGGCCCACAAAGCCCTGCACTCAGAACAATATGGCTGCCAGTAAGCTTTTGAAAAGCTGGGTCTACATCCACGCCCAGCAAGTAAGATAAAAACCTCTGCTCTTGGAGGTCCCTAGCAAAATTTTCATAACTGTATAGTAAATGTATAGCTACATCAGTATCGTTGGTGAGCGATAAATCCATTTTAGGGCTGAGTTAACAACCGTAAGAAAGCAAATGCTAAAATTGAAAAACAAAAGATGTGTAACCATTTTAGAACACCAACAGTGTTAGAAAAATAGCTGATTTATGAAATTCCAATGAAAAAGAGCAGTAATGTTAGAGACTACAAAATATCACCTATAACTAATTAGGATAGATATCATGGGATTTCGTTGGGAATACACTGACACGTCTAGTTTTCTTTTTGTGTGTACTTGTAGACAAAATATTATCAAGCCCTGAACTGATCATGATGTAATTGTAAAGAACAGCTGCATTTATGTTTTACATGTTGCTGATTGTTAGCCCTAAAATTCAACATTTACCAATGGCACATATTTCAGTGATATCATTATATTTTTGGCACAATATGTTCAAATACAGTTATTATTCAACATGAAACTGCAGTTTAAAAAATACATTAAATAATACCAAGGTAGATTCTGTGGTTTCCCATACCACCTTTGGTATCTCTAAAACGACTAATCTAACAACAGGTTATCTACGTTACGAAGAATTCAAATACCAAACAATAAATAAATGAATAAATAAACGAACAGACAGCTAGATAGATAAATAATTCTAAATTAAATAAATATGTTTTGCCTCATGATTCCTGGCATATTTTTAAGATATAAAAAATAATTAACATTCGTACCTCTGAATATGCATATGGTGCTTTACATAGCTTTACAAAACATAGATGTACATAAATACACTCTCGGATTCACAGAGAATTGTCACTCTCAGGTATATTGTCACTGGGGATGTGAGAATAGGTTTTTTTTGTATCTTACTTTCACTATTTAACTACTTTTCCTATTTTTTGTTTTCTTTTTTACTTGAAAATATTTTCAATGCAAATATCTGCTTTAAATTGCTCTTTCCTTTCAATTTCAGTGAAAATGAAAACACAATATCTGACCGTGTTCTGAGGGGGAAAATAGCTAAATGAAAATGACTTTCAAAGGTGCTAAGAGCAAAAGCTTGAGCAGATACTGAACAAAATAAGCTCATTTTTAGATCTGAATTATCCTCCTTTTCCATGTTTTGCTGGGCAGAAGTCTAAATCTCAGCACTCAAAAAGGAGCACAGAGAATTTTACAAAACCAAAGAGATACTATGGATCATGTTCTCAATAATTACTTTTAATTGTTTCAACTTTAATTTGCCACATCTTTGTGAGAAATTATGATATAACGGGAGGCTCAGTTACAATTTGAGAACTATACGTGCAAACTGAATTGATCAAATCAATTCCTGAGGATAGGAGAATCAAGAGGCATTCAAATACTGAACAATTAGGTCTCGTCATCCTCGTTGCAGCCTCCACATAGCTACATATGGGAACGGAAACAGGCAATGAGAGAGACTCATTTCATTATTATTATGATGAAGAGCCTGTCTTCAGTTAGTTACAGAAGAAAGTTTTGATAATTCTGAAATTATCTTATGTGGTAATGAAACACTTATGGTGGTTTCAAGTCTGTTCTGCTCAAGTGTCAAAACATGTACTTAAAAGTAAAAAATGATTCTTTTAGTTGTTATCTAGAAGACTGCCGTCTTTCGTTTTTTTGGGTGAACTATCCCTTTAAATCAACAAACCATAAATGACAAATATATAATACAAACAAACGAAACAAAACTTAAGACACTTAGAAACACTGCAGATTGTTTCCTGAATAAAGTATTTTTTATGAACCCAATTCTTTGGCCCAAAGCCCAGACAGCAACCCAAAACCACGGTGGTAAGTAGTTAACTATCATCTCCCAACCTTCCCACGCAAAATGTGAGAAAATAATAAATAAAATGCTCAGTGTTCGGCTCAATGGAGTTACTATTTCATCAAGCAGCAGTTGGTATGAGTGTAGAAAATGAGAAAATAGAAGCTTCACTATAATGGTGGGAGGAAAATACCACCAAAACTCTCTATCCTGAACATTTTTATTCCTGTCATACCTGTAACTCTTTTAACCCTCTCACAGAGGCAAGTCGGTACTGTTGTGGCGTGTCTTCCGTGAGGTGCCGTCATCCCGAGGGAGAGCCTTCTGTAGGTTGGACATGGCTGCTGTCTTCTTTAGGTCGATCACGGCGTAGCATTCTCCACGGCGGGAGGACGGAGCTGCTGCGGCAGCAGCCATGCCACGTTTGAGGGGAGGAGGTCTCTGTGGTAGCGGAGCCCCTCCACCGTGTCCCGAGCAACCGGTGGGCTCACCCTCCAGGTCCACTTGGATGTAGTTGAGCTGGCGAGAGGGAGGAGGAGGCGGGTGACGGCTGTGCTGCTCGCAGGTGGTGCTGCCACGTCCCACTCGCTGACGTCTGAAGTCGAAGTTGAAAACCCGGTTGGCCCTCTCAGGTGGGTGAGGGTGGGGAGGGCAAGCGTGACGGAGACGTGTTGGAGGCTGTAGCTGTTAAGAGTTTGCACGCAAGTTATAAATCACAGGTTTTCCACTGACCAGTGACTTTCTATGTTTGTTTGTTTTTTTAATTTAATACAGAAAGAACTCTTAAAAAGCATTTACATTATGTTCTATAAAAGTATATACTCTATAGATTTTTATATTTAGTATACAATTAATTTATTATATTTCATTTTTACATTTATTATATTTTATTGAAATGTGACATGAAATTTATATGACTGTCCAGGCCTGGAAATAATTGTTTTACAATTTTCAAAGTTTTCAAAGTTCTAGGAATAACTATAAAATATATATTCACTCTTTAAATTACAGTTACTTTTTAATTTTTATTTTGTTGATTGTTATTTTGACCATGATTTTTCATTATATATATTTAAAAAAAAGAACATACCGAACTTTCAAACAGCAATAACCATCCAAAGAGCAATAACTAATTACAGAATTTTGGAGATAATCATACCTATTTAAATAAATATTCAATCTAGAAATGTCCCAAACATTTACAATATTATTATTAATAATTTTGTATAAGAATTGTTATGTGTAATGTGGTAACACTTTATAATAACTACATGCTATGAATCATTAGTTAAGCATTAGTAAATAGTCAGTTCATCCTTTATAAACCATTGTTCCAACATTAATAGTCATTAGTGAGCAGTTTATAAACGCAGCTATTAATGCCTTGTTCTTGATTTCGAAGCATATCTAAATGTACAAAAGATCTAAAGCCTTGGTTATCTTCCTAACAGAACATTTCAAGATGCAAAATAATATGAAACTGTACAACTGTACACTTTAATTTTTTTTCTATGAAATTGAAGGTTTGTTTTTCATTTATCAAGTGTACAGTTGTACAATTATCTTTTTTACATCTTGAAATAATATGTCTGTGTTCTTTTACCCCTCTGTGTTGAGTTTTTTCACTTTTCTGTTTGGAAGATAAATTACTCTTTACATCTGCTCTTTATAAATGCTTCATAAGGTATAAATAGTCCTGACCTAAGTTGAGCTCACAAACACAGACGTCTGGCAACTACTAAATGCTTTATAACTACCACACTTAATGAATTACAGCAGGAACATAAAGCATTTATTAACACACTGAGCAACTCTTATCATGTGTCTAAATGATAAGATTTATTAATGCAGATTTAAATAATTTAATTTACCTGTAAATTAATGTTTAAATTAATTGCAATTTTGTTTTTCTGAGCCAAAAACATCACACATTTTCCCCAGATTTACTAAATTTACCCACTAAAATGTCATTCAGTGTAACAATCTTGTCAGCCATACTCTTCGAAACCTTAAAAGTAGACATTTTACGTACATTTAATGTGGACTGTAAATGAATATTTTAAAATTCCCTGATTATACCCTGTAATTCAATTTGGCATATTCTCTACATGTATTTACTTGTGCTTTTGTTGACGCACCTGTTCAGTGTTGACATAGTTCTGCAGGGCATCACGATGAATCCCACCGCTGCCGCCACTCTCCTGATGGTATCCGTTTGGGGTTGCGGGCCCTTCAGAATACTCATACTCATCATATTCCTCTTCCTCTTCCTCCTCATACTCGTCCTCATCCTCGTCTTCATCCTGATCCTCTTCTTCTTCGCGCTGAAGTGCACGGTATTCCCAAACCGGGGGGAGCGACGGAAGGTTCTCATAGTTGAGCAACGCGGTTCGCCGATGGCCCCCAACCCCCATTCCCCGGTCACAGATGTATCCCTGCGGAGGCAGCGAGGAAGCGTGCGTGTGTGTGAGCGGGAGGGAATGCGGGTGTGCGTGTGTGCGGGAATCACCAGTGGTGCTGCTACTGCTACTGGAGCCCAAAGACTGAGACTGAGACACAGTGCTCGGGCTCAGCCTTTGTCTGCGTGCCCCTCGAAGTCCGTTGATATTCTCATATGTCAGCTGACTTTCCGGGCAAGGCTCCATGCTGGGGTGTCGGTGCATTAGATGATGGCAATGGTGGTAAGAGTGTGTGTTGCACATATGTACGGATGGAGTCTCCTCTCCTTCTGTTTCGGAGCTGCCGTCTGGCGCTCGAAGCGGGTGAGTGACGTGGCGGTCTCTGTCTCTTTCCATCAGGTGGCGCTGTGCTGGGGTTGGACCCAACATGAACTTCACTTCCTGGGCTCCAGGCTGGAGGAAGACCTGAGGGTCTTTGTGAGGGTCGTCCAGGGGGCAGCAGTGCATGCTGGGCTGGCCTGGGACTGGGCCCCCACGTATGGTGGTGGTAGTTGAGGTTTCCGGGTAGGTGGTGGGCCGCACTTCAGGCAGGGAGTGGACACAGTGGCGGCTTGAGAGGTCAGTTTCCATGCCCACTGTATTCACATACGTATGGGTCTGGTAAAAAAAAAAAAAAAGAAAGCTTAGTTAAACTGATGTTTAAGTGACTGACAGCACACTATTTACCTAAATTTTGCACCTGGAAAAGGATGCTAATTTGTTCCACTTTATACTGCATGTGTGTGAAGCACAGGATCTGAACTGGACTCTTATTACAGAATCTTATGATGTGTTTCTACAAATAATAATATAGCAAATCTAAAGGGTGTGTTTCATTTACAAAATATTATGTAGATTTATAACACTATACTGTGTTTTATAACCTTGGCATTTCCTCTTTTTAAAGTAATAGAAATGCAATCATGAATCTATCAGAACCCCAGAAATGTGAAAAACATGCAATATTCTAAAATTAATTTTATTATTGAAATTTACACAGCCATCAAGTATTTCTTTTAATTTAAAGGGAGAGTTCACCTAAAAACCAAACCTATGATTTATGCACCCTCAAACAATCCTATGGTATATATATGATTTTCTTTTATAGACAAATACAGTCAGAGAATTCAGAGTATAACACGATATTAAAAAATGTCCAAGGTTTATAATGAAGGTGAGTAGTGATTCAGATTTTGAGGCAAAATAAAATGCCTTTTAACGTAAAGTGATGTGAAGAAACATATCTATATTTATTTCACATACTAATCTCTAGCCTCCACAAACTGCTGTGAGAGTGGCATTCCAGCAGATGATGTCAGGTCATTTTCATTTTTGGGTAAACTATCCCTTTATAAATAATTGCAAAAATGAAAGAAAAGGGTCTAACACTATTTGTTTTTGTTTATTTGACAAATACAGTGCTGCTTGAGCATCCAGATACTTTTGTGGTGACTGAATGTGTGCACAGGCAGGTGTTTGTCCTCACTTGGTCATCCAGTCCCATGAGGCTGTGTCTGTGGTCGTTGGTGAGAGAGGGTTGCGATGAGTCTGCACTGATTGGGTATCCTGGGTATCCGTTAGGAAAACCCTGCATCGGGAATCCAGGGGCTATACAAACAACCAAAGCACAGTACACATAAGCAGGCGACATTTAGATTATTCCTCCTATACTGTTGATATGCAGAAAAATGTTTATTTAATCAATAACGTGTGATACGAGTCAATAGTCCTCAATAGCCAATGCCTAATAAAAGCCAACTGAGGACAAACTAAAAGAAAGAAAACAATTTTGTTTCCATGGGGTATTTATGATAATTATGCACACCCACACTAAATAATCTATGTTTTAAAAACTAATTTCTCACATCGTAAGACTATGTAAGTAACACTGAAACAAGCACGCTCTGTGATATTGTGAAAGTGCTATACAAATAAACTTGAAATGCAAAAGGCTAAAACGGTGACTAGTTACAGAAAGGTTATAAAAATCTTAATGTCAATGTTATTTGACTACTGTACATTTACAGAAATGTCAATGCTTCCCAGCACACTTGAAAATAAAAATGAAGTTGTGAGAGACATTTAATGAATGGAGTGTGAAAATATGTAAATACCTAGCTAGGTGTTTAAATGTGCATTTACATACACGCTTTCTACTGCTAAAAAAAGCAATTCCGTTGATGTGACATAATTAACTTGTTTATCTCTATTTCATAACTGATATTGTACCCTATTAAAACAGTAAAACCTGATCAAGCGATTAGTGAACAGGTCAGTTTTGTTTTACACATATATGTAGATAGGAAACTCAGTGTGTTTAAGTAAGTAGATATTTTAGCTCACTATTGGGAGTCTGTGGAGTTCGAGGCATGTCCATCTCTGGCGCATGCCCGGGCCGGGTCATGATCATGGGCTCCTCCACTACATTGATGCTGTTACATTGCATCAACTCCTGCAGCAGGTTGAAGATCTCTTCTGCACGAGAGCACTTGAATGCAAAGATTCCTGTCAAAACATGCAAGAAAACAGGAAAACATAAAAACAATAGTAATTACTTCATCAAATTCACATAAATATATGGACACACAGAATCTAAATTAGGATGATAGCAGTTAACTGAACTTAATTTAGAAATATCTATAAAATTACTAGAATACACATTCAATTAATGGGGTAGGTTCACCTAAAAAGGAAAATTCTAAGAATTTACTGATCCTCATGTCATTATATTAGAAAATTAATATATTTGTAATGAAAGTAGATTGTCCAGAAAAAGTCAATTAGGTATTGTACAACAATCCATATGAATTGAGTGACTGCTTTCAAATGTTTTGATGAGATATGATTACTTAATATGATGAACAGATTTTATTGACCCTTTTTTTCCTTTTTTTATTCATAGAATAAACCTCAAAGTTTCTGTATTTGCAATAGGTGTATGCATGTATGTGACCGTTGTTCAGATGTAAATAAAAGTCTAATTTATATCCCATAAAGCAATTGTATCTCTTCACAAACTTCATTTCATTCATGAGGATTTTTTACATTGTTTACTTTATGCCTTTTTTCCATTTTTAAAGTTTTGTTTACCTGGACTTTCAGGTTTCAGAGGTTTTATCGCAAATACTCAAATCTATGTTTCAAAGATGAACTTTATGGTTTTTATTGGTTTGGAATGCCATGAGGGTGAGTAAATCATTCCAAAACGTTATTTTTGAGTGAACTATCCCTTTAAGGAGCCAAATCAATGACCCACCAATATACCTGCTGATGAGAAAATGGAAGAGTTCACAGAGGGTTTCGGCATTTGCTTTACACACAATTTAGTCTCACATCTGTATAAAGTAGAAGTAAGAATTATCTTACCTTGTCCTGTCTGACAACGACGGCCACTCTCGAAAGAGAAGAGGTTGGAATCGTAACCGTATCGCCGCAGGCAAAGGTATGGCCACCGGATAGCATCCCGTTTGCGTGTGTGCAGAATGAGCTCTGTCTGTGTGAGCTCCATGGTTCCTGAGCCCAACTCATTTCCCTCATCGTCCACATTAGTCACCTTACAGACACAACCAACCAAAAAACTATTCTCAAATGTTGCACTTAAAAATAATTTTCACTGATAACATGCTTTTTAAAGTTTGTTTTTATCTTGGGAAATGCACCTTGAATTTGTTGAGATGGTTGTCTCGGATAGCGTCTCTGTATAGACAGCTCCAGCAGCTCCCCATAGCTTCAGCAGGCCAGCTGAAACCTTAAACAGGGACAAATGGGTCAGATATTGCAGGGACTATATGGAGACAGCTAAAAATTCATAAGCAAAACATTGAGAATCGTTTTATTTATTTTAAAACAAATAAAAAAGTACACTTATATGCTCACCTGGTCCAGGCCATCAGTGGGAGTGATGCTTGCGTCAATCCCAGAATCCTCTGCTGGGTGTCATGGCGGAAGTGGGATGTGCTGGTAAGAGCATCCAGTCCCAGTGCACAAATGTTTCATTTCTCCTATGAAGCAGAGAAAAAGAAACTTGATGTACAATCCTTTAAGCATACTGTCCTCTTTTTCAAAAAAACGCCCGAGCTGTGATTAAGACACAGGGAATGAAGTTGCTCTGTCTCCTCTCACTCCCACTGGATAAATAAAATGTAATTACTTTATACTGAGAAACTTATTCTCAAGTGAAATCAGCTTACAACTCGTAGTTTCACCTTCAGTCTGTAAGATGTGCACAGATACTGTCTAAATAACCAATAATCACAACTAACTTATATTTCAGGTGGTTCACGGAAAGAAAAAAGGTTATGGGCTATTTAAGTTTAAACAGGTCGGCTCACTCAGATTTTAAAATCATTTACTCTCCTTTAAGAGAAGGAGCCATGTAAAAAATAACATGGAAGGCAATGACTATCAGCTGTTTCTTTAAAATATCTTCTTTTGTGTTCAGTAGAAAAAAAAAAGTACAGGTACAGGTTAGGAACAACATATTGGTGATTAAATGTTGACAGGATTTGAACAAAATTTTACTTTTACGTGCATGATCCCACTACAGATTTTTTTGTGTATTTGTTTTATTAGTTAATATGAAATATTGTCAATCTGTTCAAACAAAAACTATACAAAAGCCGCTATACAGAGTACCATATTTATGCATAGCTGTATTACAGTATTTATGTACTACTGTGAATTATTTAAGGTGCCGTAAGGCTGCATTATTATATTAAAACCCACAGACAAAATTCCAACAGGTGTCTTTACTTACTCTAAGCGTGGAAAAACTGTGAATTCCCATCTAATACAATCTCTGTTCCTAACATATTTTATACTCTTTCTTGAATTGAATCATTAGCTTATTTATATCATAAAACATGGATTTTGGATTATGTGTTGCGTTCATTGCTTAAAATAAAGCAATTTAACAATGGACTTTCTCAATTATTATATAAATAATATAATGGTAATATAAACTAAATTGTATAATTACCTGTTGTTGTTTTGCATGTCTAATATCACTATCAACATTAACCTGACTCTAAATTAATAATCCAGTGTCCACGCTGATCAATATATCATGAGCATTTCAAAACAGCCGCATAACTAAGTAAATGCATAACTAAATGTCAACATGTGCCAGACTCTTTAGTACCTTTCATGTGCAATCCATTCATAAAGTTTGTCATTCACATGAAGGCCCAGTCATAAAATTGTTTTCCACACAAACTCAAACGAACATAAACAGTATATCTGTGCCATGTACACTGAAAAGCCATACGATAGATCGATAAAACATTTAATATTTTATCTCTTTTGGATCCTGATAAGTCAATATCAACACGAGCATGTCAGTTCATAGCATCAGGCCACACAACGTCTCACAGTCGAACCTGAAACCCACATTTGATTCTCTGAAGTCTGTCATACAGGACCAGCCGCGTTTTGCACCAGAAAATTGTGTTTTTGTCTGCAGTTTATGCAATAACCCAATATCTTACATCCAAATCTTGTGCAGCAGGTCTCTCGAACAGACACTGAGTTACCAACAGATGCAACTTAAACGTCTTGTAGCGCATCACCGCCGAGAATCAGTCGAAAAAAACCGGTTAAATGCAGCACAAATCTGCAGACTAGCTTAAGACAGAAAAGCAAAGTAGAAGTCGAACCAGTAAAAGCGACACTTGCCGCGTTCAAGGAGATGGCTCGCTATGTACCAGCCTTTGTATCAACGTTAGTGTTACACTACCACTAAGCGTTTGCAGCTGGATGCTAGTAACTATTGTGTATCAAACACAAGCACCTTCACGCAAACCGACGAGATGAATGAGAGCAGGATGCGATCAAGCTCGCGCTGTGCCAGCAGCATCAAAACACGTTTAGGCTACTGCAGAACAATTCAGCTGCGGTTGCTACTCACATGTTTGGCAATGATTGCAATACGAGACGAGACAGATGAAGGATGCGAACAGCAGTCCACGGCGAATGCTACACCGTCGGACTTGGCGGTCGGCGTGCTGCTCGTTTTTTGATGCTTATTCTAGTGGTACTGCTAAGAAAAGGCTAATTGCGTGAAAATATCACAATAAAGCCAATTGTGTTTTCCCCGTAACGCCCCCTTGCTGCGGCACGGGCCTCTCTTTGACATTTCCCGACCACCAGGGTGAGAGTTCAGGCAGACAACGAGGGCTGCTGGAACGACAAGAAGGTAGAATATACTGGAGGACCAGAAGATGAGGTGTGAATGTGTTTGAGCATCACACGATGACGTGTTGGCAGCAGCTCTATTTAAATCCACCTTGCTGTCATTTAAGACAAGACAAATCCTATCCCCACTGGTTTTACCCGCTCGGCATACTCGCAAACAGGTGTTTTACGATTGGAGAAATGGCTAAAACTTTATTTCTGGATCGTCTGTAACTGTGTTATGGTCATTCCTCAGGTTATGAAAAACAAAGAAGAATTGAAATTTAGCTGCAGGAGTATGCAATCAAAGAAAACAATCACCATATGCTTGGTGGTATTAAAAGCGAAATCTTTTTTAACACTTAGATTTTAAAAACTACATTTTTATACTGATCATTTTCATACATAAAAAAACAAATGCCAAAAATATTTTGTGCTAAAATAGGTTATTGCAGCATATTTGATTTCTTTTTTCACAAAAAGATGTGACCCTGGACCACAAAACCAGTAGTTGTTGTTTTTTATTATTATTGAGATGCATACATTATAAAATCAATAAATAACTGAATAAACAACTGAACTATTGATTTATGTATTGGTTTTGGTTTGTTGTTTTAGGATATTTGGCTGAGACACAGCTATTTGAAAATCTGTAGTATTTTGTGCAAACATAAATATCTATAAATATATAAAATATCATACAAGAAATACATATCTAAACATGTGGAAAATCACCTCTAAAGTTGTCCTAATGAAGTTCTTAGTAATGCATATTACTAATCAAAAATTTGTTTTGATATAATTATGGTGGGAAATTTACAAAATATCTTAACGGAACATAATCTTTACTTAATATCATAATATCAAAATCCAGGGTCACATATATCTGATATTTACAAATATTTTGACCACTTCAGTATTTTCTTATTTATGGTAAAGTAACTTGAGGTTGTACATCAGTCTTATGGCATATACTTTTCAACCTCGAATCATTGTTTACTGAGGCTGATGATATATAATTATGAAATTAATCCTGACTGTGAATCTTTCTCAGATACAGCATACAACAAGCGTAAATGGATAGGATACATCAGTTTCAGGTATAAATTACATGTCTGTCAGCCTGTAAAGGGCAGCAACAACAACTGCAAGTTTGATCAAACTGAAGAAGATAGAGGTGTATCAGAGGGATAGAAATATTTTGTTTTACAAGGAACAAGAATAAAAATCTAGCTAAAATCTTCAAACGGCAGAGGTTTCATCATCAGCAACAGAAGAGGAGTCACTCACAAAGAAAATAGTCCTCTTTCTGTTTCCTGAGCCTTTAACATAAGACAGAAATTTCTCAGAATCAAAGACGGCAGCTTCCATGTTGTGACTAGTGATGACATCAGGACTGAGTGGTAGCTTGTCCTTGTCCTCTTCTTGCTCTATGACGGCATCAGTCTTAGTCTGTTCATTGTATGCATCAACAGAGAGGCCTAGTATTCCAATAATATCCTTATTGGCATGAGGATAAGGTGCTGAGAAACCCGAATTCTCAAGAAATATATTATAAGGCACAGAACAGGATGGATTCTTCAAGTTGCTGCTGTCATCAGCTCTGTTTGTCTCATGCACATTAATGCCAAGATTCTTTATTTTATCCTTTAAGCTGGCAGGCCAGAAGGTCGGTGGAAGGGTGTACACAGCTATGAATTTCAGTGGACCAAGCTCCTGTAGATTTGGGGGGTCCCAGATCAAATCTGAAAATAAAAAAAACATAATAAGCAACCCAGTATCTTTTTCACCTTTGTGCTTATAAACTACACGGGTGTGATATTTTTGTTGAGAGGTTACTTTCAGGTGTGATAACACCAGATGGGGTCTCAATTGCGTCAGGTTTTGATAGGGCCAAATTGTGTCTGTTAGATGGCACCTCTGCTCTGTACTCCTGTGGGGGAGGAGGTAGAGATGGAGGTGCCATGAAGTCATTTTAGGTCATGAAGGGTCCTTAAAAATGACACAATCAACAAACCTGATGAAACATGTTATTACAAAAAGTTATTAATGATCATAATTCATGTAAGATCCATTTTAGATGAATGATTGAACAGTATGTGATAATTAGCCTCCTAAATAACTTTTTTATTTCAGAATTTACTATTACAGACTGTTTCATTTGTTTGATTGAAATCATCCACTTCAATCGGGAAATTATGTCCTCTTACCATTATTCTGGTATTTCTGAGGTGGTGGAGAGCAAGAAGTTTGCTTATTCCTTGGCTCTGGCTGAGAGTCGTAGGACTTCATTAAAACGTATTTGTGAAAAATTTGCTCTCTCGTATCAGAAAATCTTATGAAATTGTTAGCAGTCCAGTTAGCCCTTAATATTCTCAGCTCAATAAATAAACAGATTTAAATGATAATAATAAACCAGTTTCAGCTACAGAGAACAGTAACAGGAAATGGCCACAGCAGCATAGTGTGCATGTTTTCATACGTGTTTTTAATGATTCACAATAATAATAAGGCACTACAATTTTACAATAACCAGTGTGTACATTATATTTTACATGTCTAAATGTAAAAAACATTTAAACATTTACGTTTGGGGAAGATTTAAAAAAAACAACAACATATACTGTATCTTTCAAAGAAACAGTCCATTAAACACAGTACCCTACATGTTCATGGTCTGTAGTCTACATTCTCTATGTTTGCACGTTTCCTTGGAGCTCTACCCAGACGAGGGAACATACATTTTTCATGAGATCTTCGTCTTCATTTGCATATAATATTCACACTTGCACATCATTCAGTAAATCTATACATACACACATATTACACAACAGATATATTTAGGCTATGTATTTATTGTGAGTGACAAGGTTCGGTTGTCGTCTCTAAGGCAGTAAATGGCTCGTCATTGATTTTGGCAGCTCTGTTACGTCAATTGATATTTGACGCATAATATGTCAAAGCTAATTTTCAAAACTGACATATGTTGCAGCGCAGCGCCGCGATGATCTCCTTGAACACACCAGATTCAAGCATTACTATGCTGAGTGATCGTTTCACAACACCAGGAAGAAGCGGCAGATGTTTACACGGCCAGCCTTCAGTTGTATTGTTTCTACACGAGAGGAGCCTTTTCTTCATGCACGCCCACTGTCTGTTACACAAACTTATATCATGATTTCAAGATCACTCCGGTCATAGGAGGCCATCGAGACGTCTTTCTTCACATAACATCGAACAGCGTTCGACCTATCAATTCAGGTAAAGACAGCAGCGTTATTATTTTAGTAAAACAGGCAATTTGCTTCGTTATTTCTCTTATCAATCGTTTGAGTTTGTGAACGAACTTCCACTCTGTGCATCACGCGTTAAATAATGTTGTGCTGAGCGCGTGACAAACCTTATGCAAACCTGTAGAGGTGTTTAACATCATTTGCTCGAAAACAATTATGTTTTTTGCGACGTTCTCGTCGCATAAAGCACACGGTTTTGTGAATCGTACAGTACAAGTCGTTCCCAGAGTGAACTGGTAATGAACCCAAACTTTATGTTTTAAATCAAACTTCAATTCTTAATAAAGTGTTTTTACAATTTAATTTAAAACAGACAGCTGTTTTATGTGTACGAAATGTATTTGGACAACAATATTTTTTTCTTATATTAGTTTGTAGTACTAGTTTACATTAAAGCTATAGCATAATATTATCACATTTTAATATTTTACTGATATTGTATGCGAGACTTGCATCAAGCTAATGCTTATAGATGGCTTTTCTATTTTTATTTACTGCATATGAACCCTAAGACATACTGTTGGCCACCTTGTCTCACACTGTGTAGCGATAAGCTGTCAGACTTGAAAGTTACATAGACAAGAAAGGTGCGGAGCAATTACTCTAAAACAAATGTGTTGCATAATGTACACAGGCAAATGCTAGGCAACCTTAATTAGTCATTTTGCATTGAAAGGATGTGGATTCCTATGCTGAGTTTGACTGCTCTTCCACACGTCGGTGGGATATTTGGAGGTCTCATCACACGAAAGGAGGTGAAGACCTGGTACACCACACTCAACAAACCCTCATGGAGGCCACCTAATGCTGCCTTCCCAATAGTGTGGACCACTCTCTACACTGGCATGGGGTTTGTTCCAACACTGATCACTTATTATATCATGCCCTTCTTCCAGTTTAGTAACTTTGAAGGAAGGTTTATAAGCTAACGAGTAACTAAAGGTACCTCCAAATGGTGTAAACGGTTTTCTCTTTTTCTTTAAAGCTACGGTTCATACCTTGTGTGGAAAGAGCTTGGAGGCTTCACCCAGGATTCATTGGTACCACTGGGACTGTACGGGATGCAGTTGGCTCTTAATTGGGCTTGGACTCCCATTTTCTTTGGCGCTCACAAAATTAAACTGGTGGGATGTTATAATAAGTTTTAAAAAACATATTGTTATTTCAGTTAAAATATTTTAAAAATCAACCAGGAACCAGTTTCTCTGCATACAGTCTTGAGATAGTATCAGTTTTTTGTGAAACTCTTAACGCAGCCTGTTGTTCCAAACCTGTATGCATTTCTTTCTTCTGATAAACATACACACACAAACTTTGAAGAATGTTACCAAAGAGTTGTCTCCCATTGTCATCCACAGTTTTTGTGCCTACATCAAAAGTCAACTTTTATATAATGTCTTATATGGTTAAATATAGTGGTGTTTTGTTTTTCTTTCTTATCCAGGCAATGATAGAGATAGTGATGCTGACTGGCACAGTGGCAGCCACAATGGTGTCTTGGTATCCCATCAGCCGCACTGCAACACTTCTCATGGTACCATACTTGGCCTGGCTTTGCCTCGCCACCAGCCTCAACTACTGCATTTGGAGAGACAATCCAGATCCCAGAAAAGATGACTAAAGAGTCCAAGAAAATGAACACTACTCTAACTAACACTGACTAGAACAAAAATGCAACTGTTTTTTTATTTTGCTTGTTGGGCATTTTGAAGTTTAATAATGAAGAATTTAGTTCATTTTTTTTAATCTTCACTTACAATTTTGTAATATCAGAAAAATTCACGATGTGTCTTTATTATGAAAGAAGGAACAGCAATAAAATGAGAATGTTCTAATGCTTCCATTATATAAACTCAAGTTCAGCATTTTACACAGAACACTTCAAAGGCTATTCAAACTTTATGTCTCTGGTTGTTAACAGAAAAATGTTTTGCTTGCTTCCTTGCCTACTTATAGTAATAAAAAATAGTTTTCATGACAACATTTCTTGGAAGGAAATTAGTTAATCATTGTACATGGATTTCATTTTAAACACAAACCTCTGGTCTTAAACCTGTGCAGCCATGCAAGGGTGGTGGTTTGGCAAAGTTTTTATCATCTAGCTATCTTTTGTGAACATATTGTATGTCACGGCATAGACCATATTATCTATATCTGCCAGAGAATTCCCCAATGTGCATTAGCTTAACATTATATCACTTTTCTGTGCAACTTCATAGCATTTCCATCATGACTCTAAATTATTTATTTTAATAAACATAATTCTCATAATTTATAAAAAACTTATTTTATACTTTAATCACCACACTAACATTAAAAATGGCATACACAATCAGCCAATAAAACGAATACATGAGGAACAAATACCAGTATAACCCTCAAAGAAGCTGAAATCCATCTCTTATAGCCATCTTTTTAAAACACACCCATCTAGAAAAAGAAAATATAGGCCTAATGATAATAAAACAAAGGGTGTAAAAACAGTATATATGAACAAAAACAAAGAATGTACATAATTCAGCATGGCTTTTATCCAGTGAATACAAAACAAGAGAAATACTGTACTGTTATGTGACAAATACAAAAAGTATTTATTTGCATTATGGTTTGAAGAGAACGAATATGCTATAAAACTGAAAAGTAATATTCTGTAAAACTGAATATTGTTTTTACTTATCACATTTCTCTAACTTTAACAGCTCTCCAGATACCATCAGTTTTACTTCTTGAAACTCTGTTCAAATATCAAAATGAAAAAGCTACTGCTGTTAGAAGTAAAGATTTAGAGAGACACCATAATTGTTTTATTTGAATAAGTGCAAAGGGGAATAAATAAGATCTGTGCAGTATGATGATTATTTTTCAGCTTTTTCAGGGGTTCCTTCTTCCGGTTTGGAGGAGAAGCGATCCATTAATGTCTTCCACAATCCCTTCTTCTCCTCATCTGTTTGCTGCATGTTTCCTGCAAAACAAGTGACCCAAGCAAAATGTGGTTTATTTTAAAGGATCCTGAATAAATAATATGCATCGCTGTTTCCACAAACTCTTTTAATTAGAAAAATGTTATAATATGCCAATAGTATCAACAAATTGCAATGATTTCTTGTTATGTGTAATGGTTGTTAATAATGTAAAAAACTAATTTCAACATTTTTAATCAAATATATACAGCATTAGTGAATGCAAGAATTGTGAGCTCAAGAAATCCTCACCTGTTGCTAAAATCATTCGGCACTCTTCTACAGTTACACCAGTAAAACTTGTATCTTTTGCTCGTGGAAACTAAACACAAACCAAAGCATTGTGAGGCTTAGGGTCAATCAAATCAATTAAATGAAACTGATTCTATAAAAACATGAAAATGTGAGGATCCGTTTATTCCCCTCGGAATATGCAAGCTGTGCATCTCTTTCAAACACAATTACAAAATATTTCCAAAAAATACAGGTTATCGCATGTCTCTTATTTTATAAAGGTTAGAAGCATTTAGAAATTGTGGCTCACCTTTTCTTTGTACACATTACTGTTGACCCGTGCCAGACTTTCATACATTTGATCACATTTCTCTGGATCTGAAATCTTAATTGAAATAGAAGACAACATAGTCAATGGTGCATTGGATATTTTTATCGTTGCATAAACTATCCTGAGATAGGATGTTTACAAAGACATAACAGACAATAAAAAAGGAAAAATCCTTCAGAAGAAGAAAGAGCTTTATTGCCAAGTGTACTTGCACCCACAAAGATTTTTTAGTTTTATTAATTATTCTAACTATTGTGGTAATTAAGCTTCCAGTGTACACATATACATTCAAGACACTTAATGGAAACCAAAAACGAACATATCCTAATAAGTAACAGGTTTGTGACTCTATTGAAAGCATTAATGCACAATAAGAAAGGTGACATTTGACTTGTCTTACAACAAACACGGGTAAGTCGTGCAGTAATTCACTCTTGCTAAAACAATACCTGTGTATTCTCGCCTTCACGGAAAGCACTAGCAACTCTTTGGCGTAAAAATGTTCCTAAATCTCGACCTTTCTTTAACTCGTCCTTTGGCCATTCCTCGCACAGCTTTAGAAATCGACGGTATCTGGTGGCAGCCATGTTTTAAGCACAAGAACTGTATGGGATGTGTTTCACAACCGCACCGTGCTATAAAATATGTAAGCCGCGGAGGGTCAAACGCTACGGCGTTTCAAAATCGATTGCTTAACACAGGAAGCTGCCTGTCTGTCAACACGGTTTGTTCCAATCCAGCATCCGTAGCGCGATACTGTTAACCTCGTGGTTTGCCGTAGAAATCTCAAGGTAATATCAAAGAGTCTCTGGCTTGCTCGAGTAATAGAAATTTATCTACGAATAAAATGAGCGGAAAGAAAGAAGATGGGCGAGCAGGCGTGGGATGGATAAGCTCAGTTTGCCGTTTCGCGGCGGACAGAAATGATTTCAGAAGGTTTGTGACCCGTTTTAAACGATTTACGAAAGCTTAAAAACGAGGCGAACATTGCCGTTGCGTGTAACCCACGATGCTCAAAAGTACAGTTTCAGACATTTGCCAGCATGTGACCATCTCCTTATGTATTGTTGCAGGAATCTCCTTGTAAACCTAGGTTTATTCGCAGCGGGTGTTTGGGTCGCAAGAAACCTTTCGGATTTTGATTTAATGTCTCCTCAGCCAGTCACGTAGCTCCCACTCGGCAAAAAACGGACTTTAACAGGTGAAATAACAAATCTGGAAAGCATTTTTCACTCCTAGACATCTAAAATAGATCGAAGCCCTAACTCTGTTTTGTCTTCTCTTGGTAGGTGGTGCTGAAGTAGAACACGTTTTCTACCGAGGGTCTTTCTGAACAAGCCCATTCAACACTGAAGGGAATAAGTCTAAGTAATTGGATGATCACAACTGTAAATTTCCTCTGTACATTCATTGCGTTTTGTTAAAATAAATCTCACGTGGAATCAGTTGCTTACAGCCTTTTATTTAAGAATATACATATATTTAAACTATTATTCCAAAAAAAATTAAAATATGCATTACAGTTAGTATTTTAGAACAGGTCATGGTGGCCATTTCTTTAAGGGCATCCTTCTTTGTTGCATTTCCACACTCGCCGTTCTCTATTTTAAAGAGAGAATTTTCATCCAGGTCTCTTTTTCTGATCTGGGAACACAATTGCCATTTTAGAGTTAAGCTTTCATAAACTTTCACTCAAGATTAATACTTGCATTACACAATGTATTGTATTGCAGAGTCAAGCAAGTCACCTCGTGTGTGCCGCCAGTATCAGGGCGCTGGAAGATCTTTTTTGACTCTTATTCAGGTGGAGCAAGAATGATTCAGGAGCTAATCCCAAAATTGTTTTGATTTCTTCCACACGCACATTATCAGGAAATGGTGCATGGTCCTGCACAACAAACCTGTGTCCGCTGAGTGGAGTACGAAAAACAATATTACATTCACGCATTTAAAAATAGGTGTATATTGTAAATTCTGGAAAAAAAAAAAAAAGCAAACAAACGAGACAATCACTACAATTAGATTTTCTAACACACCATACCTTTTAACAGAGAGGAGCAGGAGATCATTGAAAAGGTGCATGTAAACATCTTTGCGTGAGACTATTGAGACTTTGTGACTGCCACCAACTATTAGATGCTTCAAAGCTCCCTCTTGAATCAAATGTCGACCTCTGGTGATTAATGGAATGGACTGAATGGAGAACAGAGAAAAGGGTTTCAAATAAATATATAAAAATACAGCAGAAAGAAAATTGGAACATTAAGATATTTTATACCTTAACGTTTCCAAAGTCCACCAACTTGTCCAAACAAACAAGCAGCTCTGTCCTCTTCATTTGTTGGACATTTGTGTCACACTCCTCTACTATCTATACAGTTAAATGGATTAATTTGTAAGGTAACGTGTAATACTGTCGAGCATGCAATAAATTAGTACCCAATTAAAAGTATACTGTTTTTATTATATGTGGGGCATTTATTATTTTAAAGCATGAAAAAGCATACCTTGCGTACAGCCTCAATGGCTTCCGTCAGATTAGGGACTTTAGAACAAACACCTTTTGCTCGCTTGAGGATGTTCTAAATCAAATAACATGAAAATGTTCATGTTCACTAAACAATGATTTCAGGCAGTTCTCTGAAGAGTCTGCATGTGTCCCTGCCTGTAGGAAAGCCAACCTCAAGTAAGAGTGCCATTCTTGTGATCCTCTGGAAGGGAAGAATCAGGAAAGACTTGAGCGTTTGTCTCTGGCATTGCGGATCTTTCTCTAGTTTCTTCAGGATCAGCGCAAATTTCTTATTTCCCTGCCTGGTGTAAAGTGGGAATTAAAAACGCTAACATGTCATAAAATTACATTGATATGTTCAATATGGAAGATAGATGAAAGCAGGACAAACAGCAGCTGAGTGATGAGAGCCTCCTGGTACATCATGTTGGTGATATACGGCACATACACTTTTTGGAAGCCTTGCTGGTGATTCAAAACAATATCACCAACCTGTGACATCACCACATGCTGCCCAAGATGGAACTCCATGTCCTGCAGAAACCTAAATAAACCAAAATAAAATTAAATATATACAGTCATGAAGAGGTCATTAGTAAAAGCAGTAGTTGTTTAATATTGTTTAAACTATAAATAACATTCCTCTTTATTTTAATGTTTTAAATGCAATTTATTCTAGTGACAGTGAAGCATACACATGTTCACAGCCATTATTCCAGTCTTCAGTGTCATATTCTAATATGCTCGAGAAACATTTATCAATGTTAATAGTTTTGAGGAAACCATGATACAACATGCATGCATATAATAATACAACACGTGTGTGTATATATGCACAACATTAATTTTTATTATTTTTACTTCAATTTAATACATCATGCTAAAAATTTAAAAATATGTAAAACATTTAAAAGCAATAAAATACTGACCAGACTTTTGAATTATGCATTTATATAATTACAGAAACTAATATTTGAATAGTAATATTTCCTTGTGTTATATATTACGTTAAATTCTTACGTTGGAGTATAAATTATTATACTCAAGTATTTGATCTATACCGTTCACTGACTCTGCAGACGTCCTTTAGGTTGGAGAACAGAACATGATGTTGCACACGGGACAGGATCTGTTTAAGTTCTGCTGAGCACTGAAACACATTCAGTGCTATGATCAAACTCTTCTGATACGAGGCCTCTGACACAATCAGCTCGAACATGGCCTAGACCCGAGAGCACAAAAACAGAGGCATAAGTATTGAGGAACAAGGTCACGTTTCACACAGCAGACTTGTCTCCTGCAATACACACCTCCTGAAGCTGGATCTCATGCACACCGAGGGAGTTCAGCAGACTCTTTACTTGCGGTAGCTCCTGCCACAGAGCGTAAGGCTTAGCCTGTAGTCCTGGGGGGCTCAACACAGGGGTCAGGTTTAAAGCAGGTGGAGTTTTCAGAGCAGGAAGACGCATAAATGTCAACAATTCTGAAAGTCCGGAGTTCTGTGCTTTGTATAAATCCTTCTTCAGAGAGTTCATCCAATACTCCTGATACAAAGGGACCGCTAGGAAAACAAAATTTGAACAGATAAAAGAAAATGCATACAGTAAGCAAAATACGCATGTTATTTTTGTTGACCATCATATGAAATAAATCAGGCTTTAATGGCAGATTACATTTTGATAGTAATGCAAATCAATGAGATCTTTGTAACAGTATAGCAGACAACTTTTATTCATCTACTAAATGTTTTCGTTAGGTTATATTTGAATGATTTTATGATCAAAGCACTGTAGTTTTAATTGTGGTGGGGCAAAACATATAATCCAACGGAACACAATGACTTATAGATGAACAAATAAATGTTCTTTAAAAGGCCTGATGTACCATCTGATACGTTTTAACAATTTTTTCTATAAAACGCATTATGGATAATCAAGTACTAACAATTTTTTAAAAGTTGCTCCTATGTTTGCTTCATAAACATTATCAAATATTACACAGTGGCCTTAGGGTTAAGTTAAAGCAAATCATGGGGTTTTTTTTGTCTTTCGATAGGTACAATGTTGACCCGTGTAATACAGAAATGTGATACAGAATCTGGTCGACCATTTTGGTAAGATTAACTTGTAAACTTACAACTGCTGATGTACTCCGATTCAAACTGGGCAACATATGCTTCATCTGGCTGAGAACTGACTTCTGTAGCATCTGCCCTGAAAATGATATAAAAGCAACTACTTCATTTTTGGACAGTCCTAATGTGCACAGAAATTAAGAGTCATTTAACACTAGATGCCTGAATTGTAATTTAAGGATTCATAAACATTACCTTTTCTCCTCACTTTCCACACAGTGCATGTCAGATGATTTCAGACTGGAGCTCTCCAGAGAGAAGATAGATGAAATGGGCAGAGAAAGCCCTATAATGTTCCATAACTGTGAGCTTGCAACAGATCTGAGAGCTTCAGAAAAACCATCAGATGTGCTAAGAAAAAGAAAGATCAAACTAAACTCAACACACCATCCTGACACCAACGGAAACGTTTTTTATTACAAGCCTTGAACCTTATTGTGAGGAATTAAAACAGGTTAGAAATAGTTATGATCAGGCCACTTCAGAACATAGGAATAACAAAGGTCACATGTATTATTTATTTCTTGTAATTACGAACCAGTATAGTCCTCCAGACGCTTCACAGTTCTCCAGATTAGTTTCAGGGCTGTTTTCATTGAGCCCGGGATGATCAGTGTCCCCATCTAATGTTTTTGTACCAGCGTCTCTATCGGTCCAGATGCTCTCATCCTCCATGACATGAGCCATACCAATACGGCAAACTTTCTCGAGGCTTTTTAAACTTTAAAAGTGATATTGAATTAAAAACTCGATTCGTCGCAGTAAATGTACCCTTTTTACGCAGAAAACCACCAGAGTAAGTTAACGTTAAGCGTCTAATTAATTCGGAAGAGCGTCCTCACCTGTCCATTTTCTTTCAACCAATTATACTGCATTTAATTGGGCGTTACTTTGAAGATGACGATTATTATTGGCTGAACCAAGCAAACAAAAAAAAGTCATATTGGTCCGTGTATGAACTGGAATATTTTGAAATAATATTCATAGTGGGAGATTTAAAAAAAGTTCGACGATTTTCGTTTTTTTCCCCCGTTTGTTCAAAAGGCACAAAAAATGATTTTGGGTAATTTTTTTAATTTTTGACTCACGATTAAAAAACGGATAAACGACTTCATAGTTTGTTTATCTTTGTGAGTAGTCATGACACGCCCCTTTCTGCTGATTGGTCAACCAAATCTGAGCCTCTGAACTTATCAGTCATTGTTCTGTTTAAGAAAATAATATAGACTATTTTTGTGAAAATACAAAGAGGATAGAAATAATTGACTTATGTATAGGCCTATAACATTCACGCAAGTAACTGTCATAATGTTTTACAACCGAAGAACATCTTAGTTTAGTTGTATCTCAATGCGCACAGGAATAAGAGATAACCTTTACATAAAAACAATTTTTTTACTTAGAAAAAATATTTTATTCGATTTTACTTGCTGTCTCTTCGTATTAAGTAACAAGAACGAACGATATTATGTTATACATTACATTAAAACGTATATCGACAACATTATGTAAGATGTGAAAATAAACAATGTTTATGTGTATGATGTTTCGTTTTATTAAAACTTTAATTTTCATCCAACATTAAAAAATACAAAGCCACACATTTGAAAAATAAGAATCACTTTTTTCCTTTTATTTGGTTTTTAAACTGTATACAAGATGAAACTCAGTTTTTCAAATAGACTGAACGCAAATGATATATGACCCAGAGATTAAAAAATAACAAGGTAGACATGACAAAAGATAACAGACAGTTGGAAAGGGCACATCAGGACTTTACACTAAAATTAAGTGTTCAGACAAGGGACAACAGATAAGAGAATAAAACACAGGCTTCCCAACAATATGTAGTGGTAGCTTCCTTGAGGGCACACGGGGAAGAAAAAAAAAACCTTTCTGTAGACTACTTTGTCAGCACCAGCTTTTTCCTGTCTGTTTCATTTAAATCAAAAACACAATGTAACACACTACAGCCACATCCACAACATCATGAATCTGATTAAGAGAGATACAACTGATGTTAAAAGGATGACTTCCCCTTCAGATTTGTTTTATATCAATAAGAAAAAACTGACAATATTGTTCACGGATGGACTATGAACACATAAGAACAAGGTAATGGTAAAAGTCTATACTTTAATAATTTCCAAAGGCAACCTATTGAAAACATGTCAAGTTATACAGGATTGGCAACTATCAAATAAAACAATTAAAGAGAAAATTCTCTCAGTTTGAACATTATTGCCAATTCAAATAGGAAACAAATACACTGAAATGGGTGCTTTACCAGTTTGCTATCTGCTCTTATGATCACAAAATAAATGTAGTAAGATGCTTCAGAAGATCAGTAAACACCAGGCACGTAAATCAATTTTGAGTTCTAAAACCATGCAGTCATTGGAAGATTGGAAACAGATCTATTTCTGCCACAAGAGGAATTTTATCACCAAGCCCCACCACCTGAAGTAAATATTCATAATCCTGTAAAATGTCTGACAGTTTATCAAATTTATTCAAACCCAACCAATAAAATCAACAATCCATTACAAACTATTGAGGCAACATGCAAGACTTAAAAAAGAAGAAAAAAAAAAAAGGCTGCACAGACATTGTTCTGTTGAAAGGGAAATATGGCCAGCTTCTCACAAATCTATTTTTTAAACCTTATTTAAGTTGGCAAAGTCAGAAGCCAGAAGACGACCATCAGGTACAAAACCACGAGGACTGCTAAAGGAAAACGATATGATGAAAAAAGGCTCATATGTTAACTGATGCCACCACCAAGAGTTGATTTGGAGTCTAAGTGGGCACAGTGATCTTTCTTGCAAGCAGCACCAATAAGGCAAGCTCTACACTGCCTTGAGCCTGTTCCAGCGCCTCAGCAGCCTCCAGAGCTGAGAACCCTGATGCCTGGATCCTCTGAATGTGCTCTAATGGAAACTGTCCCATCGAGGGCTGTGGTGCAGATTGGATGGAGTCTCCAAGAAAAAGAGGATCTGTTTCAGTGGCTTGAGGAGATGCAACAGGCCCTAGGCTGGAATTGGTTGATGAGCCAGCTGCTACAGAAAGCGGGGACTGCTGAGACAGGTCAACAGAGATGTCAATGCCTGAGGTGTTTTTGTCCACAATGTCCTGACCTTGCTGATTCTCAGGGAGCTCAATATCTCTCTGGGAAGACGTCACTGGCCCAGAACCTTCTTCAAAAACAAGGGCCTGATTTCCTTCAGCTGCATCAGGGCACTCAATCTTTTGTTCCGCTCTGGGGTTTACCAGTCTAGAAGGTTGGGTATCCATGTGCCTTGGATCATTTGGTGTTGGTACATCTGGAATATCCCTCATTGATAGAGAAGTAAAGTCAGCTTTGGCAACACTTTCCTCTTTGTTGTTTGTTGTGGCAGCATTAGAGAATGTATCAGTAGTTGGGTTCAGAATGACATGGTTTCTTGCAGCAGGATTCTGGTCCACCTCATCAACATCTTGTCTTGGTGTAGTATCATTAGCATCAGATGGAGGAATCCTTCCAGAAACTGTTGGACAACCGTTGGACATCAGAAGTTTATGGAGCTCCTTAAGGGCTTGAGCCAAGGAAGGGATGGTAGCCATCTCTGGCTGGTCTTTTTCACAGGGTATTATACTCTCAGAGTCTGAATGGGCCTGACAGGGCTCAAGGTTGAAATCCTGAGCAGGCATGAGCTGCGGTTGAGCCCCCAAAACATCCTCCATCATACTACCTTGGTCTCTCTGGAACTGATTAGAAAAGTCATGGCCAGCTTCTGGTTTTGCATTGAAAGAAACATCCATGTCCACTTCCGGATCCAGTGTTTGAGTCTGAGACCTTGGGTTAAAGAAAAAGGGAGATTCTGCTGCTACAGTCTCAGAGGAAGTGTTATTCTTCCCCAAATCTGCATCTATCGGACTGCCAGAATCGCCTGAAACAATGTCACTTGTCACCTCATTGTCCTCGGGCACAGTACTATAGAATGGTTCCTGAGAGGGAAGAGTGCTGGGGATAGGAGTATCTGCATCTGTTTGTAAGCAAGACGATGTCGGATCTGCCAGTCCTTGGGACTGAGATCTTAAGGTGTCATCAGTAGGATCTGGAGAGGGTTCACCCACTTTCAAGGGTTGAAGTACAGAAGATTCAATTGATGTGGGAATTTCAACTGGAGACACTTCCTGGTTTATGGAGGCTGGGGCAGACTTGGAACGGTCTAGGGTGAGACTGTGGGGGTGACTTGAGGATGTTGTGGGTTGGTTGAGGGGTTTAAATGGCAGGGATTGTGGTGAGGTAGTTTTTCCATCTTCAATATCTGTGAGAGAAACATTAACTGATGAAGCTGAAATTCTACACTGAAGAAAGCCATTTAAACCATGCAAATTCAGCAAACACTGCAAACCATGCAAAACAGTCAGCATCATAGTCAGGCAAACATTAACTTAATTCAAGATATTACTCACAAAATGGAGGCCTTTCCTGTGTGTACCAAAGTATATCATATGCCCAAAATATTTACTGGGTCAAATACTGTATCAGACTAATGAATGTACCCTTTTTCAATGTAGTACCTGGTAAGTGGAGCCCTCTCCAGGTGTCTGTCCATATGACATCAGTTTTGTCCTGCTCATAGTTAGGGCACACAAACGCCACACATTTCATGCAATAAAAGGCAAAAATTAGCAAAAACACATCCAGAGAAAGAGAAAAGAGGCATGCACCTAATTATCCCATTAGTTACACAAGGTGGCGTTAAATCAACATAAGATTTAATGACCATGTCATAACTTGAGCCAATCTCTTACCGATATTAACCAGTGTTTCCTCAAATAGTTTTATCAGTATTACTTTGACAGACATGTAAAATATACATCCTTCAAAAGATTGGAGTCAGTAAGATTTGTAATGTTTTTAAAAGCAGTATTCTATGGTCACTAATACTATATTTTATTAATATATAAACAAAAACACAGTAAAAACAATTAAATAATACTACAGGAACCAAAAAAAGAATGCAAATATAATTTACTTATAAAGATGTGACAGAGACACACGTGCTGTTTGATGATGGTTTGATGAAGTGAAAGTTACAAAGATCAGCATTTATTTGAAATCTTTCATAATAACACAAATCATTTAACTTTCACTTTTGATTAATTTAATGCATACTGAATAAAACTTCAAAATCTTACTGACCCCAAATGCTTTAACGGTAGTGTATTTTATACACGCATTATGGACCACCTTATGAACTGGGTGAGTGGTTTTGCACTGCAACCAGAGTAAACAGACTACACCAAAACTGTTAAAGATTTTACATTCTTCTGATCCCTAAACATTCTCACGGATCCACATCTAAAGAATATTCGTTCCTTGTATTACAACGTAACTCTAGTTTTTATTCCAACCCTAAAAGCCATGCCATCTGTTGGTCTGCATATCATGCATCTCACCGCTGTCCTGCACAGATCTTTGTATTGCCTCTGCCAGTTCTCGATCTGCAATCTCCTCAGGCCGGGTCTCCTCTCCTCGTCCCTCTGGTCCATATGCTAGCCGGGCACACTCGGGCAGCTCTGCTTCAGGAAGAAAACGTGTCTCTGTACCCGTCGTCCCAATGAGAAGGACATTTTTCTTTAGGTCTATGGAGCACTGAATGAGAGCAAATTAATTTAGAAGATAAGATTGACATACAGTATTTTTAAGATTAAACAAATATAAAGAAATATAAAATATTTTCCTTAGTACACAGACTGAGAATGATATGCAGACAAAGTACTCTCACTTGCTAAAGCCTCTAGGGAATATAGAAAATGTCTGCATCCTCAACTTTGTTTTATTCCATTAAAGCAACATTAATGGCAGTCTATTATGGGAAATAGATTATTTGATTGGCTATGAACCAAAGTTTCCAAGCAGACCTGGTGTCTCTTCAGCATATCAAGGCCTAGCAGCATATCCATGGGCTGATCTTCCAAAATGGAGAAAGAGCAAGGCAGGAAATCTCCTTCTATCTGCACCTGGGCTGGACATAAAATACATATTTAGTACATGATGATTTGGTAAAAATAATGCTGGAGAAAATGCATAAGAAATATTAAAAGGAGCAGGTCAAAATAAATGCCGTACCCAAATGAACTCGGCCTATAATTTTCTGGGTGCCAACACCTTTGGCAATGCCTGCCCAGCGTCTGTCCACTAGACGCATGATATTACATCGCTCTGCACATGCTTGGCTCATAATTGTCATCTGCGCTCCTAAAGAAGAATAGCCAAAAGGACAATAACATGTTGTTTTATAAAATGAAAAAACAAAAACTTAAATATTAAAAAGGAGTGTGAAACATGTAACCAAAAATAAAATTAAAATAACTCACCTGGATGCTGATTATTAACCCAAATTATTTGACATTGATTGGTTATTAAGGCATGACGGTACTTTGTGCAACATACAACAAAGCACTCAACGATATAATTTCTAGGGGACTTTTTTTTTTTTTAAGTGTCAAAAAACATGATTTACTACCTGAGTCAACAAAGGCCTTTACTGGGTGTCCATTGACTTTGCAGTTGATGTAGAGCATGACCACCTGGCCAAAACTCTCAGGTGCTTCTTCCATAGCAATGGTCATATTCTCCTCAATGTTGTGCTGTCTGAAAATGAAAAGGCACAAATTCAGTGCTTTTCTTACGTTTTACAATCCCTTTGCCATACAGCATGTTTTTGCTTTGCATATAACCTCACCCCTTATTTGTTACCTGATTTCTTCTTCAATTTTGGCCTGAGCTTCCAAGTCAAAAGGATCCGCAGTCAGCAATTTGATTCTCTCCTGTTCTCTTTTGGCTCGGTCCTGCTGCTGCTCCAATAGCACCTTGGTGAAGCGCTCTGAAAAAGAGAAATCAAAAATGAATGTCACAAAGAAAAAACCATCTAGATCTTCCATACAGATGCATTTAGGCCCATCATCTTCATTTACCAAGGTCTCCACTCAGTAGAGCCTCAGCAAGAGGAGGGTTTCGCTCCTTCAGCAATGACAGTTCATGTGGATTTGCCAGCAACATGTCTCGTAGCAAGGCAGGGTTGTCCAATCCCTGAGGAGAAAGGGCTGAGCCTTGTGGGGTGGTGGCTCGAGGCGGCTGTGACTGGGTGGCACTGGGACGCTGGGCTTGGTGCTGTCTATTTTGGCCTGAGGAGGTCCCAGGAACAGCAATGGAACTGAAATCGATGCGAGGCAGACCTAAGACATTAAGATTCATTATGATTAATGCTATAATAAGCTCACTTTAATCCATTTTAAAATAGATGAAGTAATGCTGGTTTACCAGGAACCGTGGGCTGTGGCCCTAGCAACCTCTCTGCTTGTCGTAACACTACCACGTCTCCATCCTTCAGCCCATAGTTCCCCAGGGCTCGGGTGAGATCTTGTAAAGGCTGCTCTGCATATGAAATCTATAGAGCAAAGGTTGCATTTCTTTGTTCAATACAAGAAAACACAATATATGAAATTGCAAGTATTTTAAGTATAAACTATGCCACCTCACAAATACAAATGTCTTAGTACTGAACGCTATCAGTGTAAAAAATGATAGCTTACGGTTTCAATTCATGCACCATTAAATTCAACCAGTCTCATCTGCTACCAAGACACACCTATATCAAATGAAGACTGTCAAGTTTGTTTTAACCACGGAAGTTAATTTCCACCGCATAAGAAAACAACCACTTTGGTAAAGACACTTTGGTTCTCTTTGAAAGAGAAAGAGAAAAAAATTATTACATATACATAAAACGTCAGTGTAAATTATTAGACACCAAGTCACAATTATTACATAATGTATTACATACATAAAATTAGGCCATAAAAGTAATAACTATGTCAGTCACTTGGCATAATATTTTGACTTTATCTGTCAAGAGATTTTATGTCGTAACTTAGGCTTAGTATGGCCATTTTGACTATTGATTACTTCAATATTTGTCATAATTATGATTTAGGAAAGCATGTTTTTTATGTTTGTTATGTGGAAATTGTTATGTTTCATCCACACCGCGCAATTCCGTGTATTAAGGTTTCCTCATACGACTCGTTTTCGCAAACAAACTGCGTTTAATTGCCATAGTTTAGCGGGGCAAATACAGCTATGGTCTGTTAATCTTTCGAAATCTGGGGTTTTCCAGAAGTGTTGACAGAAGCTCAGTATGCTATTAATAGACTGGACCTGCCGGCTTGTTTGGCACTAATTTGTTTAGTCAGGTCGCTTAGCATAGAGGCTAAATAACAGTTGCAACAGTTTTGAAAGATGTTTACCTGAATCTCCCTGGCTGGTATTCCTGATTCTAGTTCGCAAAGAGCCAAAAAATCCCTGAGTTCAAGGTCCGGGGACACGTCCAGTGCGAAAGTGGTTTCCGAGCGGTCTCTCGGTGCACAAAACACTGTGAGCAGCATTGTGCTCGGGGTCGCTGGAACCCGGTTCCCGTTAATCGCTGTCAGAAACTGAGGTTACTCCGGAGTAACTCTGTGTCAAATTTGCCCAGGACTGTTCTGTGTAATATCTGGTTATGAAGAGGTTAAGCGCACAAAAAAAACAAGCCAACAAGCAACCACAATTCACTAATAAAGAATTCGTTCACTTCCTTTCCACAGCTCTTCAGTCACTGCCGTAAACCGATTTCGTGTGTCGTAGCTTACTGACACAGGAAGTCAGAAACAACATACAACGTCAAACCAGTAGTTAAGTTTGATAAATAAAGGTGAACAATGAAAGAAGTAAATTCATTTAATTAATTGACGTGTTTAATTATACTAATTTAATTGAATTAATTTTAAAAGCGAATAATTAAATATTTGTTATAGTATTTTTTTACCAGAATATGGTACTGAAATTATTATATCAAATTCATTAAAGTTCAATATCATACATTTGCCTGTTGGATTGAATCACACACACACACACACACACACACACACAGTATTCAACATTTGAAGTGGATCACAAAAATGAATTGAAGTTGTCTGATATGAAGAGCTATATACCAAGTAATCTCAATGAAACTGCAGTCTTTTTTATTTTTTTTATTATGTTAAGTTATAAAATAACTTAAAAATACAGCTAACACCGACGATAAAACCTAATGACATTAACTTTTTGCAAAAGCAGAGAAAGGAAGCTTCTGGCTCTGGCTTCAGTAGATCCCCACTGCAGTGGTTGGATCCAAGTCCAGGGGGTGAAGATTGTAGGTTTAGGGGTGGAGATGGTTATGTTTAGGGGTGGAGATGGGTGGGTTCAGTGAACAGGAGGTGGAGACTGGTAGGTTTAGGGGTGGAGATGAGTGGGTTCAGTGAACAGGAGGTGGAGA
>JAUMHI010000041.1:13306515-13325857 GCA_032359435.1 Enteromius unitaeniatus | reverse complement strand
GTTATCTTCTCTGATCTCTCATAAACTACATGTCTGCATGTCTAGAATTTCTGTAAGTAGTTGCAGTTCTGATCCTGTACTTCCAGGTGTTAGGTAGTTAGGCTGCATTAAATAATTATTTTAATAATTGATTCATCTGAGATTATTGTTTATTTCACAGATTAATCAGTATCTTTATTGATTTTTTGGCTTTTGGAATTTGTTAAAATGTTGAGTTGCACCCATTCTAACTAATAAATGAAACAAAGAAACCACTTCTGCTTTTGAAGATGTCTTTTTAACACACTTAGATTTTCTGTTCTCCTCAGAAGTCATTAATACACCACCTCTCAGAAATGAAACCTAAAAATGAATGAGCATTTCAAACACAGGAGGCTAAAATATAAAACTATTGTTACTTAGATTCCTTTGTGAGCTCTGGAGAACGCTGAGACTTGCAAGCTTGTCTACAGTTCATTGTAAAAAGATAAAAATGTTTTCATAGATGAAGGCATACACAGGTTTGTGACATTTTGGTTGGTGACAGTTCAGTAGTTATAGTGACAGACTCTAAATGGCTGCAAGTCTCAAGGGTGATTGAATATTGGTTGTAAGGTAAATCAGGATTGTAATCTATGGTTCAATTGAGAGATGAGAGAGGTGGTGACCCAACAAATACAGAACATTACCCTGTTCCTGTTTGGTTCCCATTTGCTCAAACTGAATTATTATCCTCTTCAGTTTTTCTGTACTCCTCAGAAGTCATATATATACACACCCATCTGGCCCAAAGTAAACTTTAAGACTGTTTGTTTATCCGTCTTGCTAATGGCACCAACTATAAATGCATTTAAAGTTAAACGGGTCTTATGATGGTTGCTAAAAATCTCTTATGATGTGTAAAGACTCTTGAAGTGTAGAAAACACAGAAAAAAGAAAAGATCTAGAAAGGGCATCAAATCAAAAAACAAAAAAACATTGAGTCTGTACATCTGTATTTAAAACCACAGAAGAAGAAGAGACAGTCTGTACAGACATTTTTAATTCAAAGAAATTTGAGAGATACTGTAATATTAATAGGACATAAGTATACATGACTGCATTTTCTGATATGTAGTTATATATATGTTGTTGTCGTTGCTGTTTTAGCTCCACATTTGGTATATTTAACCATGACGTGCTCCAGAATCCAATACATTAGGTGGCGGAAATGCACCATAAGCTGGTTTGCCACCCGCCATTAAACCTAAAAGAAGAAGAAGACTCCGATCCATTAGGTGGCGGAAAATGCACATTCTAGCTGCAAACCGCCATTTAAACAATAGAAGAAGAAGCCTGTAGCGTTGAGTTTTCTGAGGTAAGATAATTTGTATTTGTTATAAAAATACCGCTTGTTAAAGCTACGTTTTACATGGTTATTTCTTGTTTATATTTGGTGCAACTTTACTTGCACGTATAATGTTATTAATAATTGCTGACCGAACAGTAATTCAGTAAGATACGTCAGTGACACCTGTATATAACTTACAAAATAAAGCTAGCGTTAATGACAACCGCATTAACGAAGCAGTGAAAATAACAAGCACAGAAAGCGCCCTGCTGGAGAAAAAAAATAATAATACCCAAAACACAATTGAAAGTATATTGGATTTAATGGAAACTGTGATGGATTATATTGGTGGGATGTTAAATCCTATTGGAAAAGCGCCCAAAACACTACAAAAGGGAATTTTGTAATGGTTTTACTGGGAAAAGTTGATGGTTTATAATCATATTATGATCATTTGATTTAATTTGGACTTTGGCAGATCTGCTCCTCCAACCACACAGGAATCTACAACAGTTTGTGAAAGAAAGCTGAAAATATGTCTGATCCAGAGGCCTGCAAAATGAAGCTGGAAGATACTGAACAACAAATAGGTTGGTGTATTGTTCACCAAGTTTCTAAACATCAAACTTTAAAATGAATTTTAAAGGTGTTCATTAAAGATAAAGCCACAGGAACATACAGTAATAAACTTTTGTGTTTATCAAATAATGAAACCACATAAAATATAAAAGGTGTAATAGTTTATCCAGTTTAATTTTAAAAAGTAATAAAAAAATAACACAGTAATAAAGTAATGAACAGGTTTGTTATTGAAATTATCCCAATATTTTTCAGACTATGAGCCATTGACACTTTAAGGGAAGATAATGAAAATGCAGTGGTTTTGCGCCTTTTGTATGTATTTTCTGTATGTGCAAAAAGTATTCTTGTCACTTCATAAATTAGAGATTGAGTCACTGAGGCTAGATGGACTATTTTTGACAAAGTCTTTCACACTTTTCTGGGCCTTGACAGTGTTAGTCAATGGGACAGTCAAAAGCCTCTAAAACATGTTTGAAATAGAAACATTTTCTCTGTTTTACTTTGACAGATGTGTGTTCTGTTAATGCCTAGTCTAGTGTTTATAGCATATAACTTAGCGTTTTGTGAATATATACTTATCTGTCAATTGTTATACAGTTTAAAAGGATGTACTATACATTTGTTTTAAAAACAAAGTCCATTATTTTACATTCGAATAGATAAATAAAAACAAACAACATGATTTACGTGTGAATTAATGAAAGCATTATTTTGATAATTGATCTATTTTTTGATTTTGGCAGATTCCTACAAGAAATCTCCAGCCTCTCAGGAATACTCCTACAGTTCAGCTCCTTCCACAATAGTTTATACAAATCTTCCTGAAAAAGTTGAAAATATGTCTGATCTAGAACCTTGCAAAATGAAACATGAAGATACAGAACAACAAATAGGTTGGTGATTCGGTGCTTGCAGTTAGAAAATTACAAAAGCTTTTATTTTATTATAGTATACTTATATTTCTTTGTGGTTTACTCACATGTATTTGTATAACTGTACAGGTGCTGGTCATAATATTAGAACGTCTTCAAAAAATTCCATTCAAGAAGTAAAAACTTGTATAATGTACACTCAACACAAGGGCAGGCGAGTTTGCTGGCCCATTAAGAACAGGGAAAGCATGGTCCTGAAACCAGGTACTGGAAGCTTTGGAACTGTGTAGAGGTGCCAAGTCCTGTTGGAAAATGAAATCTGCATCTCCATAAATTTGGTCAGCAGCAGGAAGCGTGAAGTGAACTAAAACGTCCTTTTTTTCCTACCACATCTTTTCCTTCACTTCATTTCTCTATTAATATGATTGGACACAGTGTTCTGTAAACAGCCAGTCTCAGTTTTTGTGCATTGTCCTCCTTATGCAAGGTGTCGATGATCATCTTTTGGACAACTGTCCAATCAGCAGTCTTCCCTGTGATTGTGTGACCTACAGAAATAGACTGAGAGACATTTAAAGGCCTTTGCAGGTGTTTTGAGTTAATCAGCTGATTAGAGTGTCTTCAATTCTGACCCTTTTTACAATATTCTAATTTTCTGAGATACTGAATTTGGGGTTTCAATAGTTGTCAGTTATAATCATCAAAATTAAAAGAAATAAACACTTGAAATATATCAGTCTGTGTGGAATGAATGCATACATTATACAAGTTTCACTTCATGAATGAAATTAGTCAAATAAACTCATCTTTTTGAAGATACACAGGTTCTGGTCCTATACCTGGGCATTGTTGAACAACAAGTAAAAATGACATACCATGAGCCTCAAGCACCATTGTTTCCTCTTTCTTGTGTAAATCTTGTGCATGCAAAAGACCCTGAAAATCAGAACTTAACACAGAAAGAGACATTACGGTCGGGATCATTAATATGTGCACCCCCCTACATTTGCATATACCCGTCCGTGTTCTAGGTCCACCGGACCTGCAAATTCAAATCATCAGAAGTGCTGCAGATAATGAGAAGAATCAAGCGAGGACAGTAGCGACAGATCATGGAAATAAATGTTATGCTCCAGGCTGTGCAGGGGATGTGAGCACTTTCCATACCCTTCCCACAGAAAAGAACTGTCAACAGGCATGGTTGAAGTTCATCTATAAACGTATACCGCAGCATTTCAACAACAAGTTGTTAGTTTGCTCTGCCCATTTCTCCACTGACAGTTTTTCGAACATGGGACAATATCAAGCAGGCTTCGCTAAGCGTTTGATACTGAAGAAGGGGGCGATTCCAACTATATGTTCGTTTGAACCGCATCCACAAGCAGTACGTAGTTATTTTATCCACTTCATGATTGTTGAAGCCATTTCTGTTTAAACTGAAATTGTATTAGTGAGCTATGTTAACATTTACAATAATTTACCGTGTTGTCGAGATCAAATGCCAAATGTCTGGGCCATCGATTAGTCTGTCCATCAATTTTGGCACGTTTGGTATAAACGGTTCGCTAGATTCACGGGACTCACCGGCAGTACACTGAGGGGGTCCATGGTGACGATATACTGATATACTGAAGTAAACTCTTAGAGAAATCTCAGAAAAGTAAAGAAGTAAGGAGCAACGGTAGTGAAAATACGTACCTCCAATGTTAATATTAATATTGATTCCTGCCTTTGTTGTCATATACATCTACAAAATGATACTATGTTCTACCTTTTGCAGGGTAGAATGGACTATACTTGAACAACTATGTCTGCATTCATAAGAACAGAGATTATTACTACAGTATTTATCTTATTAAGTGTGTCACGAGGCTCAATGGAGGAGCCCATTATAATTTAGCCCGTATTATATCAACAGCATAAGTCAGAAGCTAGCTAGGTTTCTTTGGTTCCTTACTGGTAGCTCACTTGCTTCTTCTAGATAACATGGTCTTCCCCACCACTTCAGCTGAAACGATTGTCTTTTAACCAGGCATCTACTTAATTTATTAAAATAGTTCATTATTTTGCATGCTTGTGTTTCAGAGTACATCACAGCTCCAGCGTACAAATGATGTAGGCTGCCAAACAGATGCTCCTATTTTTGTATCTAAGGCAACACAACTGTCTTTGAAAACACTGAGGCCCCACCTTCGAAGTAAAGGTAATGTTACTTATCATTAAATGCTTATGTGTTGTGCTTTAATTATAGGAGAGATTAATGGCGTACTATTATTTATTGTAAGCTTGCTGTTTGCAGTTCTATTCATAATCACCAGAGTCCACTGATGGACAGAGAAGATGGCTTGTTCTCAGCTCTTGAAAACTTCTCATTATTTCTCGTACTAAATCTATTTTCGTACTGTTAGCTGTACAGGCGACAGTGTCGTCTCAAAGTGTGGCGGTAGGCACCACAATTACTGCAAGGTCATTACAGCAGTTGACATCGACACCAGATTCAAGGCCAGCCAAGAGACTGCGTGTTGAATTGGAGGAGGATATGGAAAACTATGATAAAGAAATCTCTGATGCTTCCTCCGATTCACAAGATTCCACATACAATCCTGCAGAGTCTGTTACAAGTGAGACAGACTCATCACAGGTTTCGTAAGTACAGCTGTATTACTTCAACAATTCAGAAATGTTTTCACACAAACTGTTCCAGGTTTCCACTAATGGGCACAATGTTGTCGTTTTTCTTTTCAGTGACACATCAGGGCCATTCCATAAGGATGCAAAGTTCATAGTTTTTGAAAAATGCCTCCTTAGCCTGTTTGAGAGTTGTCCCATTTGCACCAGTGCTTGTAATGTCCGCCAATGCACAAGAGGGACCTTCATAGCCATTGACCAGAAGTGCCCTCACTGTGACTACTTTAGACGGTGGAAGAGTCAGCCTGTTGTTGGCAGCACTCCTGCGGGCAACCTTCAGTTGTCTGCTGCCATCTATTTCAGTGGAGCTTCCTATCACAAGATGGAAAAGGTGTCATATCTTTTCAACACACCAAATAAGTCAAAGCTAGACAAGATAACACTTTTTTTTCTCTATTATTTTAAAAGGTGTTTAGGGCGATGGACCTGAAAACACATACATATACTGCTTTTAGACACCATGCTAGAACATACCTTGAACCCGCCATCATCCACAAGTGGAATGAGGACCAAAATGTGCAACTGCAGAACCTGAGCCAGAACAAGAATGTCATTCTTGGTGGTGACATGCGAACAGACTCGCCAGGTGCACATTTTCTTAGTTTTTAAACCACTATGCATCTCACACGGTTGTGTAAATACACAGATGATGATGTGTTTTTGTCTTCTACATAACTCTGCTGTATTTTAACATGATGAGTAATTTTAAATTTTTTTTGCAGGGCATTCCGGAAAGTATGGGAGCTACTCCATGATGGACTTGCAGACAAACAATATTGTAGACATACAGCTGGTTCAGGTATTTAAAAACATGGACTTCATCAGCAGACTGTGGAGAACTTACTCTTCTTATGTACAACTACTTAAGGTGGTCGTATAATGGGTTAGGAAAGGTTCATATTTTGGTTTTGGGAGACACAAACAGGCTGAGATAAATGCACGGTCAAAAAACACATGCATTTATTTTAACCTTATTTGTTCAACAGCTCCCAAACTCTTTGTTTAACCCCTCCAGTGATTGGTCGATTTCATTTAAAGCAGTGTTTGTGAGCTTTTAATGCTCTAAAAGTTAAACCTAGTGGCAAAGAATGATATTGTCTTTTCATTCAGACCAACCAGATAAGACCAACAAGTGGGCGGGCAATATGCTTATGTTTTATTTAGACGTTCAAATAAAAAGGCTTGAGACTTACTTGTTTCAGATTCGACTTTTTCTTTTGAGAGAATTAATTTTACACTGCATGAAAGGTCATTCTCAAAAATCCATAATGAGGCACTTTTTTGCAAGTATACTATTTGAATGTCATGTCAGCAGTTGACGCCTTTATGGAGATCTTACATATTCATTTAATGTTTGTGTGTTTGTACACAGAGCAACGAGGTAGGGGGAGGCTGTCACATGGAGAAGGAAGGCCTTAGAAGAAGCTTGGATCGCGTGGTGGAGAGCGGTGTAAAGTTGGATTGCATCGTCACTGACCGTCACCCCCAGATACAAAATTTCCTAAAGGAGCGTAAAATCAACCACTATTATGGCGTCTCGCACATGGCGAAAGGTAATGCTTGCATTTTGGTTGACGGTAAATACACTTCATGTATTTATGGATGGAAGTACCAAAGAAGATGGATCAACCTTTTCTAATCTGTTATATGTTATGCCTGTACGTTTTACCTTATTAGGATTGTCAAAGAAGGTAGAGAAAATCTTCAGAGAGAAGGACTGTAGTTTGGTGAAGAAGTGTCATGAGAACATCACCAAACACCTGCACAGGTCTGCCACTAGCTCTGATTCAGGACTGGAGAAGGTAGCAAAATGGAGCTCTATCATAAACGACATTCACACACATTCTGACCCAGCGTCCCCTAGTTGTCCTCTTGAACAGAGGTTGTCTAAGGACCGTAGCAAGAGGTTTCAACCAGGTGTGTAACCTGAATGTATTATTTGCCTTAAACACTCATAAGTGTTTATGGGAGTTGTATCAAGAACATTGAAATGATTTCTCCCAAGGTTTGAGAACATTGAAAAGGCTACGTAAGGTCCTGTTGAACAAGAGAGTCTTTGCAGACTTGGAGAAGCTGAGCCCACATTACCAGACATCAGCTGTGGAGTCATTTCACAAAGTCATCTTGCAGTTTACACCCAAAAATGTTGTCTTCCCCTTCATCGGAAAGCTGTGCAGGTGCGTCTTCTATTACTTGAACATTAGGTCTGCGCAATATATATATATATATCAATATATTATGCGCATCTCATCAGTAAAGCCGTTTTTTTGATTGGCGGTAAATCTCCATCAGCTGTTAATATACAGAGCCGTAGATCATTGACACTCTGGGTGATTCATTGTATGTGTAAAAGGGGGCAAATTAATATTTTCTGCCTCTAGAAGGAAGTGGTTTTGAGTTGTGGAGGTGTGAATCATGAACAAAGCCTTTCAATTTGGGGCTGTTCTAACGAACCTGAAGTGAGGAGCATTTAGTTAGCTCACAGTTCACATAATGCTATAGCTTTACTGGAGCTGTTTTTCTTTTTCTTGTGCTTTAGGTTGTACCTTGCAGCAATGCACTACAATGAGACTGCTGCCCGGTCACAGATGACAACATCTAAAGTGAAACTTCTCTTTCCAAAGGCCAAAAAAGGAGGGCATACTGCCAAACCAGAAAAGACAGAGCCAACGTTTTGTAAGTTTTTCCAAAATTTCTTTTATTCTAAAGAGTACTTACAAATGTGCAAATAAACAAAAAAAACTGATCTCGCTTTGCTTCACAGGCTATGTCATGAACTTGATGGACAGTGTTTTTGGAGAGATTGTTGGTGATCCCCTTCCATATCTGGAAGCCATACAGCGTATTCCTGTGCCTCAGTACCTTTCTGCCGGGGGGGTCTGAATCTGACATATTGCCCTGCAGTGTCACGAAACTCCCTTCGTACGCACAGCACCACTCATGCAGGGGTGACCACACAAGCACCTTGTGCAAGGAAACCCCTGCACCAGCTGACAAACCACCTGTCTGCACTGGGACAGAGGGAGAGGATATTGTTTTAGTATTTCATTTGTTAACAGGTTGTTATCATTGGGTCATGTTGGGTCAGAGATGCTGAGGGACAATAAAAGTGTCACCTGTCATCAGTTTCTTCATTTCTAACATATATCAGGCAGTATGGACTGCACTGAAATCCTAATGTAATATGGATGTAACAGAGCCAAATTCTATTTGCACAACATTTGACAACTGTGGCCTTATTTTTCCATCCCTCCCAGTCTCTAACTCAACTTATTTGGTGGATTAATTTTTCACACAACTGGCGTCTGTTTACTGACAATAATGCAGGTGGAAATTCCTTTATGATGTGTGATGTGATGCTGTGATGACACGTGGACCATGATAAAGGTCTGTTTACAACATATCTGAACAATTTGGGCTCAACAACATCGACAATTCAGGAAGTTCCATGAAAGTTTACCCTTTCGCAAGTATAATACGCAAGTATACCAATAATTTTCACCAACAAATATTCAAATGAAGATCATAACAGTTGTGGTGATTACAGAAACAGGCCGTTCAGATTTATATAAAGTTGAAAGACCACCACCTTGACCTGTGAGTCGAGTTCCAGCACTAGATCTGTATCCAGAGGATGAGGTTTATTTTTAACAGTCATTTGAGTGACGCAATGTCCTGCAGAGAGAAAGTGAAGTTAACTTTCCAGGTTAATATCAGAATATCACACATTTAATTGTGCGAGTCTGATTTTGAATGTTACATTCTTATTCCCTTCAGACGTTTGTGGGTAAGATAGATTAGACCTGCAGATACCAATGGAGTTTAAATGTATAGAGTAGACAATATGCAAATTAATTTAAAAACAAATGACTATATATTGATAGTGGTTTACACAGAACATCATTACCATTAATGTGATATAACTGAATATAAGGAGTCTGATAAAAGAAAACTCCAGAGAGCAGATCACTTTCAATGTAATCCATTTTCTTTAAGGTAAGTCACCAGTGTAGGCTTTGCAAAAAAAATACGTCTACATTGTCAACACTAGTCCAGTACAACAAAAATCTTGACTTTTTCTAGTAACGTTAGTTATTTTGGGGGAAAGTTGTTGGTGCCATCTTATGGTGAGACGCGGGAATCTTTTTGCCAAAAAAGAACAAACAAATAATACCAATACAGAATGTAGAAAAAGGGGGGAATAGCTCACATACATTTTGAAAAATAAGGATATTACAAAATACCAGAGGGACTGAAATGTGAAAAAATTAATCCGGCGCGACCCTCGTTGATGACGTCACCGCTGCGCGTTTTCGCACTCAAGCCAGCAAATCTTGGAGGTGAGTTGTTCACATTGCTTTGTTTGCACGATCATGACTAATGTTTTTATAACGGTCATTTCTGTCTTCTATTCATATGACTGTGTGCAATTTGGGTGTCCTTTTTTGGAGTCTACCTGTTTGTTTATGCTCCTTAATGCTAGATAACTTGTAGTAATGCAAGATGCAGTTGTTGCAAGCAAGCTGCATGAGCAACACTTTTCAGGTCTTAAGCATACACCTGTCTTAACTTAATTCATTTTGGGTAATGATTTATATATATATATATATATATAGAAGACAGAAAAGGATACAGTTAAGTAAAAAGTAAAGGTAAATAGATGGGTAGGTAAATGTAACATGTTACTTAATAATTAATTTTTATATTTGCAGATCTTCACCTATTCTACGTAAGAACTCGCCAATGCAGGATAAGGTGAAGACTGGAGAACATGAGTGATCCAGAACCCTGCAGAATGAATCACAAAGATGCTGAAAAGCGAGGTTGATGTTTATACTTGCTTCTTAATTAATGTTTAATGTTTAATTAACACATTGGCCTTTTCTATGTGGTATGAGCAGTATGAGAAATGTATTTTATAGGACTGTCCATCAATCAATCACTTATTTATGTAGTGCAATACAGATTGTAGCAAAGCACTGAACATTATCAAGTGTGAGAACAGAGTGATGGTATTTTATAACGACGAGATTAAACTATTTATTTATCAAATGCAGAGACGGCCTCTGTAATCAAAATGACATTAATCACTATAAATCAGGTGCCCCCAACTAAGCAAGCCAGAGGCGACTGCGGCAAGGAACCAAAACCCCATCCATGAGAGAATGGGGAAAAAAATCTTGAGAGAACCAGGCTTAGTTGGGGCCAGTTCTCTTAGAACATTGATTTTAAAACTTGTGAATCATTAGAAGACAGAAATATGATTCATATGTGAATAGATTTTTATGTGCAGAGCAGCAGCACAGCACGGCACGGCCTTACCTTTTTTTGAGACTCAATGACAGTTTCAACTGCAAAGGCAGTGCACGCCTCATACGGTTAGCCTACTACTGTAAGTTAGTGTAAGCCAGGGGTGGGGAACGTTGATCCTGGAGGGCCACTCTTCTGCAGAGTTTAGCTCCAACCCTAATCAAACACACCTGAAACAGCTAATTGAGGTCTTCAGGATGCATGTAGGTATTTTTTTTTCCTCAGGGTTGGAGCTGAACTCTGCAGAAGAGTGGCCCTCTAGGATCAACGTTCCCCACCCCTGGTGTAAGCTGTCAACCCGTTGATTAACAAGGTCAATTAGAAGCTAATATATATATTATTTAAACAGTTAACTTGAAATATGATACTAAATTTCATATTTCTCTGTAAATATGATGAAATTTCAAACTATATTCAGATTTTAAAGGCATAATTTCCGGTAGGGTTTTAGATTTTAGAATTTTTCTATTCTGATGCCACAAGATCAAGCTAAATATTATGCACATTTCTTCAAAGCGTAAAAAACATGTTTATAAGCCATATATAATAAATAAAATAGTTTAATTAGAAAAAAACACATTTGTATAGTTTAACTAAGGACTAAAACCAAAGAGAGTTTGACTTTCTTCATTTAAAAAGTTGACATGCAGTGGGATTGGATAAACTGCCATATTGTGTGACCCACACTTAAAATACGAATGCAACATTTGGTGCAGGAAGAGTTTCTGTGTTTTAGTACATAAACTCTTGTTTTGCGTTGTCTGGTTCTAACACTGATCCAAATATGTTAATTACAAGTTATGAGCCAAGTCACTACTAACCCTTTCTTACTGTCGTTTTAGACCTGATTGAAGACTGTAAGGAGAGTGAAGAACTGAGTGAGGCAAAGGAAAAGCATCATCATGTCAAAATTAGCCAGAAATCTTTGAGTCGCTCACCGGCTAAAAGTAATTTATTGAAAAGAGGAGCCAAAAAGCCTTTCACCTGCTCTCAGTGTGGCAAGAGTTACACAGTAAAAGGAACCCTGGCAATACACATGAGAATCCACACTGGAGAGAATCTGCACACATGTGATCAGTGCGGGAAGAGTTTTCCGGTAAAAGCATATCTCAAGGATCACATGAGAATCCACACAGGAGAGAAACCACACTCGTGCGATCAGTGTGGGAAGAGCTTTACAATGAAAGGAACCCTTAGGGATCACATGAGAATGCACACTGGAGAGAAGCCACACTCGTGTGATCAATGCGGGAGGAGGTTTGCACACAAACAAAGTCTTAAAAGTCACAAGAGGGCTCACAGTGGAGAGAAGCCGTATACATGCGATCAATGTGGGAACAGGTTCTCAAGTAAAGGATCTCTTCATGAACACATGACAATTCACACTGGAGTGAGGCCACACACATGTGATCAGTGTGGGTTGAGCTTCAGAGTGAAAGGATCTCTTAGGGAACACATGACCATCCACACAGGAGAGAGACCGTTCGCATGTGATCACTGCGGGAAGAGTTTTAGAAAGTCGTGCACTTTGAAAATACACCTCCGTCGTCATTCTGGAGAAAGACCGTTTCCTTGTGAACAGTGCGGTAAGACTTTTTTTCGATCGGATGCGCTGAAGGACCACCTGAAAGTTCATACAAAGGAGAAGCCTTACACATGCTCTTTGTGCGGGAGGAGTTTTAGTCAGGCTGGTACTTTAAAAATACACCAGAAGAGACACAACCGTGTGAAGGAGCACATGTGCTTTGACTGTGGGAAGACTTTTGTTAGAGATGCCGAGCTGAAACTGCACCAGAGAATGCACAGTGAAGAAAAACCTTACAAGTGCCCAACATGTGACAAGAGATTCAAGTGGGCAGATTATCTGAAAAAACACGAGAGGATCCACACTGGAGAAAAACCTTACAAGTGTTCACTCTGCGACAAGAGATTCAAGTGGGCGGAGTATCTGAAAAAACATGAGAGGATCCACACTGGAGAGAAACCGTATCACTGCAGTCAGTGCGGCAAGACTTTTACTCTGTCGTCTTCTTTACTGAGTCATACAAAAAACAGATGTCTGAAATCATGAACTCGTATCTGAATTCTTTGGATCCTGCACATTTAATCGTGACACTGTGTCTTTGCCAAACATGAATACGTATGCTTTAAAACAGCGACAGAACAACATCATCTGAAGCTGTTGCAGTGGGATTCAGATCAACTATAAGTTGGAGTTCAACAATATCCAAGAAGTTTTAAACCTGTAAGAATTTACTTGATGATATAACTCATCATGATTATTATGATTTTTGCATTTTGTTCAAGTTACAAATAATTTTCTCCAACTATTGAAGCAGAGATGTTTCCAATGCTCTGTCACCTTCCGTTTAGCCTCATTTTATTCTTTTAGTCCATGTTTAATCACCATTTTTAAATTGTTATTATATTTAGAGTATGTAATTAAAATAAATATAGAATAGCATGTTAGGAAGGTTTACGTTGTTTTTTTTATTTTCTTGGTCCTTCAAGATATTATGCACAGTATGTGTCCCTCTTAGTTCATTTACTCTCTTTCATGAAGCAAAAGCATATTTTTGTAAATGTTCATTTCTGTTCCTGTCAGCATGAATCAGCAGAAAAAGAAATAGCATTTTACAATAAAGACAGCAGTTTGTGCACTTATTGTGTGATCCTTCCTGCTCATTTTATTTAACATGTTTTGTTTTTATATTCTACAAAACAAACTTTACTTCTGTAAATTTGATCATTTATTATGAAATTTACTGTAAAGTTTTATTTAAGGTACACTACACCACAAGTATAAGCTTCAATGCAAATCCTTTTTTTTTTTTTTAAGTAAAACCTTTTTTACTTCCTCTTATTTTTTTCATTTATTGTGTACAATGTGATGTGAATGCTTTCTCGGGAGTGTTTGTAAAACTCTCATTAATGTCTTCCTGTTGGTGTATAACAAGTGGTAACACATTGCAATAATCCATTAATGTATTAACATAAACGAACAATACATTTATTATAGTATTTATTAACCTTTGTTAATGTTATTAAATGAAAATAGTAATTCATTGTTAGTTCATGTTAATTGTAAGTTTATTAGCTTAAGCTATCACAATCTGTTTCAGAAATGAGGTTAAGTGAACTTTAAATGTTAACCCTATGTTAACCTTAAAAAAGAGAAACTCTGGTTTTCCGTTTCAAAAAGGCAGGTTTGTCAAACTCGAGAAAGCAGGATAACTCAAGCCTGTTTCTGAAAGAGGTAACTATTACTTAGAATCAGTTACTGTGGTAACTTACTCTGTGAACCTAACCTGGGGCCTGTTCCATAAAACAAGTTTACCAAATAAGCCAGGCTTATGGCAGATAGTCTGACTTATTTTAATACAAATTAACTGGCAATAAGTCAGACTAACTGAAATAAGCCTGGCTTATACTCTAATCTTGGTTTATGGAAGAGGCCCCTGGTCTGGAGCAGGTTTTTTTCTTCAAACCTTAGCCTTAGTCATTCAATGCCCACATTTCGGACACAAACAGAAAAGAAAGTTACGAGAATGGCTTGCCTTTTTTTGGAGGATCACATAGATGAAGAGGCTGTATTAATTAGAAGAAAACTACATTTACATCAGGCAAGGATTTTGAGACCCAGAGTGGATTTTTTTGTCTTTTTCCCATAATGTTAAAATTTTGTTTGATCATTACCATTTTTTGTTGCTATCGATTACATATATACATCTAATCCATCCTTACAGTACATCACTAACATCACCCATCGTGGTCATGCTCTTACATGCGAGCAGAAACTATGTGCAGCTTTACGTTTCTTTTCTAATGGAAGCTTTCTGTATCAGGGATGCGAAGCCACTGTATGTATTTGTAATTAAAAATATTGTAATAAAAAAAAAAAACTACATTCATGACATGCTCAAACCTTACCTTAATAAATTATGATTTTAAATTTCATTTTCAGCTGCTGCCATGTTCTTTTAATACCTGCAGGATTGCAGAGTCATTCCATGAAAATGGCACAATTTGAGTCCCTTTCACCTCTTACAGGATTAAAGAGTGTAAAAAAGTGTGATTTTATGTCATTTTTCTGTTTAAAATTATTGAATTAGTATGGGGGACATCTGATTTATGTAAACATATTGATTTCTTTAGAAATACATTTTATGATAATATTCAGAGAGCCTCCAAAGTGTCCATAATGGGGTTGAAGAATTACAGTCACCACATCTTGAAAATATGATCAATAATTTAAAAAAACTAATGCCTGAGATGGGTAAATACATTTTTCGGACAGTCAAATATATCCTTAATGATGTGGGATATACTTAAATTTAGCCATTCTCATGGATTGATGATTGAGCTATGTTTTCCAGTGCTAACTGCTTCTGTTTCGCCGATGCAGTGGTGTTGCTTTTAGTTTTAAATCTGTGCTCATATTTGCTGTAACTTTGCATGAGCACATCACGTTAAGCTGAAAAAAAATGTTCAGATGTTGCCATGGTGACTCGTGATATCTGCGCTCCATTGATAATGCCTTTTTAGAGCCATGGTGTACAGGTTTAACTCTGAATTAATCTACTCAGAGTTGATTGACCTTACTCAGATCACCTGTTCTGAAATCCTGAAATCTGAGTTTTTAATCTCTTGGTAAAGCCGAGCTCAGACTGCATGATTTTAGCCCCGATTTTGACTCCCTGACACGTTTTCTGAGTTTTCTGATCTGAGAGAATCACCGATGTGTCGCAGACACCCGTGAAATAGTTGGCATGATAAATATCTGGACCTGTCTGCGATTTAGAATCATGCCGTGTGAAATGTGTTCTGACTGAATAACATCGGCGATTACCTACAGCCAATGAGAGAGCAACATCCAGGGCAGCGGGAAGTTGGGGGAGGAGTTAAGAAGGAATAGAAGGTAATTATCGTTGCAAATGAGCGCACATGCAATTTGTATGACAAGCTTATTTTGCCTGCTATTATTTTTAATAATAATCCCAGTCTCACGTGAGAACTTCGGTCTTGCACACGTGACCTTGCGTTGTTTCCATGTCACTTCTCGCGTGTTTTTGGCAGAGAGACAAAGTTGTAGGCGATTCTTCCTGTTGTAAAGTCATAGTAGTGTGAAACCTCCTGTCACCAATCTATCATGCAGTGTGAACACAGCAGCGACTGAATGCTACCCCAGATTTTCACGCAGTGTGAAAACATTTGTGACGTGACTGCTTTGAAAATCGTGCAGTCTGAACTTGGCTTAAGTCAACTCAGAGTTGGTTGAACCTCCTTACTGAAACAGGCCCCTGCTCTCATTATAAAACTCAAAAATGCAAAAAACCGCACTAGTACACACACTTTCTCATGCGCATTTAAGCAAAAGAACAAACCACAGGTTTTCACCTCAGACCCCATGATTTAGGCTAATGACCTCAGTAACACTTCAACATTTTCCACCAAGGCACTACTTCAAAAAAAAAACAAAACAGAAGCAACATTTCAGTAAACAATGTTTTTAAAGCAAGTAAAGTAAAAAAGCAAGTTAAATAAAAATAAATTATTTAATCAAGACGAAGTTAATTTACATTTACATTACACAGTATACAGTAAGTGTAGTGTAACCCAGAGAGAAATACTGTTATTCTTTATCTAGAAAAGAGAGACATCAAGCATTTGAACTACTATTTGAACTCTGTTGTGTTGAATGGGAAATCAGTGTTGAATGAGGAGTAATGATTAGTGTGTGGCCGACCTCTTTAAGACATTAGTTGATCAGTGTGTGTTCTAACATGCTGTTCACATCTACAAACATCAAAACAAGTTGCTTAAAAAGTTGCAGTTTGCTATTTATGAATCAATTTGTTAGATGAGTTAAAAGATAGAGAGCCTTTTGTCCTAATGTTTTTGTTGCATAGTTGAAACATCACAGGAAAAACAGTGTATTCTTTATCTTCCTCTTAATATCCCAGTAACCCTTATTGTGAATCTTAAACATGTCGCGTACATTTTTAATTTTAACATCATTCTGGATTGCTCTTCGTCGTAAAGCAAATCAAGGTATTTCTAATAGGGTTGCAAAAGGTTTGTTTGTGGTTGTATACACATCATCTAGCATTGCTTGCATTAGATGAAGATCCTTGCAGCACGTTAAACCACATCCATTCAGCTCAGACCTCAAAGACAGAAGATCTGACTCAAAACATCTTGTGAATGTGCTGCTTCACACGCACTATAAGTGATAAAATAAATAAACCTAAATATCTAAATTAACTTTCATGCTTTAGTTTGTTGTAAATGAGCAAATTCATGTTGAACATGTTTTGCTTTAGAAACGTTATTAATATAATATAGTATGCAACATATAATATAAAATACAATATAGTTAAACGTATTATTTGTATTTCTATTAATCTTTAAACATGTTAAATTGCATTATTACTGTTCTTTTTCTTTTCAATAAAACATAAATTTGAACAAAGTAATTGGGTATGTGAATGACAAAATATATTTATTTTGCAGTCCAGCTAAGTAACATGTTTAAAAACGGATTTACATTAAGTACATACATCATGACATAAAAAGTCATATTAAACATAAATCAGTCCTGAGGAGTTGTGGTGTATCATGGGTGATGATCAGGGATCTGCAGACGGTAGATGATCTGTGTGTATTCTGACAGATTTTTCTTATCTACAAACACATACAGAAGTTGAGTGGATTTAACATTGCTTTGTGCAACTTTAGGTGTATATATACATCTTTTATTTAAATCAGAACTATTGCAATTTTTTGTTTTTAACCTAAACAAATTGACTTAGTTTTGCTGTCAGTTGTAGTAATACTTGCCCTTTAGTTTTTTCTGTTTGCATTTTCTATGGCAACAGAAAAACACAGTTGCACAAATGAACAGAGGCAGCGGCACAAGAGCGTATAATATTGGGACCTTCGGAATTTCACTATGATAAACAAAGAGAAAATGCTTAAATATTTCAGCCCAGACGCTATACGAACAGCACAGCGAAGACAATGTTGCAGCTGTCGTACCTGATCATGGCTGGCAAAGATGATTGATATCCAGATGTGTGGTCTGGTTTGTGATGGGGTTGTTGATCACACAGCTGTAGGTGTTTTTATCCTGATATTCCACCTCCAGAGGTAGAGAGAGACTGATGCTGAGATCAGACACACTGATGCTGGACAATAAACTGTTTCCTTTGTACCAGGAAAGAATCACATGACCCACATTCACCACTGAACACAGCAGTGAACAATCAGAATATGAAGTGCACAAACATACGTGTAGTGTACATACAATCATTTTTTCAGTGTTCAGTTGTTTATTTGGATCATTTTCACATTTTGATACCACAATGAAGGGAAAGATATTCTTTAATAAAGCAAATCTATACAAACAACATATATTTTTCTAATCTTATTGTTTAATGTTTAATGTAATTGACATGGATATGCAAATTAACATAGAAAAGGTCTCTGTGACTTTTAAGGACTTGAAGAACAGTTGTTTAACTTCGCCACCTAGTGAACACATGGAAAAAATATACACGACTAATCAGTGAGGAACTGATGCTGATTCACTTTCTTGATTGTTGACTTTTTTTTCAACTTTAATGGATCTGAAGTGATCAAACAATACATCAATAGTAGCCATGATCACCAAAGGAGAGACGACCAATCGGATCACAGCTTCAGTAAAACTACAACACTGGACAGAACCTGAGAGAAGAAAAATGACAACAGGGAGCTCAATACCTCATTAAAGCCCACAATATGCTTATAAGCTCACAAAACAACCTTGTATTTACATTGACATACTTGAACATGGTCTACAGAGTTGACTGATGTCCAGATGTGTGGTCTGGTTTGTGATGGTGTTGTTGATCACACAGCTGTAGGTGTTGTTCTCCTGATATTCCACCTCCAGAGGTAGAGAGAGACTGATGCTGAGATCAGACACACTGATGCTGGACAATAAACTGTTTCCTTTGTACCAGGAGAGAGTCACATGACTCACATTCACCACTGAACACAGCAGTGAACATCTGGACACTGATGAACGATTTGATGATGAAGAACATTGTGAAGACTTGCTGATAATTGTTAGTAAAGGAAGCGTGAAGAGGCGGAACTCTCCTCTCTCACTTGGAGTTTGACTTTCCTCGATTTCTGTGCCTTTTGTGATGACAGTGGTCAAAACTGGTGCTTTAAAAACAAAATGAAAGAGACTACAAAAGTCATGTAAGTGTAAAAGACAATATATTTAACTCACCACAGACAATGACTTTGAATGTCTCTTGCGAGGTCCTTCTGGAGCCGCTGATAGACACTCTATAATACCCAGAGTCAGTTAATCTGATGTTTTTAATGGTCAGAGATCCAGTCAGATTCATCGTCAGGCTATCTCTGAATTTCCCATCAGTACCACTGTATGTAGAGATGCTTCGTTTATAGACTTCAGCAATACGTACTTTTTTAGGTCCAAACTTCCATGTTATGTAATCATTTCTTTTAATGTTAGTAAAATCAGGGTGTAGAGTGAAAGAATCTCCCTCCATCACAGATATAATCT
>JAUMHI010000041.1:13240358-13298093 GCA_032359435.1 Enteromius unitaeniatus | reverse complement strand
AGAGGTGGAGATGAGTGAGTTCAGTGAACAGAAGGTGGAGACTGGTAGGTTTAGGGGTGGAGATGAGTGGGTTCAGTGAGCAGGGAGTGTAGACTGGTAGGTTTAGTTAAATGTAAGATGGGAGGAGTTGGATCTAGATTCAGCCTCGCCTCTTGGTTCGTGTGGTCTGCAGTGAGGCTTTTTTTGGGCGCGTTTTCAAACTGCCAGGTGTTTCTCAATCATGTAATCAAAATGATCCCCCTGACATAACCCTACCCCTAAACCTACCCTCACTATGATGTCAGCCAATCAGGTAACATGGTCTAAAAACGCCCCGATGTGGTAACCCTTGTGACTTGCAGCAGAGACCTATATACTTGGCTGAAATGGCATCAGCGGAGGTGTGTCAGGCAGTAATGCCTTGCGTGTATGCTTACTTGCGCTCTCAACTATATCTATATTTATATAAGTGTGTGTGCATGTTTATGTGCTTTATGAGGAGACAAATTTGTATAATTTGGGTAAGACATAGGTATTACAATATGAAGGTGATATATGAGGATATTTTCAGTGCTCCCGTAATTCAAAAGGCTTAAAAACATTCTAAATGGTGTTTTCAGACATAGTCTGTACAGTATAAAAACCATTACACCTATGGAGAAACCCCAACCTATTGCATAAATCACAAAAACCAACGTGTGTGTGTGTGTGTGTGTGTGTGATGCTAGTAATATCCTCAGACTTTTTTTTTACCCCTGTATAGATGCATGCATAGCCTATTTAAACCTTTTGTTTGTGATCACGAGATTTATAACGCGAATAAGTAACTGCACTTTATGGATATTGTACATAGCATAATACATACAGCACATAAATTAGATTAATATTACCACATAACATTCAATATGCATGCTATTTTCAATGACTGAGGCATGTTTTGACCGATTTTTATCTACAGCAGTTGACAACACTCCCAACCCCAGCACTATAGAGGGCGCTAACTGCTCAACTTAATTCATCACCTCCGGATATTAATATATACTTACAGCGGATTTAGGCAGTATAACGTGAATTATTAAATGAACACTGTTGTAATATATATGAGGAAGGGCTGTAAAAAAAAGTTACTTTAAGGGTGTATTTAATAGTAACTTTTACATACTGCTGTATTGTCCTCATAAAACAGTGGGTACCAAAAATCTTTGAGCTAAAATTGAGCTTGTGGTCCGAATTTTTTTCTTCCAATAAATAGTTTCACAAAAATTATACTGATGCTTTTTATTTCTTTTTTCGTCTTAGATATGTTAATATTTCTACAAACCTAAAATGCCAGTGACATACTAAAAACTAAATCTCACAGTAAAAATATATCTCAGTCCAAGTTTTGTTTTCACCATGAAAATGTTTATTGGACCCTGTGAAATTTCTCATTCTAAGACAGAGTCATGTACGGTATTTTATCTTGTGGTCTCTTAATTTTATAAAAACACCTTGAATGCAACAATGTACACACTAAAACACACAAACAGATGACACTCTTAGAGCTAATACAGCTATGTTTCTCTACCAGATATACACATTTGTTTTCAAACTATTTAAAACATTATATTTAACACTTACAAAGCACACATTCAACAAATTCCGGTCAATCCTTTGTTCAAACAAAATTAACCCAAACACACACACGAGGGTGAACAGACACACATCACAGCAGAAATGTACAACATAATCCGTGACTGTATCATGCACGTACTGATTTGAACAATACTTGTATATAATCTGACTTAATTTGTTTTGTACACATCTTTGAATTGCTCTTTTTCCAAACTAAATTTATAGCATCCTCCCTGCATTCAATGGTCAAGTTTGCACTAACCCAGCAAAGTTATTTTTAGACGTCCTAACTTTACAAGGGCAAGTTAAAAATTGCATTCAGATTGGGTCACCCTAAAAGGCTACAAAGTGCCTGTCCTATCTCAAAGGTTAGAGTTCAGTTCTTTTAAAGGAAGAGTTAGGAGAGTGCTCATGGTCGGTTTGGTTAGAGCAATAAACTGGCTCAATACTACAATCACATGAACATAATAGATCTTTTTTTTCTTGACCACATTGTAGTTGTGTCACTTTTGCACAAGATGCTCCATTCTTGGATTAATGAATGAGAACCCAGCAAACGCGCTCTGGTCCATGGAATCGATCAGGCCTTTCTCGCAGTGCGAGAGACGGGGTTTCTCACTCAAAAACTCCCGGTCAAAGTTACTGCAGTCGTTTGGAGCTTTCTACGTTTAAATAAAAACAAAAACAATGAGGAAAACAGAGAAAGACGTGAAAATAAAAGAAAATGTGAGTGGGAAAACATACCACTTTCGGTTTAAAGGGGGGGTCAACTTCTTTCCTTTCTAAAGCAGGCCAGTTGACAGTCTTAAAGAACATGTGGCCTCGTATATTACCCACAATCCCTAAACGGTGTGAGGGGTCACGCTCAAACAGCTGTGAACAGATGACATAAACATGAACAGTGTAATAGCAGAAATTTAATGCGTGTTGTTTTTAATGGTGTATTTGTGCATGTGTACCCTTTCAAGCATGTCTCGAGTATCCACTGTTATCCAGCGTGGATAATGAGGTGTGTCCATTCGGATGGATTCAAACAGTTCATCCTCATCGTCACCGTGGAATGGAGACTGTCCGATCAGCATCTCATACACCAGCACACCAAACGACCACCAGTCTACTGAGAATGAGTACTGCTGACCCAGAAGAATCTGTGATTTCCACACACAAATGCATCAGGTCAATACCAGGCTATTGCCAGTCTGAGAGTAAACCAGCGCCAAAATGAGTTCCATACCTCAGGAGCAATATAATCTGGAGTTCCACAGAAAGTTGTGGCCCTATTTTCCCCAAACACATTCTCCTTACACATTCCAAAATCAGCTATTTTTATGTGACCATCTCCATCTAACATCACATTATCCAGTTTGAGATCCCTTTGCAAAAAGAGAGAGCAACAGTGAAAATCATCCAGAAAGCCTTTCTATGAATTTAAAAGTAGAATAATTAATAAACCAATAAAAACAATGAAAAAAGACTTATGTTTACCTGTAAATAATGCCTTTGGAATGGAGAAACTGCAGGCCACACACTATTTCTGCTGCATAGAACCTGACAGGAAAAGTCCATTCAATACAATTACTTAGGTGCCATTTATACACAAGTGCCCATTAAATCAAGGGTTCAACTTTTTTTTTTTTAATGATATAAACTTCTTTATATGCGTATGTAACATACGTGGCTCTGTACAGATCAAAACGGCCCTTTTCCTGTATATGAAACATCAAGTCTCCTCCATTCAGATACTCCATCACAAAAAATAAGTGTTCCTGTTAAAGACAAAGGTAACTTTATAATAAGGTGTTATTTGTTAACATTAATGCATTAACTAACATGAACAAACAAATTAATCTTTGTTAATGTCAGTTAATAAAAATACAGCTGTTCATGGTTTATTCATGTTAGTTGGCAGCGCATTAACTAATGTTAACAAACAAAACTTGTGATTTTAATTAATAAATGCTGTAGAGGTATTGTTCATTCATAGTTCACGTTTACTAATGTTGTTAACTAATGAACCTTATTGTAAAGTTTTGCCAAGATAAACGACCTCATGAGCCAGGTTTGTGGTTGTATCTTCTGTAAATGTGTGTGATGTACCTTGGTTTGAAAAGTGGAGTAGAGGTGTGTAAGAAATGGATTATCCCAGGCGAGAGCCAGCACACGTTTTTCTACCATGGTACACTCCACATCATCATCCATCAACACCACATCCTTCTTTAACGCCTTTACTGCAAACCACTCACCAGTTCCCTTCAGTTCAGCCAACAGCACCTGACCACAGAAAGATGATGAACATGTATTTGTATATAATTGCGTGTTTTTGTAATAGCAAAGCTTGTTTGTTACCTTGCCAAAACTTCCCTTGCCCAGCACTTTGTGAAAAACGAAATGCTCTGCAGTGATTCGTGTCTGGTTGGTGATTCGGGAGGTGGGACGAGGACTCGAACCCTCCCACAGACGACCGTAAGGAGCCACATCTGCAATACAAAATAGCTGTTAAATAAAAAGAATATTTTTAATACTTACAATTAGTTACTGCCAGTCAAACTTACCACTAACATCAGGAGCTTTATTAAAATCCTGGTAAACTGCAACATCCTGAGTGTTGCTCTGAGAGTTGCTTTCAGGTCGCTTGGTGGATTTCTATGATGGCAAAAATATATATAAACATAACAGCATTAATGTGTTGAAATAAAAGAGTTTGTAGTATATAAGCGCCTCATAAGCTGGACTTGTGCCAACGTTAATATTTACAGTTGAGACTTGGGTAAGCGCCTCTGCCAGTAGTTTCTGGTTGATGCCACACAGGTTGGCCACTTTAGTCTGGCATTTATGATGAACATTCATGGAGCAGTCTGAAAGAGTAGAGATGAATGCAAACCTATATTTAGTGTCCTACATATTACAAAAAGCTCTGTAATTACAAATTTGACCAATTCAGAGAGCTACTGACCAGTGCGTGGTAATTACTTTTAAGTGTTTCTTAATACTAAAATGCTTTAAAGCATAATGCAAGCAGATAATGGGCCCTTTCCCTCCATACACAGTATACTCACCCTCGCATTTGAGGCCTTGTTTGACAAGACCCCACAGCAGACTGCCACAATGGTCACAAAAGGTGGGGCTCATGTAGTTGTTAGTCTTAAAGCGATGTGGCATGTCAATCTTAAAACGCTCCTTCTGAAACTATAGGCACACCAAGACTTTAAAATACCACAATAAAATAATGATAAATACAATACAATAATAAATACAATTCATACCATAGTGTCTCTACTATTGGCTGCAGTGCCCGTGCACCTTCCGATAATTTTATCAATACACTTCTTGTGGATGGCTGCATTGCATTCTGGTGTAGAAAAAAAATATATAAATGTTTTAAAGGGGAGCTCAGCCACTGGGAGAATTTCAGAGGCTCTGTGTGTTCACAGTGTTGCTTTATTCTGAATAAAACAGGTAAACGGTGAACAATGGAAAGCAATCCATCCATGTATTCCCCCTTTAGGTCACATTCTTACTAAAACAAACTGTGGACAGATATTGAGAGTAACAGAAAATAAAACAGAATGATATACTTACGTCTACATTTGTATCCTTGCTTGTTAAGACCCCTGGCAAGCAAAAGACAAAATGATAAGTATGTCTGTGTTATGAGCTTTTTACATCTTACTGAATAATCAGGACTGACCAAACAAAATCTCTGCAGACAGAGCAGAAGGTGGGCTGTCTGAAGAAGGTAGCAATGAACTCATGGTTCTTGATGAAGTGAATCTTCGCCTGTTTAATAGCTCCACGACGGCGATTAAGAGTTGGAGCCTCCTCTTCTGATACTAGTGACTGACGGCAGTCTGAGAGCAAAAGAGATTTTGAAGTTGAAGTTGATGACAGGAAACTTTTTAACAGTGATTTAATAATCTTTATTATAATTAACTTAATGATGTTTTATTTATACACATAATATATATTATTTAGTTTGCATCTATTAAATAAAACATTTTGACCAACTTTTAAATTGTCTACATTCTGTACAATTCCATTTTTGAACAAGCAACTCTTGCAAACGTCACCCAAGAAACACACCCAACTGGGATCAAGTAAATCCACAACCAGCCTAATTATATCGTGCTTAAAGTCTGAATAATCAACCAGTTTTTCAATCAAGTCACAGATTAGTTGAATAACACCAGAAATATACTACTGTTCATGTTTGGGGTCAGCAAGATTTATTAAAGGAATTCTTTTATTTAGCATTAAATTGATAAAAGTAAAGGCTTATACATTGTTAAAAATATTTGTATTTTAAATATACGCTTTTCTTTTAAGAATCCTGAAAAAATATTTCCACGAAAACATCAAGCAGCTTGAGTGTTTTGAACTGTAATAGTGATAAGAAATGTTACTATAGAAACAAATTAGAACATTAGAATGATTTCCGAAAGACTATACAGTATAACGCTAAAGACTGGAGTAAAGGCTGCTAAAAAAAAATTCAGCTTTGCCACCACAAGAATGTTATATTTTATATAGCATATTTACATTTTTTGTTTTTTTTGTTTTTTGAATTAACAATATTTCACAGTATTACTGTTTTTTACTTGATTTTGATCAAATAAATGCCCCTTGTTGAGTATGAGACTTTAAACAAACAAACAAAAAAATGACCACCCCCCAACTTTTGCACTTAGTTTTGCAAATCTGCAGTTAAGCATTTTGTGTTCGAAAAACAATAAAACAGAAAGAGACATGGATAGAATGTCTGAAGAAGTCCCAGTCAAGCTGTTCTGACACGTTCAACAAAGACATTCCTATGCAAAGAACTTTAAAGGGAGTCCAAATGGATTCACACCCGCCCATACACTTGACCCCTCCCACAGCTAACAGCAATAGGCTAGATTCAAGCAGGGACTGAAATATCTGTTGAGAAGGAGCTCAATGGTGGCACTAAGGTAAAAAATTGCCTCTGTGTGGATAAGCATAATAAGAATAACTTTTATAATTTTTTTTTTTTTTTTATGAGAGTGGCAATACAGTCTTACGTTAATCATTCTTAGTTGCGTTTTGTAATAATTCTTTCAGATCGTTTATTTGATTGTGATTGTGTCTTACCTGTATCTGTGTCCTCCAAAAAGAACTGTACAGACATCATAACCTTCCCTGAAGGCTGCAAATCAACCTGAAAATGAAGCAAGACTATACCATTACCTGTAATTGTACAAATGCTAACTGCATACAGATGTATAGACGTAACCACATTGTCACATACCCAAAACTCTGCACGTCCGTTTGCCTTCTTGCATCGTTCTGCCAACACAGACACACCCACAGTAACTTCTGCTAAAGGTTCTTCTGCGGTTCTCATTAGTAGTATTTGTATGACACGTCCCTCATAAATATGTGCATCAAAAGTGGATCGCCAAGCAGGATACATGGTAGGCTTCTTCTGGATCAATGTTTTTCCTCGCTCTTAAAGGGAAAGGAGGATATTTTTGATGCAACTCTGTTAAGTCATGCCAGTCCTGATACAATAATCATCCAGAAAAGTGATATTAAACATAGCAAATGACAGCGCTTTTAGTCGCAGCGAAATTAAGGTCAAGTATGAGAGCGTTGCATTGTGAAAAACAATATTCTGTGCTGTGAGTTCCGTTCTAAAATACTCATTTGGCAAAATGAAGCAGGTAATCCGGTTCTCTGCAGATGGAGGATTTGCATGTTGTTCTGAGAACATACAGTGAACTGCAAAAAACAGCGCAAGACGCATGGCAGTATGCCATTCCAAACATAGCCATGCACTTGAAATCCATTACACAAATATAACCGCATACACATGTACTCACCAGTGCTGAGAGCCTCTTTCATTTTGACGGCACAGAATGGTGCCTCAGCCATTGGCGAGAATGTGCCAAGATCATAGGCATTAAACGCAATCCTCAGGAAAGGGGCCATGGCAACCCCTCAGGCACAGCCTAAAAAAAGATTCAAACAAGCAAAATTCATTACAAATATCAGCATATTTGCATACAGCAATAAAACAAATAATTTTTGTCATCATATTTTAATATGCAATCATCTTTTTGTAAACCAAAACCTATACATTCTAGCACATGTGCCTGCAGAGACGACTGTTTGGATATTAACATGTTCAATTCTGTGCTAGTTCATTAAATCTAGTAGTTGCTTTGTTGCTCTTTACAATGCTTTGTTACTTGCAGTCAATTACCACCAAAAACAGTCATCCGCCCTCTCTCTGACCTGTAGTATTACTCAGGACTTTTTTCTGTGCCTTTGAGGCTTCAACAGAAATGCTCTTTTAGATATCAATGAGATTGAGTGCTTCACTGTAGTTCCTCGAAAGATAATGCTCTGCTGGTTCAGAAAATAATCCATGCTGATATGATCAGACTGACATGATCAGTGACCCCGAAATAAAATATTCTTGAGCAGCAGTTTCTAACACTTGGATTCTTCAGAAAGGTATGTAGAGTGGCAGGTGCTACACACAACCAAAACCAGCACAATTTAACTCTTCACATTATTATTTACAGTGTTTAGTAGTATAATACTTCCGTCTTATTATCTCACACTGAACGGGGGTACTAATCTTTTACATACCAAACAGGCTTCTGTACATGTTTGATATCAAACAATACAAAATGTGGGATATTTGCTTTGATGTGCTTTTTTTTAATAGATCAGTGACTATGATTATATATGTAAAATATTCAATGCAAATAAAATATATATTTTTTTATATATCTTTTTCAGAAGTTCTTTGATTTAATTCTCATGCAACAGGAAAAGAAAAAGATTTCTTGATCATGTTTATTTCTATTACATGATCTTGCTTCATTATTGTGGATTGGTAAATTTGGAACATGGCCTAGATGAGATATTTAGGTTATGGTAATAATTGGGGTTTAAATTGACCAGTTTTGTACAACAGAAGTACTCCACCCACTTCTTATAAAAGCCAATGGCGTGACTCAGGCTGTGACAAAAAAAAATCATAAACTAGCTTGTGGTATTACAGTGACTGTATTTAGACTGCATTACTACAGAGTGCGTAAGAATAAGAAATACGGGAAGAGAGAGATTTGAACACACCCATACATCCATATACACACTGCTGTGTTTCAATTAGATGGCACACTTGTGGAAACATGTCTGAAACCAGCACAGAAATGTCTGAACATGTCTGAACATCTCATTTGAAAACCTAAATCTCTGCTTGTGTCTGTGTCTGTGTATATGTGTGTGTGTGTGTGTGTGTGTGAGAGAGACAGTCAGAGCTAGTGAATCAGTGTTGTGGAAGAATATGTCAATAACATAAGCTTGCAGCACAGTACAAAATTGATTTTTAAACTATCCATGTCACAGAGTCTCTCTAGATTATCACATGTGCATCATGAATCCTGTTCAGCAAAAATGAATAAAATGAAACTAGATGGGTCTGTGGACCTGTGTTAGTATGTATGAAAATAAGTGATCGAGAAAAGGAGAGAGACAGTGAGGGTGGTATGTTGGGTAGGCAGGTGGTTAACAGGCTCCATGTGGTTTCCTGGACTCAATAAGTTAAAATGAGTGCTAAGAGAACTTTAGTATATGCCTTATGATAAGCCATAATAGTAGCTAAAACAATTACAAGGAAGTAAGAAGTGTGTTTGTGTGCGAATGTTTTGTTAGGTAAACTGGTACTATTGCTAAAAAGGATTAGTGTTTTGTTCTAATCCCTAAACCCAAGTATTTATATAGGAAACAGGGAACCGAAACGGTTTGGCTAGCAACATTCTTCAAAATATCTTCTTTTTATATGTTCCACATAGGAAAAGTAAGTCATACAGGTTTGTGAGTACTTGATGAATAAATGACAGAATTTCCATTTAGGGGTAAACTATCAGTTTAGGAGTATGACTGATCTTGTGTAACAAATGGTGCAATTTAAGGAGATTAAGGTGTGCTACATATTTGGTTTTTATTTCATAAATACTTCAAAGTATCTTATGTGACTTGCCCTGTAAGCAACCACCTAGAAACCAACCATATAACAATCGGAAGACGTTAACAGCCGCGTAACTGGAATCCAGCTGCATATAAAGCATATAAACCCAATTCTGATGGAGTTATCAATATGTTATCAAACTAACTGTAGCCAATTGCTTTAACATGCATGACATACATAATTCCTGCACACTAATTTTGGAGTCTTTCAGTTCGCTAATGACAAAAGAAACAGCAGGTTTCATCACTCATGTCCACCACATCTAATGTACGGGACAGGAAGGAACTATCGACACCCTTAAACAGAATGAAAGAGTGGTATGGTGTAAACTGCTCAACCACAGCAGGATGTGTGTCTCCACGGCAAATAGTTATCATGCCAGACACATGCTGGTGTAGTGATGGATTGTTAACATTAAAGGAAATGGACTGAAATCTGTCAACAAACCACAACAACAAATAAAATAGTAGATGATTACTGTAAAATGTGATATAACCATTTCTACCATGCCCTGACACACACACACACACACACACACACACTCACTTAGTCATCTCAACCAGAACCACGCTCCATCTGTTTTGTGTAAAGGATCAATAATCATTGATATTTTGTACAGGACCATGTCAGTGGTATTTTGGACCCCTCAATATCACAAACTGGAGCGATTTAGTGAATAAAAATGAAAATAGTATAACTCACTGTAACAGTTGTGTAACAAACTACCTAGTTGTAGCACATCACAGCATGTTTAAGTAACGTTATCAGCAGCTGACTCGCCTGTCATGTATTCAAGCGCTGTCTAGGTAGGTCATTAGGTTGAGACACAACCGCTGTTGTCTTTACAACTCACGTTATGGAGAAGTGTAGTCTAGCAAGACGGAGTGAGAAAACGCAGATTCTGTCAAGGTCCAGTAGACAGCGGCGTTCACTAAAGTGTTGTGTGAAACTGCACCCTTTTCACATCACTCCAGCAGACTAAAGATACGTTTAAGGTTTTTAGGAAAATATTAAGTCATAAAAAACACCGAGGAGGAGAAGGATTGAAGTCGAATGCATCTGAAAACACAGACCGCCTCTGATGTCGTAACGCAAGCTCGAATCCGTTCAGCGCATCAATAGGGAAAAAGCAGCGAAGAAAATGAGTCAAACACTCTAAACGCAACATCACCAAAGTTCTGTCGCGACCGAGCCATATTCGAGCAAAAAAAACAAAAACAACGAACGGCTGCTAAGTTCTTACCTCTCCTCCGGAAGAAGCGGACTTTTCTCTGAGACGCCTGCTCGCTTCAGTGATTGAGCCAGTTTGAGGAAGTACAAATCGCTCGTGGAGTTCTGAGCAAAGTAGGGCGGAGTGACGTTGCACAGGTGCTCTCTTTCTTCGTGCGATCCTTCTTCTGCCTCGCGCGCGCTCAGATGACACTTTAATAAGCCAGTGCGCTGAACAGAGAGCACAGGTGCGTTTGTGGAGCCTGTATCAGTCAGTCCATCCAGAGTGTGTGTGAGTGACCTCTTGCAAAGGGCTCATGTGAAGGGCAGGCACTGGCAGTGTACCTCTAGATGCCCCTTTATTGAGGGCAACCCTATGGCAAGCCATTTCAACATATATTCCGTATTATTTTAATTAATGGGTTTTTTTTTTTGCAACTGTTCTGATAATTAATAGTATATGTTCTAGAAGTGACCAGTAGCAAATAAGTATATTATGTAAAGACGTAGGCTACTAGTGACTAATTATCTGCAAATCATTATTGGAATAATGTTATCCATATTATCATAAAGGAAATTGAATGTAAATGGATTGTCAAGTCATTTTCACGAAGGGGAACCTAGATCATTTTGATTCCACTAATGGCGCTGAGCTTAAAAGATGGGAGAGGACTGAATACACACACACTATAAGTGCTCTACACAATCTGACATGTTTAAAATTGAACTGGAAATTAGGTGCTGGGTGTTGGCCAGAGGAGAACTGGCCCCAACTAAGTCTGGTCCTCCCAAGGTTTTTTCCCCATTCTCTCATGGATGGGGTTTTGGTTCCTTGTCGCTGTCACCTCTGGCTTGCTTAGTTGGGGACACCTGATTTCTAATGAATATTGTCGTCTTGACTACAGAGACCGTTTCTGCATTTGATAAATAAATTGTTTAATTCTTGTCATTATACATTACCATCACTCTGTTCTCCTACTTGATAATGTTCAGTGCTTTGCTACTATCTGTATTGTTAAAAGCGCTATATAAATAAAAGTAAATGATTGATTGAATTATGGCTTTAGGTTTTTTTAAGACATATACGTAGTTTTATTTTCACTGCTTCTTCCCGCTACTCTATTATTTCTTTCACTTGCTTCCCTTTTGAATATAAATAAAAAAGAAAGGGAAAATAAACAAATATGTTTTGTTTTATTTGAGTTTAATTAAAAGGAATGATGAACATGGACATGTTTGAGGAGCTTTTCAGAACATAGAAATTAATTTAGAAATAGGCTGACAATTTTGCAATGAAACAAAATAATAATAAAGGTTGATTTCTCAAGTGGTCAAACAGAAAAGCATTTGGCCTAATACTGCTTCAGAACATGCATTAGCCTTTTTTTCCCTCAGCAATGTAGAAAAAACAAGTACAACTTAGCTTCCATCAGTGTCATGCTCTTCAGACATTGTGCCTCGGTGTGGGTCTATAGTTCCGCGCATGAACCACGTGAGAATCCCGCGGGAGTGCAGGTCTCTACCTCAAAGAACCTTCAAAGAATCTCAAGCCAGGAATCAAACTCAGGTTGCAGGAGCAACACAGCTGCATTACATGTGAGTGCAGGGGCACTGCTATGGTTTCTGGCAACAGCATATTTACTTGGACCCTCCGCATCACATCTGAGATTGTGGGATCGCATTAGGGCCCCCTCTCTCTCACCCTCGCCGGGCCCTTGGTGTCCTCCATGATTCATATTCTTTCCAACAACAAAGAACTTGAATGTGACAAACTTGTTATTACAGTTTCAGAAATGGGAAGCAGGAAATTTCCGATAGCACATGAAGGCAACATAAATACTACCACTGAATATTTAGTCAAATTTAAAACAATACTAGCGGTAATACATTGTAATTTTACAACTATGTTGGCATACTGGAAACACAAAATGGAATCATATTATTAGTATGGACTAAATATTAAAGCAGCTTGCCACATGTGCCAGTGTTCTGTCCACAGCTGGGCACACGTGCAAAAAAAAACAGTGATTGTGTTGGCTGGTGATTTATAGATAGTTTAATCAAGAGGCATTGAGATGAGGAATAGATCCCGTGTCTGGTTTTTGCTGTCTATATTGCGCTCATGGAATATTACCTATAAAACATGCCCTGAAAGGTCACATAACTGTGGGTGTTAAGGACACAAAATGTGAAAATCAACATCCTTCTGTGTGTGTGCTTGTAGTCTTGTCCTGCTTTCCTCCTCTTGGTCCGCAGTGCTGTGGAGTGTATGTCCTAGATTTAAGTGTGTGGGTGAGATTTAAAAAAAGCAAAGAAACAACAGTATGTTGCAGAGCCTATGTGTGTAGATATCTGGTGCAGAAATGGAGTTGGTGAGGGGGCTTTTTTGCTACGCCTTATCTGTAATCGAGATAAATGGTGTATTGTAATAATATATGTAAAGTAATTAGAGTACCAATTAAATCATAATTAATCATTCGTCTTTGTCTTCTATGTTTATAAAAAGAACATCAGATAAATAGCCCAACTAAGTACACAGATGAATTAGTTTGAGTATACTGGTGTGCATAGAGTGAAGTTTACAGTGCTGCATAAACTTTGCGTCTGACACGCTCTTTCACACAAAGATGCACACACTCTGTAAACAGCTGTCTGACAGATTAGTAATACCTTATATGTCAGTTTCCAGCAGTAAAACAGAAGTCACATTTCTTCTTCTTCGCACCACAAACCCATGAAAAGAGCGTAAGTATTCTGTAACAATTTAAGTGGTAATACACATTTAAGTGTACGTTTATAAACAGCACCAACTAAAAGGGAAGTGGAAATATGAAAGAAAAAAAGTTTTTTTATAGAGATGAGTTTATTTCCTGTGTATTATTAGTAGATCAGGGCAGCTGGCATGATTTAGAAAATGAGAGATTAGTAGTATATTTATGTCCCTACGCAATGTTAGACTAGGTAATTTACCTGAAAAAGAATAGATAATGCTTCTGTCTATTGTTGGAAAATGAGAGATCTTTTCCTCCCCCTCTCTTCATCTCTTTGCTGCAATGCAGAGGAACATAAGACACTTAAAAAAGACCCAAAAGTGTCACGACAATGTCACTGTGACACTGCCACAGAATCATACACACTCTCACACTCATTTTCTCGAAATCTTTCTAGGTCATCATTGATATTTTCTTGCTCTGGATATGAAAGAATAAAAACTTGTATTCCATAATATGTATCACCTTTGACCTTTACATGCATCCTAATAATGATCTTTCTTTAATTCATTATATGACCTAAAAAGATAAAACTGTCTTTTATCTTTTAGTCGTTTATCTATTAGAACCTGGCATATTAATTATCATATCATTATCATAAGTGGGTTGGCCTACAAGCAGCCTAATTAAAGATGTTTTGATTAACAATAATAATCTCAAACACACAGCTAATTATCATTGTGGTCAAGTACTTTGATGAAGCCTACTTAGGGCTGCGTGGAAGAACCCATGTATTTAAACTGTAGTAAATATAGAGGTTGTTATTAAAAAGGTAGGTTTAAAGCTTGAATCATCCAGAACTTTAACTAGGCCTTTAATGCTCTGCTTGATTTCTTTAATACATTTTAAAGCCAGTTTTAAATGCAGAGCTGATTCAACAAGACCCTCAAGTTTTGTAATCAAAAATTCACTCTATTTACAATTTAATTACCTGAAATCCAAGAGTTTTCTTTGTCATACTATTTTTTCTTTTGACTTACGTCATTGAGCCCCTCCCTCTGACCGTGTGTCCACAACCAACTGCTGGTGGTCCTTTCTATTGAGTATTTAAACAAATCTGTTTGTATCTTGTTTCACTTACAAATATATGGCATTCACGAAACTAGTTGCAAATTATTTTATGTTGAATAAGGCATGACTCGTAAATATGTGGTAAAACTAAAGCACAAACCTTGTTCAGAGGAGTGTAGTGTACAGTCGCGTAAACTACATACACCCCCGTAAGAGCACAACTCGTCCTCTTTAATAAAGAATCTGCAAAACAAGCAACCTAGAGAGCATCAGCTGCATTCTTCCAAAATGCCCAGTCAAGCTAAGTTACCTAACGTGCCATATAACCAAAATCCTCACCATCTGCTGGATGAAAAATAACGTAAAATGCTGCGACATGTTGTTTTTTCAGTTCTTTTCTTAGAGTTTCTGAATATGCAAATGCATTTTATCTAACAAGAAAGAACGATGATTAATTAATTGATACATGCATGTGGGTGTATGCCTCTGCGCATGTCGTCAGCTCAATTATGTGCTTGATTACAGCTTACCACTTGTTCAACATAAGCCTGAATATACATATATAGGTAGAAGATGGACAATGTAGACCATATCAAAGTAACTGATAGAAAAAGCAAATGAATAGTAAGGGATGGAGGGAGGTAAAATGATGAATGTGTCTCCTATTTGGGACAAGGTGTCCGTAACTTTCAGGTACTCCAGAAAACAAACTCTCATCCTCGCTCTCTCACTCTGTTCTGGGTCACATCGTCTCCTGGGGACCTGGAAGCAGGGCAACGTCAGCCCTCCCTCCCCTTTTCTTCATATCCCTCACACAGTCTCAATCTGTAATACACTCTTTAATTACTGAGTTCAAGATACTTAATCACAGAATTGCATCTCTAAAATTCACTCTCTGTGGACTCAACCTGACTGTCGTTGAAAAAAACTTAAAAAACATCAGAGTTTCAGAGCTAATTATAAACTACTGGTTTGTGCTAAAGTACATCAACCTATACCTAAGCTGCTCATGAAAGATTTGCATCATGAAATACATTTGAATGGAACAGAACTGAATTGAAATGAACCGCATAGGGAACCAATACACAGTGTTGGCTACCATACAGTTAATGGTTTTATTTTAACAGTGGTCGACCCCAGAGGTATCGTGTGCTCAACCACAATAGAGAAGCAAGTTTTCAGACACAAAGGAGGTTAAAATAGGAAGTTGAGGCACTCGTGAGGTTAGGAAACCAAAGCGAACACAATAACATACACTCAAGTAAAGTTTACTCAAACTACTTATTATACATTCCTCATAAATATACATTAAACCCTCATATTGTAATTATAACATATTAATATAACACCATTGTCAAATGCAACGAGAATACCAGCTCAGTTGCTAAATGTTAACCATCAATCCAAAGTTACTTTTTTCTGACAGCAGTATTCAAGGAAACCCAGACATGAGAGGACATTAAAAAAATGCCACTCAATGAACATAATGAGCTTGAATTCTCATAACTGGAAATCGTCTTAACAAAATGTAGAGCACTTGGGTATTGCATAATATATCACATTGTATAATGGTTAAGTTAAGCAACATCTAAATGACAGTTGGAAGTGCTACTGTGCCTTTTAAAGTGTGTCCACAGCTCAACGAGGTCTTTGGAAGAAGTATTTGGCAGAAAATAAATGTCTGAGTGTGAGCATTTTGTTCCCTTGGTGTTCCAAAAATATGTCGGTTGCGTCACGTTAGCGTAGGGATGGTTGATTACACTCCCAATCACACTGGGTAGTGATTTTTGAATGTGACGTGAAAATGCATTGCTCTCGAATGATCAATAACAGATTTAATTGCTCATATGAGAAGACAACAGCAGGACAGCAGACGCTACAGGACTGTAGCCTCTTCCATGGCACTGACCCATCTGGAACAGAGCAGAATTTTCACATTATGTAATATTAGAACATAATATATATTTGTGTTAATGTGTTACAACATTTTAATGTTTTTGAAAAAAGTATTTTATGCTAAAAAAGGCTGTATTTAATATAAGACAAATAAGTTGTTGTTTTTTATTTGTAAAAACTTTAAATTGGATTTAAATATATTTTAAAATGTAATTTATTCCTATGTTTTCAGAGCTGAATTTTCATCAGTCTATACTCCAGTCGTTATTGACGCATGATCCTTCAGAATTCATCTTAATATACTGATCTGGCGCTTAAGAAAATTTCTTATTATTATCAATAATTGTGCTGCTTAATATTTATAAAATGGTGCTACATTTTTTTTCAGGTTGCTTTGATAATAGCAAGTTCAAAAAACAGCATGTATTTAAATCTTTTGTAACAATAAAGGTTAGAATTTCTTTCAAATATACATAAACTAACTAAATAAACATACTAACCCCAATGCTATATGTGCACATTATAAATTGCTGTATTGTGTGAATGTAATATGTATTTTAACCTCAGTGCGGTGTGACAGTCCTGGGCTCTGAAAGTGTAGAAGAGAGTACTTTTGTGGTACAGCTGAAACATGCTGCTCTCCCCTTCAACCTCTGACCTCACGGAGAAACCCAAGAGAGGAAGGGTCTCGCATGCAACCCTCTCCTAATATTAAAGAAAAGGATGGCGATTAAGAGACGCATGTTGCAAATGAATGTGTGCAAAAACGCGACAGTGCATTACCTCAGGCTGTGGGTATGTATAGAGAACTTTATCTTTCAGGAGAAACCATAGGCTTCTCCAGCTTCTCTTGCTGTTCCTGCACCTCTGCAGGGTTCCACTCATCACCTCATCGGACAATGTCTCCTAGGCAACAGCATATGATGTTTCACCCCAAATCCAAAGGGGAAAAAAACATTAAATTAATGAAAATCGGAAGGGGTGTATTTGAAAGTTTAAATAATTTGAATGGTCTATTTACTAGCAACAAAAACTCTAAACTCTTACAATCAAACACTTCTGAGTGAGATCAGAGTAAGCTGTACTGAATTTTAGTCCAAAGACATTAATATAGAGGTTATGGGATACCTGATTGAAAGTCATTTGTCCTTTGCGGCTTCTCCACAGACTCGATGGATGAATGTTTTGGAAGACAGAAGAGAGAGGTCGGCTAGAGCTCTCTGTTATTGTGGCAACGTCTCTCAAACAAATGCACACACAATTATGATGAGAGTCACAAATAACTGTTTAATTACAAAAAAACCTTTAATGAAAAATATTGTGGTTGTACCATGCTTACGCAGCTCAGCGTAACAATGATCGCACACTTTGGCACGTCTGTTCTTCATATATTTGAGGGGGAATTTGTTTCTGCAACAATCTCTGCAGAAAATCTATAAACAATATAAGGTGAGAAAATCACAAAGTGGTTTTCTATGCAAAATAAACATTTGCTGAGAAGTTATTCACCCTCAGGTCATCCAAGATGTAGAGGAGTTTGTTTTTGGGGAGATTTACCATTACATTATTTGCTCACCAATGGATTCTCTGCAGTGAATGGGTGCCGTCAGAATAAATCTTCAAACAGCTGATAAAACATCACGATAATCCACAAGTAAAACTCCAGTCCACTAAATAACGACTTCTTGTGTGCTTATAATAAATCCATTATTAGGAGGTTTTTGATTTCAAACAGTTTGGCCTCCATCCAGATATATTGCTTTCTTTAGTGAAAATGGAGAGAAATATACACAGATTAAGCAACAGTTACAAGTGCTTGGATTATGGATTATTTTGTCCAGAAGTGATGTTTTGAAGGTAAAAATATCATATTGATGAACTTGTTTATTACAAATATGGTGCTTTTATCAGCTGTTCAGGCTCTCATTCACCGCAGAGGATTCACTGGTGAGCAAGTTAAAGCTAAATTCCTCTAAATCTGTTCCAATTAAGTGTCAAACTCATCTATAGTGTGTATAGGCTAAAGGTGACTAAATTTGCTATAAATTTTATTTGTTTAGGTGAACTATTCCTTTAATTGTATTTGTACCTTGCCACAGGCATGGCAGTGATGTCGTCTGTTTGTGAGGCTGAAATGTGAGTGACAGTTCATGCAAACTGTCACTTGGGAAACAGACAGCAGAGGAGGAGCATTCTCACCGAGACACATCTCTGGACAATCCACTAACTAAAACACAAGACAAATATAATTTCACAACAGGAAACAAAATGTCAACTCTTTCAGGTGTTGACATTTTAATCGCACAGTTTTTAAAGCTTCCTTACTCCAAAACACTCTAATGGGTCTCCTGACATGGGGCTGAGATTCACTAAAGTCCGATTCAGTGTAGCAAACCAGCCGTCTCGTTCGGTGCAGGAGCTGCACACAGGAACACATGCATCAGTCACACTGCACACACATACGCTATATTCACATTTGAGCTTGTGCATATCACTTGCTTGGCAGACAAAGTGATGCTTATATCTTTCACGTCTATCTTCAATGCACTCTGAGCGTTCTCTATAGGTGGCTTGCTGACCTGAAGACAAAAAAAAAAAAAAAAAAGTAGAAAAGATTTAATAATTGTAATTTACTTCCTGTCTGGGGTTCAGACACTTAAATGAGGCAATGTTGTAGAAGAGAGGCGGGAATGAAAGATGATATAAAAATTATAAATAAACATAATAAATACAAGAATGAGCATTTTTGAACATTTTCATACATATAATAAATAAAACTGAAATAATATGAAGATCTGACCTTTTAATTTTCTTATTTTATAAGACGCTTTACAAGAACTATTATACATGAACAGCCTAAACACTAGAAGTGTCTGTGAATGTTGTCAGCTTTACCTCCATCCCTGCCAAAGGTAATCTGTTGATGAGTCTATATTTGCCATCTTGCTGAGGATATGTGTACAGCATTATGTCATTCATCTGAAAACGTAAAAAAAAACATTTACAACAAATAATTACTTTGATATTTGCATAACACAACAGTTAATCTGAGTGGGTCACGGTAACAAATGTTCACCACAAGGAGGCACTAAGGTTGTCCCTCAGTGACCACAGGCAATGTTTGTATTAATGCAGGTTGTTACAGCAATGTATCCTAGTGATTTAGAAGACACTCTAATCTGCTCTTAAGATGTGATTTAACAAAGACAATACTAATTCGCTAAGATACTTATTTCTCTGTGAAATAGAATTGTTAGTCGTCAATTACTCAGTCTGAGGCCATTTTTATTTGTTCAAACAGCTGCCAAATCATGTGCACATTATTCTTGGTTATCACAGGCACTGAAGAATACATTAATGAATCTCAATAAACAGGATGTTATGCAAAGACTGGATTTAGATATCTCTTCCTACCATCAGATACTGCCTGATAAAGCAGCATATTTTGTCTTCTGAAATGTTAATCAATGGTGCATACGAAATGTCACAGACTGTCTCCTGCATCAAGCAATAAAATATGAGGGATATTCAAGTTCAGCAGTCTGGGGGCCACGTGCCCGTCTCAGCGCACAGCTGTCTATCTAACTGATGGTTAGATGTGTACAGTATACAGTTTTTCTGACAGCCCCTCTCACAGCCATCCTGTCACCCTCTGTTCTGTTATCTCAACACATTGCTTTGTCCCTGTTCCCACAGGCTTATTCTGGGGTGAGAACAGCACAGCAATAACAATAGCACATGTAGACATAAACACACACAGAACAACATCCTGTCAGGAAACTCTAAAAACAAGTAAAATAGCTCACAAACACAAAGGAGAGACACTAGAGACTATACAGAAAGAAAGCAATTGTGTCTATCGCATGCCAATCGCATCTCAGCTACTAAAAGTCATTGATAATTAAGTTGTAAACTTAATCTAAATCAAATAAAATCTACATACCAAGAAAAGATGACGTGGCTGCTTGCATTTTCTGCTGACCTTCATTAAAGTGCCCTCTTTTACAAACACCTAGGGCAAAGATAAAGACTCATCATTACAGCTTTAAAACCCTTATACATTTGGAGAAATTCATCAAATTTGATTGATCAGTGAGCCATTGAACTTCTCACCCTCCCGGGTTGTAGGAGATCTGTTAGACCCAGAACACTGTGTTCAATATGGACCAAACGCAGGAGATCTCCCTGAAAGAGAGACAAATTATGCAAAAATTCCCTTACATGGCACAGCTTTGACATTTTCCCAATTAGTTTCACACTCATATTAGGCCAACAAACACATACTCACTCCATTCCTTAGGCTGTCATTGACATGATAAGCAATATCTGAGACCACAACCAAAGCATCTGAGAGGAATGAGAGATATAGGTAAAGAGACACCAATTAATGTTTTATACATGTATGTTTTAACATAATGAAAACTTAAATAATACTGTGCATACACACACTGACTTATAATAAATACTACGTATAATATACTGAATGTGTATTAAATATCTGTATTAAATAATTACTAAATATATTTAATATTTAGGCCAAAATAACCAATCTCAACTAATTATTTAAAACTGCATAAATAATAATTACACAATGATAAATTTTAATTACATTTTTAAAATAAATACAATTAATGAATAAAAGGAAATAAGAGAGAAAATACATTTATAATGTCAAACTGCAGAACAGATACTCTCTTACAGCACCACCTCATAAATATATGAGCCTCAAATATAAATGATGCAGAAAGGCTTGTTTAAAAAGATTACTGAAAATCCATGATGAGGTCAAGCTATCTAGATTAGGAGATCAGAGATATGTTGTTGCTAAAGAAAATCAATTATACAAACAAACACTGAGAGTTAAGACCAAAGATTTCAAAATAGGAATCAAACATCAGTTTCTTAAAATTAATGAAAAACTAAATAAGAAAAAAGTATACTCCTGATGCTGTTAAGATAGTGTTGTCTGTGAGTAATACTGAGATTTACTTTGTGTATTTTCAAACTCTCTGGAGTCTGGTGAGAGGTTGTTTAAGTAGTCTGTTGAGGAAAAAAATACAAATAAAACAACATTAAGCAATACTACAGGTCTTGGTTTACACATTCCAGGGGAAGAAATATACATTTACATTGAAAAGAATTAATAAGGATGTAAAGTTATCAGTTAAAAAGTATTTAGGAGTCACCTGTGAGCAGCATACGGTATTGTAGGATACGCACAATGACCTGCAGCAACTGCTTTTTCAGGTTCCCAGCATCTGGTAGCTGAGATATAAAACACAAGCTACAGTACATAGATTTATATTTAAAATACATGCCAATATATGGCATCTGAAAGACATAATAATACAATACAAAAAACACTCAAATCACACAGTACAGTCTGAACACATGTACTAACAGTGGCAGGTTGATGGATATGTCTAATAATACAAAAACATTTATTTAGGTAAAAGTTTCAATCAGTAAAAACCAAAACATCATATATCCCTTACTGTGCTGTGTATGTGTTCCAGATAATTCAACTTTTCATCATAATGACTGATGTAAGAAGAGAAAATGGAAAACTCTTTCTTCTGTGCCAGGATAATTTCAGCAATACCTTCATTTTGATCCCTAACGAGTGAAGTGAAATGCATAAAACAGATGAAATGATGACAGATGGACATTATTTGAGGATGATAAACAATTGAAGGCAGCATATGCACATGTATGCGTGTGGGTGAGAGTGTCTTACCATTCTTTTAAGCGAGACCCCAGTAACGTGTGGATATTTTGGTGGAGAGTATAAATATCAGGTACCTCTGTCCACACTGTCATCAGCCTCTCATCTGCTTCAACTGACTGTTGTATGAAAGCGAGGGGAAATATAGGAAATAAGAGTTCATCTTCATGGCTATTTTTCTGAAATCCATACCCAACGTCAGTGAGAAGTTTGAATTATCCACCTCATAGAGAAGTTGTAAAGTCTTGACATGCCTTAAACGAAGAAAAAGAAGCATGGTCATAATAATATATATTTTTTATTTAATAAGGACATTTTATAAACCCAAACTTGCAGCCACTAATTATTTAATCAATGATGAAATGAATGCCAATCAGCTCATAGATTTCAGCTGTTATTTTCATGACTTACTGGGCCTCACTGTCCAGAAGCTCTTTGGCACAATAGAAAGCCCTGGAACAGCTGAAATTCTGAAACAAAATGGCAACCGACTTACAATAAGTTCAAACAAATCCATGAAGGACACATAGAAACACTCATAATAAGCTTACCAGTTTGTCAGACGCCTTTGACTTTTTCTCTTCTGTACAAGCCACACCCACAGACACTCCCACTGTTCCATCTTGTCTCACATTTGGAGAACAAAAAGTGTAGAGACTAAATAACAAAAAAAAAATTAATCATGACACATTCACAAACAAACAAATAATAGTAATAATACAGAGTACTGAATGAGGAAAATAGAAGGTGTGTCTTGTTTTTTCTCCTGCGAATTGATTGGATGTAGTAAAGTGGTTAAGGATGTCATGCTCATGCCTAAGTCATCAGACAAAGCCTGTCATTTCAAAGGGGAAAAGCCTTCTCAGATTTGGATTAAAGTTTATGAAGGCAAACAATTTTGTTTTGTGCATTTACTTGTGTGGAGGAAAATTCATTTACACTAGTAAGAGAGGGACAGTGGGGGGAACCATAGGTGTCTGTACTTGACCTAAGGGGTCACAAGGATCCTAAATAAAGAGGAATAGGCTTCAGAAGAAATTAAGTGAATTGTTTTCACGTTACTGTCTCCTTGTGGAAAAGTACAGCGTTTATGAGTTTGTAACCTTGAGTGAGACTAAGATATCAACGAGGAGCACTGCCCTCCCTCTTGGTCACACTCTGCAGCAAACTGTGGTTTCTGCATGACTGTCTTCTTGCAAGAATAAACCCTTAAAAAGACGATTTATTGAGTTTGTCTATTACAAGAGCTGTTTTAAAATTGCCACGACACCTGCATGCACTTTGTGTTCACCACAAAAATAGCAATGTGCACTAACAAAATAAATATTGTCAGTTTTGATTTCACACAGATTTAAAAACAGTTAACTACATAGTTATGCAATAACATTTAGTTATCAGGGATAAGTACTAACATATGGATTAAGACTGTTGCGAAGCGATCTAGTAAATTTATTAAGTGAATGGGGTGGATTTATATCATTTTTCTATGTAAATATATTTTCCTAAAATGTCCATGTTTTGGCGGATAATTTACCAGGAAGGTTTTTCTTTTGTATACTTAACACTAAAAATGTTATATGTCCAGTTTGTAAAATGTTATAACAAACTTTTAAATAAAAATATGTGTCTAGTTTCTCTAAACTGAAACAGAAAAAATATTTATTTCTCACAGTGGTATTTTAATTAATTCTAAGCTTCATTGTTAATTATATAAACATAATTAAACAATATATCAATATAGAAACAGTTGTACCTATCTGTCTCCTGCTCAGATGGCTGACTTTTGCTCTGGAAGCCTGGCAGACTGCTCATATCCACATAACCATCAGTATCACTGGCCGAACTCTGATTTCGTTGGCTCTGAATGACTGGATTCAGGAGGCGAATCTGCACATTCTCATAGTGAGAAGCAGCATTTTGAACGTTCTCATAATCTGAAGAGTCTGTATTGGGAGATGAGAATGATCGAGGTTTGGAAAAGGGATGGGGCTCAAAGAGAGACCCTAGCTCCATAGAAATGCTGCTTGAAGCCAAATCATTATTAAGGGTGAAGTTTAGCCCTTGTTTTTGTCTATTCTTCTGAAAGACAAAAGAAGAAGGGGACATAGGTGGTGTGCAATTTGGAGTGCTCAGCAACTCCGGGCTGCCCATGTTTTGCCTAATAAAATCCAAGCGCTTGCATGAACCTTGAGGACTTGACTCAGATGAGGATCTGGAAGAAACTGAGCGATTATCTATAATGCTTTTACGATCTGATTTCCTAAGGAATCGTAGCGGCAGAAGGTAACGCTTGAACCCAAAATCAGGTTTCTTGCAAGAAGGGGAGACCTCATTCGCTAGGGATGGAGAACTTTTTCTGATTGGTCGATTTGTGATGGATGCCAGTTCAAAAGGGGGTGGTATATCAACTCGAGTGACTTTAGCTAAGTTTGAGGTGCCTTGTGAAAGACATCCTAATGAGCCTGTCAGAGCAGGTCTGCTATCTCCGAGGAAACACTGATCTGTATAGAAGGAGCCTGGGTGTAGCAAAAGTCGCCTATTTCCTGTTGCAGGACTACTCATTAGGTCAACTCTCTTACTGGGGGTTTCCACAGATATAGAGCGAGTCATAAAGTACTTCCTGTTCTGAAGGAAGTCTTTGGCTTGGATTTTTGGCTCTGTTTCTTCATACACATGATCTACTGTGAGTTCTGGTCCCTCAGATCTATTCAAATGGTCAACGCCTTCTTCTTCTTCTGGTTCCTCCTCAATGCTCTCTTCTTCTTGACTTTGCTGTAAACTTTGGCCTTGGCTTTCAGATTGCTGCTGAACGACTGGGAAAGCATTGATGTCATCAAAATTTAAGATGGCAGGTATCGCTTCATCATGTTTAACCACATATTTGCCACAGTAGTTGTGATTTGTATCTGCTACATCATCATCTGAGACTGTTTCAGAGGCCGAAAACGGCTGAGAAGAAGAAGAATTTGAAAAAGTCAGATCGGACTCAAGGAGCGTTTCACCTCCACTGTTTGATGAAGGACAGTCTGAGGATTCAATAGGAGCTGAATGATCCTGATATGAACTGTCGTCTGATAAATAATGGCTTCCTTTTTCTTCTATTTGCTCTTTTTCTAATTGCATTTCATCATCCTCTTCTTCAATGGAAGTTGAAGACAAATCAGAGCTGTTCAATCCTTCCTCCAATGTAAGCATCATAATATCTCTATTGGCTTTGTCCTCCTTTTCTGTTATTTGGAGAGGTTCTGTTTGTTCAAAAAGGTCACACTCTGAAAGTCCATCTTTGTCCGCTAACGCTTCACCTGCATCACAAATATCAGGGAACATCCCATCTATGTCTTCTTCGCTTGAAAACATCCTGTCTGGGACTATACCATTTGGGTAAAATGCTTCAATTAAAGTTTTATTAACGCAAATGTCATCATACAAGAATCTTTCTGTGTGTGCAGTGCATCCATAAACTCCATTAGAAATGAACTGAACATCACTAGAGTTTTTATGTGATGTCGATACACCATTTTTAATCAGTCTCCATGCTATCTTCCCAGTATCCTCTACTTCAATCTGATCAACCTCTATATTATCCTGCATGTCTCTCTTACTGCATGAATCAGAGAGAAGGTCCATTGATTCTTCCTCATCCTCTGCCTTACATGTTTCACCTTCTTCTAAACCCTCCACCAAATCTAAATCAATTCCCTGTGCCAACTCATCCCCACATCCTAACTCATCTCCTTGTTCCACAATAACATCTGGTTCTGTCTCTTCTGCTTGCATTGTCTTTTCTGCATGTATTATTTTCTCTGCCTTCCTCTCTCGTGACCCCTCCTGTTCCCAAACAATTTTCCTATGCATTTCCGTCATACGCTCTCTTGGGTTTGGAGGTCTTCGGCTTTTGTTAGAGTGAAGCATATTGAAGTACATGTTTGAACTGAGATGATACTTTCTTTGTTTCGATGCAATTTTTGGTCTAGGATCTTGATTATCACAAGAGTATTCAGGAATAATTGGTTGATATTGCTCCTTTAAGAGAGGCTCAGACTTGAAGTGTCCTCTGGGGACCAGGAAATACTCCTGAAATACAATAAGAAAATACTTATAGTTATTTACAAAAATAGTTTTTTGCAGCAAAGTAGCATTGTGCACATTGTAACAATTCGGGGCTTATCTCCTCACTGTAAAACTAATTATTTCCTTAAAGACTGCTGGAAAATGTAAATACTATTTGTCTTCGTATTTAAAAATTGTGCATTAATCAAGTTGTTTGTGAAATCCATTGCAACTTTTGAATAAAAAGTTTTTTTTGAGGGTGATTTATGGTTTAAGATTTCTGTTCACATCTGAATTAAAATACATAGAAAAAAATACAATTGAAATTTACAATAAAAATAAGACTTTTGATATCACTTGCACGCACAATTCTATAAGCATACGGTGTTTTAACAGGTTAATTTTCATTAACTTGACTTCATAAACGTTCTGTTTTTTTCCAATATTTATCTGTACTTTTTGCACAATGACAAAGTGGAATTCTCGAGAAAAACTAAACTAAAACCACTGAAAGTATCAAAAAGTGGGCAACTCCAAACTCGACACTATTTAACATACCTTCAGATAATACATTTTCCAACAAACACATATTGCTCTTTTTCCTAAATAAAGTTACCATACTCAGTTTTCGTTACCACATCATCACGTTAAAAACTCACCTGCGCTCATCGTCGAACACCATCTTCTATCCAAGATACGGCAATAACAAATCAAATTCATTTGAGCACGATGAAATCGTAATCCAGGGAGAATTTACACGAGATTATAACATGAGATTATAGATCAACTACTGCATTCTCCTACTTCATTTTGCGATTTAACAGCAGCAGCAGCAGCAGCAGCACAGGACAGCAGTCGCTCAGCACCAGCACGAGCGCGAGCGGACGAGACTTGCCGTGACTTCCTGAGGAAAGGGCGTCAGGACAAAAACCAAAAACAGTTTTTAAATCAAGGCAAAATAAAATGTTATATATATATATATTTAGAGAGAGAGAGAGAGAGAGAGAGAGAGAGAGAGAGAGAGAGTATGTATAAATATTTGGCACACAGATCTAAAAACACAGATTTTAAAGTTTTTTCCTAGTCTGTATCAAACTATATATAATAAATATATCTTTAAAATAAATTTTTTTAATAAAAACTGGACTTTAGTCAAAGCTATTTTAGTGCTAGAGGTTTGCTGCTGCTGCATACCCTTCCTCAACAAGAAACATCCAATGAGCAGAACATTCTGTGTTCTAATATTTTATTTTCTATAAACTCCCTAGTGACAACTAAAAAAAATCATACTAAGCATAACTAATCCATAATGCACGAAACGCGTGCACACACACACAGAGAGAGCGTGCATTAATCTGATTTTGACATTCATAATATATTGTAATGTAAATCTCTGCATACAGTGAAGATCATGGGTTAAAACCATAGTTCAGATGTCAGCGTCTGTTTGTAAAAAAATAAGACAAACAAAGCTAATGTAGAACTGACCAAAGGTCTAGCATCATGTTTGTTGAGTTAACCTCAACTGCAATTTGTGAAGGGAGCGAAGAGTTGATTTACAAGTAAAATGTTATTTTTACATGTATGATTAATAGTAGGAAGCCATTTCTATAGCCTTAAATAAGGCCATGACCTTTTCCCAACAGCTCTACAGAAATATGCTTCCTTCCTCAAACGTCTTTAGGCTGAGTTTAGCCTGGGTTAGTATGAACATTCAATTCTCCGGTAGAAAAGTACAATGAAAGAGGTAAATAACCTACTTCAAAAATAAGACTTAAACCGAACTTTAACTCAGTGCTTATTTTATGTGATGTAGTGTTATTTTCTATATATTCAAAACAGGTGTCAGATCTTCAGGATGCTGCATGGTTTTGGATATGTAATGGCTACCAGGTTGAAATGATTAATGATATCCTCTTCTTCTCTACAATTACTGCCTACATAAATAGACAATATTTTGTTATCCTTGATTCATACCCACTGCATTTAGACTTCCTTCATTCACAGTCCCCTGAAAAAAGAAACCGAGGGAGGTGGTTTATCTCACTGGCACACAGAGGATCTGCAGTGTCTGACTCACCCAGGTTTGTAGTCATCATGCTAAAGCAAGCAAACATTAAGCACACATACACAAAAACACACTTTGTGGAGACAAACACACTGACACAGAATTACGGTTCATCATTTGAACAAAGAAGGGAAAAAACACCCTGAACACTCCACCCTTTCCAGTTCAAGCAGGAAGTGCTGAGCATGATAAAGTAGGTTGAGCGTTTATCAAGGATTCCGTGTTATCTGAGCTTCAGTCCTTTTGATCATGCATCAGTAAGTGCGTTTGGCTTTCACTGCAAATGTGAATGTGTTTACCAGTCTCTGAAGATGTGTTGAAGCAGGATATCACTAAATATTATAGTTAATGCATCAGCTCTGACTGGAGAATTCGTAGCAGCAATGAAACAACAAATGTTCTAAGCAACTTACATTGTGATGCGTTTCCAAACAGTCAATCCTGTAAGAAGAGTTGAGGAATATCAACTATCAACAATAAACAAACAAGGAAGGGGATTTTAATATTTATAGTTCATAATTTCTGAAAAAGAATTAGTGTCTTAACGTATAGTTATTTGCAGTAATGTGCAATTCAAGTTAAGCTTTGTGTTAAAATCCATATCAATATAGATGAAGTGTAACACTGATTAAAAAGAGCTGCATTCAATCTTTTTTTACTTACTTCTCATGTCAGTGACTCGCCGAAGCTTGCTATCTTTGGAAATTAATGTTTTAAAAATGATTTCAAGTAAAAACATCAATATCATGCAGAGAATTTTTTGTTTAAATGTAAGTTTTATTTAATAAACACAGCAGCAAGACAAATATTCAAAGCACTTTAAAACGTGAAATATACGCAAACACTTGAGATTAAAGCATGTTGAAAAGATCACTGAGGAGGACTGTTTCGTCATCATCATCCTCAGGCCCAAAAATAAAACTCCATCCTTCATAGCCAGGTTGCTCGCCCATAAAAAAGTCATCATCCATCCTCAGTGAATGAAGCAGCTCCTCTAAACTAAAATGCTGGAATCCCCTTTTACTATGAAATGTCCCTTCATCAACAAAGGGATCGCTGTCCGCATCCTCTTTTTCATCTTTCTTGAACTTTCCCTCCCTGGCCTGATCAGGGTTAGTTAGGCGGTCCATTTGATCATAGACTCGTCTCTTCTCTCTATCAGATAATACCTCATAAGCTGAAGAAAAAAATTGAACAAAATCAATCATGAAATACTTCAGTTTCATATAGTAATTTTAAAACATACTTTTACATCCAAACACACCTTGAGCAATGCGTGTAAAAACCTGCTGTGCATTAGGACTTTGGTTTTTATCGGGATGGTGTTTAAGGGCCAACCTGTGAAATGCTTTCTTTATCTCTCTTGAAGTTGCGGAGCGAGAAACTCCAAGCAGTGAGTAATAGTCACTCAAACATGTACAGGCACACACGCATAAGACAAGTACTATGCATAAATGCTCTGCTGTAGCCATCATCCACCTGAGAAGCACATGAGAATACTAAACAAACCAATAAATATACACTTTTCCAAACACTTAAAAGCAAGGTTAATGTACTACACTATAAAGCTATCATCATAATGTCATATTTTGCCACGTGCACAAATAATTCTCACTTTTGTAAATCAATCCACTCCTGAAGTTCATCCAGGTGAGGTTCAATACATCTTCCACTATGTTTGAAGGTTTAAAAAAGGCTTGTTTTGAACAGCAAAGCTTACATGCAATGGTGTATAACTTAAAATCAAAACAATTACTTTTTGTAGTTTTGCTATGGTGTATCTTATTGAAACTAGACATTATGTTTGATTAACATAACAGTTGAATACAACGCCACTTTAGGCCCACTTTGGTGCTTACAAGGTTTAATTAAAAAAACTAATTCATAAACATCAGCAGACTTAACGTTAACGTTACCCAAGTATGACACCCAGCACCTTCCCAAAACAAATAAGGCTACTTGCGATTAACAAACAAACAATCACTAACTCAACGTACGATAACGTAAAATTACCTGCTAACGAACACGATTCCTTCACTTGTTTGTTTCAGCCTCTTCACAAATTAGTGAAAACGCGACATTTTAATATAGCATAATAATCTTCCTGGGTTTACCTGTTGGGCCTAATGACTCTCGATTATAAGATTCTCACACACAACTAATCGATCTGTGGAAAGCGAACCGACTTAGCGAACCGATTCACACGATTCGATTCACTTGGACGATTCAAAAACCACCGGAGCGCCGACATCCACGCACACGAGGGCGCTGTGCGGTTTCCCCCGCGTGTCTGTTTTCGGTAGTCCTGCGCTTTTTGAGAGCGGATTGTAAACACACGGCTATGGCTGCTGAGAGGGGCGGAGGCGACAACAACCTTAACGACGATATGGGCAACCAACTACAACTCCTGCCAGGTACGCATGCCTGTTGGTTCCTGATAAACGAGGGTTGTATAGCAGCATCAAAAGCATGCCAGCTTAATGCCCTCCTCAGAACATGCAGGGAGATCTTTACTGACAGATCCCGACTCGCAGCTGTCGTTTTGCATGATAGCTGAGAAGGGGGCTTCTCTAGTAACTTCAAGTGTCTGCGTACACCTGTTATGTAAAACACAATACGATATTAAGCGACACGTTTCGTTGTTGTAGCCCTAATAGCTGCAACGACAGTTTTGAGTGAAACGAACATGCATTTGTTGTTTTATTGTATTGTCAGCAGCCATTCGTTATTATAATCATTGTGTTCTTTATCCAGATGAGATATTTGCGTAAACTTGGCTGATGTGCATGCCGGGTTGTCCTCAAATGACTCTGTATGTTTGAAATCGAAAGTGACTCGAAATACGCTGTAAATCTAGTTGACAAACTGAAAGTGAATATTAATAGGAAATACAGTAAATGTTAAGTCAACTGAAGTCACTTTTATTTTCATAGTGTTTTTTATAATAGATCTCAAAGCAGCTTCATGGTATTAGAAAGGAATTCATTTCAGTTTAATACCAGAGTTGCAGAAATCTGGAAATATATTATTGAATATTAATAGTTATTAATGTTAGACCCCAATTAATCAATCAAATGTGAAGATGCAAAGGAATCCAAACTCAACACAGACAACGCTGAACCAGTTCTTCTGTCCTAAATGCACAAACATGATGTGATATTGTTTGGGATAAGTGAAATGATATTCTAGCATTAATCTCCATCTTTCTGTTTTTCTACAGAAAATGAAGAGGAAGAAGAGGATGACATGGAGACAGAGGATCGAGATGGTGAGGATGCAGAAAAGCCAAGTATTATAAACTTTGACACGAGTCTGCCAACTTCACACGCTGTGAGTGTCACCTGTAAACAGTACATTTAAACACCAGTCATGTGACCTGACTTGAGGCTAATGTGTTTTAAACCATTTTAAGTGTACAGCATTTTATTGATTCTTTTTAAATTCATTGGCATGCACATAATATCCAAGTAGCTGATGGTCAAAGTATTGCTATATATAAAAATCTCAATCTCTTTTTGCACATTTGTCTACGTTTGTGTGTGTTGTGAAGTATCTGGGCTCAGACATGGAGGAGTTTCACGGCCGTACCCTGCATGATGAGGACAGTGTGCAGAATCTGCCAGTTCTTCCTCACATCACACTCATTCTGATCCCAGGTCAGACGCTACCCTTGCAGCTCTTCCGACCACAGGAGGTCAGCATGTTCCGCAACCTCATAAGCCAAGACCGCACGTTTGCAGTGCTTGCAAACAGGTATTAAGGTGCAGAATAATAACTACTCCACATTAATGATCAAATACCTTTAAGAACATTATCCAAGGTTGCACTGAGTGGAGCGTTTGCAGGTGTATTTATATTCCCTCCATTTGAACATGCACTTTGTAGTTTGACATGTTTCTATCTCTCCCAGTCCTGATGCGAGTGGAGTGGAGATAAAAGCAGAGTTTGGGACGACTGCAGAGATCTATGCTTTTCGTGAGGAACAGGAGTACGGCATAGAGACAGTTAAGATCAAAGCTGTTGGACGGCAGCGCTTCAGAGTGCATGAAATACGCACACAAGCAGATGGGTAGGGATATACTCATGCTTTTTTTTAGGTACAATGTGCTGTCCACAAAATGTATTGAAGTAATAAACCACAATGCTATTCTTCATTGACTTCAGGTTTGTAATGTGAAAGAGACACTGCTATCCATGTTTTTGTTTTTGCAGGATTCGCCAGGCAAAGGTACAGATTTTACCTGAAAGGATTCTGCCAGACCCTTTATGTGCACTGCAATTCCTGCCCCGCTTACACACACACACACCACAGATCAAACACTCACAAACAACACGGCAGGACCGCTGCCAGATCTATAGACAGGTAACCGATGCAAATGATTTTCCCTCTCACTGACTAATTTGTGTGTGTTCATATAATATATATACGTGTGTGGGTATAAGTGGATTTTTGATCCACTTCTATGTATATCCACTTCTGTTAGGGATGCACCGATCCGGATCGGCCGATATGTTTGCGCATTTTGTCAGTAAAGCTGGTGTAGTGCCGAATTTTGACCCCCTGCCAGATTATGACTCCCCTAGTTTTGGTAGGTGTGGGGGAGGGGTTATGATTAGGGGGTGGGGTTAGGATTACTATTGATTTCAACGAGGGGAGTCATGATTCAGCAGGGAGTCAAAATTCGCCACAACACCGGCTTTACTGACAAAACGCGCAAACATATTGGCCAATTTGGAACTTCTATATATAATTTAACTTATTGAGTGTTGTGTTGAACAGTGGAAGGGTTTTCAGTTTAATTTGTTTCGTTGTTGTTTTGACATTGCATTTTAAGTCGTATGTTAATACGCAATATCACTTTTTTTTTACAGAAGAAGATTAGTTGTGCTAGTATGACCTCATGGCCTCCTTGGGTGTATGCCTTATATGACTCTGTGAGTTTGAGCTCTTTATTTTGTGCTGTTAAACGGTTAATCATGGTAAATTGCATCCAAAATAAGTTTTTGTTTACATAATATATGCGTGTGTGTGTTGTGTATATACAAATACACAAACATGCAGCATATATATATATAAAAAAATACATGTATATATTTATATTCATATAATTTATATATGTAAATATATTTAATATATAAACGTAACATATTTCTTAAATATATATACATGCACGTGTGTGTCATCTTTATATACATAATAAATATACACCGCAAACATAATTATAACAAAACAAAACTTTTATTTTTGATGAGATTAATCATTTGACGGCATACATTTTATTATATTATACCTTTTACAAATGCTAATTTTGCATAGTAAGCCTTAAAGGTGTGATTTACCCCCTTTTGTACATTTGACAGATGTTATATATGCAATTTTAGAAAAATCAATAATATAAACATTTCTATAATATCACGTATATGACAACAATTCAGCACTGATGCTTGTGTATGTGTTTATCTCTAGAAAACTCTCATGAGCAGAGTAAAGAAACAGCTTCATGAATGGGATGAAAACCTTAAAGACGAGTCCCTGCCTACAAATCCCACAGGTACACACTGGGTTCAGGCACACACAAATGCTCTCAGGCTCACACTCAGTGCAGCTGTTAAAGAGTGCCTCTCTCCCTGTAGATTTCTCATACAGGGTGGCTGCGTGTCTACCAATAGATGATGCGCTGCGACTTCAGCTACTGAAGATTGGCAGTGCCATCCAGAGACTGCGTTGTGAGTTGGACATCATGGACAGGGTGTGTACGGTTCCCTGTTTATATGTTTTTAACTGTTTATATTAGTATTTCTGTTTGTCCAGGAGTTATGAATTGTAATATTGAACAAAAAAGCTCAAATATTGATGCACTTTGTGTTTCCTTACAGTGCACATCTCTCTGCTGTAAACATTGCCAGGATACAGAGATAACTAGCAAGAATGAGATCTTCAGGTTAGAAACACTGAGAATTCAACACTTAAACAAAAATATCTGTTGCTACTTCTGAAATCATATGATAGCTTTAAGGAAAAAAGCTATTTCCCTTCATTTTAGCTCTCAGATTTGATCTTTCCTTTTAAGATTGAAATGAATACTCATTCTGCACTCCTGCTTTTAGTCTGTCTCTGTATGGGCCAATGGCAGCATATGTCAATCCACATGGTTATGTTCACGAGACGCTTACAGTCTACAAGGCCAACAATCTCAACCTGATTGGACGACCTTCCACACTGCATAGTTGGTTTCCGGGGTGAGATTCAATGCTTTTACACATTCAAAATGCATTTCTGATCATTAAATACATTTTTTTTTTTTGGATGTTCATGCATAAATACATTTCTTTGCTTAGGTATGCGTGGACAGTTGCTCAATGCAGAAGCTGCAGCTCTCATATGGGATGGAAGTTCTCAGCAGTAAAAAAAGATCTGAGTCCACCTCGGTTCTGGGGTTTGACTCGTTCTGCCCTGCTCCCGACAATCCCACAGGGCGAGGAGGGTGTCGAGGGGTCACGCTTGCTGTGCCTGTAATGTGATCGGAGCATCACTTGTGACCTTTACCCTTCAGCCTACAAGCGTATGCTCCCCCAGGGGTCTCTTCTGTCACCCCCAAAACCTCACCCAGAGAGAGAGAAAGTGTGTTTGTGAGTTCATATGTGTAGATGTGTGCATGAACAGGGAGAGGAAAGAAAAGGGGACATGGTAGCATAAGATACAGGAGTAGAAAGAACAGCGGAATGCAAGTTGTTGCCTTCACACACCTTGTGCTGTGTAAATTACAGCCTGATACGTGCAATATCATACCAGATGGGCTCTTTAAGATATTACAGACTGTTGTAATGCACTTATTTTTTCCGTCTAGCAGTCTTTTCATCATTATTACTGCCTAGGTAACAGTTAAGCAAGATGTCGTCTGGTTTAGATGTTTATGAGTATTGTGTTAAAATCTAACACCAAATTGTGAGGATCTTGGACATCTTCTTCAAAATATGATCTAACCTGCTTCCCGTGAATTATCTCCCATGTGCTTGTGTCGGGTACATCTGGCACACAAATCCCGGCTACAGTTATCAGTTGGTAATTAATAAAGGAAATATCAGGGAGTTACCTTTATGTTATTTAGACTCAATATCAAGAGCCATTCTCAAAGGGTGTTTTGTATTCCTCAGTTTCTCTGTTTTGCGTCATCCTTTATATTTGTTTTGTTCGGATATCATTTAATTGAATGATGATATGATGTGTATGTGGAGAAAAACGTGCATCTGGAACGGAATTGTTTTTTTCCAGAGAAACTACAGTGTGCGTTGAGAAGCTTCCTGAAATATAAAGATTCTGTGCACATGTTCAATGAATGGGGTTTAAAATACACACTTCACACAGAAAATCAGCACGCAAACATGCTCGTTCTTCACTAGTCATTTACATAGCTGTAATAAGAAAACAAAACTTGCATATCTGTAATCTTTAAGAGGTTAAATACTGATAAATTCTCGACAATAAACCGCTTCGGAAAAGTTGCATTGTGTTAATTTTTTTTCTTTGGATGGTTCCATATGATAACATTAGCTACATTAGTGAGCATGAACCAACAATAAAAAATTAAATAAGGCATTTATTAATCTTGGGTTATGTTTATTTCCGCATTTAATTATTATTAAAATAAAACTAGCTATTATTACTTAATGGATCTGATTATCCATAACAAATATATTGGTCGTTCTTAGCTAGTGGGACTATTGTAATGTGTAAAATGTTTTTACTTAAAATTATACTGTGTGTATACACAGTAGGAATCTTCAAATTAAACATGGATAAGTGTACAAAATGGATTAGAAACAGACAATAATGGTATTAATTTGGTAACAGCAAAGCATACTGCTGTTTGAAATGTCTGTTGTGTCATATATCATATGTGCCATTTAAGAGAGGGAGAAGTACTGTAGTTCACGCTGTGATGCTTCACTCCAGGTGTTCTTACCGCCAGAGGGAGGTGTTGCTGCGCAGTGGCGCTCTCTTCTTCGCTGGCTCTCACATGATTACGTAATCACAACAAACGACAAGCTGCACAGAAGAATGTTGACAGTCACGTACGCGGTCCGTTCCCCGACGCTTTGGGCCGTGGCGTATGAGATTAATCTTTTTGGAAGTGAACGTTAACGTTTCTAGTCTGTGTTTTAATTGCTTGTAGCGTGGCTGCCGTTCGTGTCTTTGCATTGATCTTGTCCGGTTTTGGGCGATGCCTCAGGAGTCTGCGGAGGGGCAGCAGGCGCTGCCGCTGGTCCGGTCTCTGGTCAGCCGGACACCGGCCTGCGTGGTGTTCTGTAACTGCAGCACGCGTGTCGTAAGGCCCGTCTGGATCAACTTCCGCGGGGAGCCGCAACCATACCCAGATATTCAGCCGTACACCGGCCGAAGAATGACGACTTATGTGGGTTCGTACTATTATGGTCTCAATACATTTATAAAATAACTGAGGCATTTAACTTGTCTAGGGCAACCACTCTCAGTCTACTAAACTTTTTATGCCAATCGATGTACAAAAAGTCCAGTTTTTCATCAGACAGAGCAAACTGTTCAGAGAAGTGTTTGTGTTGAGATCTATTGACGCTAGTATCATGAACAAAGTGTTACTTTTACACAGCTGAGTTTTTGTTTTCCCCAAAAGCGATCATTAATCTCAGGAGAAACTAGTCATGTTTGTATCTATTCATGGCAAAGTTGGCAAAAATATCTGAAAGAGGTTCTATGTACTAGATTAAGGGTTAAATTAATTAATTACTCGCCATTATATCATTCTTCATAAGAGCTTCGTTCATCTTTGGAACACAAATGAAGATATTTTTATTATTTATGACTCCAACAGTGGTTAAGGTACAGAAACGTTGTTAAGGACAGTAAAAAAAGTACATGTGACATTGGTGGTTCAACCATGTCACGAGAATGCTTTTTGTGTGCAAAGGAAACTAAAATAATTACTTTATTCAACAATTCTTCTTCATGTGACCATGTCAACCTGTGGCCCTCCGGGAATTGAGTTTGATACCAGTGATGTACATGCTTTCCTTTGCTCTCAAACAAGGCACAGCTCATGTGTTCTACGTCAGAAAAGAAAAAGAAAGTTCTTGTATTTCATCAGACATATTTTATTTTGTGTTCCAAAGATTGACAAAAGTTTTATGGTTTCGGAACCAGTAATTTATGACACAATTTTGACAAACTAAGTAGAGCTAAGATCTGTTTGACTGAAAGTTTCTCATACAGTTTTTCTGTTTCTATCAGGACATCCATGGATGTTTCGGGATGCAGAAACCGATGATCCAATGGTAGTCAACAATAAAGAGATGTATTTGCCAGCCCCCCTTGAAAACCGACAAGTCTCAATTGCCAACATCACATTGCCTGGTATAAATATTGCATTCAGACTGATAACCAATGCTGTCATTTTGTAAATTAGTAATGAATGTGATTTTTTTGTTAATCTAATATGGACTTTCCACCTTTATATTTGTGTTTACCAGTGCTGAGCTTGCGAGATCGCTGTCTGCAAGTTGTGAGGCGCTTGGTGCGCAGAGAAGATATCTGTCAGTTGGAGATCGCCCGCTGCCTACAAGATGACCTTGCTCAGAGACCAAGCATTCATACCGATCTACGACGCATTAGCCAGAGGGTGGAACAGAAGCTACTGGAGAATAGAGAACAGCAAAACAGATGAAAATATGAACATTAGCATGATTGTGAATAAGGACATATTTACTAAGAAAACCTGTACAACAGAGTCTGGCACTGTAAAAAAAAAACACTGCGTAAAAAATATTTTCTTAAGCAAATGGACACTAAATATGGGTATCTTTAGGTTTCTCTGACAGGCACTGAAAGTGTTTTGTGTGACTGTCTGTGTAGTAGGTCTTGTGATATTATATTTTTTGTAATACATTTCTCTGTATACTTTTACTCGTTTCAGCTTCATATTTGGAAAAATCTTTGTACATAATAAAAAAAGTTACTAAATGTTTTTAATTATGTCTGTGTGTCTAATTATATGACTAATGTCTTTTGCATAAAGCCAGCATAATAACGATTTTACGCGGTTTCAAATATCTACTTCAGGAGAATAATTAGAAATCACTAAAATTGTAAAATTAGAATGTTTGTTAGTATGGCCTCCAATTGCTTGTACACATGGCGGACAAGTTCTCAATAATGAGACGACCGATGGTGTCCTGGGGTATTTCCTCCCTGGACCAGGGCATTACATCATCCTGGACAGTCTGAGGTGTAACCTGATGGCATTGGATGAAAAGAAGCAATGCCCCAGAGGTGTTCTGTTATATTTAGGTCGGACCAGTGTGAGGGTCATTCAATGGTATCAACTCCTTCATCCTCCAGGAACTGCCTGCATACTCTTGCCACATGAGGCCTGGCATTGTCATGCACCAGGAGGAACCCAGGTGCACCGGTGTTGAGTTTGACAACGCATCGGAGGATTTCATCATGATAACTAATAGCAGTCAGGGTGCCAATGTCTAAAGACATTCACACCAGTGGCCTGATGAACATAATTTTGTGCTCTTCCTAGGACTCTCCTGTCTTCTGTAATCTCCTTCATGCTCTTAAGACTCGAGACATCAAACCTTCTGGCGACGTATTGATGTTTGCCTTTGCAACCTCTTCAGCACATACCATCCAGCAGAGACACTGGCCTTAGCCAAATGCAAAACTATTGAAAACAGTGAGAAAAGATGAGTAGGGGGAAAAATGTCAGTGCCCTTCACCTGTAAAATCACTCCATTTTGGGGGTTTTCTCATTGTTGCCCATCTAGTGCATCTGTTGTTGATTTCATTAACACCAAAGCAGCGGAAATTGATTAACTCCCTTTGCTGATTGACTAGATGCTATAACTCTGATTAAAATGTGTTACTTTAAAAAACGTGCAGCACTGTATATTTGGAGCAGTCAAGGGGGATTGTTGTCACAAAAGTTGTATGCTCAGTTTTTTTGTTTGTTTTTTTACCCTGGGCAGCTTTTTGCCCGGGGTGGGGGGGCGATTATAAGATTATAATCGACAACGCACTTGTAAGTCAAATTAAATGTTCCCTTCATTATCCCCTCAAAGCATACATACGTGCTAGTCTAGATATGTGCACACTCCATACTTAGTATGTCACAAACTAAGTGTTCACCACTATGCAACGCTGTCCAGGATCTAGTAAGATGTTGAGTGTTGGCAGGAGTGAACGCATCGCTAATTACTTACTCACGCCGTGCACCTGAACTTTCTTCATCCGTACAGGCCTTAAGGTTCGGAACATTAACTTTGTCGTTGCTTGGTCTGAATCAACATTATTATGCACTTTTAGACTGTTTACCGCAACGGTGATCGTCGATATTCGCTCTGGGGCTCACAGTTGTAATGGCAGACATGAGGCTTTTGCTAATGATTAGCATATGTAATTAACTAATAGTTCTTTGAATTACCACGTTGACGTGTTTTACAACGTATACAGATTTATGTTTTTCTATATTTACGTATAAAAAAATAAATAAGTGTAAAAGAGACGTCGATGTGTTTTTACATTTTTAGCTAATGTGTTTTTAGACACGTAAATATTAAATGAAGATTACTCTATATTTTACTTAAGGGAATCTCAAAGATCTTTGCAAACGCCTTCCTCTGGTTGCTGAACCCCAATCTTTGAGCGAGTGGCTTGTTTTCTGTTTTCTCAAAGAATCTGCAAATAAATTAATCTCAAATAAGGATATAAAAAGGCTGCACCTGTTTGTGTTTCTCATTTTAAAATCATGTACACGTTTCTTTTCTTAAGGTCTTAGTACGATGAACCGCAAAAGGGAAAAAGTTAAGTTTGCATGGCTGAGTAAAGCCAAGGACTCCCCCAGAAAGCTCATGAAGAACAGTGTGGGTGTGGCACAGCCAACATCCTGGGATGAAGATGATCAGGACGGTAATATAAGAGAGGCTTGCTCTAGCCTGAACACATCTACAGGGTCAGTTGGATTGGGCGACATGGAGAACATGTGTCTTAGCACCCCACGCAGTACGCCCAAAGCACGCATAAAACTGACTGGACGACACAGAGCACTGTTGAAAAAAAACAGTCCTGGTGCGGTAAGTAATAATATAAGTTATAAATTGGGTGTGTATTTAAAAGTTGCATATATTTGACTTGATTTGTGTTTTTGGTGTGGCACGTAGGACACTGATTCAGGACAGCAGTCCTCTGTTGGACCTTCACCTCCTTCTGCTGGAAAGAAAAGCAGGAGTCCAGAAGAAGGGCAGAAAGTAATTCTCCTCAAAGCACTGAATGATGCGATGGGAAGTGCAAACAAATTGTCATCAGTTGGTGGGCCTAAAAATCAATCTGCAAAGAAAACCCCAGACACACTTATAAAGGCAGTCAAGGAGAAAAGCACATCTGACCTTGACTGCTGCTCATTCAGTGAGAAAATCGAAGGACTGATCGAGACTACAGATGACGGGCCTTCTTCGCTGAAGTTCATAGACACAGAAGATGATGGGGCGGAAATAAAGGATACCAGGGTAATGAATAAGTGTTACTATTATTATTATTATTATTATTAGAGTTTTGAGTGCGTAGTGCTGGAACTCTATTGTAATTGTTAGGATTGTTTTTATTTTTATTATTCTTCCCTATAATTGATCGTGCAGCCCAAAACGTAAGGCTTAGAAAGCTGAAACTCAGGTGCAAAGATCTGGCCCAATCAGACCATAGGGGGTTAGAAATGCAATCAAAAACACATTAGTGCTAATAACTCATAAACTGCTTGATGTAGACTCAAACCTTAACGTTTCTGGAATCCTTGAGTCGTGGGATTTTTGCGTTTATGTCCAAAAACTACTTTTGCGAACTAGTCCTAGGTTTTTCACCCAATCGAAACCAAACCACTGCAGAAATATACTGTGGACAGCAGGGATGCAACGGTACAGTGAGCCCACGGTTCGGTTTGTATCACGGTTTTCTGGACACGGTAACGGTTCGGTTTCGATACATCAATATTACTGTACAGTACTGTATGTGAGCTCTAACATAGCAGGAGGTCATTTGCCCTTTCTATTTAAAGTTATCAAGGTAGGACCGAAGTTGCCCAGTCCTGCTTTAGATCGATCAAAAGTAGCATTTATTTTGAAATTCTATTTTAAATGTTAAATGCTGGTTTTAAACATTCTATTCATTAATTTCATAAGATTTCTGGAAAATGGAAGATAAAATGGAAATTCTAGTGTCCACAATAAAGAACTGTTTTTAACAAGAAATATTTATTGAGTATAAATTCAGCATATTAGAATAATTCCTGAAGGACACTAAATATTAGGGTGATGGTTGCTTGAAGTTTATCTTTGCCATCTCAGTAGTAAATTACATTTTAAAATATATTGTTATATAGATGGCAATATTACTGTTTTAACAATGTTGATTATCAAATAAAAGCTGCCTTGGTGAGCATAAGAGACTTTCAAAACATCAAAAAAAACATACCATCCTCAAACTTTTGTAATGGGCAATATACTGTGCTTAAACCACCCAGTGTAAGGTTTGCCCACAGCTGACCTAAACTGATAGTATTGGTGATTAACAAAATAATTTTGTATGTTTCTGTAGTGGTTAATCCACATCGGTATGTGTACGCTCTTTAGTCACAGTACTGTTTCTAACGCTAGAATATAATCATTGGTGGAATATAATTGATTCAAAGATAGATCGCACAAAGGTTTAATCCAGGGGTCACCAGACTCAGTCCTGGAGGGCCGGTGTCCTGCAGAGTTTAGCTTTAACCCTAATTAAAAACACCTGAACCAGTTAATCAAGGTCTTACTAGGTATACTTGAAACTTCCAGACAGGTGTGTTGAGGATAGTTGGAGCTAACATCTGCAGGACACCAGGGGCCTGTTCCATAAAAAAGGTTTACCAAATAAGCCAGGCTTTTGGCAGATAGTCTGACTTATTTCATACCAAATTAACTGGCAATAAGTCAGACTTACTGAAATAAACCTGGCTTATTTGGTAAACTTGTTTTATGGAACAGGCCCCAGGCCTTTAACATCACGTTTGGTGACTTCTGGTTTAATCAAAGGCAATTAGAAACTATTTGGATTATCAGGGACAAAGGAGGCAATTTAAAATCTAAACTTAATTTAGAAACATGTCTTACAAAAATGCATTATCTGTGAGCATTTTAAGACCAAACAATGGCAATAATGTATTTTAAGATACCTCTGTGCAAGCTTTTTCCAGTTTAGACAGCTCTTAACATTTTTTTTTTATTTAGGACTAGTCTTAAACCCTGTTTGGGAAACTGCCCCAATGTGTATATTTTTGCTGATTATTTTTTGTTATTGTGTAAATTAAAGACTCTTAAGTTGTTTTAATTTATTCATAATAAATAACAATAAAAAGTTTAGTTTTATAAATGTCTTTTAAGAGAATTGCTATTGACTTTGTCTCTATGTACAGAGTGTAATCCTAAAGCGGTCAGATTCGCCGGATTGGTCCGATGTTGAAGACTCCGAGGAGGTGGAAGTCTTCTCACAGGATGAGTCTTTCAAAAGAAAGGGGCGACAAATAGCTGATCTTAAAAGGAATCGTGAGTTTGTGGATAATGACACTCTTCCAGCTTTGGAATGCCAGCCTTACTCTTTATCACCAGCTTTACAACCTTCAACATTCCCTCAAGCTCTGTGGGAACCGAAGTCAAAAGTGGATAACAGTTCCCCAACTGTCCCAGCCAGGGGTGTGGAGCTTTTGTCTGAGCATTCACCTCAGAATACCACCTCTGATCTCGAGCCACCCAAGAGCTACACAGTCGGGCAGTCTCTCAAATCACAAGAGTCTATCAGCTCTTCTCCAATGGTTGATGCTTACCCTGGGCTCAGAACCTTTAAATCCGCCCCATATACACCCGGTTACTGGGATTACTCCCATCTTACTACACGCAGGACTTCAGAATCAAATATTTATGCATCCTCACGGATGCTCCTTGCTGAGGATGCTGCGACTTGTAGGATGTCTCTTGGCTCTGAGCCTTTGTGGCTGTCAGATTTGAACTATTCACAAGCGCATTCTGCAGGATTCATTGACACGCACTGTCACCTTGACATGCTCTATGGGAAGTTGGGTTTCCAGGGAAGTTTCCAAAAGTTTCAGAGCGTGTATGCGAGTACTTTCCCAAAGGAGTTTAGGGGCTGCATCGCGGACTTCTGCAACCCACGAATCACACAGAAAGAGGCTATCTGGGAAGGGCTACTAGGAGAGGAGAAAGTGTGGGGAGCCTTTGGTTGTCACCCGCATTTTGCCAAGGAGTATAACAATACTCATGAGCAAAGCATTCTGGGTGCTATGCGTCACCCTAAGGCCATTGCATTTGGAGAGATTGGTTTGGATTACTCGTATAAGAATTCTACTGACGCATGGAAGCAGAAAGTGGTATGCCAGAGAGGTTGATTACTTCCAAATATTTTTTTAATAAATTAGAATATAGTGTTTCTCACAGTTTTTTTTGTCTTTGTGTGTTAAGGTGTTTGAACGGCAGTTGCAGCTGGCTGTGTCTCTCGGGAAGCCTCTTGTCATACATTGCCGTGATGCTGATGATGATGTGCTGAAAATTATGAAGAAGTGTGTCCCCTGTGACTACAAAATACACAGGTTAGTGCTCATAAAACAAACTTGCTGGTTCACTTGATATTACATAGATTTTCTTTTTTAAAGTTTTTTATTATTATTATTTATTTGTATTTTTGTCACATTACTGTATTGCAGTGATGTTAAATGGTCTTAAAATAATTGACTTGTTTTGGAGTGAAATATTTATTTTGAAGTAAAACCTTTTTAAGATTTTTTTTTTTTTTTTAATTTTTAAAGAAGACTACATGAACTACTGAAGTCTACATTCGATCAAATGTTCAGTAAAAACAACAATTGTATTGTGAAATATTACTGAAATTTAAAATAACTTTTCTATTTTAATATATTTTAAAATGTCATTTATTTCTGTAATGTCTGTCTGTCGCCATGTATAATATAATATCTGTGCTGTCAAACTGTCACGATTAATTGCATCCAAAATAGGTTTTTGTTCACATAATGTGTGTACTATGTACATTTAAGTCTATAAAAATACTCAGAAAAGTGTTATGTTAATATAAAATATTTATCTGTAATATAAATATACATGTAAATATTTTCAAAATATTGTACTGTGCGTGCATTTATATAGTAAAAATAAATATGCACCATACGCATGCATTATTCCGTAAATTAACTAACTTGAGTCATTGTGTGTTAGACACTGTTTTACCAACAGCTATTCTGTGATTGAGCCGTTCTTGAGCGAATTCTCTAACCTGTGTGTGGGTTTCACTGGACTGGTGACGTACCATCACGCTGCAGATGCTCGAGATGCTGTGAAGAAAATCCCACTCAACAGAATCTTACTGGAGACCGATGCACCGTATTTCCTACCCAGACAGGTATCAGGGTGTCTCACAAGGCGCACATTGTTTGATTCCACAATGTGCCTTGTCATTCTTCGTTCTACATGCATACAAATAATATTCTTCTCTCTGTAGGTGCCTAAGTCCACATGCAGGTTTGCTCATCCTGGTATGGGCATACACACACTGCGTGAGATTAGTCTGCTGAAGGAAGAGAGCCTAACCACAGTACTGCAAACAGTCCAGCAGAACACCAGACATATATACGGCCTGTGACCGGAAACACCATGTTACTTTAGCTACTGATGTCCTTGTATTCTTAGTCTATCTGTCATCAGCTTAGTCTTGCTAAAAAAGTACAAATTTGTATTTCTGTGTACTGAAGTGTGTGCTTATAAGTGTATGAGCATTGATACTTAAGTTTTGTAAGTGTTGTGGGAAATTTCACATCTGTTAAACATGTTAGAAAAGATTTTTATATCTCTTCAGTTTTGTGTTTTAAAATGGTTCTTTGTTCTCTGGATTCTTTTGTCGTGTAAGACATGCTTGTAAGACATAAGTGACGTAAAATGCTGGCTTGTGTCTATATTAGAATAAGTCATTTTTCCTTACACAATCACGTGAATGTTTACGCAAAAATAAAATGTAAAACAGATTGTGAAAACACACAACAAATGGCTTTTACCAAGTTGTTGGTTTTAAATAAATGTAACTTTTGTCTAAATGGGAAGATTGAATAAATTGTCTTGTATATGTGACATGAGTTTATGAAATTATTTTTTTTAGAGAAAGACCTCTTTTTTTCAGTCTTATTAAATGTGAAACCGGTGTGATTGAGCAAGGAAAAGATAAACCAGAGGCAAAATGTATTTATTTTTGGTCATTCTTTAATTTGTCAAATTGTGACGTCTGGAAAATTATTACATAATTTCTACTTTTACAAACATTTTTAATGGTTTACAAGGAATTGAGTCTTGCAGAACTGGTAGCTCTTGTCAGAATTCTGGAAAAAAGAACACATTTAATATTTAATAATTTTGTATACGACTAAAGTTTTTAAAAGACAACAAATATTGCTTTGAAAAATAATCTGCCACAAAGTAATCGTAGTTTCAGGGTTCTTTAAGGATCTGAGACACTATTTGGGAAATTAAACCATTTTCCATTGTGTATTTTTAGCTGTTTTATTGCATTTGCCATAGTCATAGTTAATTAATCTGCTCCTAAATTAAGAGTTTAACTCACCAAGTGGGGAATCACTAAGAAGATTGACCAGAACCTTCTGCAGCACAGGACCGTATTTCTCATACTCTGCTTTGCTCAGAGACACAGACAGTTCAAACGGGGCACTCATCTAAATGAATAGTAAGAAAGGATGACTGCGGTAGTAACTGATTGAAATCCTTTTTAAAAGTGTCCTAGGATTGAGTTTTTACCATGAATTGGTCATCCTCTTTAATCACTGGGATCTCTGGCTCAGCAACATCTCTTCTGCCCACCCGTGGTGGTCTTCGACCCTTAAAATTGGACACATTTGATGCCATGATTCAGACTTTTTTTAAATTGGTTTACTCCAAACATATAACACATCCACCGAGACATACACTCACCTGTGGCTTCTGAGCAGGACTGAGGAAGCTGGTGCCACCTCTCACAGACTCAACACACAAGGAAAGAGCACATAAGAGCAGAAACATCTGACTGGCACGACAACGCAGAGGCATCCTGGGAAGTCACCTGGTTTAGTTCTGTTTTACAACAACACTCTTAATGGCTGCACTTTAAAAAGTGTACAATATACATGCAGAGTGCACAGAAATCTTCTCAATCTGCTTCTGTGGGTCTACAAACTAAGATCTGCTTCTGTCTTTTATAATAGCCTTCGGTTAACGATTAGCATTAAAGTCTACAACAGTAACTGAAAACAAACAGAACTAAAAATCCCTGATTGTTACTGTATGTGTATGAAAGAGGTCTCCCTTAGGGTGATTTGAATATGATGATAACAGACAAGTAAAGTCATATGGTGGTACACTGCTGTGTCAATAGCTATTAGTGTTACTAGACCACTGAACTATTCCCATGGCAAGTTTATTTGACTGACCTGTTAATTCCTCTGTAACTGGAACTCATGGCCTATTTGGTGCGAACACACTATTAAGTGGACTCACCTTTGTACGAGTTTGGCAGCATGTTCTTCCAACAGCATGGTCATCCTACCAGCGTGAAAGACTTATATGAAAGTCTTCATATTTTTCACTAACAAAAATGTACCACAGTAGAACCATGGTTTTTCATGACATGATTCCAGCATGCTAAATTTTTAAATATATTTACAATGGTTTAACATGTTGTGCGGAGCAGGGGCAGATTAAAGCAATTTGACGTTAAATTAATAGTTTTTATATTTTTCACTAACAAAGAAGTACCACAGTAAATTTGTCATGTTAAAATGTGAAATACTATTGTAGTGTGACCTCCGAGACAGTAGAAGGCAGACTGCATTCGTCCTTTACAGAGATACACTGTTTTGCTCTGAATGTCAGTGTTAGTCTGATTTAAAGACTCTACTGTTAATATGGATAAAAAGAAGAAACCATACAGTGTCACAGCGTCATCAGTGAGTAACTCTTATCTTAAAGTGCTCTTTAAACAAGAGGAATACGTATTTTTGTTAACTCAGTTTGTTATGCTTAGCTTAGCATGACAGCCGACAATAAACTAGCACTGTGAGGCTGTTTTTAAACTGGGAATGATGGCTCTATCCTTTTGAGTCTCTCAGCTAACATGCATTGCATTTACATTTCAGCTGGTTGATTTGAAAGCGGAATTATATCGGAAACAGGAACAATTTAAGCACGACCGGCTTGGCCAAGATGCAGGAGCTTCACAAAAGCCTAAGCCAAAAATAAAAGTAAGACGAGCAATTATTGACTGCTAGATATGATCACTGATTTATTGCATAAAACGCCTGTTGTGTTTGATTAACGTTATGTGTGTATGTGCTCATAGAAGCCCAATATCTGGAGCAAACCGAATGAAGGAGTCAGTGCACGAGCTCAGAGGGACGTTCAGCAAACTGTAGAGGAAGAAAAAACACTAGATAAGTCCAGGTAAATTAACTTTATACTGGAACTACAGTGTTCTGATTCATTATACAATCTTCATTTTTTCTGCCTTAAAAGTAAAATTAATGAATGTTGGAATATAACCCAATAAAACTAAACATCAATGAAGGTGAGCCCAAAAATGGATGTTGTGTGAAAATGCATAGCATGTATGCAGAAGACACTTTTTTATATAATATATAATAATATAATACAATACATTTTATATAGAAGCATGGCTTAAGTGTCCAAATATATTTTTGTTACCATAACAATCCGTAGTACGGTGTACATTTTAGGACGTCGTCAGACCTCAGTGATAAAATGAGAATGTGTCATGCCTCAAACTAAACGGCCTTTGTTAATAGACTGAAAGGCTTCAGGTCTCGTTAAAAAAACAAAGTCCGGTGTCAGGTCTCATACAATCAGGCATAGGGCGAAACGGACTCAGACAAAAAGTCCTCAGACGAAACAGACTCTGTTTAAAAGCAGCCTTCAATAATATTTCAGAAGTTGTTTTATTTGCTGCAGACTGTCTGACATTCGCAAATTGGAATAAAACAAGGGCTCATATCAATGAGGACATATCATTTAACTTTTTGTGCATCTAAATACATTTTATTAATTTGGTATAATGGACTATATACACCTTACTCTTTTTGGTGCTGATATATAATGTAATTTAACTGTAATATGTAATATAATATAATGATACAATGATGACATTATGTTTTTAAATAACTCGCTGAATATAAAATGTTAGAATTCTATGAAAAATAAAATGATTTCAAAGAATTCATTATTCAGATACATGTACTGTAAAACCTTGTTCAAAATATAATCATAATAATGTTTTCCTGATGCATTATGCAGGCAAAAATTGGAAGAAAAGGCACGTCTTTATGAACAGATGACAAAAGGAGATTTCCCAGGTATATACTTGCTGGCGTTCCCATATTCAAATATTTTACTTCTGCTTTGTATGTTTGTAATCTAACTGCATTTCTTTTTATCTTTAGATGAGGAGACTGAAAGTCTTTTTCTGGTGGACTTTACCCAAAAGATCATCAACCAGAGGAATGAACCACAGACACTCACTCCAAATGTAGCAGGGGACAGAGATGGAGAGGACTCTGATGTGAACATCCCTGTTCCACCCCCACAGAACGCAAATGAAGAATGGTACCATGTGGTTATAAATCTTTATAAGTTTTTTTTAACCTGATAATAAAGCACTGTGATTTTACCTTAGAGTTGGATTCCTTTTGTTTTTTGCAGGGTGGACTATGTTGATGCATTAGGACGTTCTCGAAGATGTCTGAGAAAAGACCTACCAGATTTTCAGAAAATGGACCAAGAACTCCAGAACAAGAGGTACATTGATTGTTCTTGTCGTTGCTGTTTTGTATGTAACGAATTGGCATTGTAGATCTGTTTTATTGTGTGCAGGGTGACAGGTGCTGACAGGACACTGTTATCCGATGACATGAGGAGAGAAATGCAGAGAGAGCAGTGGGAGAGAGAGGAAGAGGAGGAGATGAAGAAACCTGTTGGACCCATTCACTATGAAAATATCAGAGAGCAAGGTGAAAAGTCTACACACTGAAAAGTCTTAGTGCCTCTGTGTTACATTACGTCTTCATAGTGTCTCACATTATTTTTTTTGTGTGTCTGTTTCAGAGGCCAGAGAGCTGGGTGTTGGTTATTTTGCTTTTGCCCAGGATGAGGACCAACGAAGAAAACAGAGAGAAACTCTAGACATGCTCAGAGACCAGGTCAGATGAACGGAATTAAATAAAGAGTCATGAGCTGGCTAGCCAGACAGCAGTTTAAGGTGTTGTAGGTGTACTTACAAGCCAAAGACCTCCATAAGCATATCCAGTGTCCAATAAGTTTTCAATATCAGCTGATATTCATCTTATCTGACCAGCAAATCTAAATGGAAAACAAAAATAATAATAATATTAAACAGCAGTAACTGAAATGGTACCAATATATTGTGCATCCCAGTTTCTGGAAAGTTCTGTGAACACAATCAGAAAGTGATATTGATAGTTATTTTATTGTTTTTGCTTTTAATACTTTATATCGATAGTCCACTTTAGATATTCTACTAACAGGAAATAACTTTGTAACTACAGATCAATTAGCAGTCATTAGAGTATTAGTCTCCTTAATATCTTCTAGCAGTTTATTTTGATAGGTCCACAACATACTACATACTACATACTATCAGAAACTTTGCAAGTACATGTCAACTTATTCTACTAACCCTAAACCTACCCTAACAGTCTACACAGAGTGGTAGTAGACATGTAGTTGAGAATTAGTTGACATGTAGTTACAAAGTTACTTACAGTTAGTAGAATGTCTATATGGACTATCGAAATGAGTGTAACCAAACAGTTTATATTACTTATAATAACTTTGTTATTTCTCTAATTTAACAAAATGTATTTTTTTAAATCCAAATCAATTTTTTGGATCAATTTTGCTGCCTGTGTATACAGTATACAACTAGTGAGCTCACTATATCCTAGCTAAAGTCTAATTCAACTTTTAATAATTCTTTTTTCTGCAGACCACAGATCAGCGCCACAAACGTGAGCAACTGAAGGAGAAGCGGAAAGCTCTGCTTGAAGCCCGACTCTCTAAAGTGAGGATGAGGAGGATGAAGAAAAGCAAGCTGGAGCCAGGGGATGAAGAAGAGGGTGTGTTACTGAATACTAGTCATTTTTTAAAAATGGCTGTTAATGTGTATATTTGTGTTGGTGATGAATTCTAAGGCATATGCGGTTGTTTTTGAATAATGTCTGGTGTTCTGTTGTAGCTGCTGCTGCTGACAATGATGAAGATGATGATGAAGTTTTGGTTGGACCTCCAGCTCCTCCAACAGTGCGTAAAGTGGAAGTAGAGATTCAAGAGAGAAAAGACACCAAACCTGGCGTTCCACACGTAAGAGAGTGGGACAGAGGCAAAGGTACACGCCATATTCCCTTTTACCTCTTGATTGGCTTTAGTGTTTACATTTGCTTTTTTGAAGATGCATAATGTTTATTTCCTTTTCCAGAGTTCTCCTGGGGTCAGTGGACCAGTCGTCGTCGAGACGAGCGAGACTCAGAGTTTGCTCCTCCTTCTGCTTATTATGCAGATGACACAAGATCGAGTCACAACAGAGCCACAGACAAAGGGCAGAGCAAAGGAAAACCTGCGTTCAAGTGGTTTGAATCCTTAAAACCCGCAGACAGAGACACAGAGAACATGTCTGCCTCTAGTCAAGCTTCTAACATACCCACATATACATACCCACAACCTTCTCAACCACAGACTGCTCAAACACAGAGTCTGGACGACCTGTTATCATACTACAAACACTCCACGTGAAAGTGAAAGCCTGAAAATCACTGGAAACTATGGGGCTTGGCAAGCTGCATCAGTTAGTCTGGATGCATGTCAGTCTTAAACAGCAGTGGCAGTAAAACTGTGTACTAAAATGTAACTGAATTGCAAAGGTCGAATAAAGAATTACAAGAATATTGTCTGATTTTCATGCATCTTTCATTCCATCTATCGTTCCAAATTCAACAGTGTTCTTAACCATAACTAATTAAATTTGCTGTCATTTTTTTTTAAAAGAACAAATCAGTCTTGTCCATAATTTTAATGTTAATCAAACATGATAGATGATTTAGACTAAGCTGAGCCTTCTCAGTTTTCCCATTTTAATGTGTTCACAAGTGTTCTTGTGTTTGTCACAGTCTTTTTTTTAACAATTTGAAATCCAGGTAACTTGAATGTGTTTCTGCATGTTATGAACACTGGTCAAAGTTTATGAGTTGCACCTGACTACAGTGTAACTCTGCTTAGTTACTCAGTAGCCTGTAATGAGTTGCTTTACAAGTTAGTTCACATGTAATGTGTCAGTTTATTCCATATGTCGTTTAAACTATATTGCATAAAATTTCACATACGTCCAAATCGCGGGACCAGAGTGACCTTTGCTCTGAAGGATATCCTGTCTCAGCAGGAATGTGCGTGTGAGCATTTTGTATTGAGAGAGCAAGGAAGGAAGAGTAGAAAATTGAGGTGAAGATGAGAGAGGACAGTAAAATGGTTCATATGGAAGACTGAGAGACAGTTCTGCTTTTAATTTTCTCATTTTTCTCTATTTTTTTCCTTTTGAAGATTAAATCAAAGTAGGAAACCAGCTGAATGCAAGCAAGATGGTAAGTAACTATTTCTGGTTGTGATTGTCACATGACTATGTAGTGACATGCTGTTCAGCCATCTGCTGATTGTAGTCAGTTTAATTTGTTAGTATTTATGCGTTAGACATGAGATGCATTTTTACAGCGTTTATTAATAGTCAAAAAACATTAGTTTATCAATATTTTAGAACGATCAGATCTAAATATGTTTTTGATCGTTGTTAATGTTAGTTCATAATGCATTGCTGTAAGTAAATGACTAAGACTGTAAAAACAAATACTGTGGACTTTTATTATTACCTCAAGAGATATAAAGTCTATTAAATTTCTTAAATTTGGTAATAAAAACCCAATGAGTTATAGCTGAATGCAAGTTGTTGTTGTTTTTTCTTTTATTTCATCATTCATACTGTGCAAACGTCTTTATGAGTGTTTTAGGAAGGTTCAAGAGCAGAAGCAGCACTCAGTGTAAGTGCGAGCAGCATTAGAATCACTGATGTGACTCAGGATGGAGATGTTTTGACATTTGCTATCACATCCCATAAAGTAAGATCTCTGTTAAATACGTAATACATTGTAGTTTTACGTCTTGGTGAACATTAAAATATTACAATTTCTTTCCCTCAGTTGAACAGCAGTGCTGGGGTGTGTGTTTTTCGAATATATGAGGACTTTGACTGGCTTCAACAGAGTCTATTCTCACAAGAAAATCTTCCTGGACTTCAGGGAATTATAGTGAGTGAATTCTCTAAAACTTATAATTAACATCAGTGCTTTTTTAAAAAAAAAATATCATGTCTATGGATAAGGAAGTCACTCAAATGAGATGATTATTCCCACAGTTTCCACCTTTGCCCTCTAAAGCCCTTCCATCGCAGTCAAACACTCAGACCAAAGCACTCAAACAACTTGGTTTGTATTATTTGAATTTGCATAGGCAGTTTAGACAAAATATTTCTGCATAATGTTACTAAGCTTATAAGTTAGTTTTATTTATTTATTGCACACATGTCAGATGGTTTGATATTTTATTTCGTATGCAATGCGTCTTATACATTTTCTGTATATGTGTTCAGGGTTTCTGGCTCTAGGACAGGATTGGCAGAGTTATTGTAAGGCTTTGGAGTTTTATCTCCAGGAGGTGGCAGCACACCCAAATCTCTGCAAGTCCACAGCACTGGACAGCTTTCTTATTAACACTGAGGTACTATAAACACACACATTCATTAATTCAAATTCAGCATCACAGCCTAAGATTTCTCTAAAGAAAATACAAGGCCAGTTAATACATTTAGTTCGAACAAATTCAACTATCCAGGCTAACCTCTTGAAAAATACAGCTTAAACCAACTGAAAGTAGCAGTTGTTTGTTTCGGAACATGGTAGCTACCTAGCTGGTCATTACCTGAGCCAAAGACTTTTAGTTTAGTAATTTAGTTAGTTGACCAATTGTTTTATAATAAGATTGTGGAGATGGTTGCCAATAGTAGCTAGCTACTATTTTCCAAAAAGAAGTGTGACCACCCCCTTTATTAAACTGGTAAGAGCTGATTTGTTTTTCAGCAGTGTTTGCGACAAATATGGGTTACATTTTATATTGATAGTCACTTTAGACATTCTACTAACTTTGCAACTTCATGTATACTAACTCTCAGAGTAGACTGTTAGGGTAGGTTTAGGGTTAGTAAGTTAAGTTGACATATACTTGCAAAGTTTCTGATAGTTATTATGTTTTATGTTGTGTATGTTCTACTTTTTATAGGCTTTCTATTGTTTTAGAATTTTACTCTTTTTTTATGTCAGCACCTTCATCAGTTTTGAGGGACAGATGACAAAATCTTTGTTAATAATCTTACTTTTGTCGATGCATGTATTTTTTGACTAGTCTCCTGGAAAACAGCGAGGCAGGAAAGGAATCTTTAATCGGCTCAGTCAGGCTGTGGAAGGGATGAGGAAGGAAAGTCACAAGGTATCTGTGTGTGAGTTTGGGTTTATGAGTGCTTTATGCACCTCTGGGAAAGTCTTTCAACTAAACACAGCATTGTGTGGTCACGTATGATATTCCGACTATACAAACATCATAGATCTATTAATGCAATTTATATCACAAATGTAACTATACCATTTATTAATCCCCAGGACGTGGACAACGTCTTTCAGAATGAGAGAAACAAAAACACTAATCTTGCCGCTTTGTCGAAAGTTGCCACAGAGGTACACTATTTAAGCAGTTTTTTGGGGCCAGTGGACTCATATTAAATGTAAAATATTTTATAATTAAATGTTGTGTTCTTCTCTTAACAGAAATTACTTGATGTTGTGATGACAGAGCAAAGTAAGTGTTCATATTTATGCTCAGGACACGTTATTTAGGCATACGTTAGGCCTGTATATCACTGTGTTTGTATGTTTTACAGAGCTTGCTTTGGCCTGTGGACATTTCTCCACATCTCTTCATCTCTGTGTGAATCAGGACGATGCAGCTGCTGTGGCCTTCTCCAAGTTAGAATTTACTAAATAAAATACACACATTGATTTAAGAGAAAATGTGTGAAAGAAATGCTTATGTTGTGTTTCTTTAGGGTTTGTCTAAAGCTGTCAGATGTTATTGAGGCAGTAAAGGTAAGACTATTAAGAGGTTCTTAGTCATTCCTCTATTTATATACATTTGTTCCATACAGATAATTGGATTTGTTCTGTTTCTTTAGCGAAACTTTGAGAAAGTTGCCAGTAACAATCTGTCCACTCTTGGTTTGGGTCTGGACCTGGAGTCTCGCTACCAAGAAGCAGAGAAAGTATGTTCTACTTAATGTGATTATGAGTACTATTGAAAAGTAGATTGCTCTTTAGATCTTTCAGATCTCAGTGAAATAGTTTTATTCTGGGAACAAAAAAGAATGAATTTGAATGCATTGATTTTGAATTAGTCATCATGACTCATAAAAAAACTCACTTGTCACTAGTATTTGTGACAGAATTAGTTAACAGGAACAAAAAAATTTTTTATGAATTTTTAAAATTTGTTTTTCATATTTTACATTTTCATTTTAGTTCAATATTTAATCATGGTTTTTTTTTCATTGTAGCCTATAGTTTTTTTATTCTTTAAATACAAACAAAATTGTTATTTTATTTTTAGTATAGGAAGTTAAACTAAATTGAAATCTCACCTGCTCACGCAAACACTGTTATTTTTGTCAGTCGTGGGGCGGGGCTTGGTGTTTTAGTTACAGGTAAACACCCCCCCAACCGCCACCTACGACGACGTCACATTAGACATCGTATGATGCTAAATTGGTTAACATCGCCCAACCCTATGTTACAGTTTGTTTTATTTAAGTTAACACTTATTTCAAGTAATGGAAATGTTTTCGTGGGTTAAGTTTTATTTACTGACTCTCTGTTTAAAACTCTCAAACACAGACAGGCAGAGTACAGTGAAAATCCCTCTCTGCTGGACTGTACATCAGTACTCACTAAACAAAACTGCATACACTTTGTCTTCAAAATTGTTATTAAAAACTTAAACATAAGCCTCTAAACAAATTCAGTTAAATGTGTCCAAACCACTTATACATATTATTGAAAGCAGGTTTGTATAAAATTAAATTAATTTTGATTCAAGACTGATTTTATTGTCCATTTCTGCTTGTGTTGTTACAGGAGATGCTCTTCAGAAGAACCTGTAAACTAATAGAACTGGAAACAGTTAAGAAGAGCACAGAAAAAGCCAAGGCCAATAAGAGAGAAGTGGTATGTGTTAATCTCCACACATCTCCACACTGAAGTGTTTACATCATGTTTATCTGATAAATTCCTATGATGTTTCTGTGTCTGATACTGTAGATGGAAGCGTTTCAAAAAGCAGTTGAAAAAGAGTTCAGCCTGATCTCATCTGTGGCCAAACAAGAGGTAAATACTGTGTCTAATGTTAAATCCAATCAAGATTTTCTGCTTTCTGTCACATTGGAAATATTAAAAAACCTAATGACATGACCTGAATATCTGAACATAATTCACAAGGTCAGATCATTATAATTTACATAGTATGATGTATAATTATTGGACTAATGTGTGGCAGATTGAGCGTTTCAATAACTCCCGCGTGAACGTGCTGAAGAACTTCCTGATTGGCTGGTGTGAACTACAGCTCAACACAGCGAAGGAGTTTGCTGAACTCTACTCTCAGCATCTGGAAGCTTGCAGAAGCATGTACTCAGAATGACTGAAACAAACGTGCTGTAGATCTTAACGATATAGCTGGTAATGTATAGAATTAGCTAATCATGAAATGAAAAGTGTTCTGTAATTTCTGTTTATTCTGAAATCTGTTTCATCGCTAGTCTCCTTTAATTAGTTTGTTCTTAACTTTTTCAGTTCTAATTTAAACACCAGTGTAACTTTCAGTTCCAAAATTCTAGGTTAGGCTACAGATTAGTGAACTTTGTCCTGTGTGAGTTTGCAATAAAGCTATAAAACCCATGACTGGTGACCAACCAATGAGGTGATGGCTGCACAGAAACAAACATATTTACAGTGAGTTTGTGTTTGTAAAAAGTAGTCATTAACATAAGCACATTACATAGAGTTTAAATATGGAGAGTTTAATGAAGTCACAATATTGTAACATACAAAATAACTGCAAATTTATAGATTTTCTGATAGGTTTGTTGAAAGGTTCAAGAGACCTTGACAAATAGGTCAAATAGGTAGTAATAATTTTTAGAAATTCTGGATTACAGCTGATCGTGTAATTACTATTTTAGAAATTACTTAAAAATTATTCATGCAAGATTACAAAACACTTTGTAGAGAGAAACTATTAAACCGTTAAGCTATAAATATTAAGTTGTCCTGGTGTGTTTGCTTTCATTGTCCTGTTTTGACTACACTGTAAATAAATATTTTATAGATTGTAATAAAACAGATCACTGGAGTATGCTTTACAAGAAAATACTATTTCAGTTTTGCTACTTTAAAACTGAAATAGTCTCATTGTTTGTGAAATTTACTAGCCATTTCTAACTGCAAGTTGTTTTTAACACCAAATATTTAGAAAGTATTTTTTGTGCTTCCTCAAGGGAGGAGGTTCTTCCTTTTGCAAGATTTATTTTATCCAGTTTATAGCAGGTGGTGCTCTTTTGAAGGGTTTCTTGAGGGAACCATAATACATCACTGAAACGAAATGCTAGGGTAATAGCATTATAGCATTATCCCATACATAATAAAGGCCAGACTCAGACACAAGTTCAACCTCTGCTATTCTTTCTTCTGTATTCATTATCAGTTTAAATCTGATGGCATCACAAAGGGCTTCTGCTTTCCAGACAATATGATTTTCTTCATAATCTACAAGTGTGCTTTTTTCAATCTTTGGGAAATTCCCAAAACTCTCATTGTTTTAGGGCTATGAACGAGAGCAACATACAGTCCCTGACAAAAGTCTTGTTGCTTGTGTACAAATTGAACTCAAGTGCTGCTGAAATATATTTCTAATCAAGATTTTTTTACAAGAAATGGCTCATTTTATTTCCAACAGCGTTTGTAATAATGTTTCAGTGCAAAACAAAACTGTCAAAAAGTATTCTAATATTCAAAGCTTGGTAAAGCCCATTGAGTCAATTTTTGCAAAGACATAAGTGTTG